>CM052539.1:183843889-183861488 GCA_028533065.1 Trachops cirrhosus | reverse complement strand
AGCCTGAGCTGGACACTCTCAGAGCAGTGGAGGGGGAGGCAGGTGACCCCAGGAAGGCACTGTAGCCACCCTACACCTCGGTGTCCTCATCGGGGGGGGGGGGGGGCTGGTGCCTTGTAGGGATGGGAGGGGCGGCAGGGCGCGCCGCACACACCGAGCTGTCCCCGTCCTCCAGACCCTGTCGAAAGACTCCAGCCATGGCCTCTGCATGCTCCCTGGGTGTGTGTTTCCGTGGAGTGTTTTGCAGCAAACGCACGCATGCACTCATTTGCCAGCTTCGCTGTGGGACTCTCCAGAAGAGGAGCCATCTGCGCCGTCACCCTCTGAACGGAGAGCTGGCGTTGGCGTCTGCAGGCGGGTACAGGTGTCTAACCCCCTCTGTGGTCCTCAGGTGTTAGCGGACGCTGTGGCCCGCCTGGTTCTGGATAAGTTTGGGGACCTGACGGACAACTTCTCCTCCCCCCATGCACGCAGGAAGGTTCTCGCTGGAATCGTCATGACAACAGGTAAGCACCTTGCCCTGTAAAGATCTCTGACTCTAACAGGAAAATCGTTTTGTCCTTCTTCTTCAGAATGTCTGCCACCTGCAAATGTGGGAACCGTACTTACATTTTTTCCCAAATGTCCATCTTTTCACCCTAAGTTGCTTTTATTCGGGGAAGCGGTCTGTTAATGTGGATTCCCGCAGTCCCGTGTGAGTGGTCTGGAGCTGCTCGGAGAGCGGCAGGAGACGTTACTTCCTGCTGCACCGGAAAGCAGGGCGCATCTGAGTTAGCAGTTAGCGCCTGTGCTGCCCGGCGGGTTTCTGTGCAACTGGCAGGGAGAGTCACAAGTCTGTGGGGAAGAAAGTGCGGTTTGGGACGGCAGGAGGAACCCATTACACTTGTTTAGCCTTCCTGGTCGTCGAAGGAGCCCTTCCCCAGGCCCCCGTCCCACACCCTGGAGCGGGACCTCCTGCTGCATCTCTGTGGGTGAGTCCTAGGAACAGGAAGCCTCCACCTGACCAGTGCCTAGATCCCCACAGAGGGACAGGCAGCGACATGGAGAAAGGACCCCCGCTTTCTGTCACACGGGCCCCTCTCTGCTGGTGGCACCCACAGCGCCTGCAGGAAACAGGCCGTGGAGGCCAGGGAGCGAGGGGCCAGGAACGGCGGGTCTGCGTCCGCTGGCAGGGAGCAAAGCCCTGCTCTGGGGGGAGGGGGCTGCGCTGCCCGCCTCTCCCGAGGCAGTTCTCTGACCCTGTGGGGAGAGGACGCGATCCTGTAATCCTCGGCATCGGTCCCCACGCCCTGGAGAAGCGCGACGACTCCTGCATCACAGCGATCTCTGCCACATGTGTGGGCTTCGGCGCAGCCGAGCGTGTGTCTGGGGTGCGGCGCTCTGATGGGTAACGTGGGTTTCGGGTGTTCTGTGACGTGCGGTGCCTCTCCTCCCTCTTCTCTCCTCACTCCTGCAGTTTACATAACTGAACAGTGAGTGGCTGAGACCGCAGCTCCCCAGTGGGCCCTGTGGCTCCTCCGCAGACACGGGTGGACGCGGGTGCGGTGCTGACCCCCAGCTCTTCCGTCACCTTAGAAGAGGCAGCGGACCTCAGGGCAGCATCTGCACCTCAGCGTGAAGCCCCCTTGGGAGGCTGCTCAGAGCCGCACTTTACATCTGCAGGCGGGACTGCGCAGCCCGGGGCTCGGGGTTCTGACCCCAGGTGGCCTCCACCCACTGAATGACCTTGGGAAGGCTATTGACCCCTCTGCCTGAGTTTCCCGCTCTGCAAAGTGGAGGCAGTGGTACTATGTACCTTCAGATCACGGGAAGGCAGTGAGAGTGCCTCCCCGGTAGACCCAGCTCACTGCCCGCCTCGGGGTGCCCCGCCGTTCTGTAGCTGCCGGTGGCGCAGTTTGTGCCTGGTGGCGGTCAGGGCCTTCGCGGTGAGCCTGCCGTGCGTGGTCTGCTGGCAGACTTGCTCTCGTGGAGGTCCCCGGGGGCGGGGGGCTTCCCAGCAGCACCGGGAGATGGTGCCAGGGACTCCTAACTGCACGCCGTGAGGGACTCGTTTTCTCCTTGCCCCGTCCTCAGTGCCTCTGTCGTGCCCCGATGTTAATTTCAGTATGAATAACTAGACCGTTTAGTCTGCCTTCACACAGGACTTCCTATTTGTGTCCAACACGGGCTGTCCAAGGACAGACTGTTCCATTCCAGAGGAAACAGCTCCCTTAAGTTTAGAGCCTTCACACTGAATCGTGAGGACAGTCGGCTTCCCGGAGTCTCGCAGCGCCCGACCCGGGAGGCCTGGCGTCGTGGGGGCTGGGGGGCTGTGAACAGGAGCGGACTGCTCTGCCAGGCCCCCGCACCAGGGCGCTCAGCCCCCGGGGGCGCAGGACTGTGACTCAGAGGAATGGTCTCTCTTGTTTTTCAGGCACAGACGTTAAAGATGCCAAGGTGATATGTGTTTCCACGGGAACGAAATGTATCAACGGCGAGTACATGAGTGACCGTGGCCTTGCTTTGAACGACTGCCACGCAGAGATCATATCCCGGAGGTCCTTGCTTAGATTCCTTTATACACAGCTTGAGCTTTACCTAAAGTAAGTCTAGTAAGTAAGTAAGTAGAGGAAGCTGTTTTAAAAAGTATTTTCAATCCCGCGTCAGAAAGCACTGCAAAACTTTCGCTGGAAAGTTCTTGAAATGGTAACTCTGTTGGATGCCACTTTCCCATGATGCTCCAGCTACAAATGGAGTTGGCTGAATTGCAGCAGACACACGCACTTGCACACGTACATGCATACGTACATGCATGCACACACGCACGGCAGCATCGCGGATGTCAGATCTGTGCACGACCCTGTGCTGGGTTCCATGCAGCCCGACACCAACAGAACTCCACTGCCTGGTGAACGCGCTCGTTTTCATTCTGGTCACCGAGCCTAGAGTCGGCCCATCGTGTGTCCGAACTGCTTCTCTTTACAAAGCCATCTCTGCACATAGTCACTCTGTTTGAAGTCATCAGTGGGAAAGAGGAGAAATGCTCACATTTTGATGACATGCCCATTGTTGAGCAGACAGGAATTGTGCGAATTATCATAAGCGTGTAAAATGAAGATCCCAGCCCAAGCTTCTCCTGCCCCTTTGAAAACACGGTCCTTTGAAATCGCAGTGAGCTGGGATAGACTGGATGTTGACCCCATACAGCTAGAAAGTTTATTTTGCAACTTGTTTCCTTTCAGTAACAAAGATGATCAAAAAAAGTCCATCTTCCAGAAGTCTGAGCGGGGAGGCTTTAAATTGAAGGACAGCGTCCAGTTCCATCTGTACATCAGCACCTCTCCCTGTGGGGACGCCAGAATTTTCTCTCCACACGAACCAATCCTGGAAGGTACGGCCCGGTTTCCTGCCAGTCAGCAGTGTTTCAAACTTCATGGCCGTGTAGCAACAGACAAAACAATAAACTTACATGAGTATCCTCTTTTTAATGTCAGCCTTGCTCGTGGTCTGAGGAATATAGAAAAGCGTGAGGCTTTACTTTTCAGTGAATAATTAATTAGAAAGTTTTATTGGATGAAAAACGTTGATTCCCATAAGCTAAGAAATTGGAGTGGAGTGAGGATATCAGATCACATTTGCTTTCGGCACTTGAAGTTGGATAACGCATGTCCCTTAATCAGCGATGTGCGTCCTCTTCCATGTGTCTGACGAATCTTACCTTCATCCGAGTGTCAGTGGAGCGTGGGCTGGAGTTCCCAAAGCAGGTCCAGACTAGTGAGAAAGGAAGCCGTTCTATCAGCTTCCCAGCCTTCTCTGCGGGCCAGTCCGTTCTCTGGTTTTATACGAATTTGTGTCCCTGTCTCTTCTCCCGAGCTTCATCATTATGTATTACAAATGGAAACTTTGATTACGTTATGTTCCTTGACTATAAAAGCAACACATCCCCACTGTGGGAAATTGCAAAGAATTTCCAAAATTGAAATCACCCGGGTTCATAGGACCCAGAGGTGGTCACGGTGGATGTTTGCACGCGCTTCCTGTGGGCTTATTTCTGCAGTCTTGTGGGGGGTTTTTTTGAAAATTTAATACATTTAATGAATGTTCAAAAAATGAGGAAATATGATAAACACTCAGATATCCAACACCTAGAATTAACAAATGTTAGTATTCTGTCCTGTTTGCTTCAACTGCTTTTTAAGGGTAGAAATCGATCGCTTTGGTTAATAAAAAGAAGCCCTCTTTTCCCCCAACCCCTGAAAAGGCCACTTCCGTGAATTTGGCTTGTGGTACATCCTTCCTGTCCAACCTCGTATGCTCATGCCTGACGTGGATCCTGTGGATACAGGATGCAGCCGTGTGCACAGAGATGCAGACTGCATTGTGAACCTGCAGGGTGTGGTCCGATGTGCTTCTCAGTGAGTGAAACTGATGGTTTCCTTCGCCCGTTTCTCTCAGAACCGGCAGACAGACACCCGAATCGCAAAGCCAGAGGCCAGCTGCGGACGAAAATAGAATCTGGGGAGGGGACCATCCCCGTGCGCTCGAATGCAAGCATCCAGACGTGGGACGGGGTGCTGCAGGGGGAGAGGCTGCTCACCATGTCCTGCAGCGACAAGATGGCACGGTAAGGACCCTTGGGGACTCTCGGCTCTCCCTCTGCTCCAGACTCACCCCTGCTTGTTCCCAGGCCCTTCTCAGTGTGCCAGTCACCCCTGCTGGCTCTCAGAACAGTTGGGTCTTGTCCCCAGTGTTCCCCCGAGTTCTTTGAATGACTAAGGCTCTGGAGGGGCGCCAGGACCCTTCGAGGGGACGGAGGTGGGCCTTTACCCAGGAGGCTCCAGGCTGCCCCTCGCCCTTGTTACTGTTCCACGTGGCTTCTGGGGTGAACTGACGTGTTGCGCTGTGACGATTTAAAACAGTTTGCTCCCAGAGAAAGCGCAGTCCCTCATTCATTGCAGATGAGGCTGCAGTGGTCACATTCACTGTTGAGTTAGCATTCGGGGCGGCTGGCGTTTACATTCACGAACGACGTGACACGGGCCGCAGGCGTTCTGCTCTGAGCGCCGAGAGCGCCGCGGGCGGGCGGGCCGAGGGGGCGCTGCAGGCGCACGCGGAGTCCGCACCCCTCGGGGAAGCGCCTTCTCTCAGGAGCCCGCGTCCGTGCCCAGGGAACCCCGTCCCTTCCGGTGCCGGCCTCCTTCCCGGTAGTTCTTTATCTTCCAACAGACGTTTATTTGAAAAAGGTTCGATGGTAGAAAAGCGGGTAAGATGAAAATCTGCCCTTCCGAGCTCCCCGTGGCCCGTTGGGAGTGGGCTCCTGGCCGCCGCCCCGACGGCCAGGACACACGTGTCAGGGCGGACACACGTGTCAGGGTGGACACACGCGTGTGCGCATGTCCTCTCCGTTGTTCGTGAGCCTTTGTCTTGACTTTCTCCACTGGCCCCTGTCAGGGAAGCCCAGGGACACGGTGCCCGTTCTGCCCCCCAGGGGCGCCCACGTGACGTGTTTAGTTATTACCTGCCCTCTGTATCCGTTTCCGTGTGTGTGTCCTTGAAAAATACACTGTAGCGTCACTTTGGGTGCTCATGTGTGTGTTGTTAGTCTATTGTCAGTGTGCGGAAACCGTCCTGTGCTTCAGACCCCGTCCTGCATCTTGTGTTTTCCCTCGCCCCCTGTCTGGGGGGCTCTCCCCGTGTCTGGGGCACCCGCCCCGTGTCTGGGGGGCTCTCCCGGGTGCCGTCGTGAGCAGCCCTCGGGTTACTAGCTGTCCCCATCACGGCCTGTCTCTGGACAGGGAAGTGAAATCAACGGAACTCTGACAGCTTCCACCCAGAACAGCGACAGGAGAATGGCCAGACCAGTGGGGGCCGAGTCGGCTGCAGGTGCTTGTAAAGGAGAATGAGTCAACTTCATTGCCAGTATTGCAAAACTCAGATGAAACTTTAAGTTTTCAGAAAAGTATGCATTTCTAAAACTGACTGAAGTGTAGGTAGAAATTTGGAATAGAGTTAAAGTCAAAAAATTAAACCAGTCACCCCA
This sequence comes from Trachops cirrhosus, assembly GCA_028533065.1. Taxonomy (NCBI): domain Eukaryota; kingdom Metazoa; phylum Chordata; class Mammalia; order Chiroptera; family Phyllostomidae; genus Trachops; species Trachops cirrhosus. Next base: position 183,855,469 of record CM052539.1, on the reverse strand, counting down.
CACCCCCAGGAAATATTGAAGAATTCAGAAAAAGGAGGGAGGTATAGGGAGAGGAAACCGTCCACCAGCTGGGCCCCACGAGAAGTCCCCACACCCCTGGGGGCCAGCAATCCCTGCTCCCTACAGTCCTTTCTAGAGGTTGGAACAGGAGGGGAAGGTGGGCCCCAGCTCATGCTGTGGGGTTGCCAGCACCTCCACCTCCGAACCAGACAGGACAGTGAGGAAAACCAGGTGGCGAGCTGCCCTCAGTTATAAAACATACGTACCCTCGTGTGTGATCTCAAGTGTAGCAACCAAGCCAGCGGTGCATTTTTAATAATTCCGTCAATTCCTTCCACATCTGTAACTTGAATGCAGTTTTAATCAAAGTCTCGTCATTCTTTGTAGCACCTGGAAACCTAATCCCAACACCCAAATGGAAAAGCACCAGTGGAACGCGGGGTGGCCGTTGGCAGAGGGTGGTGGCACGAATGTGGGTCTGGAAGGAGACCCGTGGGCGTGTGACGCACCACTGAGGGTGACGTTCGCCTGTGTTTGGGAGGAAGTGTAAACTAGACGCAAGTTTGCTTCTCTTTCACAGAAAACTCAGTTCAAAAGCAGGCTGTCCAGAGAGAGCTGCCGTGGTGAGTGCACGGTCACCCGGAGGCCAGGTCCCTTCTTCCTGCGCCATGTGGCCGGTCCTACTGTCCTCGGGGTCTCCTGGTGCCCCAGCAGGGGCAAATCCCCAAGCCCCGGGTCTAATCCCCAGTAGTGGGAGGGGGAAAGGACAGGCGATGGGGGTTGGGGGGCAGCTGCGCACAGGGTGCCGTCCGCTGGAAAGAAGGGAGGGACTGTGGGGCGGCAGCCGCAGCCTCTGCCGCAGTCGGGGCTGACCGGGGAGATGAACTGGCCAAGAAACTGCCCGTTTGACCAAAGACAAGCCCTCTGTCGGCCGGAAAGGTACATTCCCAGCGAGTAAGGACCCGGGGAAAGAGTGGTGGTGCCTGGCAGTTTTGATGGCTTCCACTGTGCAGGCATAGAAAGCCAAATTATAAAGGAAACGTGAATAAATGTGATTAAACTTAAATTTTAAAGCTTCTTTACCAAAACCCCCATGGAGTTGAAAGAAAAGCCAGTATTGGGAAGAGTTTCAGATTTGCATAAGCTGTAGGTAACCCGGACTATAAAGCAGACCCCCCACAGCTCAGTCACACAGGGGTGTTGCAACAAGGGCTTGGCTGGGGGTCCTGTGAATGCTCGGTGTCTCGGTGAAATGAGGGTCACACGTGTACGCAGGTCAAACTCAGACGTGCGCCCTTGTGATCTGCGCCTCCCGCTGTATCCCGATGGCACCGCGTCAGAGGGAAAAGCCAGGACGAGCAGGAGGAAAGGAGGAAGGATGCTCCTAGAAGGGACAACGTGGGGACCACAGCCGTGGCCTCTGGCACCAGGCATACAGGCCCCGCACCACACAGCTCCCCAGTTCTACAGGCCGATTCTGACGGCGCTGGGGTCAGCGCAGCCCCATGTACTGCGGGGTGTCCCATGAGACTGCGCAGGCACCCACACCTCTGTCTGACCGGGCTGCAGATCCCGGTTCCCTAGACCCCTCTTCAGGCTCCATGACGTGGCTAGAGCAGCTCCTAGAACTCTGGGAATACAGTCACTTAATTTACCATTTTCCTGTAAAGGATGCAAGTCAGGAGCAGGCCCGTGGAAGAGATGCCCAGGGGTGGGGTACAGGCTCTTCAGTGCTCCGAAAGCTCCCCGAGCCCCTGGGGTCAAGCTTTAGGCAGATTGCTGTCACGTGGCCACAGCGGAGTGGATCGTTGGTCATTAGTGATCAACTTGATCCCATTTCCTCTCCCCCCTGCTCTGATTCTGTGGTCAGTTCCCCTAGCAACTGGCCCCGATCCTCCTAGAGTCACCTCATTTGCATAAACCCAGGTGAGGTTGAAAACGGCTTACTATTCGATATCTCACCAACAGATGGCCACAGCCGGACAACAGAACGGCCGTGGCCCAGAAACAGCGTTGGCGGCCAGAACGCTGCCCGCCGTCCGCAGCCCTCCTGTCCTGTCCTGAGGGAGTGAAATGAACAGCCTCCTGAGTGGCTGTCACGGTTGAGAGGCAGTGGGCAGGTGCTGGGTGAGGTGTCCTGTGTCTCTTACAGAGGGACAGAGCAGTGTCCCGTATGTTCCTGCCTGAGGGACAGGAAATGGGGGCAGCGGCAGAGGGCAGGCTTGGCGGTGATGGCCAGGGTGGGCTGGGGGAGGGGAGGGAGGTGCAGTGCTACTGCTGAGGTCACCAGGTGGGTGGGCCGTTTGGCTGAAGGCAGCTACCACCCCCCTAGGCTACACGGGTCACAGTGATGAGAGTGGGCTAACCATCTCATGGTGAGTTGCGTCAACTGGGCAGTAGGAACGCACCAGGGCCTCAGACCTGGTGACCTTGGCCTCTGTGCACCATGGGAGAAAGCAAAGACCACCCACCTGAGGGCAGACAGCTTGTTCATTCAGAGCAGCAGTAGCAGGGGGCCCACCCCCTCTGTGGGTGAGTCGGGGTGCAGCTCTAGTGGGGAAAGGGGCTTGGCTCAGGTGTGTTACACGGAGGCTGTGGGTCAGGTAGCCAGAAGTGAGGCCTCCTCTGGTGGGGGGCACCTTGGGCTCTCTCTGGGTGGTCCCAGGTTGGAGGCTGGGACGACTATTGGGGCGGCTGACCCAGTCCTGACCATTCTTGGCCAGTGGCTGTGGAGGCTGTGCTGGGTCGGAGCTGTCCTGTGACTCCTGGTCTGGCTGGCCGCTGGTTATGGAGGTATTCAGCCTCTCAGGGCGGGGCCAGGCCCTTTACGGATCCAGGGGCATTCCCACGTGGCAACACTCTGGACCCTGTCTACTGAAGGAGAGAGAGGCCCGGCGGCGAGCCCAGGGGGGCCGAGGGAGCACTCCTCAGCACCTGTGTGGTTCTGCCCCGCCCCCCACCAGTGAGTGTCACCGGCAAACTGCTATGGACCCTGCAGCCTCCCGGGGAGGGGGTGGCAGGGAGGGGCTTCCCCACTCAGCAGCCGTCTGTGCCAAATTTCCCCGTCTTCGCACAGGCTCACTGGGGGCATTTGACAGCGTGGAGCCTGGCTCAGCAGTACAAGGCCCTTGGCCGCCACGGAGCCCCTGGCCCTCACTGGGCATTTTTACCCCTGGTGTAGTCCTGCCCTCGCTGTCCTTTGTAAGGCCCTTTGGTGGGAGCCTGTCAGCAGAAGTGGCGGGTGTGCACACCGCTTCCCACCAGGCCCTCTGCAGAGCAATCAGAAGCTCCTGGGACTCTCTTTCGAAGCAGGTGTTCGGAACCAATGACTCGAAACAAGTGGAGCTCAATCACTGTTTTGAAGTGGGCCCCGGGGGGCTGGATTCAGCCGAAAGGCGGCCTACATCCACACACACACTCTGAATTTGCATAGAGGGGTGCCCTGTGGTTTGGGTAGGCGTCCAGGTGTGGGTGGCACGCTTTCTCTTGTACGATAGGATGTGTTTCCGTTTGTGTGAGAGGGCGGGAGGAATGGGTTGTAGGAATTGGAGGGTTTGTCGGCTCAGCACGTATTTCTTGACCTGTGTGTACTCGGTACACAGTGTAAGTGGTGGAACAGATCAGTGGGTGCAGCAGACAACCAGTCCCTCCCTCGGGGCGCTTTCATACTGGCAGGGAGGGTGGCGGAACAGGTAATAACAAGTAGACCTGCAGGTAATGCAGGAAGTTGGCATAGGGAAGCCCGGGGCAGGACACCAAGAGGGACTTTCTGCAGAGACCGAGATGGGGAGACTGTGGCCAGGGGCCGTCGGGGGCCTATGTTCTGGGGCGAAGGACCTGAGGATAGTGGCTCGAGGGGGCATCAAAGGCCCTGGTGGCCCGAGCGTGGGAGGCGCCGCAGCTGGCGGGGGAAGGGAGGCGGGGCCGGGTCAGACAGGCTGGCGGTGTGGGAGTGAAGATGGAGCGTTGGGGGTTTCGTGCAAAGGCGTGACCTGGTGTGGCCTGTGTTTTCTCAGGACGGGTGGCTGCTGTCAGGGAGGGTGCAGGGGTGGGGGCTGTGGGAGAGGGTGAAGTGGTGGGTGGCTCCTGGGTCTGTTCTGAAAGGAGGTCTCTTTCAGGTTTGCAGGCCATTGGCTGGTGACAGGGATGAGGAGGCGAGCGTGACTGAATTTGGCTTGAGCTGGGTGGACCGGGACTTAAGGCAGGGCTCATGCAGACACTGTTATTCACAGCTCCGACCACCCAGCTCCACCTCCCACTCTCCACGAGGGCCAGAGATTGGGCAGCTGGTGGCCAGTGCTGAGAGTGGACAGAGGGGGAGCACTAACGTTTGTGAATTGGCCTCATTTTGCTGCCCACCCCCCCATCTCCGACCAGTGCTGCAGAGGCCGCTCCCCTGCGGCCCCCTGTCGTCCCACCAAACCTGCCTCACGCTGACAGGCCACTTCCCGAAATGCACTGGGTCAGACCCTCTCGGGAAAACACTTCCATTAAATCAGGTGGTGCCACCGCCTTCCCGAAAGGCCTTCAGGAGGCTGTGTGCCCTGTGGAGCTGCCAGGCCCTGCAGAGGCCGCCCAGGTCAGCCTGGCCCCGCCCTCTCCCCGGCCTGGCCCCGCCCTCCCCCCCCTCCCGCCGCCTGCCCGCCACGCTGGGTCTGGGTGGGCCTCCCTGCCTCTGCCTCACATCCCCCTCAGGGGCTGAGTTCAGGGCCGCTCTCTCAGAGCCCTCCCTGCAGTCAGCACCCCTCTTCTGCTTTTTCATAGAACCCTGCTCCCTGCCAAATTGATGCCATCTCAACCTTTAATTCTTGATTCACGTGTTCACCGTTTTACGGCTTGTCCGCATCCAGACAGCCACCGGGCTCCAGAGACACTCGGGCGGTGTCATCTTTGCCCCTGTGGGCTCGGAGCCTGGCACCGAGGGTGCCGGGGTGCGGTCTCCACAGGCCGTGTAGTGTCCCTCCTCTGTCTGTGGGGCTGGAGAGAGCGAGGGCGGCGGCGTGTCTGGGGGGTGGTGTGAGTGAGCTCGAACGGACGCCGGGATCGTGGGTGTCGGGAATGGCTGGGTTAATAAAGCCGGGCAGCCACCGCCTCTCCCAGTGCCGCACACAGGGTCCCTGCTGCCACTCCCGGCAGGCCAGGCCCGGCGACTGGCCGGTGGGGGGAGTGTGCCCTGCCTGCCCTTCCCAGCGTGGCTGGCTCTCGCCTCCAGGTGCTAACGGAGCCCGACTCCAAGATGTCGCCAGAGAAGAGGAAAAGGACAGTTTACTGTTTTCAAGGACCCCAGAGCGGTCATCTTTATTGGAAATAATAAAATACTTTCCCTTTTGATTTTTCTCACAAGAAATGTGCCTCATGGATACTGTTAGAAAGTATGTTGTGGGGAAAAAGTCGTTCCACAGCTAAAGTGATGTGTAAGTCAATTTTTCTCTTGGAAACTCTAAACCGCCAAGTCAGCTATTTCTAGGTACTCTCTTTTTCATTGGCCGACATTGTGCGGAACTAACGGGGCATCTGTGCATGAGGCAGGTGGGCGTCAGGGCCGCGGTGGGCGCGGGGCCCCCGCTGAGGCGTGCCCCTCTGCCCGCAGGTGGAACGTGGTGGGCATCCAGGGCTCCCTGCTCAGCATCTTCGTGGAGCCGATCTACTTCTCCAGCATCATCCTGGGCAGCCTGTACCACGGGGACCACCTCTCCAGAGCCATGTACCAGCGGATCTCGAACATAGAAGACCTGCCCACTCTGTACACCCTCAACAAGCCTCTGCTCAGCGGCAAGTATCCCCCGAGTGCAAGCTCACCCCTCTCAGATAGACCTTCTGTGCAGGGTCCAGGTCGCATGAATAAAAACTCCCCAGGGAAGCTGCCAGGGGAGGAGCCGATCCGGAGGGAGGGAGGGAGGGAGGGAGGGAGGGGGCTGTTGCAGGGCCTGGGAAGGCCGTTCAGTGAGTCCCGCTGCAAGTTCCCTCTCGCCGTCCAAAAAGGATGGGCAGCCTGGGTGTGGCCTTCGTGCAAATGTGTTCTCCTGTCTCTGCGGAGAGACTGACAGATGCCATGGAAATTATACACTCATTGGCTGTCTGAAGTCAAGCTGGGCTGGGCCACCAGGATGTGTGGGAACAGTGACCAGCTGCCACCACAGAGCCAGCCCCTGTGCCGGTGGTGGCCTGCCTTGGGTCCTCACGCCCAGTTTGCTCTTAGGAGGTTGGTCATGTAATTGAAATGTGCCTTTGACAGGCCTGTGTGTCGGGTCTGACTGTGGGAACAGTGACAAGCTGTGTGTTGGGGATGTGACTGTGGGGACAGTGACAAGCTGTGTGTCAGGGATGTGACCGTGGGGACAGTGACAAGCCGTGTGTTGGGGATGTGACTGAGGGGACAGTGACAAGCCGTGTGTTGGGGATGTGACTGTGGGGACAGTGACAAGCCGTGTGTCAGGGATGTGACCATGGGGACAGTGACAGGCCCATGTGTTAGGGATATGACTGAGGGGACAGTGACAAGCCGTGTGTTGGGGACGTCTTGCACTTGCCCTGGGCACCCATTGTTACCAGTTTGTCGTTTTTCTTTTAGAATTTCAGTGGCTAACTGCAAAGTGAACAAGAGCTTTTGAATTCAAGGGTCCTAACTTCTCAGTTCTCCCTTATTTTAAAGGACACAATTAAGGTACTTGTATCCCATTGAAAATATCATTTCACTTACTTTTTAAACTCAGAACCAAACTCACAACCCTGAACTACCGAGAGTCCCAGTGTGCGCGTGCTCCAGCCCCAGCGCGTCGGCAGCCGGACTGGGAGGACGGGGCTTCCCGGAGGCGGGGGCGCAGCTCACCTCCGTCAGCGCACGCGGAGAAAACCAGGGCGCCCCAGATGGAGTCTTACAGCTCCCTAACCCTAACCCTTGCTTGCTAAGGAAAAGGATAGAGTCCGACAAACCTGACTGTGGGAGGTTGAAACTGTAGCAGCCACGCCCACTGCACGTCCTGGAAGCTGCGGAGTACGGGCCCCTGTCCTGCTGGGTGTCCACGTACGGGGGTCCCGTGGATCAGAAAACGGTTCTCCCTGTTTACCGTCTGTACTCTGCGCCTGAGGGCTTTGTTTAACCTCAGCTGTCACCTGTCTCTTAGATTCATAGACACTTAGAACACTGCGTCACATACCTGGCCCGTAGGGGCCGCGCAGCAGAGGGGTGCCATCGGGACCACGCCCGTGGCCGGAGGCCGAGGGGACAGGGCCGTTTTGCTGAGGGAATATTCTGAGACACTGGAGTAAGAGCTCGTTTATAAAAGTCAGATATTTTTATCCGATGTACATGAAGTGCACGGATGGCTTTAAAAAGGTACTGAAAAGTAGCCTTTGCGAGAGAGACCTCAAAGTCATCCATGGGTTCTATGAGTTTGTTAAAAAGTGGAAGTAAATAACAAAATAGAAGAACCCGCTCTTCAATCTCCTGTCCCCACTATCACCTCCAACCCCAAAGCCTGAAGCCCCCAGCCCTACGGTCGGGGCTGCGCTGAGCCCACGTGGCAGGCAGCCAGAGCCTGTCGGAGCCGACAGCTTCGTGCCTCAGTTTCTCCCTGTGCCTGTGACGGGGCCAGACCAGGTGCCCTCCGTGGTCCTCTGGGCGAGCATTAGAATCCTGTGACGGGCAGGGACAGCGCTCAAGTTCCAGGGAGCGGAGTGTTTCTCGATTGCTGAGCCGGGAGCAGCAGCTTACGGCTTCACGGTCTGTTTTGAAATGCAAACTGTTTGAGGTATTTTACCCTGGATAGATGCTTTGTTTTGGAAACAGTGGGGTTTTGCTGTTGTGTTTCCTTGAAGAGCTCAAACTGTCGCAGCAGCTCGCTTTGGGGAAGACTCCTGCACGCAGGGCACTCCGGCGAGGTCCGCAGTCGAGGAGGTGGAGAGGCCCTCCCTTGGGGTCCGCACGGGGGCTGCCCAGGCTGCGGAAGCCCACTGGTCTCACAGACAGAGGGGATCGAGGGCGAGGATCTGGTGGGAGAATCCTGGCGTCTCAGATGGGGGAGGTCACACTCCTGTGTCCCCTCCGGTCCTCCGGCTGCACCCGCGTGGCATGCATGTGCATCTGCCGCAGTTGGCCCCCTGCTCGGTTGGCCCCCTGCTCGGTTCGCCCCCTGCTCGTCGTCGTGCTGTTCCATGCACGTTCTGTCACAGAAGTCGCCTCCGTGTTAAAGTGGGAACGGCGCACAGCAGTGCCCAGAGAATCGCAGGGGCCTAGGGAGGGCAAAACGGCCGCAAATTCAGCACAGAGGGTAACTAAATCAGCTGAAACAAGATTACCTAAAACCAAGCAATCAGAGAGGCCCCTAATAAAAAATGTAGCGATGGACTGTTTTTTAAAAAGCTGTCTGGGCTGAATTAAGAATTCCATGTTATTTCAGCGTGAAAAGCTCATCTGACTTTAAGAGAGGACCGAGGAGGGCAGTTGCGGCCGTGCGGGCCTTTGCTGTGAGCGCTCGCCCTCCCTTCCCTGGCGCTGGGGAAGCGGGAGCCTTTCAGACGCGCTCCAGTCTTCTCCCGGGTCACTTTCACATCTGCACCCGCTGGTTTCAGAGCAGCTCCAGCTTCTGAATCCCACCCATCAGCCCCAAGCCCAGTTCTGGACTGGCCCTGTTTGCAGTCCCGGTGCCGGAGAGAAGTCCAGAAGGAAGGCCAGGGGTCTCGGCTGTCCCAGGGCCTGGTGACAGGCAGGCTGCCCTGGGGCCACAGGGGCGGCTCCCCCAGTGCTGGTTTTCCTGCCACTGTGGTCACAAAACACCGACCGACAAGGCAGCACGGGGAGCACATCCTAATGGTGCCGTCTGAGCCGGGGGATCTCTGGGAAGACGGGGCAGGGGTTTGCTGCCTGCGTGCCGGAGAGAAAGCCACGCCCCCTGCCAGCGAAAGCCGTGTCTTCATTTGTAGCAGTTGGTGAAACTCGGACTCTTGTGTGAGCATCACGAAGCCTTACATGGGAGAGAGAGAGGGACTGTAAATATGAATGAGGGTGAGAGAAGGTGTGTGCTTTCCAGGCAGGAGTGAGCCCCCGAATGGTGGGGACCCTTTTCCTGTGTCTAGAAGCGGGAGTCACACCACAGACCCTCCCTGAACAGAGCGATGTCAGAGGGGAGGGGCAGGGCAGGGAGGGGCAGGGCGGACCAGGCTCCGCCCACAGTACAAAACCTCCTCCCTTTCATCCTGCCTGTCTTCTGTTTTACCTCCCTACTGCTTTTCTCCTGCCCTTTTGCTGCCTGGATTACAGTGGCTCTTTCTCTTTTTCTGTACCTGTGGTTTGGAAGTTCTAAATCTCACTTTTTTGCCCAGTGTTGCCCCTTAATTTTTGAACAAATGAGCACTGAAAAAAATCAGCATCAGAAATTAATCAGTATTGATAACGACCCCAGCCGAGAGGAGCTGGGGGCTCAGGCAGGCTGTGCCCTCCTCTCTCCCCGCTTCATCCTTGTAGATTCTGATGGTGTCACCTTGAGGTTTAGAAAGTCTTTTCAAAAACCTTCCTCACAGGTCCCTCCGCCAGACTATCAGCGATTGTTTGGACAAACGTACGGGGCCCCAGTTCCTCCCCGATAGCTGTGCATTCGGGGTCCGTCCTCACTTTGCTGGGACAGAGTGGGGTGGCTGTTCTGGTGGACTTGGGAAGGTGCCCCCCCACCCCCGCCCGGGGCAGTGCCCCCACCCCTGTGCTGCCCTCACCTGGCACCGCCTCAGGGTCTGCAGCAGCTGGCACCCTCCCTCGGCTCCTGGGCCCAGAGCCACCTCGATCTTCTCTCCCTCCACAAGATTCCCGCTTTGTTTTCTCTCTGGTAGCATTAATTTATCCTTTTCCCTTAAAACTCGGACATTTCCCCAGAGTAAGGCCAGGAGTGTGGCCGCATTTCTCCTCCTCCCGAGTCCTCTGAACGCTTCCACCTGGACGACCTCGACTCCCCGTCGGAGAGACTTTCTCCCGTTTTTGTCTCGAGCTGTTGCTTTTGCGCCATCTTCTCTGAAAGTCTCTGTCCGGTTTCTCCTGCGGCGCGCTGTCCTTTGCCATCCCTTCTGTCTGCCCCGCTCTCTGAGGAAGCCGACCCGCCCGGTCACGGCCGCACACGGGCATTCCGCTCCCAGGGGCGGTTGCTGTCCGGGTTGGCCCGTGTCCGGGACCCGCACACTCGCAGTCCCCGCCTGCTCGGCGTCTCCTTCTGCGAGGACCCGCCGTCTGGGCTTTCACGTCTCCTGCGTCCCAGAGAAAAACTTCCTGGTGACTGGAGCCCAGTACAGGTTGACCGAAAAGTTCGTTCATTTTTTTCTGTAAGACGGCTCTAGTAGCGCTTAGCTGCCTTTAACTTTGTTCAACAAACTGCTGGTAGATTGTATTGTTGCAGCTGTCGTATCGGCATGCAGTAAAAACATTTATCAGAACTGGTGAACTTTTGTGTAGCTATTTTAATGTTGAAAATGGAAGAAAATAAGTAACATTTTTGGCATATTATGCTTTATTATTTCAAGAAAGGTAAAAATGCAACTGAGATGCAAAAAAAGACTTGTGCAGTGTATAGAGAAGGTGCTATGACTGACTGAACACGTCAGAAGTGGTTTGCGAAGTTTCGTGCTGGAGATTTCTCACTGGACGATGCTCCAGTCGGGAGACCAGTTGAGGTTGATAGCGATCAAATCAAGACATTAATTGAGAACAATCAACGTTCTACTATGTGGGAGATAGCTGATATGCTCAAAATACCCAAATCAATAAAGTTATTGGTGAAAATGAAAATGTGCCTTTTATTTTACGGAAAAGAAACTGAACGGACTTTTTGGCCAGCTCAGTAGTTTCCTGAGAGTGATTGAGCATCCCTGACCGGAAGGAAGCAGTCTAGCCCAGGGGGATGACCAGTGCCTGTTGTGGACAGGGCGACCAGGGTCTGTGTGACGGACTGACCCAAATGACCTTAAACTGCCTGTAGACTCAAGGCTGTACAGGATGCGGTTTGCCTGTGTTCTGTTTGTTTTAACTTTCTGTGTAGGTGCCTTTGATGGTAAAGTAGCATTACCAGTTTTATTGATGACTCCTTTGAGGATCTCTCAGCAGTAACAGTTGCTATACTGAGACTTGTCTGCAAACCATGTCCGGGGCACACGCACTCCCCTCTCCTGTCCCCGGGGGTGTTGTCGGCCAGGTAGGGACTTCCGGTTACGTGCACCCAGTCCTGTGTTGTCTGGGCCGTGCGGGCTGGGCGAGAGCCCTGCTGGACACCCTGGTTCCTCGTGACATGGGGCTCCCTGGGCCAGGCGGCCGGCAGCGCACACTTCACTTTCTGGACCGGAGACTCGGGCTCCTTCCCGACATTGTGTCTCAAAACCCCAGGGTTTCAGCTACGAAGGAAGTTTTATTTGGCCCGTGGTTCCCTGTGCAGAGTCCTTGGCACCTGTCTGGGCCTGGTGAAGCGGCGGGAGGGGGAGGGTGGTGGGGAGGCTGTGACAGCGGGGCGAAGCCTGCTGCCTGGTCCCTGCAGCTGCTCACCGCTGGACTGGGTCCTGTCACTTCCCTCCTTGGCTCAGGGCTGCGGTCCTCGGCGAAAATCGGGG
>CM052539.1:183611729-183843389 GCA_028533065.1 Trachops cirrhosus | reverse complement strand
TGCCCCAGAAAAAGCATGTGGTTAGCACTGGAAGCCCGAGCTAGCTGTTTTCTTTCTGCCTTATTTTCTCCACTTTTCCATTTATTTAGCTTAAAATACAAACAATATTCGTACTATTAGGATCTTACTTGTTCGGACAGTTAACTGACCATTTCTGGTTGAGATGCACAGTGTTGTAGCTCTGAGGGTGGAGTGTCATTCAGTGGTGAGCCCTGATGACGACCTGATCACACAGGAGTCCAGACTTGCGAGGACGGTGACACAGTACAAGCACTGCCCACTCGCGAGCAACGCAGTTCCACTGAGTACCCGGAAACCAAGCACCGAGCAGAATCACTCTGCCCTTCCCGGGGTAAAAGGCCCTTCCCGGGGTAAAAGGCCCTTCCTGGCCCATCTCCGTGGGGCATCAGAACGTGATGCATGGTAGGGCACAGGGGCCACACTGAGTGACAGGTGACTGCCAGTCCCGAGGGGACACTGCGTTTATTGTAGCATTTTCTATTAGTCAAATAGGGGTCAGGCATTTCGATAAAGTGAGGATGATCAGATTTTATTCAAGGATTCAGAGGATCTATCTCCAGTGTATGTTTTTGGAGGGAAAAAAATATACGGATACTCTAGCAAGTGAAGCAGACGTCTAAGAAAAACCATCCAAAGAGAAACACCTTATGAACCTGGTGCGATGACGGGACAGCTCGGAAGAAAGTGAACGAACTCTCACAAGTAGTCCGAGGAGCCGAGGGGTCTTCAAAAGGTGAAAGGACAGCAGAGACTAAGGAGACGGAAACTCCAGGACACCCGAAAGGCCATTCAGGAACGGAGGGGTCGAGTTCAAACCACAGAAAACTGAGGCCTGCGACGGTCAGTTCTCACCGTCCTCCTGACCGGCCACGGTGCCCAGAACACGCGTTCTCTCCGGGGAAGCCGGGGGCGTCTGCATCTGCTGGGTGCACTCCACGAAGCAGACGGCCTCCCTGGGTGGGTGCTCGCCCGTGCTGGGTCCACCGAGGCTGGCACACAGGGAACTCGCCCCTTTTTCCTGCCTGGCCGACTGAGCCGGGCCGTGCCTCCTCCCCGTCCCCTGCTGGCCCGGGCTCACGCCCCGGCCCCGGGTCTCCGCCTGGGGACTCAGGCCGAGCTCCACCACCAGCCGCCCTGGGTCCCCAGCTCGCACGGGGCAGGTTGCGGGACTTCTCCAGCCTCTGCCTCCTCGGGAGCCAGTCCCTCCTCGTGACGCTCCACACACCCTACTGTCTGCCTCACTGGGGACGCTGCTCATGCAGGTGTGATTTGGAGCGATCGCTGGAAGTTGAGACAGAGACTCCATTTGAATCCGGGGCTCTCAGTGGTCTCCCTTCCGTACCAGACTTGATCGTGAATTAATTCTTTCTTAAGTCTGTCTCGCTGCTCGGCTCTGAAGTGCCACAGGTGGCCATGACTCACTGCATCCGGACTCGCTACCTGCACAGGTTACTTTGCTCTAAAACGGAACATTGGCCACAAAGCGAGAGTAGAAAAGGCCAGGGGTCTCAGCTGCATGGGAGTGGGACTCGTCAGTAACTGTCCGGTCAGAGAGGAAACCGGGCTGAGCTGGTCTGAGCCCGCACGTGTTGGCAGCTGGAGTCGCAGGCACGCTTAGCAGAATCGTGACCTTGAGTGGAGGCAGGGAAATAAGCGAATGAAGCCTCCGGTTCCAGAAAGGGTTGAAACGCAGTGAGAAAACGTGTGAAGAGGTTGGATGTTGCACCTTGGGTGTCGGGCGTGCGAGAGGGGTGGCCCCGGCGACAGGGCCTGAGGTCAGACTGGGCTTGCCCTCCTGCCCGGCCGCCCCACTTTCCCGCTCTGTCGCCCGAGTGAGTCAGAAGTGCTGTGAGGTCTGTGGGCCTTCCGCCCACCCGGCAGAGAGCGCGTTTCCGGGCCGCAGGAGGTGGCGCTGGACCGGTGTGAGTCTGCCCGGTCCCGCACGCCTGTCCTGAGGGGCTCTGCATCACCTCGCTCGTCCCCCCCCTCCAGGCATCAGCAACGCAGAAGCGCGGCAGCCGGGGAAGGCACCCAACTTCAGCGTCAACTGGACAGTGGGTGACGCGGCCGTCGAGGTCATCAACGCCACGACGGGCAAGGACGAGCTGGGCCGAGCGTCGCGCCTGTGTAAGCACGCGTTGTACTGTCGCTGGATGCGTGTGCACGGCAAGGTACTGAGGCGCCCGCCCCGCCCCCACGCTTGTCCCTGTCGCAGCCCCGCCTCCGTCCGCATGGCCCTTCCAGACCCGCTCCTTCTGGCGCCGTCCAGCCCCAAGTCCGGCCCCGGCCCTTCGAACTTAAAGCAGCTCAGCCTCAGAGGCAGCTTCCCCTGCCCCACCCCTCCTGCCGGACTTCCGTCACCTCAGAGGGCAGGCACCCAGAGGGACAGGCATTGCTGGGCTCAGTTAACCCGCCAGGAAGGATTCCAGACCTTTTCTCTGCAGTAGCAGCAGCAGGGCCCCCTTTTCACCAAATAAAACCTTATGTGGTAAACCAGTATATTACCATTTTCCATTGATCGTGAGTCAAGTCTGTAGCGTTTATTGTGAAGCTGGCCTTGAACTTGACGGGGAGGAATAGACAAGTTGCAGCCACAGCGCACACATGAGGTAGCCAGCCGGGGTGGGTGGTGCCCTAGTGATCAGGAGTACACGTCGCTGTGGTTTCTGATTAGCTACAGTGCTGGGAGTGGACGTTAGAATCAACTGTCTGTGGGTGGCCAGGAGCATCGCCTGTTTATCCACAAGGCTGCTCCTTGGGGTGGGAGCACAGACCCTCGGATGGGGCGCCCAGGCTGCTCCGTGTGAGGACAGTCCCCCTGCGGGGGGGCCTCTGCACATGGTGGCCCCACCCCCATAAGCCAGCACAGTACTCAGTATCATTTTTGACCATGATCTTGAGTTTTAGCTTCTACTGTTACTTCTTAAATGGTTGTACTTGTTCTTTATCTTCACACAGGTCCCCTCCCACTTACTGCGCTCCAGGATCACCAAACCCAACATGTACCATGAGTCCAAGCTGGTGGCGAAGGAGTACCAGGCGGCCAAGGCCTGCCTGTTCCGGGCGTTCGTCAAGGCGGGGCTGGGCGCCTGGGTGGAGAAGCCCACGGAGCAGGACCAGTTCTCTCTCACGCCCTGACCGCCGGTGGGGACGTGGGGGTGCCTGGTGTCGGCCCTGTCCCCAGAACCTCCCGTCTGCAGTGGGGGCGGGCACGCGGCCGGGGCGGCGTGGGGCGGCCGGGCCGGTGCCGCCCTGACACCTCTGCAGCACCCTGTCCCCGTCCAGTTGCTGGTGACGGTGTTCAATCTCAGTTTACGATAGAAATCGAGTTCTACTGAGTAGGGCTTCCTGAAACTTAGGAAATAGCAATTACTTTGTGTGAAATTCTTGAATAAATAATTTATTCAGAGCTAGGAACATGATTTATAAAATAAGAATTATGTCAAGTCACCCTTATGCCACATTATTTTAATTGCAAAAAAAGCATATATGTATATATATATATATATATGCAGGAAGAGAAGGCGGAGCTAGGACGTAGTAACCTAAAGAAAGTCCCCCAGTGCACACTTCCCAACACTGCCCCCTGCAGGCGGGTCCTTGGCCTGCTGCGGAGATGGCCCCGTGGCGTGCGGCCAGGTCCCTGTAGTGTCCGTCCTTCCAGAAGCTTCTGTGCCCCTCGCAGGATCACATCACAGACAACTTTTCTTGGTTACTTCTAAATAACCAGATATAAATGTGGCATTCCTTTGAGCTCTGAAACAGAATTTAACCTGGGGACCTAGCGGGCGTGCATCGGGCTACCGCACAATAACCAGCCTGAGCCCCACTCCTCCTTCTGGGCCCAGCAGACCTGAGCGACCGCCCAGAGGTCTTCATGGGACCGAACGACAATTAAGTTATAGATGTTCATTTTGGGAAACACCACTCAAGACATATTTCTAAATTATTCTTTCCAGCTTTATCAAAGACATGTTTGAAAAATAAGTATTCAGGCTGAAAGCTGGCAACACAGCAGGCTGCAGGCGCAGTCACGGCAGGGAGGGGGTGCTGCTGGCATCTGGGCGGACCCAGGGGCTTTGCCCAACACCCCACAGCACACAGGACGGCCCAGGGCAGCCGAGTGAGGGGGTCAGGCAGGTCCAGGCCTGGGCGCTGCCCGCCCTCTGCTAGGACACCCCAACCAGCTGCCGTCGCTTCCCCTCAGGGCCGGAGCGGAGCGGACGGAGGGAGTGCTCCAGCCCCGGCTGATCTATAGTTGTGCAGGGTGCCATGTCCCACGGTGCCATGGGCAGAGACGGGCACACCCCACCCTGCAGCGAAGTCCAGGGTGTCTGTCGCCTGTGCGGCCTCGGGTGTGTACCTGGTGTCCTGTGTCCTTGCCGGCCCAGGACATGAGCAGGACCAGAGCTGGGAGCCTGCAGTGGTCACATCGCAGGGGGTGCGTCCTGGGGGCAGGTCGCTCAGGCCCGGGACCCACCGGGTTCCAGGACGGGCACTGCCCGCACCAGCCTGCCCCCTCGTGTGGGGCGGCTGCTCATCCTGAGCCAGTCAGGGCTACGGTCCGGGTGCCACGCACTGGCGTTCTCTCCCCACCATGGGAAGGGTGTCTGGGGGCGCTGGCCCCTCCCCAGGGCAGGCTCTCCCATGCCCAGAAGAACATTGTGAGAGGCCCAGTGTTTTTATTCTTCTCTCTAAAAATGGTATTTTTTCTAATGGGGGTTGGGAGATGGACTTAGTTTTTAAAAAAGATATGGATTTTGATGACAAAGCCCAGTGGAAACACATTCCGTAGACATGTACTGTCCCACGGGTCTGGCCTTCCCTTCTGTCAGGGATGGTTGGAGTCAGTGCGAGTCTCCCTCCAGCCCCAGGTGAACGGATGCCCTGCTGTGTGCGGTCCCCACAGCCCCCGAGCTGTGCCCCTTTCCTGGGCCGAGTTTGTGAGACCGGCCGCGGCAGGGCTGTGCTCTGAAAGCACCCAGGTCTGACCCGTGGTTGCCGGGGAGGAAGGCGGGAGGTCGGGGTCGGGGGCGGTCAGGAGGCCTGCACAGGAGGGTCCGCCTCCGGGTAGGGCGGCCGACCACTCGTCCAAGAGCAGGACGGGTGGGCTGATCAACTCCTGCAGGAGACCCAGCACTTTAAACCGCCCCTTCCTCCCAAGCTCACCGTGCATCAGACACGCAGCCCGTGTGCTCAGGCGTTAATCTGCATCTGATGTCCTCTGCCTGGACTATAGAGACTTCTCGGAAAAGTTGCAACAACCGAGGACTTGGCTTTTTGAGGGAAATGTTAAGTGTGAGGACCCCTGACGAGTGAGGGTCAGGAGGGGTTCCACTATCTTGTGTCAGCCACCCCTGGAGTGTCGGCTCCCTGGGAACGCCAGTCGCTGTCCACCCGAGGCCACCGGGCAGCCGTCCTGCTGGCGGGAAGGTGGAGTGAAGAGAAGGCTCAGCCGGGGTGGCACTTTTGGGATGGGAGCCAGGCTCTCCCGGGTCGGGCCGAGGCGGGGGACATCATCCTGGCCGCCTGGCTCAGCCCCACCCCTGCTCAGGGTCAGCTTCGCCTGCTCTCAGGCAAGGACACCAAAGAGCGCAGTTTCGATTCTGGGTCTTAATTCAATGTTTCTTCATCTTTTCCTACTTCAGAGATTTGTATTGTGATCAAAACAATTATTTTAAAATGTCCAGGCCAACATCTCACAAGGTCCTGATTTCTCTGGAATTTATTTTTATTCAGATCCTGTCCCTGGTCTACAGGCTGTAGAACCGCTTTGTAAAGACAGTGCTTCCTGTGCCCTGTGCCGGGCAGTCCCACCGCGGGCCGCCTCTCCCCCCGCCCGGTGCCGGTCTGAGAGTGGGTGGGGGCTGCTGTGCGGAGGCGAGAACCCAACCCAAAATACACCACGGGTGCATCTTCTCATTTCTAAAATATCCACACCAAAATACAAGGTCTGCCCCAGACATACATTTGATCCATCAAGAGAAAGAAAATTAGCTGGCTTCTCCATCTGTAAATTCCATGAAACCTCTCTAAAGATTTCTTTTCACCACCCCAACTGTATAAATGGGGAAGGGCAGAGTCCTTGTGGCCGTGCGTGTCCAGTTTTGTGTATCCTTGTCCCAGGCGTGTCTTGTGGCCCCTCTCCATGGCCCGAGGCCAGCACACAGCACACAGTATGTCCACACGGCGGGAGGGTGGGGAGGGGTCAGGGCCTGACCTGACTGTGACTTGGCGTCCTGGCATCGTGGGCTGCACATCCCTGCTTACTGTTTGGGCTCCAGCGAGGGCTGATGGGGCATCATGAGGGACTGAGGGCGTCCTCCTGGACGTGACCGTGAACGGCTCGATCCGTGGCATGTACGTGGGGTGAGCCCTGAAAGCCGCCAGCTTCTCTAGACTCGAGGTGGTATGTTTCTGACCTGACTTCAGTGTTCGGACGCTCATGTGAATGTCATTCAGCCGGGAAACCGCCGCTAAGACACACTCCTCAGTGTTCTCGTATGTATATTGATGTATATACCACACGTCACCACCCGCATGAGCTCTCACGCACTGAGACCAGTGGGACCGCGCATGAGACGCTGTCACGTAGACAAAGGATTTGCAATGTCCTCAATAAAACAAGGCGTTTCACTACCACGGTGTTGCTGAGAGTTTCTCTCCCTCCTGGTTGCTGCTCTCCTTGGTCCACTGACAGGCCAGGCCTGGGGTCAGCCGCCATCCGGTCCAGTGAGCTGTGCCGTCCCGGCACAGCCCCGTCTGGGGACAGGCTTTCTGGGTCCCCTCCCCACTCAGATGCTCGGCTTTCCCACCATTTTCCGGAGCATGTTAGCAGCTCCCACAGATAAGGTGTGCGGAGAACAGCGAGAGCGGCCCCTGCTGGGTCCCCTCCACGAAGAGGGATGATGACACACTCCCATTTACCTGTAGGACGTGAGAACAACGTGGATGGGAGGTGAGGGACAGGAAAAATGTAGACACTAGGCCGAGAACCAGGTGGACTGGGTCTTCGGGCCCAGCCAGGACCAGACAGCATACCGGCCCAGGGAGGGCCAGCCAGACGGGGCCTTCGGGCCCAAGGGAGAAACGCAGGTACCAAGTGACGAGCGAAAATGGTGTTATTTAGGACCAACTCATAGCAGACCAAGGGGGACCCGGCCGCAGGCCCGTGTTTGTGAAGATCCTGCGGTCGTGAGGAGGCACGGAAGCACCGGGCAGGTGTGCTCCCCCGGGGAGCGGTGGGGGGCCGAGTCTGGACACACTGCATGGAAGATGGGATTTGGAGTGATTTTTGGTTTATTTTTCTTTTACTTATGTATTTGTCAGTGTATCCACAATTAAATGAAAAACAGACATGAAAATGTTTTGGAAAGTCAAAAGCCCCATGCAAATAAAAAGCAGCCCCGTCACAGGCACATAATTTTCTGTTGTGTCAGTTTTGAATCTGTTCTTTCTTCTCACACAATAACAGCAACAGAAAAATGAGAACGTGTTGCATTAGAAAAACAAATTAGGCGTCAGAGAAGAGATGGCAGTGGGGCGGGTGACATCTTACGAGTTTGGTCCAGGTTCCGTGGTGTCTTCTGTGGCACCCAGACTCCATGTCGGGGGCAAGACTGTCCATGTCTGCCCTGGAGCGGATCTCTGAGCCCGACAAAGACCCCCCTCGAGGAGTTCTCCTGGGGAAGGACCGAGATGAACACGCCGCAGAGACCCCTGTGCAGGGGACCCTCAGGAGCGAAGAGACGGCTTCTCTGGGGAGGTTTGGAGGCTGAAAGAGCAATTATGTGATAAAGCATTAAATTATTTAATGTTAACTAAAATGTAACATTAAACACTGAATTTTAGTTAATAAAATCAGCCCTGGCTGGTGTGGCTCTGTGTTGAGCATCACCCTATAAATCGAAAGGTTGTGGGTTTGATTCCTGGTCAGGGCACATTGCTAGGTTGCAGGTTTGGTTCCCCGTCGGGGCGCGTGCGGGGGGTGGGGGGGGCCAATCGGTGTTTCTCTCTCACGTTGATATTTTTCTCCCTCTCTCCCTCCCTTCCCCTCTCTCTAAAAATCAATAAGCATGTCCTCGGGTGAGGAGTTTTAAAAATTAGTGTCAGTAAAGGCAGAGGGAGCTGGCGGGCCGGGGGCTCTGTCCAGCAGCGGTGTGGGGTGCTGAGGCTGGAGTTCCAGGAATTCCGGAGCAGTAGCCGGACACAGCCATTGTTTGAAATCACATTATATAAACTCACAATTACATTAACAAACACTGAGTGAATGCTCAGAACTCATCACTTCTACTTACTCTGCGCACTTCCCTGCCATCTGTGCCCTCGTTGTGTGAGGGCCACCCAATGCCGGGCGCCCTCGCCCTGTCTGCGGCACCCTCACGGCAGCACCCGGGAAGCAGTCCTGGCACCCTGCAGAGATGCCGGCTTGGGGCCTGGTCGGCTGCTGTGATTGTCTCTTGACCTAAGAAGGTGATGCAGGAAACACAGACTACATTTAAAATGCCCTGATGACATCGTGAATGGCACAAAAGCTTGGAGACGTTCTTGCAACATCTGAAAACTATCGCCCAGGTGAGGAAGAGCGCCCCCCGTGGGCCCAGCACAGCTCCACCATGCGCCCTGTGGCTTCACAGGCACCGGAGGCAGGTGACGTGTGCCCCGACGCCGCTGTGAGAGCCACGCTGGTCCGTCGGGCTCCGCCCCGCGCTGGCTGTGGACGCCAGCGATCCACGGAACGGCAGAGCCTCCCGGAGACCCAGCGGCTGTGTGGGATTGACGATAGCGTGTCTTATGCATCATTGTTATTTATGAAGTGTGTGCTGCCACTTCAAATCCATAAAATGGACAGCCTTACGTGCTCAGATTTGTGCATGTGGGGGATGGGAACCTGGGGTTTAGCAGGGACCAGCACCCACGGGTGCAGGTGTCCTCCCAAGCAAAATCGGGGCAGTGCCAAGGCCCTGTGGGGGTGCGGGGTTGAGTCTGGGGGTCAGTCAGCCTCTGGCAGTGGCTTCCCCTGACTGATCCCACCCCCAGGCCTGTAACACGTCCCCTCGTGCAGTGGCAGAGGGTGACATGGGACCTGAGGGACGAGGACTGACTGTGAGCTCCCACCCCGGGCTCCCTGGGCACTGAGGTCTCGCCTTCCTCCGACACACCACCTGAGCCAGTAGCCAAAACCCCAGGGAAAGGTCCTCATACGAAGAAATAAGACACTTGAAGAGTACGATTATTTGAATATAAAAATGGTAATACTGAGTTAGAGATTCCATCAGAATATATTCTAATATTTTAGGACAGTCTAGGAATTTAAAATGAACCTCACATTCTCGGTGATAAGAAAACAGGAGAACCAGGGAGAATGTGAAATAATGAGCATGATATGTGAGCTGAATGACAGAACGAACTGACAAGGCCAGATGGAAAAGGAGGGGACGAAGAAACAGGAAGAACGAGCAATACCCACAGTGACTCAGAAGTGCTGGCACCTGGTGAGGGGGGCGCCCTGGTGACTGAGGCCCCACCCAGTCACCGGCACTGAAGGCTCGCAGGTGAAAGGACGAGTCTGGGACTTCCTTAAGAAAAAAAAACAGAAAACGTGATAAATGGAGGGAGAAAAGGCTTAGAAGAAACGGCAGATAATCATCAGAGCTGGCACATGGGAATTCATTACACTGTTCTCTCCGCTTTGATGTCTTTAAAACGTTTCATAAGGAGTTTGAAAAGTCTGAGCATAGCCTCTCCAAACATCATTGTTACGGCACGCTAAGTGCCCAGGGATTTTCTACAAACACAAAAGCAGGTAATGCACACACACACACAAATGTGATGCTGTGACGTGTCAACTTTCCAATTTAAACCAAAGGGAGATACCAAGCAGGTTTTTAAATCCCAGCCGTTTACTGCCACGGAGGGTCATTTGAAACCCGTCTTCATGCAAGTGCTCACTGGACGCATCGGCTGACTGCTACCGTCGGTCCCCCTGCTTGGTGTGTCCTCCTACTCCGTCACTCCAACATAGCCGGCACTTTTTTACTTGTCCCCCGTGAAATGGAAGCGCTGTGGGGTTGGCGACACTGGTTTGCTCACGGCTGTTCCCACCTCTCAGCGCCAGCCTGCTTTGCCGTGCTGCGGGCGGGTACTGGGTAAACCTCCCGAACTCACAAAAACAGTTCAAACAGCTTGTCGCCCCGAGCTTTGCCGCACCAAGACCGGCGCTGGAGGCAGTTTGGATGAGATGCTTCCATGGAGAAACAACGTTTAATGATCAGCATGTTGGCAAGTTTGTGGTGGTTTTTAAAAAGCTAAGCTCCAGGTAAAGGGAACACGGAACTCAGGGGCTGGGTGGCATCAGGTGGCACAGGCCGGAAGGATGGGAACACGATGGGATCTGAGAGTATATTTAGGTTTTTATCTTACTGGGGTGGAAATATAGACATCCATTATTTTTCTAATAAACACTGCTAAAGATTTTATTTGATTCGAGTTAATGAGGAAACTAATAAGATGTTAAAACCCATTCCATAGAGAATTTGACTCGCTCTATTAGGTTAAATGAATCTGACCTTTCATCTGCTTGTCTCTGGCAGAAAACAGTAGGGTGGAAATGGATGCCAAGAACTGGTGGATAGTTTCTGGTCTCATGAATATTGAGCACCATCTCATGAATATTGAGTGACTGGCTCATGAATATTAAGTACCTCCCTGGCTCTCCTCTCCAAGTCAGCTGACTGACATTTAATTTCATGTGTCAAACAGGCTATCCATGTCTCTACTCACTTCTAATTTTTTATAGATGATTCAATATTCTTAAATAATGTTGCAAACACACATTGCAATGTGTCAGCTACTGGGCTGCTTAGTTTTTAGCAATATATGCTAAAGGAATATATTCCCTTTCTTTTTCATTAAACACAAAGGAAACTTTGAACATGAGGCTTAGCAGAATTAATGAAGGAGGGTTTTGTAAGATGAGTTTCACACTTAATTCTTATTTAATCTTTAGCTGTTGGACGTAATGTTCAATACACACATATATACAAATCCCTTATCATTCTCCTCCCTTAGCACAGAACCCGAAAGCTTACCCGCATGTTTCATTACTGTTACACAGGAAGAAAAGCGACAGACTATGAACTGGGTCTGTTATGTTAAATCTACACGTTTTAAGTCTTGACTTTACTGCCTTCAGAAATTTATCAGGTGTGTTCTATGATTTTATTTCTCAGAGGGTTTCTTTTTGCACGTCCTAAAAAGCATGTCAACACTTCTGCTGGAATGAAAAAGTGAGACCTTTTCTGACAGAGAAAGTCCACCGGCTCACTGGCTTTGATGAGGGGACTCACGTGACGGGGAGGACATCGGCCATAAGCAGGACGAGCTAACCCGGCAACTTCAAGTTTGATGAAGACGCACTGAAAGTAACGATGTGATCAAAGCCTTTTTTGGGGAATGTTAAATTGGCCAAAATCAATGAAATTAATGTTTTTAATGTTCTGACCCTCCGCAGAATGTATCAGGTTAAACAGCATACCACCGAGTGACGGCCCCTTGGTGAGTCCAGGTGAGGCCTGTCCCGTCAATGTCCCAGAAACTGAGAAGGACAGGACAGCAAACACTCTCGTGGTCGACTGGTTTCCAGTCCTCATGCTAGAGACATTCGAATGGAAGCTCGTTGAGGTGACAGTGATGAAGCATTAAAATAAGTTAGTTTTCTATTTCAGATCACCTCTGATTTGGGGGATATTACGTAGGAGTTCTAAAACTCTTCCGGGATATTCTGTAATACAGGCCCTTCTCTGGTGTCCCTGCAGCGTGTCCTGGCATTCACGCCTGTAACACGAGACTGGTAACGTGTGTGGGGGGGTGCCACCCCACCCCCGCCCCCGACACCGGGCCACTCGGCTGGAAATGGCCCCTCATCTCATTAAGAGATGCGCTTACCCAAAGATGTGCGTTCGTGTGTCACAGATACCTACTCATGTTTGTAACATGTTTACCTGGTTTCCAAAATTGTGCCCTGAGTGTCTGAGGCACCAGTGTGACCCAGAGGCTCCTGAAAGCAGGCACAGCCTTTGTCCAGGGGAAATGCCGGGAGATGGTTGGGGGGACGGAGGATGGCGCCAGGTGCGGGGTCAGAGGGGAGGGCGGGGGGTGGACGGTGGAAGATGGGGTGGCTGGTGGAGGTGCCCGTCCATCTCTTCCTCATCTAGAACCGCGTGGGTCCACGGCTCCGCCCTGCCGAGTGTGGCCGCACTGCTGTGCGGGTCCTGTGGTTGCTGCTGGGCTGGTCTCTGGAGTTTTCCCTGATCCCACCTTGAAGGGGTGGCTCTCGTTTTCTCTGGGGGTTTCAGAAGGCAAAGGCAACAGGGCAGTGGACACTCGGGTAGCAGGGGACCCGACGTGACAGAGTCTGAGGAGGAGGTCTAGGGAAGCTCCAGCGTTGGGTGTGTGGTGTGTGTGGTGGGGGCAGAGAAAGGGGCTGGAAGACTCGAAGGGCATGTGGGGTGCAAGGGCACTGGGCATGGGGAGGGGAGGGGGGGAGGCATGGATTCTTGGTGGTGATGGGGACATGCATCTTGGGGGGTGTGGGGCCAGGGTACATGGGGACACTGGAGACCATGGCGGCCCTGTGCCTTCTCCTGGTGCCCCGGGGCCTTTGCTCAGGCTCTTTCTACAGCAAGGTTGGTCACCTCAAACCCGGGTGGCCGGTGTGGGCTGTCCCCCAAACCCCATGATCCAGGGACCCCTGTCCCCAGGCTCATGCAGGCATGTGGGGCACCAACAGGCCTCTGGATGTGGCCGGCATGGGGCCGTCCCTGGGCTTCCCCCATTAGGGTGGGTGGGGCAACTTCTCATCTCCTTGGTTCCTTCAGTTTCACGATCATATATGTAGATATAAATTCATTTTTATTTATTTTCCTTTTGATATATTGAGCTTGCTGGGTCTTCCAGGTATCTTTAAACTATCTGAGAAATTCTCATCCATCGTCTCTTGAAATATTGACTCTCCTCTGTCCCATCACTCCCTTCAAAAATATTATTGTACGTATGGCAGATCCTCGATTTCTACCCTCTATGGTTTATCATCTTCCACGTTTTCCGTCTCTTTGTTTCTCTGCGTTGTGATCTGGTGTCATTCCTTTGGATATGTTTTCCAGTTTACTGTTTCTCTCTTCAGCCACATCTAATCTGTTTTTTAGCTATTGGATTTTATGGCGACTGGTTTCCTTTGTTCTTACGACTTTTGAACATCAACTACGTGTTTGCTTCGGAAGTGTATTTGGTTGAAGTTCTTTGAGTTTTTGACTTGATTTTTTTTCCCCAAAATATTTGCATTTGCTTCTGTCACGTGGGAGATGCCACCAATATGGGACCACTTTTGTAAACAATCAGCTTGAAATGGGACCACACAATTAGCGTGAGTTTAAATCGCCAACTTCATTGAGGTCATCTTCAGTTTATGAATTCCCTGGGGACGTTTAGTTTTCCTTCCCCAACGTCAGGGCTGAGGCAGGGACATTTTTGTGTGTCTGTCAACTTCTGTGTGCAGGTTTCCACTCATTATTTCCACTCATTACCTCACATAATGAGTGGAGGTCCTCACTTGCATTTCCCACCTGGGGACGATCCTCGGCCATATTTCCTCTCTCCAAGGCTGTGCTGTCGGAGTCACTCTCCCTCTGCAGGGCCTGGAGAAACCCCGCCTCCGAAAGCTGGGTTCGACCTCGTTGCCTCCTGGGAGTTCTGACATTCCCCCGTTTAGTGCTTTGCCACTTCTTTGTTTCGTGATAGATCAGCAATCTATTTTGTAAGTGTTCTTTTAATTCAGCTACCCAGTTATTTTCTTCAGAAGAGTCATTCAGGGCGTCTAATCTGCCGTACGTAAGAAACGGAAGTCGCACAGCCCTTCCACTTCCCATGCCCCTTCGGTGTAGGTGTGTTTCAGCCAGGGTTCCCTAGGAAACAGAGCCTGAGGCAAGGATGGGAGAGAGGGAGGGACGTGACCCAGGGAGAGGGTGCTCCGTGCCGAGGGAGCCTGGCTGAGCCCGCTGTGCCTCAGGAGGAGCTGGAATAGCCCCGTCTGGCAGCTGCACCCACTGGGCGCATGAGACTTCTCAGGACAGGCTGCTCGGAGGAAACAACCCCGGGGGAGCCCGAGGGAAGAAGTGGGAGGGGATTGTGTCTGCCTGGCCCCTTCTCGGTGCCCACTTTCCACTGACCAATGTTTGCCCCACGGAATCAGCTGCCCTGTGCTGCACCCCTGGGCTCGTCACAGCCACTGTGGGTTCCCCGTCCTCTGTGCTGCAGAACAGCATCTCCCCAGGTCCAGCTGCGGCAGGAGGGGCACGTGCTAGTCTGCCTGGCAGCCACGGTGTCTGAAGAGGGGCGGGAGGAGCGGGAGGTACAGGGGATTTGTGCGGATACCCGTCTGTGCACTGGCGTCTGTGCACTGGCCCCTGTGCGCTGCAAGGCCACAACTGCTGGGCTGGGGTGTCGACGCTGTTACAGCTATTGATGTCTGGGTGATGTAAAACCTCACATTTTTAGAAGCAGCACACACGGATTATGTTCCCAACGCCCCCCCCGCCACCCCACTACCCTCGAAGTCTCCCCACCATCCTCCCCAGCCCTGGCCCTGACACCCCAGGATCAAGCCACAGCCTGTGGTCCTATGGTGGTCAGAGGAAGCAGTGGGCAGCTGGCTTTGGTGGCAGGCGTGTGCCTGTCCCCAGCAGGTTTTCAGACCTATCCTGACCCAGGTTCTCCCAGGGCAAAACTCGGGCCTCCTCAGTGGCACTTGGCGGTGTCCTTGGGTGTGCACTCCACAACCCCATCCACCTCTGTCCCTGCCCGTGAAAGGCCACAGGAACCCGTGAGGGTCCTGCACAGAGCCCTCTAATTCTCGACCGATCACCAATGCTGTAAAACGCCGGGCAGTCGCTAGCAGGACAAGGGCACCAGCACACTGCATTCATAACGCCGGCCACTCAAAGACGTCACACCGGCCCATGGAACCAGCACCCGGGTGGCGTGGCCAGACGGTCGCCCCTCCCTGGCCTGGGAGGACCTTGTCCAGGTGAAGCAGCGTGACCTTCGGGTGTGTGTGCTGAAGCGGGGAGGGCAGGAGGGACAAATGGAGACGCTGGGGCTGGAGCAAACCAGGCTCCTCCATGTGCACCCGCTGACCCTCCACGCAGGGACATTTCGAGATGACAAGTCAACGGGGTGAGGTGGGCCTCCTCGGTCCCGTCCAGCCGACAAGCAGGAACTTTCGGGAAGCTAACCAACAGAGAAAACTCCTTGCAGCGCTCAGTGGACCTCGCGGTGGATTGGTGCGGGGGAATCTGTTATTTAAGGGACTTGGGCTGTGCCGTGGGCCCTAATGGTGGGGGTAATGGGGCGGCCAGGATGGCTGCGGCCCCGCTATTTCTCTCTGGAGCCAGAGTTGATTGTGCGACGCTGCAGGCGGCAGAGTTTCTGCCTTCCTGCTTTCCTTTTCAGGCCGACGTTGCGAGTGTGCCTTTCTCATGTCTTCTCCGGCCCCGCGTGGGCAGGAGCTGGTCACGGAGGCTGCTGGGCTCCTGTGCCCCACACGCCTCTGGGGGTGAGCCCCGTGGGGCCATGGGGGCAGAGTCAGGGCCCTGGAGAGCCCTCGCCCCTCTAACTGCGTGCGGCTTTTCAGTGCGGGGAATTATCTCACGGAGGTATCGCCACGAGTGACGATGGAATTGTGGGAAAGCATAAGTTTTTCAAAATAGGAAACCAGAAATATTGAGGAACAAGCTAAAAGTCAGCCCACTTTCACAAGCCACCCACGTGCTACACACTGACTCAGGTTATAGAGGTGGTTTACCCTGTTCTGACGTGCTCCCTTTCTGTTTATTTCCAATCAAACACCTGTCTCTGTGCCTTGTGATTCCATTGCATCTCCACGCCGCCTGCTCGCTAGGCAACGAGGGCAGTGCCGCCGTCTCCCCCGCGCCTCCCCGCTCTCGCACTGCGGTCACCTGCGTGGCTTCGCTTCGGGCGAGATGTGTTCCCGAGCTAAGACCCTGCCTGCAGGACTGCTGGGTCACCTCTTCAGGACTTCCGCGGCATCTTAGCAAAACTGACGACAGCAATAATAGTAAGTACCGTGTGCCGAGGGGCTGTGTTCGAGTCGGTTCAGAAAGAATCAGGACTTTGGGCCGAGCAGACGTTCGCAAACACTCCCCCCACCCCGCACTCAGGAGGATTAGGGATCTCACCGGAGGAAGCAACAGATCCGCGTGGCTGCTGGGCAGGACCGACGTCGCCCGCTGGGTCTGTCACCTCAGTCCCTGAGTGACCGTGATCTTTCCTTTTACCCCAGTGGACTTGTTGAAAAGCTTAACTTCGGTGATTGATTGTTTGTGATAATAACACCCACTCGCTGGCACTGACTGAACTCTTTTCTAAGCTCCTGGCACCCCGGGGAAGCACCTTCCGTGGGTTCTCATCCTCACGACAACCGAGAGGTTCGGAATCCCGGCCTGGAGACACACACAGTCCCAGTGTGCAGCTGGCAGGGGGGGGGACCTGTCGGGGTGACAGCCGTGCTCCTCAGGCCCCATCCTGGGTGTCCAGCACTAGTGTCTTCATCAGGGAGCTGTGACGGACATCGGAAGGTCGCCCCACACCTGCCTGGCAGGCGGGTGTGTGGAGCCACTTTTCCCTGGTGTGCACGCCATGCTAGAGCGGCGGGGGGGCCGGGCAGGAGCACAGCGCTCCCCCCAGTGCCCTGGCCGCCAGGACTGACGCATGCCACTGAGGAGGGTGACCTTTGACGGTGGAAGGAGGGACCTCTGCTTGGAAATCATGTTTTGCTACATATTTGGGACAAAACCCCCAACCTGGTATCACCGTCCCCTGTAGGGGAAGGTCCATGACTCCCTCTGGGCCACAATCTGACACTGGGCAGCGATCCAGCTCTGTCCCTCTGGAAACCGTCAGGGACCCTGGTCCACTCAGGCCCCAGGTGTGGCCGGCAGCCTCCGGGCCGAGATCTGTGGCTTAGAGGGAGATGCCCGTGAATGTGTGACTTGCATGACAAAAGGGACAGAGCAGATGTGAGTAGGCAAGCGCCTGGTCTGAAACAGTAAGCTGTCCTGGGTTCTCTGGGACAGCCTGGTGGAGTCACCTGGGTCCCCAAGCGCAGAGGCAGGAGGGGAGGTAGAGCATTGACTCTTGGGGAGACCCATGTGCTGTTTCCGGTCTGGAAGATGTGAGAACCGCATGGACGTCGTGACCAGGACTTCTGACCTACCGAAACCGTGCTGCTTAAAGCCCGACTTGTGTGAGGATCCATGGCACCTGGGTCCCCACCCTCACGGCTTTGAAAGCCTGCCGTCAGTGCTGGGCCCATGGCACTGTCCACAGCGGGACCTGGACACTCGCACAGGACTGGGCAGGACAGGCTGCTGTCTGCTGCCCCCGGCCTGCCATTCCGTCTGTCCAGGCAGCATCCAGCTCCACTCTAGGAAGTCAGTCTAATCGTGTCTTTCGATCGGAAGCTGCGTCTGCTCACAAGCACAGGGATCTGATGTGCGTAGGTTTTCTTACACCTTTTTATATTATATTTGCTCATGTCTCCCTTTTCCATGTTTTTGCTTCTTTCTTGGCTTTTCTTTTGTTTGATTTATGCTTTTTTCCCTCATTCCACTGTCTGCCCTTCAAACTACTTGGAGGGTTAGACTCTATTGCTATCATTTGGGGTGGAGATCTAAAT
This sequence comes from Trachops cirrhosus, assembly GCA_028533065.1. NCBI lineage: Eukaryota > Metazoa > Chordata > Mammalia > Chiroptera > Phyllostomidae > Trachops > Trachops cirrhosus. The sequence goes on along the minus strand of CM052539.1, from coordinate 183,825,616 downwards.
TTTTAACCGACTATTTACCTTAAAATGTCTGAAGTTGTTCAATCTCTAGGTTCTTCCCTAATGTCCTGTGGTGTTTTAGACCCTCATCTCTGCTCACACCTGCCCAGGGTTGCCGGCGACCACTGCCCACGGCTTTTCCCACCCTGTTTCAACCCACGAAGTAGATGCCATTGTTGTTATTGCTTAGCGTTTGTTTAATGTCACTGCTGGTCATTGTGGTTTCCTCGCCTCCGTTTCTCTTTTTGCATCTTTGCAATTATTTTCTGCTTTAGCCTGTGTAAAGGTCACCACCTCCTGCAGTGAGATCTGCTTGCGGTTTTCCTTTGCCTGGAAAAATCTATACTGTGCTCTGATTCTTGAGAGGGTTCTGTTGGTGACAGAAGTCCAGGCCGACAGTCACAGGCCCCAGGTTTGTCGCGATCACTCCCACGTGCAGCTGCGAAGGCCCCAGCCAGCGTCCTGTGCTTCTGTGGATCATCAGGGAAGTCACCCCGACTCTCGGGGGCTCATAGGACCCCCTCTGTCTTTGTGGTCCTGCAGTTTCCCAGTCACTCTTCAGGGTCTCCTGTGATTCAGGCTGCAGGGGTTCACCGGGCCTTCTGAAAACTAGGATTGACGTCTGGGAATCCCCATCGCTCACACCTCCCCCAGCACGACCCGCCCTGCACACCCCGGTCTCCCCCAGGACCCACGAGAGGGACGAGGCCCGTGCGTTCTCCCCACGCCCCTTCATGTTCCTTCATCTTCTCTCTGGTTTCCTGTGCTCCCAGCCGGGGGCTCTCGTCTCATTTATCACTCAGTTCACCCCTGGGTTTTTTGGGTGTGTTGAATCTGCTCTCTGAATACTGCATTTCTAATTTCAATCATTTTTTCATTTCTAGATGTTATATTTCATTTTTGATGGTATCTTGGTCCTTTGTCATCCTTCAATACCCTCTTTCATCTCTGTAAACGCATCAGTCAGTTACCTTCCATCCTGTTTCCATTACCTATGTATCTGCAGAGTGTGTTTCTGCCCGAGGTGTCTCTGCTGACTCGTGCACGTGGGCACCGGTCCTCGGCTCGCTGGGTGGGGATTCAGGGAGGATCCGGGGTGGGTGGGCTACTCCAGAGGGTCTGCCTGTGCTTTTGCCAGGACCCGAGGTGCCACTGGGAATACAGTGTGTGTTAGTGTGTGTGTTTGTGTGTGCACATGCAGGTACTTCGAACCCTAAACCCTCATGAGGACGGCTTGGGGTTAGAGATTCGGCAGGATGGGGTAGGGTGGAGCTTTTTCTTTTCTTTGCCCCTCGACCCAGAGCGAGGCTCACAGAACTCACACCCCACCCCTTTCCGGTGACCAGGCTCCCCGCCTGCACCTTGTCCGGGGAAAGCCCGGGGCTTGGCCTGTAGGGTCAGAGCTGCGTCCTGCGTGACTCCTGCATGGCTCACACTTCTCTGTCATCCCTGGCCTCTGGGGCTCCCCGTAACATCTCCCAGGCTCAGCCTGTGTCTGAGAGTCCCCAGACTATTTACTGGGTATTTCAGGTTTTAGCCGCTGTCTTGGACAGCTCCCTCCCACGTCCTGCCCTTCCCGGGCCAGCCCTCGGTGCTCACAGCAGACCACGAACAGCTTCGCCGTCCTTCCACGTCCACCCTCTTCTCTCTGGGCATGGGCCACATCCCCAGCAAACAGCTGTCTCCTCCCTGGATGTCTTTCCCACTCTGCCTTCATCCTGGTAGCAAAACATCACTGTGGTTCTACAAAGCACGGTCTCCAGAGGCTCCTGAGTCCTTCTCTGACTTAGTGCCACGTCACTGACACTGCATTACTCTTGTCCTTACTTGTTGGTCCTCGACACCCCCAGGAAGCTGAGGGTCCTAGAGGGCAGTGGGAGGGGCACTTGAGCCCAGACCCCTGGTCCAGCCTGTGCCAGACACCACGGGACTTGGTGAGGGGACAGGGTGCCTGCTTGTCATTGGGGGTACCTGCTGTACTGGCTGCTGGCCACAGGGGGCTCATCGCCTCCTCCCGAAGGTGGGGTGACGGTGTCAGGGGCTCTCCCCTGCTCACTCGGGAGGAAGGGTGGACGACACCACAGCGTTCACGTACTTGTCCGCTGTGCACAGAGCTGCGGCTGCCCAGGGCCCAGCCATGAGGGACGCGAAGCCGACCTGGTTTGTCCTAAAAAGGCCTCTTAATAGAAATGAGAGATTTAATTTGTCACGGGCAATTTCTCGCAGCATCAGCCTTCATTAGCCAGCTAATGTGGCCGCGGGGAGCAATGGGACGGCCTGGGGAACAGATGGCGCCGGGAGCCAGCAGCGAGGTGTGACTTCACAGCCACTCACCCCCCGGGACGCAGAAACCGGGTTACTGAGTCCGCAGACCGTCTGCTGACGTCGGGGGTGCTGTGCCGGCCCTCCCTGGGGGCCCCTGGCCCTCCTCCTTCTGGCAGTGGGCCCTCCTCTGCTCCCACCGTGGTTTCTCTCACATGCCTCCACGTGTGGCCCAAACTCTGCTCCGTGAGAGTGGCCTCTGCGTCCCCCTCAGGCTCCGTGGCTGGGGCTCCCACTGCCCCACCAGGACAGGGGACAGGGCACAGAATGAGCAAACCAGGCGGCACCAGCCTGGCCAAGCTCAGGGCCAATTCTGAACACGCGGCAGTGAGGGGCTCCTGGGGGCTCCCTGCTGCCCACGGGGGCGGGGGCCCGAGAACGCTCTGGGCTTCCGGGTGGACGACGCTGCGCTCCACGTGGCGAGGCCTGCAAGGCTGCCAGCTGCCACTCCCGCAGGGAAGAGCTTGTTTGTCTCCAGGCCAAGCCCAGTGAGCTTGAGCCTCATGTGCGTTTCCGGGGGAGGGACAGAAGGTGGTCACCTGGCTCAGGACACAGGTCCCAGGTCATGCTGGGTGGCCAGCAGCAGCTCTGGGTTTACATCCACAGCCTCCTGTGCACCCCTCAACCCGAGCACTGGAGAAGAGGCTGGACGCCAGCTGCTGCTGCACCCTTTGTGACTGCACCCCCAAAGTGCCCTGGGGCACAGCCGCCTAGGATGCCCACAGTTTCCCACATCTTCTCACTGTTCTTGTCCAGCAAGTGAGCAGTGTGTTAAGTATCTATGGCTGCACACCCCGAAATTTAGGGATCAGGCCAGCATCTGTGGGCCAGGACCTGGGCATCAGGACCTGCCTTCGGGGTGTCCGCTTGGCCAGGGCAACTCATCTCGGGGGTCCCCGGGCAGGATCTGGTCCAGTTACTCAGTGGAGGTTGCTGGGATCCAAGTCATCACAGCAGGTGGAATGGGGACTCAGCTCCTCGTGAGCGGGTGACCCGCAGCGCTCCCACCCAGCTGGGCCTCTCCACGGGGCAGCTAAGGGCAGGGCAGCTGGCCAGGCTCAGCAGGGGAGCAGGTGGGAGAAAGGGGGAGGGAGAAAGGGAAAGACAGGGGGACAGAGAGGCAGAGAGAGGCCAGGGTCTTTTGGAAGCCGGTGTGGCAGAAACGTCTGCCCCTTTCACAGGTCCTGCAGTCAGCAGGAGGCCCAGCCCAGCCCCTCTCAAAAGCAGGGGGCCATGAAGTGTGGAGGCGGCACAAGGGACCATCAGGCCATGCAGCAGTAACCACCAAAAGGTGATGCCACCCTCCCAAGGGCCCCACCACGGAATGCAGTGGCGGGAGGGGACAGTTCTTGTGAAACCTCCTTGCTGCTGGGCCAGCTGGGCCACAAAGCAGTCACAGGTCATCTGAGGTCCTGCCTCACACAACACTAGTGACCTGGCCGGAGACCCAAAGTCCACACCTCTCCAAACCCCCGTGGGGTGTGGCACAGACCTCTCCTGCCCCTCCTCCGCCCTTAGAAGTGCCGCCGGAGTCACAAACACACCAGGAAAGCTGATATTTTCTCTTCTTTGGGGGCTTAAAGCACTCGAAGTCATATCGCTAGAAATACAAGTAATCTTTTTTTTCTTTTTTTTTATTTTAGCTTATTCAGTACAGTTTCAATCTTTTATTCAAGTAATCTTTTTTTAAAACATATTTTGTTGATTATGCTATTACGGTTGTGCTATCCCCCCCACCTTTATCCCCCTCCGCCCTGCACACCCCCTCCCACCTATATTTCCCCCCTTAGTTCCTGTCCATGGGTCATACATATAAGTTCTTTGGCTTCTACATTTCCTATACTATTCTCACCCTCCCCCTATTTTGTATCTACCATTTATGCTTCTTATTCCCTGTACCTTTTCCCCCATTCTCCCCCCTCCACCTCTCCCCTGATAACCCTCCATGTGATCTCCATTTCTGTGAATCTGTTCCTGTTCTAGTTGTTTGCTTAGTTCATTTTTTTAGGTTTGGTTGTTGATAGTTGTGTTTGTTGTCATTTTACTGTTTGTACTTTTTATCTTCTTTTTCTTAGGTATGTCCCTTTAACATTTCATATAATAAGGGCTTGGTGATGATGAATTCTTTTAACTTGACCTTATCTGGGAAGCACTTTATCTGCCCTTCCATTCTAAATGATAGCTTTGCTGGATGGAGCAATCTGGGATGTAGGTCCTTGCCTTTCATGACTTGGAATACTTCTTTCCAGCCCCTTCTTGCCTAAAAAGTTTCTTTTGAGAAATCAGCTGATAGCATTATGGGAACTCGTTTGTAGGTAACTGTCTGCTTTTCTCTTGCTGCTTTTAAGATTCTCGTTTTATCTTTAATCTTGGGTAATGTAATTATGATGTGCCTTGGTGTGTGTTTCCTTGGGTCCAACTTCTTTGGGACTCTCTGAGCTTCCTGGACTTCCTGGAAGTCTACTTCCTTTGCCAGATTGGGGAAGTTCTCCTTCATTATTCAAATAAGTTTTCAATTTCTTGGTCTTTGTCTTCTCCTTCTGACACCCCTATGATTCAGATGTTGAAGTATTTAAAGTTGTCCTGGAGGTTCCTAAGCCTCTCTTCATTTTTTTGAATTCTTGTTTCTTCATTCTGTTGTGGTTGAATGTTTATTTCTTCCCTCTGCTCCAAACTGTTGATTTGAGTCCTGGTTTCCTTCCCTTCCCATCACTGTTGGTTCCCTGTACATTTTCCTTTATTTCACTTAGCATAGCCTTCACTCTTTCCTCTATTTTGTGACCAAATTCAACCAATTCTGTGAGCATCCTGATTACCAGTGTTTTGAACTGTGCATCTGATAGGTTGTCTATCTCTTCTTCACTTAGTTATATTGTTTCTGGAGCTTTGAACTGTTCTTTCATTTGGTCCATATTTTTTTTGTCTTGGTGCACCTGTTACGTAGTAAAGGGCGGAGCCTTAGGTATTCGTTAGGACGGGACAACCCACGTGGCTGCGGTGTGATGCTGTATGTGGGGGCGGGGTCTAAGAGGGAACAGTGTCACTTGTTCAGCTCTCTGCCGGTTTTCAGTCACTTTCTCCTCTACCCACAAGCAAACTGGGCCCTTCTGTGCTGATTCCCAGGTGGGTGGTTTGTGTACATTCTAGAATTCTGTGGGTCTGTCCAGTGAACTCTCCTGTGAGGCCGGGAGTTTATTCCACCACCACAACCCCCACAGGTTTATTCAGTCAGAGGTTTTGAGACTTTATTTCCTTGAGCTGGAGCCCTGGGTTGTGTGGTCTGTCTCGCTCCCCAGTTGTTCCTCCTGATTTATCTGCACGTGAATGTGGGACCAACGGGTCTGCCAGCTGCCACCTTGTCTCGAGTCCTCTCTGCCCCTCCTACTGGTCTGCGTGAGTGTGTCTTCTTTAACTCCTTGGTTATAGGACTTCCATACAGTTTGATTTTCTGGCAGTTCAGGTTATTTTTTGTTTTTAAATTAGTTGTTGTCCTTCTCTTGGTTATGCGGGGAAACAAAGCATGTCTACCTACACCTCCATCTTGGCTGTAAGTCTCCAAAACTAATCTTAAACAATCTGTGATGTTAGTGTAGGGAGTCTCACGAAATGGAATGCCACTTTAGCCTCCTCGGGCAGGAGCCCGTGCGCGGGGAGTGAAGGCCGAGCCTGACCCCACTCTGGCCCCACAGGACAGCGGCGTGCACCGAGGCAGGTTGCGCACTGCACAAGGGGGCCCAGAAAGGGGCTGGGGGTCCGACCGTGTGGGGCTGAGTCCGTCCACAGGAAGGCCTGTTCTGATGCACGAGAAGGTGCTGTTTTCTTCCTTTGTGTTACTTGCTCATGACTCGCGTTGTAAGCACATCGTCAGACATCAGGAAAGGAAAACGATGTCACCTGAGCAGCGTCCCAATCAATCAGATTTTTCTTGCCCTTATTTCCTCGCAGGTGTCTGCTTTGTTCCTCTAAAGCGCTCAGTCTGGAGACGCGGAGATCCGGGGTGGAGCTTGCCCGGTCCCCGTGCCGCCGCCGGTGCCGTCTGCTGCACCACCTGCAACTGCTCGAGCACCGGCCTCGCACCTGCCCGCACGCTCTGACCTCAGGCGGCTCCCGCGGGCTCCGGAGCCACAGCATGTGAGCTTGCTCTCCCGGGCACACGGACTACTTACCTAATTTTGGTTCTCAGAGCTTCGGCTTTCCCGAACGAGAAAGCAAAGGAAATCGCCTGCGTGCACGGGCAGGTGCCGGAGGTTCCTGCTCCACGGCCCCGCGGGCTGGGTTCCAGGAGTGCGTTTGCAGGTGGAAGGCGTGGGTGTCTCTACCGTCTCGGGGGCCGTTGGTTCTGTAACTGCAGTAATTGAGCCAGCCCTCCCTTTCTGCTGGTGATTTGCATGCCAGGGCTGTCACATTATCATGAGAGAGTGTCAAATGGCATGAAAGTGCTTGGGACACAAAACCGTGTTAGATTGCTCCAGCCTGATGTCAGCAAGGACCGCTCTGGCGCCTGGGTGAGTCCCACCGTGACTGGTCTGGAAGGTAGGAAATAGGGTCCTGAGGGGTCTTCACTTTGGTTAGAGCCCAGATGTGCTTGTGTGGGCAGGGAGTGGAGGCATGGAAAGGGCTGCCAGGGTCCTCGTGCACGTGATGGGACCCCACAAGTGAGCGCAGGACCAGCGCCACATCCTGAGGTACAGAGCTCAGCTGCTCAGGTGGGGGGGCTCCCCTCCCCTGCTCTGCTGCCTGGCCTGGGAGGGGGCCTCATCCTCACACGGGGACCAAGCTGACCCAGAGACAGTGCCCAGGACATGTTTGGAGTCAGATATGACTGACTCCTACTATTTGTCCAGACGGTGATACTCTCACCTGCTGGACTTAGAGATGGGACACGAGAGAGTGTCACTGTTGCCTAGGGTGTCCATCTTGTCACTGGGATGAGAAACCTTCCACGAATGGGGGTCACCAGGAGAGAGTAGAGCAAAGATGAGCATGGATCAGATCCCAGCGATGCAGCTCATGCCCCTAGATCCAGCTGTGCCTGAAGGTGGACCAGCCTGGCTTTTGAGCAGGGGTGAGTTGTGTGTGCTCAGTGACTGTTGAACAGCTTGGTCAGGTTTCTGTTCTCTTGACTAACACAAAGCTTTGAGAAGAGCTGGGTGTCTGAAACCAGAGAACCCATCGCTGGAGAGGGCCCGGGCATGGCTGCCCACAACCCCGGCTGTGTGGGTGTCTGGCCTCCTCTTGGGCATCTTGAGAGCCGGGGACTCCGTTCTGCTGCAGAGCCGCTCACTTGGGGAGTAGCTCCGACCCTGGTTCTTTCCCGAGTTGGTTGCCATGGAGCTTCCAGAGGCCTCATGGGGTCAGCACGTGGACGGGAGCTCCCAGCCCAGCACCACGTCCTTGGGCACAGAGGACGCTCCTCAGGGTCCAGGGCCACGAGCTCTGTTGTTAGTTCCCTGTGTGGTTGTACAGGACGGCTGAGTGCCGGGTTTCTTTCATCGCTGGTCACAGTGCATCCGGAGTTAATTGGCTGTGTCACTGCCTCGCTGAACAAGGACCCGGTTTAATTACAGAGAACAGGGAAGGCAGGGGGGCAGGGCTCACCTGAGCGGAGGGAACATTTACCTCTGAGGTCAGGCCCCCTCACTAGAGCTGCCGACTTCCTTCCAGGTCACCCAATGATTAGAATAACAAATCCCCAAAGTGCAGGCCCCCCCTGTGATGTCACTCCACCCAGCCAGCAGGTCCAAGGCCCGCAGAGACGAGGCCTCCAAAGTCCAAATGTCTGCATTCAACGGCCCACCTTTGCTTTAAAAGATTACATGGAAATAATTGCAAATGGATGATTAGTGGGTTTGTCAGAATCAGCGGGAGGAGGCGTTGCTGGCTGGGGGCGGGGGGAACACCTCCTGGTGGGAGTCACAGTCTCCAAGTCCCCCAGGAGAAGGGGTGGACTGAGGGACCGTGAGCTGGAGAGTCTCCTGTGGCCCCTCAGTTTGCTCTGACTCCCAGCTCAGGAAACCGCCCACTGTTGACCCAGGACCCGACCCATGACCCAGGGGCATCTGAGTCTCCTGGCGCCCCCCTCCCTCCCCTCCTGTAGCCTTCAGCAAAGGGAGGGGCTCAACTTGTCTAATGTGTCTCAACAGAGCCCAGCTTGGCCTGGACCCTGTGGGGACTCCTGGTGACCTTCCTGTCCCTTCCTGGCCCCTCCCTCTGCTTCCAGCCCAGCCTCCTTTCTTGCTGGCCTGGGGATCCATGACCTGCCTCCCTGCCCCATGCTGCCCCATGCATCACCGCCTGGGCTACTAGGACCTGCTTTCTGCTGCTTGACCCAGCCAGATGTGCCTGCCTTCGGGACCTTTGCCCAGCTGTTCCTGCTCCTCAGAGCCCCTCCGCCAGATGACCCAGGCACAGGTGCCTCCTTGCAGACGTCACGGCGCAGGTGCACAGTGACCCACCTCATCCACCCTCTTGGAGCTCTGAGAACCCCCCCGACCCCCTACCTGGAGCAGGGGCCTGTGTGCTCACCCTGCACCAGCCAGCCCTGCAGGCACAGCTGGTTCTCTGTGCTGAAATTCCCTCTGACGGGTGGTGCTCGTGACCCCTTCCTCTCGAGTCCAGGTTTCCCTCCCAGCAGCCCTTGCTCTCAATTCTGTTTTAACGTGCGTTCCCATGTCCCCACCATCAGAATGCTCTCAGGCTCCCAGAAATTTATCCTCTGCCAACCCACTGTGCGGACAACCTGGCACCCAGGCCCCAGGTGGGGAGATGGGAGCAGGGTGCCAGAGGGAAAGTTGTCACAAGGTGCAGACAGGGGAGTAAAGGGGGCAGAGATTGCAGGGTCCTTCCAGCAGCCCAGAGAGAGTATCTCGGGATTCCAGCTTTCTAGAAAATTTATTTTAATATTTGAGTGTACAAATGGAAATAGAATAAATATTTCATCATTTCACCCCGCACAGCTGTGACACCTCTGGACCCCTGCGAGTGTTCAGGGTGGATTTCAGAAGCTTGGGAAGGAGATGGAGCACCCGAGGCCACGGGCCTTGACCCCGCCACGTCCGGGCTGCCCGGCTCAGCAGAAGGGCCCCATGGGCCTGCCCTCCGGATGGCACGTGCTCGCCATCCACGGCTGTTCACCCAGGCGTCCCTTCAGTCAGGGTTCCCAGTGCCTGGTGGCATCCCCACCAGGGGCAGCCCGCTGAGGCCTTGCAAACGGCTCCTGGGGAAGGGCGGAGCCCGAGGACAGCAGCTCGCCTGCCAGGCCCCTCCCAGCCGCGCCCCTGCTAGCGAGGGGGACAGTGCGGGGGGCTTCTCGGGCAAGTGCTGCCACCCCGTCCGTGCGTGTTGCAGTGACAGTCACAAATGCACAGGCAGCCACCTGGACGATGCTGTGAAGATGGACCAGTTTCCGCACGAACAGGCCAAATCACTGAAGAATTGCTGTGGAACTTCCTAGCACTCTGACCCAGAGAGGAGAGTGATCACGTCACAGTCCCCCCTCCCCCCGACCTGGCTCTGCGAGGCAGCGGTTCGCCCACCTCCAGCTGGCGTGAGGTCACAGGACGAAAGGGCAGGACTCAGGGCTCTGCTCTGGGGCCGACTGACCACAGACCCAAGTCGCACCGAATCCGCGGGCCTCCCGGCTCCGCAGCCCCCTGGGCGGGAGCTGCTCCCACGCCACACCTGCCCCTGACTCACTGGGAAAGCCCTCCCGACTGCAGAAAACGGCCTCGCTGGCGGCTGAGACGGGGTTTCCAATCCTGACAGAACACACAACCAGAGTCCCCAGAAAGCGGCGGCGCCTTTTCGTAGGTGGCGGCAGCTGGAGGAGACGCTGAGCAGGCGCGCGGCTCCGGGGCAGCGTGGCGCACACTGCGGCCCGTGACTTGCGTCCTTAGGGGAAGCCAGCGAGTCCTCTGCGTGTAAGACGGGTGCAGGGCGTGGGGCCCCCAAGGCGCTGGCTTAGTACGCGATCTTCCAGTGCGTGGGCTGCTCGCACACCTTCTCCTGGTCCCCACAGAAGCGGTTGTACGTGGTCTTGGGGTCCAGCCCTAGGATCTCTCTTTCCTCGTGAATCCGAAAGGAGAACGTGGAGACGGAGGTGCCGATGAAGAACCTGCAAAGCAACAGTGGAGGTCACCAGAGTCACATGGAACCAGTCGTGTGCTCAAAGACCCCCAGGCACCTGCCCAGGCCCCGGCACTCTGTGGCTGTCATCACAGCCGAGTGGCCAGGGCTGGCGGGACAGTGCAGAAACTGGAGGAGCCCACAGGCCAGGCTGGGGGGGCGCCTGGCTGAGTCTCGGGTGCTCAGACAGCCCTGCAAGGGGCAGGCTCGAGACGCCCACTAGATTCTGGCTCCAACAGGCGAGGGCTCAGAACCTCTAGCAAGGCTGGGGCGGTGGGAAAAAAAACACGCAGCCGCCAGCCCCCTCCAGGATGGCGGCCTTGGAACAAAGGCACAGAGTCTGCCCCGCAAGACGTCCGCCAGGTTTGGGTCTGTGGAAGGCAGGTGGCAGACGCACTGAGCTCAACACGCCCACGGAGCTCTGGGGGCGGAGGAGACAGGGCTGTCCGGCTCTGGCTCAGAAGCCCGAGGGGAGGGGGCTGGCCGAGGTACAGGCCGAGTCTCTCAGCCCCAACCCACCGCCACCCCTGCCGGGGCTGACCCCGCCCCCCAACTCCACCTGCTCCGCAGAGGAAAAGGGCCTCTCGCCCTGAAGGAGGGCGTCCTGGGCCTTTCCTACAGCGCCCAGCACGCCCAAGGACAGACGCACGTGCCGACCCATGAAAGCCAAACGCGCAGCCTCCCAGGGGTCTGAGAACCTCAAGGACAGAGGAAGACTCGCTACTCCACTTCTGATTTCCATTTTACTGCAAGTGTTCTTTCTGACAACCTCCCAGCACCAACGGGCAGAGGAGTCCTCAGAGGGACCCACAGGGAGACCCGGGGCCCGCTCTCCCTTGAGCAGGCCACCTCCTACAAGGGTGATCCCACAACGGAGACAAGATAGAGGGCCAGTGCTTTCCGACTTGGCACGCCCTGGGCCCTCTCTCCAAGGACAGGGACCAGGCGGGGCTGCTCCTGGCGGGCGGGGCTGCTCCTGGTGGGTAGGACTGGCTCTCCTTCCACAACGTCAGAGGGGAGGCTTTGGGTGAAGCTACGGGGTCAGTGCACCACGGGCCAAAGGAATGAGACCCTGAGGCCACCCAAGGCCCACTGAGCCAAACGTGACAAGGGACTTAACGGTGGAGCAGACACAGGGCAGCGACCATCGAGGGCACAGAACTCTGCCTGTCCGGTCAGGGACTCGAGACTCGCGAACCTCAGCAACACAACACGCGCGCCCTCAGCCCGGAGCACCTGGCGTGCGAGCAGATCCACTGGTCGATGATGGCCACGCCCCCGTCTTTGTACAGCTCCAGCTCCTCCCACGTGGGCTCGAACCTCACCATCTCCGGTAACAGCTTTTTCAGCTCCTCATATTCTGCAAGTTAAAAGGAGACACTGGGCAGGGATATCCTGGTGCCGACAGGCGTCTGCCCACCAGGATGACAGGCTAATTCCCCGGGAACTGGCTGAAGAGGCAAAGAGGACAAAACCACAGAACTCCGGGTTCCCCTCCGAGTGTCACGGGCCAGTGTGGGCGCCCAGGTCCACCCAGAACGCAGCCAGGGCGGGAAGAGACGGGCGGAGGCCGGCCCTACTCACCGGTCCTGACGGCGTCTGTGGCCACGAACACTCTGTGCAGCCCGTGGCTCTCCATGAGGCCGCGGATCCTCTGCACGGCGCCGTCCAGACTGGGCACGTCCTCCCTGTGGCCCCAGACGAAGTCTTTCCTTCTCAGGTGGACGCCGAGGTACGGGCCCCCCAGCGAGGAGCCCGGCCTGACCTGGCAGAGGAGGGCCGGGACACGGTGAGGCGGACCCACGAGCTGTGTCCCTGTCCAGGCGCTGGCACTCGGGGACGCCGAGTGGACGTGCGGTCCACACTCAGCGTCCTCCTCTGTGCGCCTCCCTGAGGCTCTCAGGTGGACAGGGGTCTTTCTAAGGCCAGAGTCACTAATTATCACACCCTTTGATCTGAGTGTAAAAGAGTGAATAAAACACTTGAAAAAATAACACAAAACACAAACTGGATAAAAACCAAAGCCTCCCACTTAATATTTTTCTAGCGAAGGCCACCCGCACACCTACTGCCGAGTGCGTGCATAACGCCGCCCCTCGTGAAAATGGCCAGATGCCCCACAGGAGAACGAACACGTGAAATGGTGTTGCTCTCTGTGAAACAGTTTGCTGCTAAAAGCCACAATTTAGAAAAGCGACACATGATTCGCTAAAATTCTAGGAGAACCCAACCTTTCAGAAAAACGATCCTTAAAAGGGACGACGGCAGACCGGGAGGCTGAGCGGCGCCTTTGGGCAGCGTGGGTGAGTCCTGCCTCCCCCTTTGCTGCTCTCGTGCCGTGAAGCAGGAAACTCGGAATGCAGCACGGTCTCTCGCCGGCGCCACTGACCCACTCCCAGCGCGCCCCTCGGGGCTGCCGGAAGCTGCAGTGCTCTCCCATGCCCTGCCCGCAGAGACGTCCTAGCAACTGCCCTGATCTGCACCAGCCAGTGTGTGTGGGGGCGGGGCGGGGGTCCCGGTAAGTGGCAGCCACGGGGAGTGCAGCACAGAGTGTGGACTGTGTTAAGGAAGGTGACAATCATGCCACCCCACCTGCTGTAAAGTAAGGGACTCATTATTACACACCTGAAAGGACTCTCATTAAAGAGGGACAGAAACTACCTTCATCTTGGTCCAGTCCTCCTCGTAGGGGATCCCGTCGGCCTCGTCCGTGGAGTTAAGGTATCTGCTCCTGAACTCGTCGCCCACTGCCCGCAGGTGCTTGGCGAACACCATGCTCCGCCGCGTCTGGGGGGCAGAGACAGCCCAGCTGAGCGCCCCGGCCCACGTGCCCGCAGGCGGGCGCCCGCTCAGCCCCCACCCCACCCCTGCAACAAGCCCCCGGGGCCCTGCCAAATCTGGAGCCCGGTCCCAAAATCTAACGGAAACGCCAAGGACACCAAGCTGGCGCTCGGGAGGGCCAAGCCACGCATGGTCCTTCCTCAGCCACGGGGCCATCCAGCAGGGTGACAAGGCAGCAACCGTGAGGCGAGCGCTCACGAGGACATTAACCCACGACGGGCTCTGCAGGCCAACAGCCACGCCCCCGTGCCCTCCCCGGCAGGGCCAAGCCCCGACTCAGTGTGACTGGCACTGTGGGGGCGCTCCTGTGGGGGGACCTGAAAGGCTAATGGGGGGCCCACAATGCTGAAGGCACAGAACTGTTACATCGACAGTGACAACGATGGCAAATCATGCTTCTGAAATGACCCGCCCAGCAGGTGTCCAGGTCACGGACCAGGGAGCAGGGGTCTCACCTGTCCTCTGCCTGGCCCGGCCCAGCCCAGCCCAGCCCAGCCCGCCCACAGGAGGCCCTACAGCCCTGGACGGGGCGGACCCTGACCACAGAGGAGGTCTGTGGCTGCACGGCGGGGCGTGACTCCCGTTTTTTCAGCCTCCTGACCCACAGCACCAGGGCGTGGGCGCCCCCAGGAGGAGGGCGAGCCCGTTACTTTGTGGCTGAGAAGCAACGTGGGCGCTGCCCTTTATCACACGCCAGGTGTACGGACGACGGGATGCAAAATGCTGTGCTTCCCCTTTAAAGAAACTGGCTGCCATAAATAACAAACCTGCAGCTCCTCAACGAACAAACCTGGGAACCCGTGAAGATGACAAAAATCAAGCCAACTGCGTGACAGGGCTCCCCCAAGGGCACCGCCAGGGCAGCCAGGGGGCGCCAGAGCGCAGAGGGTCCCACAGACTGTCCTTACACAGGGCCTCTGGGAGGCGGCCAGGCGGAGGGCACCCAAATCCCGCAGGTGGGAGAAAACATCTGCCTTGAAGGTGAGCTCAATGTTTTTTCTTTAAGACAGCTGGAATTTACCTAAAAACGTTTATTTTTTCCCCCAGCACCAACATCTCCTAAAAATCAGTCTCTCCCCACATGCTAGGATCTGGGTGACGCTGGGAGCCGAGGGGGCTGAGCCGACCCGGCAGGGGCAGGTGCCCCTCGCAGAGTCCCCGTGTCCCCCACCCCGCCCCTGATCCTTCAGGACGCCTGCACGCAGCTCCCTTGGGGACAGCCACCCCTCGCCCAGCAGCGCCCCGCCAGGCCAGGCCCCGGAGAGGCTGAACAGTGCCCCCCCTCGCAGCCACAGGCTTTTCTCAGGACACGCTTCCTGCCGGTGCCACGGCAGCGAGGACTGTGCCTCGTTTCTGAACCAGCGGCCTGACGAGCCAGCCGCCGCCCGCGCCACCACGTCAGCGGCACGCCGCTGCCAGGAGAGAAGCCGCTCTCCGAGCTCCGCCACCCTTCATGCACGATGGCTGTGGCATCGAGTCATCCAGAGCCAGCGCCCCGCTGAGGCAGAGATGGAGCCCTCGTGGCAGACGACACCCTACTTGTCGAAGATGAAGAGAGATGAGCACAAAAAGCCCTAAACGCACGTACTGAAGGAGGAGGCGGGAAAGGACGCGCTGATGCCGATGCGGGAGCGGCTGGCGGCTGACAGTCACCCGGGACCAGCACCCTGAGACCCGGCCACACCCGAGCCCTCAGCCTGGGGCACCCTGAGTGTGGTGGGGGGCGTTCACGGCCACACCCGCACCGCGTACCACTCAGAGCTCGTGGTTTCGGTCAGCGAGGTGGAAATCACGAGCGGGGGACGGTCTCGGGTTAACAGAAACCGAGCACACTGAACACCGTGAGACACGTCAGGACGAAGCCCGGGCAGCACTCACGTCCCAGTACTCCTTCCCTCCGTAGTGGTCGTGAAGGAGGTTCTCGGCTCTGTCTAACATCACGGACCTATTTTTAAACAACAGGAAAAGAGAGAGTTTAGCTTTAGAAACGACTGCTGAAATTCACGCGCTCCAGACAGCACCGTCAGCGTGGGGGCCCTGGGCCGGAGCCACCGGGGTGAATTCTGAGAGGGCGCTGACTTCGTGGGTCACCAGGGTGCAAGTGGGAAGCTACTGCTGACCCTCTAAGCAGCAGCTGCCTGGGCCCCCACACCAGGGTTCTGAGAGAGTTATAATTTCTAAGTGGCTCTAAGCCTTCACAGGGTTGCTTCTGTCCCAGCCACTGCACCGGGGGTCACGAGCCTACTTGTGACTATCGGTGCAAAAAAGAAAACAAACAAATCGAATAAAACCAGCAGACAGACACCGGCAGTCTACTGGAGGAGCGACCCACGCAACCAGCGGGGTTCACACCAGGAATGAAAGGCGGTTCAACAACAGAAAACCCGTTACTCAACTCCACACGTCAGCAGGTAAAGGGCAAAGCCACGTAACGGTGGCCATCACAAAGGCAAGGGAGTGTTTACTCCTAGCTTTAAAGAACAGCTCCAGTAAAACGGACGAGGAGCTCCTTACGCCGTCTGTGTTTCTCAAGCCAAAGCTGGCACCGTCTTCAGGGACGACCGTCTGTTCCTGCCCCGAGAAGCGAGGACCAAGAGAGGCCGTGCTTTAGGAGAGCACCAAGCCCCCTGCACACCAGTGCACAGAGGTCGGGACACTCCAGAAAGGGGCCCGCATCCGCTGGGGACGGCTGACGTGGGGGCAGGCCAGACGTGGAGAGGAGGCCGTGCTGGGGAGATGGGGCAGGTGGCCGGCAGCTTCCCGCCAGCAGACCCAGGCCTCCGTGGTCTGAGCGAAATGTGGAAACTCGGACTACGAGAGTGGAACTTGGAAGGATT
This sequence comes from Trachops cirrhosus, assembly GCA_028533065.1. Lineage (NCBI taxonomy): Eukaryota > Metazoa > Chordata > Mammalia > Chiroptera > Phyllostomidae > Trachops > Trachops cirrhosus. The sequence continues at coordinate 183,809,495 of CM052539.1, read as the reverse complement.
GTTTAGGATATTGGGATGGTAAAGGTTGGGGGAAACCCCCAGAAACCACTGAAGAACAGACAGAGACAGAAATTGGCAAGATTTCAACAGGTTCAGAAAAACTTCAGAGGAGCTTTCACTCTGAAATCAAAGAAACACAAACTAACAGCGCAGGGATCCACTTCTCACGACCTCAGCTCCCTGCCCCGGTGGCCGCGTGGGGATCAGCCCCACTGGTGCCATGCACACAGCGCACACCCCACGGCCCCAGAGCTTCTACTCTGGGTCCGAGCCTCCAACTCTCCTCCCCCACATTTGCGCAAAGATGTTTCCTGTGTGTGACACCAAAAACCAACCAACCAACCAAAGACCACCTCCTTGGGCTGGTCCAGCTAAGCCCCATACATCTGGGCAGAGACCACCGCAGAAGAACGCGGTGACCCCCTGGGTCTTCCACACCGAGGGACGTCAGATGCGCAGAGAAAATGCAGAGCGTGACTCCATTTGTGTACAAAAGAGGGGGTGCACACACCCAAACAGTCGATAGAGGCAGAAAAGCTCTGGAAAGAAACGGGGGTGGCTGGACACAGTGGCAGCCCCGGGGGACGGCGCGAGGAGGGCGCGTGTCCCAATGAAACACGGTGCCGCCCGCAGAGGCGCGCACTCCGCCGTGCGTGCCGTCAAACCACGGCCCTGCCCCAGCTGCCCCGGCACCGGGACGTCAGGAGCTGCCTTTCCCCGCTGCCCTCGCTCCTGCATCAAGGGGCCTGCCCTCTGGGCACGTGCCTCCCTTTGTGCTCGCTGTGCTCTTACCCGTGAGACTAGAGAAAAGAGACTAGTGAGCCTACATGTCCCTCAGGTCCCAGCTTCAGCAGATCTGCTTTTGAACCCAAACGTTTGCGAGTGAGGATGCTGCTCAGGACACCAGCAAAGCTAGAGCTCACAGCTGGGCTCCGCAATCCGCATGCCGACTTCTCCGTAAGTGAAAACCTGGCTTCTTCAGCGGAGGTCTGCTGGCCTATGGCAGACCCACTTGCATTCTGCCTACAAGGCCCACCTAGCACGCTCCCTGGCGGTCCTGACGCAGAGGAAATGGGCTGAAAGGGACGAGGCGGGGCCCTGCCTGGCGTCCTGGTGCACCCGGGCAAGACCGTGGTCCTGCTGTGACCCGCGGAGACTCAGTCGGGCCTCGGAGATGTGCAAAGGCTTCCCTGGGCGTCGAGCTCCCCAGGGCTCAACGGCATCAGCGCGGCTGTCACGAGAGGCCTGCCTTGACGCACCTGCTTCAGACGAAAGGCAGCTCAGAAGGGGCTCCTTATTTCAGGGTCCCGTGTCCCCCAGCAACTCAACCTGCAGGAAACTTCCAAGAACATGACTGCCTGGCTGCCAAGCTCCTGTCCTGCTCCTGAGTCTGTTTCACAAACCAAGCTGGAGGACTCCGGCCTTCGCAGGCACCTCTTAGCGCCACCTAGTGGTGAGTGAGGGCTGCTGCAGTCCGAGAGGCATTGGGCCAACAGAGAGGACAGTGTGGGGAGACAGGGTGGGGGGCCTGATACACTTCCAGCAGGAGTGGCCAGAAGCAGCCGCCCAGAGAAGCATTTCTGGGAGAGGCTCCAGACAATTCTCTGACCTCACCAAGGTCAGGTTCAAGGGGTTGCACAGGAAAGCCTCATTTCAGAAGTGACCCAGATGGGAAGCATTGGGCTCCTGCACCACCAAGCACTCGAGGCCAGCTCCGGCTGGATGCCCCAGAAGCGGCTGGCTGCCCTAGTGCCCCAGCATCATGGGGGGTCATTTCAGAATCCTCCCAGCTCTGCCCTTCCAGCTGTTTCTGCCCCCACCTGCCTCAGCCACATGTCCCCATTGCCACGGGAGCACTTGGCCATCACCAGGGCAGATGGAGAAAATAAAATGGGTGTTCCTCCTAGTCCAGCCCACCACTTTCATCCCTGTCCTCCCCTCTTCACTGCCCCTCCCCCAAAGGCCCCTTTCACCCCACTGTAGCCAGCGGGGCCTCAGCCGGTCTCCATCACCTCAGGCAGGGGTCCCGACTGAAACAGGCGTGAGTCTGACTCCACTAGCCACCAGTCGTGGGGCCGGCAGTGTGACCCCGCCATGCAGTTCAAAGGAGCGGCAGCTCCGAGCAGCGCCCGCCCGTGGGGACCACGGCAGGCACCTGCAGCTCGGCCTCGGTGCCGCTGAGCCAAAGTGGGGGCCTTTCCCCACGGACACACGCAGCCTCCTCCTGGATGCCAGTGCCTGTCCCGCCTGCGCAAGTTGAGTGTGGGGGAGGGGACAAGGTCCAACTCTCCAGTGACCCCACACAGGTCACAGCCACGAGGCGTGCCGATGCCACCAGGACAGAGTGCACACATGCACGTACACGTGCACACAGCCACACATGCACGTATTCACGGCACACCTGTTCACATAAGCACACCCACACATGCACACACATGCAGCCACACGTGCACAGGTGCACCCATGCACATCCACACACATGCACGGACTCACACGTGCGCTTGCACACATGCACACCCTCACGCACTGGCTCGGCACTGGGCGGACCGAGCAGGCACCTACCGTGCTGACGTGTTTCTCAAGAGCACAGGCGCGATGACAGACGCCGATCCTTGAACAGACAGACAGGACACGTTTAGACCCCTTGTTTCTTCGTAACCCCAAAACCATCCTCTGGAAAAGAAGAGCCACAGGAGCCCTCAGTTCAGCTTGCTGCCACAGGCAGTGAGTGACGCCTGGATGCACAAGCATCGCCTCGACCTCGATACGCTCAGTGTTTCTTGTGGGGACAGCTCATCTGGTCATGATCAGAGGCACGGACGTCCGTGTGAGAATTTCTGAAGAAACCATCAATTTCGCCTGACCCCATGAGACCACTGAGGTTCCTTCCAGGAACTGGGATGGTACAGGGACGGAAAAGCAGGGGCAGCCCAGAAGGAACCGGACGGAAGTGACCCTTCATGCTTCGGTGCCAGAGTTGTGGCAGTGACGGTCCCTAAAACACAGCTCTTCCAAAGAGCTGCTGTGTCACGCAGTGTTACAGCCACTGCGGCGGCAGCCCTCCCGAGAGGTCTTCTGATGGCAACTTACAACTGCGGGGACAAGACCGCCGTTTCCAGGACCTGGTTCAAGCACAACAAACACTGGGAAAGGTAAACGAGTCTCAGTCGGGCGTTGTTAAAATGGCCCGAGGCCTCTGCGAACAGGAGTCAAGGAGGCCGGGCACTGCTGGGAGGCTGAAAGGAGGCCTTCCCCTCAGGAAGCAGGCAGCAGCTGGCGGGTGGGGAGTGCGGTCACGTGGTCACGTGTGCCGCTCCAGATGCTGGGGGGTGACCTCTGACCCGTCACCGGGCACGTGGAAGGCCCCCACGTCCTACCTGTAGTACTCGTGCTTGTCCTGCGAATACAGCAGCGGGTCGAGGCAGGGCCGGTCGTCAACCTTCTCTTCCCAGGTCCCCTCTTTCCACCCCTCTGCGTAACTTTGCAGGACGTACACCTGGTCGATGAAGGGCCCACCGGACTCTGGAAGAGACCGAGCACTGACAGTAAACAGTAACCTAAGCACACGTGTGGTCCGTGTCAGACTGCCACTGACAGAGAATCGTCACTTTACTGAAGGTCCCCTTCTTTCCTAGGACTGGAGGAAGCTTACCAGAGTGGAGCTAGCTCGGAACAAATGACCTCAGGGCACAGGGTCCCTACAGGGGGTGAGGGGTTCAGCTCGGGCTGCTCCCGTGGGCTCTTCATCGCCCCGACCTCTTACAGCACTTGGGCTTGCCCTCGGGCTTCTCCTCACCCCTGCGCCCCCACTTCCCTCACGCCAGCCGCAGACCCCACTCACTCCCTCAGCCTCCTCTCTGGGGCTCCTCCTTGGCTGGCCTCCCCACTGTGCCTCCAGGGCATCAGCATGCTCCCTCCCTGGGGCCTCTGAACAGCAACCCCTGCCTGGACCACCCCGCCCCCCGGGCCTGCTCTTGACCCGTGAGGCCATTCAAACTACACCTCCCCGGATGCCTTCCCAGGCCGCCACCCACCTCTGACACTGGGGGGGCCCCCTCCTGCTGTCCTTCTCTCTGCGCGCTCTTCAGCATCTCAAATGGTACATGCTTCTATGACTTGATTACTTCATCGCTGCTCATTCCCCATGGGAGCTCCAGGAGAGCAGGGGCCTAGGTCCCCCTACCCACTGCTCCCACCCACACCTAGAATGTGTCCGCCACACCTGTGGTGATCTAAGGTTTGTTCAAAGACAGAATGAACAAGCCAAGTGACGAGAGAGCAACAGCAAGTGGAATTCTGGTGTCTTCTGCACATTCGCTCTTGCTTGGGCACTGACATCTACGTGGCCGTGGCACCTGACGCCAGAGCTCCAGGAGCTCCTCTTAAGTGAGGAGTAAGTGATGTGACACCACGAGGCCGGCATGTGGCCGGCTGCTCTGCCGCACACGCCCCAGCGCCCCATCCTAGGATGGGCACCCGGGCCTGTCTCCCTCTAAGGGAAGGAAACAGCTAAGCAGGGTCAGCTAGTCGGACAGGGTGGGGGCGAAGCCGTCTGGCTCACCTCCAAGCACATCATCCGTGGCACTCTGTCCTCCCTCCCCCGGCAGCTCCAGCTCCGGGGATGGAGTCTGGGGAGCGGGAGAGAGGACACCTGCCTCCCGTCCCCACCTACTCGCAGTTTCCAGTCACCAGGCACAAGCTCGAATGGCTAAGGCCCAGACCCGCCCCTGAGCCCACCTATCAGGACACCCGCCACCCCACCCTGCAGGAAGGTGAAGGGCAGGTTCTCCGTGAGGCTCCGTAACCCGGTTCAGACCCAGGGCAGAGTTTCCTAGGCTAAGTCAAGTCGGATTAAACACCCGGCCACATCTTTCTTCTCGGTTTGGGGGAGAAAGGGTTCCAAGAATGCCTTGTACAGCCTCAGAGTTTGCCTCTTCCAAGCAGATACTCCCCATGTCCTTCTGGGCCTGCCACACACACAGCGCTGGCTCCGACACAGAACCCTACCAAAGTGACAGGGTCTACGGTGCAGCGAGGACAGAACTTGAAAGACGAAGACGTGAGAGCCGCTACCCTCAGTATGGGCACGGATTCTAAGCTGTCGGGTCCCTGCAGAGTAGGAACTTAATCAACCTTCCACAGTATGGGCAGCACAGAGACCTGATCCACCAGTGACGGTTACAGAGTATCAGCAGCCGAGGGACTGTCACTCACTCATCAATAAACGTTACAGTGTATCAGTGGCTTGAAGACTGACTAGCTTCCTAGGCCTCCCTAGAGAAGTGGAAAAGAGGTATCACTGACTTTTTAAGTTTATGTCTTCTAAACAAAGCAACAGTAAGTTCTAAATACCTTTATTTTAAGAAGATCTTCAACTCTTCTCTCTCTAAAAAATTAAAAAGGGAACACCAAGCAGGACTAAACGAAACGATGTACTGTTGCAAATCTTTGCCAGCACTGCAGTGGACACCACAGGTCAGTGCCACGCACGCGTCGGGTTTCCGTCAGGTGAAATGACCTCTCCTGCACAGGGAGCCGAGTCCCGCTGGGACAGCCCCTGTGGCAGTGGTGTTAAGACCAAGCCCACCGTGTAGTGTGGGAAACGGAAGGGTACAGGGCCCCTCCATGGAGCAAAGCGACGACAATGGGTACAGTGAGAAAGCCCGCCGGCCGAGCTCTCGGCCTGGCCCGCCGTGCACAGCAGAGCCACCGCCTCACCTGCAATGAACTGCTCGTACTCAATGACAGGGATGTTTCTATTGAGACTTGGAAGATCAAAGAAGTCGGACCAGGGAATCCGGACCTGGTGAATGTCGGGGCTCTGCCAGTGGTAGAGACGGCCCCACGGGGGCAGCACGAGCACCCACTCCTCAGTCTTCAGCAGGGTCTTCAGGAGGGAGGCGATGCGGATGTAGACATCCCGGCGGAGGTTGAAACCCTCTGGGGGGTTGACATCATACAGAAGGTACCTGGCAGGGAGGAGCAGGACAGTGATGCTTCAGTGAGGTGGCTTCTGGACAGAAAACCCGGATGCACACACAATCCACAGCTGATTGTCCGCCCTGGGGCTTTCTAGTCTGTGCAGTGAAGGCAGCTACCCACCCACTTCCACCTGACTGATGACTTACAGAGCCCACTAGCAGAAGCAGCATCTGCTGAACAACTAGCAATAATCCACAACTAAGCCTAGCAATCTACAGCCCACATCACACTCCTAACAGTTCCTGAGGACCCCCAAAACGGTGTACGTGTGTTAACGTTACACACAGTTCCTGTGTTAACGTAAGCATGTTAAAAAGAATAAACCTATTACGTGTTATCATTAACATTTTAAAATGAAAAGAATATATTTGTCAAGACAAAAATAATTGGTGAAAACAGTGGCAATGTTTGTAATTTTTGCAAGCCTCCTTTCAGTCTGGTGATAGCTGGATTCTCATATCGCTGCTGCGTTCAATGTGCTGTGGTATCACAGGTGGTCTCTGGAAAAACCTCCCAGTAAACCCGTGGGAAAAAGAGAGTGAAAAAAGCAAGGACCATTCTGATATTACTACAAATGTGGAATGGCGCCTCAGGGTCCCCGGACACAGTTTTGAGAACTGTCGCCCTCTCCAAAGCAACGCTACAGCTACAGAGACCCACATAGCGGGGCTCAGCTTCTACCACAATAGTTACCGCCAGCCTCGCTCCTCTCTTCTCCACATGGGTTTTCCAATGTGTTTTAACAACTTCTGTTACTATTGATGAAGGTGGGTGTAATCCCTGCCTTGGGCCTGCAAACACCCAAAGGAAGGACCCATCTACCATCTCTGCACCCCCTCATCCAGCACAGGGTCTGTTTTGTACCAAGATGATCCCTATTTTATTATGCCTGAGACTTGATCACCCAGTATCTGGATGGAGACCGAGACTCGTGCGGATAAACAAGGCAGCGCTTCCTCAAGAACCACCCACTTCGAACATCTGATTCTGAGACTCCGAGAAACCCGGGCAAGAACCCATATCATCTAACAGAGTCCTCGGGCCTGGTCCTTAACCCTGGCCCACAGCCAGGCCTTCCTGGGGTCTCCTGGGGTCGCGACCTCCAGGAGACCCCAGGCTCGTGTCCACCTCTCCCTGCCCCCGGCCACTAGCCCCGACCCTACCACTCCACAGCCCCCACCGCCCCGCGATTCCCGCCGATTGCGCGGAGGCGCATTTACCTTCTGCGTGACGCTGCCCCCGACAGGATGTCGGCTGCCGACTGGCCGGGCCAGAACTCCTCGCCCGAGGCCCAGGCCGACTGCCAGGACACTGCCCCGAGAAGCAAGCAGACGACGCCGAGCGCCGCCATGGCCCCGGGCGGCCACGCACTTCCGGCGAGCCCGCCCCGCCCCGGAAGCTCCCTCCCACAGTCCCCCGCGGATAGCATCACCTGTAGCCACGGCAACGCCGCTAGTCCCGCCCCGTAAGTGAGTCTTGCGTTCTCCGGAGCCTGGACGTCTCCAGAATCAACTTCGTGCAGTAGCTGGGGTCCCGGGAAGAAGTACGTGCCTTGGACTGAGTGGGGCCGCGCGTTCTGGAGCGCGAACGTCGCCTCGTGCGGGCTGGGGAGGGTCGCGGCCTGAGCTCTGGGTCGCTCTCCTGGCCAGTGAGGCGGAGCACTCGGGCCTTGCAGGGACATGCCTGGCCTTGCTCCAGCCCCCGGGCTCCACGTGGTGACTCTTGCCCTGCCCATTCCAGGAGGTCGAGGTGCCTTGTGCCGCCCTTGCACCATTGTTTCTTCCGGGAACACCTCCCGGAGAAAGAGGCCCGGGGCTGTCCACGCCGGGCACCCACTCCCCAGTTCATCACCCGTCACCCGAGGGAGGTGTGCTTCCTCTCTCCTCCCCTACCCTCCCGCCTGTGGGGAAAGACTCCTGGATTATGGTCTTTACCAGGAGTGACTGGGAGAGGTCTTACGCGTGTTTCATTAAGAGAAAAAAGAAATCTTTATACGAATAACTGGAACTAGCTTCCTTCTGCACAACAGTTTTTGATGGTTAAGATTTATTGACTGGGTGTGCAGTTTGGAGAAAGGGCTGGCTCACCGGCGACTCCCAGCAGCGTCCATCCGCATCCACTTGGCCACCAGGGGGCAGGAGAGCCCTTTCTTCCCAAGCCTCACGGCTCCAGAGGGACTGAGGGGAAAGAGGTGGAAGGGAACAGGGTTGTATCAGGAGCCTCCAGATAGGACGAAGGAGCTGGGTGTCTCAGACTTGGGCCCACGTCTTTCCTGCCCTGGGAACACCCAGAGCTACCGCTCCCCGGACTGGCCCAGCTCCCCCAAAGAAGAGCTGCAGGACTGTCACCTAAGAAAGGGGAAGGAACCCCCATTTGGCCTGAAGTCCAGGCTGGTGTGGTTTGTGAGTCCTGGGACCATTGCTTTGATCCCTTTTGGGCCCTGAGGTCTCATCTTTCCCCACAGTTCTTAGATGTTCCAGTGCTGGACACCCGAATCCCAGCCCTGGAGTAAGAGAGACACGGGAAAAACTCTGAGCCCTGCAGTCTCTGAAGAAGGACAGAGAGACTCTCCTGGAAGCTGGGATTCCACAGTAGGAAGCAGAGTGAAGAGAGGAAGGGGGGACAGACACCTGCAGGGCTGGGGCATGTGTGTGTGTCCCCTCTTCAGAGAGGGGAGCAGGCCTGGTGTCCCAGGGGAGCCCAGTGCTCCTGCTGCTCAGCTTGGTCCAATCATGTCCCCGGGCTGCAGCCACATTCAGAATCACCTCCCAGCCCGTGGAGGGAGGCCCTGGGGTGGGGCGGAGGAGGAGCTGGAAGGGGCAACCTTAGGGAGGCCTGGTCAGCAGTCACAATGGCAGGGATGGAGTGGGGGTTGGGGCAAGAAGGAGGACAGGCTGAGAATCTGTCCCACAGCGTCTCTGAGGTCAGCACTGGCAAATGTCAAAGAGTGCATACATTGTTTCATTAAACAGGCTGCCTATTTATGTTTGGGAGCTGGTTTCAAGGACTCATCTCAGCCCTCTCAGATGATAACATCAACAGAGCCACAAACAGATGGGGTGGCGGGGAGGGTGTCTGGGTGCTCCTCTTTGGAAGGAAGCACAGCACGGACTTCTGGTGATTCGAAAGGAGACCCCAAATGGGCACCAACTCCACAGGACCCTTGCCCTTTTGCTCTGAGGCTCTGCATCTGATCAGGATTGCACATTCTTCCAGCTTAGTCCTCCAAACTGCAGAGGGTGGGTCATGGGGGGCTACATTTAGACCCCGCCCATGAGAACCCAGAAAGGGGTGGAGGGGCCCTTATCCAGGGTCTCCTGGGCCTACTACACTGTATTCGAGTCGAAAACTCCTCTGCTCCCTGAGGGACCCCCAGAAGCAGGTGTGGCTGGGGACTCTGTCCTCATCTGCCCAGTGGGGAGCAGCCTGCCCATCTCTGGGGCCCAGGGAGAAGCTGCAGCCGTGTGGAAGGGAAGGTGTGAGCGAGGGCACTACTGCATACTGGAGGGTGAAACATTTCCTTTTTCAAATGCACAGCCAGTTGTCACATCATCATTTATTGGAAAAGGTGCCCTTTCACCACCGACATGAAATGCTACCTTCATCATAAATTGAGTTCCCTGAACTGAATGGTGCCGACCCGGGTCTTCCGGTCCAACCCGTGCACCAGTTTGCATCCGCTGTGATGACTCCCCAGCAGATTCCTTGTCCACACCCTCTGAAAAGCATTTCTCAGCTAATCTCACACACTTTCTCTTCCATATGAAGTGTAGGACTCACTGTTTCTCCCCCCTCCTGTCGGGAATTTTCCAGGGTCACACGGAGCGGTGGGCACACTTTGGAAGCTGATGAGCAGGTGATCTGGAATCTGGCCCTGGGGTGAGTCTGTCTCACAACTTACTTAAACTTCAGTAAAGTTTTCTAGTTTTCTTTTATGTCAGATTCACTTAGTTCTTCATCTGTTTCTGGGTTTTATTGCTGTTGTGAATGGGACGCTTGCTCATGAAACACTATAATTTTATTTATTGTTGTTTTAATAAATGTCATTGTTTTTGTACGTTGACTTTAGAATTGGCCATTTGTAATTCTAACGATTTGCCGGTTGATTGTTTGAGATTTTCTAGACAGCCATATAATTTGCAAATAATTGTATTTTTATGTCTGTCTTTTTAGTATTTGTACTTCACCTATATTTTCTTGTATTATTGCATTTGCTAGGATTCAAACATAAGATCAGTCATCTTTTCCCTGTTCCTGGCTGCAGTGTGAATGGTTCTAATTCGGGGGTCTGCAAGCCATGGCTGGGGACCAGATCCTGCCCACAGCGGTCTCTCTTTGTAAATTAAGTTTCCCTGGCATGCCGCCGCCGCCCCATTCATTAACATTATGTCTAATGGGCGCTTGCTTTCATACTGTGGCGTCAGTGTTCAGTAGTTGGGATGGAGGCCATTTGACCTGAAAAACCTAAAATGTTTGCTCTCGGACCCTTTGGAGAAGTTTGCTGACCCCTGTTCTAAGGTATGGAGAACAACGTTGGTTAGAGGTTGAGGAGTTTTCCTCCCATTCTCAGCTTCCTGAAGATTTCTGCTTGTGTGTGCCTGAAACTCCGTAGTAAGTGTTACATTTTGCCAAATGCTTTTGCGGGACTGACTATCTTTTGAGACGCTCAAGGATTTTCCTCTTTTTAATCTCTTAATGTAGCGACTCATCCTTGCATTCCCGAGATGAGCTTTACTTGGCCCTGCTGTTTGGGGTGCTGTTTGTTCATGCATTTATTTAGGGTAATTATGTCCCTGTTATAAATCACATGTTCCTATCAGTGTGTGTGCATTGTCCCACCCCGGGGCATGTGCTGAGAAAGGCTCATATCATAAGAGACAAACGATCATGTGACATCTGACAGTCCCCGTTCAGAATCTGGGAAATACCCAACGAAGTGGCAACAAAACCTTGTCGTAAACACGGCGAGAGCAACGTGAGCGTGTGGTCAGTGCGGCCACAGGGCCGGGGTGACGCAGGTTTGCAGACTGTGTGGCTCGGCTCCGCTTCTGTGGGAGAGATAACAGGCTTCTGGCCGGGGGCGCCAGACCAGAGTCGGAGCTGGAGAAGGTGCGCTGGGCTCTTATCTCACCGTCTGCCTGGGAACCTTCCGGACCCGATAGCCACATCTGCGCAAGTAGCTCCGAAGGGGTTTAGAATCAGAGCCCGCAGCAACACCGAGGACCTGGCGTGCTGGGCGATTCCGAGATCATATGAATTTGGTCAAACACTGACTGCTAGGTCACACTGAGTAAGGCCAGCACGTGCTGAAGGCTTGCCCAGCGGCTCCTCGGAGCCTCTCTGGGACACGTGGAGGTGGGCACCCCCCACATGTTGGTGGGGACCCTTGGGCTGCGAGGACAGAACTGAGCTCCCAGGGGCTTGAGCTAAGAGATGGAAGTTCTAGAGTTTAGAGGTAAATAGCCAGAGGGAGAGGCAAATGAACCAGGGTGCCTCAGAGACGCCCCAGCCTGCAGTACCTCTATTGCTCCATCTCCCTCTCCTCACCCCTACCCTCTCCCATCTCTCTCTCTGTCTCTATCTCTCTCCTCTCTATCTCTCTGTCCATCTCTCCCCCCGCCCTCCATCATGGGCACTCACTGCTCCAGGGAGCAGCTGCGTAGAAGTTGGTGGAATACACTTCCAGAAAGATGGGCTGGGCGCAGGGCACTGGGCCCCAGGGAAGCCCTGGAGCCAGATGTGTGAGGCTGCCTTTGATGACAGGTGGCAGAGGTGCTGGAATTAGGTGGGCATTGGATAGAAATCACCTGCTTTTACAGGTACAAAAAATTGCAAAGTAATCTGTCACGTCTAGCCCCGACCCCCATCGTGTCCCCGCATACCAGGCCACTGAGCAAGGTGCATGATTTCTAAACACAGGAAGTTCCAGAGGTAAGGGCTGGGCCCTGGACTCCTCAGAAGTGTGGACTTAGCATTTAAGCCTGCACCGTCACCACCCAACCCCCAGCCGGTCCGGAACGATGATCGCCCAGGTCTGGGAGAGATTTCCCACAGTTGACCAGTTCAGCCAAACCCCTGGGGGCGTGTGAGAATTGTCCCATCAAAGGGCAGGATGGAATGTCCATCTCTGACTGGGCAGCTCGCTGCAAACCACGACTTTCTATCTTAATCCCACAGGACTGGGAAAGCCCGGATCATAAGACCATCAGACAAATTCCTCTGAAAGCTAGCAGGCCCTGGAAGGAAGGACTGTCAGGCTCCTGGGAACCTCCTCTGTCCTGGAATTCACCCCTGCCCCTTCCGCCCGCAGGGGGCTCTCCTGCAGGCATCCTGCTTTCCTCAGCCCAAATCCATCCTCATCCTCGCCACCTTGCTTCCCCAGCCCTGGGGAATCTCAGATTAGCTGGTGAGGACGCTGCCCTGGGCCTCCTCTCCTCCTCCCCTGTCCCAGATACCCCAACAGACCAGGTGCCAGTCCCTCCTCCGCTTCCTCATGGACTAACCCTTCCCTACTGGTTCATCCCCAGCACGAGCACTTTCCATCCTAAGCCAAAGCAGCCTCCCTGAGGTGAAATTTGCGGGTGGGTGGGCGCCACGTGTGTCCCTCTCTGTGCTGTCCCTCATGTCCCCCCAGCCCGCCAGTGCTGCTCTGGACGAGGCCAGTGGCCACCTCCACATTTCAAATCTGGGCAAAGCTGTGGCTTCACCCACCCCAACCCGGTAGTTGCCTTGGCCCCTGCCACTGCATTTGGTGCTCTTGGTCCCCTCCTGTTGGTCTCTTTCCCTGAGGCCTCCCTCTCCTGTCACACGCTAGGTCCTCTGTAGATTTTGCTGAAAATGGGGGAAGGGGCGGCCCCAGCCTGGGCGTCCGGGAGGATCTGTGTTGGCTCAGCATCCCAGGAACCCTCTTGCTCCGCCCTGTGGGAGAGGCGGGGTGGTGATGGCACTTGGGCTGCTCCCCGCATGCCGTGGGCTGCCCAGGCCATGGCTTCTTCAGTCTGCACAGCACCCTGGGGGGAGCACCTGTCCCCAGGTCACGGGGACCTGAAGGAGGTGAGAGATGCTGTCTCAGCCCCGGCCTCTGGCCCGCCGTGCCTGCCTCCCTGCCAGCACCTGGCCCACTCTCCCTGGGGTCTCTCCACCTGGCCCCCCAGACCTCAGCATCTTCCCGGCAGATGCTGGACCCAAGTCTGGCTGGCCAATGGACATGTCTTCCTCTGGGTCCTGCCACGAGCCAGGCCCAGAAGTCAGGGCCCGAGGTTAGGCCTGGCAGGGGCTCCCTGAGGACACCAGACCCTGCTGACCTTCAGGGGCATGCAGCCTGACAAGCGGTCACCACTCCAGCAGTGACCATGAACACGGGTACAGGGCAGGTGGCAGTGGGGAGCTGAGTCCTGTGGTTGGTTGGAGGGCACCCTGATCCCCATTTGCCTGTGGCCTTCCTGGGACGAGGCTGCCGAGCCACTGGGGTCAGACGTGGTGCACCCTTGTCCACACCCTGCTGCCTTCAGTGCAGCCAGGGCCCTCGTGGCTGCTGCCCAGGGCTGCCTGTGACATTCTGGGTCACGGTGTCAGCCAAGTGCTCCCGGGCCACGACTCTGGCTCTACCCAGAGGAAGGAGGCTTCTCTGACCAGCCCTCAGGGCCGTGACCTTCGAGTGGCCAGGCAGCTTGGACCCACGCTGCAGACAGCACAGCAAAACGGGACTGGCACTTTGAGTGCTGCCTCACGGCTGTGACTGGCTGTCGGGGCCTCATCTGGCCGCGGGCATTTGCCATGGAGAAAGGTCAGATGTGCTTGGTGGGGGGCGGAGCCTGGGTTGGGGGGGATGCAAGCCAGACTGATGGGCTGGGAGGGGTGGGAACTGGGATGCCGACGTGAAGTCAAATGAATGACTTCGTAATGTGTCCCAGCAGCACTGCTGCCCTTAGTAGTTAAAGTATTTACTTGGAGATGGTGGAGTTTGAAGCTCAGCTTCCCAACATCCAGAAGAAGGGGTGGAGGGTTGGGGCCAGGGAAGGAAGCATTTGTAGGTGGTTTTATCCCAAAAATATTCTTTGAAGCCGCCACCCTCCCACTCAGAGGAAATGGCCCAGCCCTCGGCAGGCTGACAGGGGAACTGTCCCCCCAGCCTCGCCCCGGTGCCATAATGTGGCCCCAGGGACTGTCACCAAACACTGGCCTCACTCCCTGGAGTGTGGACAGGCCCCTCCAGCATCTGGAGGGAACCGTTATCACTGCTGTGATCAGGGCGGGCCTACGACAACAGCCAGCTGTAGCCTCCAGGGCCCCCAGGAGCGTGTGGGGAACCCATCAGCGTCTGTGTGCTGTCAGGAGGCTGGATGACTTTTCCTTCTGGTCCCTTAAGCTCATGTCCATGGTCCTGGCCAGGAGTGGTGGGAGGAGGCGGGGTGGGGGTGCTATTTGTGGAGTGCTGGGCGCCCAGCTCCATGCCGGCGCCGTGGGCTCGCAGGAACAGGGCCCACGGAGAGAGCTGGGCCAGCCTGCCGTGCCCTCACCCGACAGGTGTTTATTTTGTTGAAATAAGGACAGAATAAAATTGGGCAAAATTGTCACCTGGGTTATAGAAATCAGAGGGCCCTGTGAAATTGGCACATGCACCCTATGAAATGTGCCTGGGGACCTTTACTGTGATATTTACCAAAGGGGAGAGGAGTGACGAGCAGCCGACCAGCTCCCCACTGCTCCTTCCTGGCCCTCCAGCCCAGGCCAGACCCCATGGCACCCTCTTGGAGCACCGATGGCCCAGTGGGACTGGCACTTTCGTCCTCTCTGCCCGCAGTTCTTGCCGGCTTTACAAGCTGCTGCTTCATGCTGGGGCTTAGAGCCCTTCCTTCCAGCTACCCGCCCCCCCACATCCTACAACCCCACCTCTGCGAAGCCTTTCCCAGGGTCTCTAAAGCTCTGGATGCCGCCACGGTGGACGATGCTGGTTTCCAGAGCCAAGTCACCGCTGAGCTCACCCAAAGACAGTGCTGGGGAGTCTGGGAGACACCCCAAGTCCTTGGGAGCACTCTTTCTCCTCAAGCGTACCCGGTTCCCTTCAGCACACCCAACCCCAAGCAGCCTTCAGGGCCAGTTTGAATGACCTGCTCCCAGAAACCTGGGAAGTCAGGCCATGTGGACCCTCCCATCACACAGCCGAGGGCATCTTTTCCCTTCGGCACCTTAAAATAACAGGATAAGATGGGGGCAAGGCTGACCACTCCCTGGGCAGGAAGCTTCCTGCAGACGGGAACCCTGTTTCAGTCGCCTCTGGTCCCCATCGCGGCAGGAGGGTGATTCCTGTGGTCCATCTCAGTGCAAGAAGCCTGTGTCTCTGCAGCCCGGGGGGCTCCTGACGGTGTCTGGGCTCTAGTGTCAACCTCCTGTTTCACACCCGTTATGATTCGGCTTGTCGTCTGTTTGAAATCGTTCCATATTGACTCCTTGTGGAACTAACCTCATAAGCGGCAGAGACAGGACTCTTTGTAAGCCCCGTTCGCTTAGCTGGTGTCTCCTCGGGGCGGTCACAGGTTGTGGTCTCATCCACGCATGGGCAGACTTGGGGTTCTGGGGAAGATGCAGGGCCCGTGCTGGCCACCCGCCTGGGCCCAGGGAGGGCTGGGCGTGCGCTGTGGTCAGGCGTTCCTTCTGGGCCCACTACGAAGCACACCCCCCTGAAAGCGCACACACCCAGCAGCTACGGGGTGGGCGGAGGATGGAGTGGATGCAGAGGCCTGACGGCCAAAGCCCCGCACTCGGAGGTGAGCCCGAGCCAGGAGAAGCACCACCTTCAGGAGGCAGAGGGTAAGCAGAGCTGAGGCAAGGCCCGGCCCTGCTGGGTGGGGGATGGTGCTTCCTCAGGTGAGCTGGTGGGCCTGCCAGACAAACACAGCCAGAACGTCCCGATGGAGGAGGAGGGGGCGGTAACCACTCAGGTCCCACTGCCCCAGGTGGGGGTCCCAGCCTCCTGCCCACCGCCACAGAGACTCTGGGCCAGGGCTCTAGGAGGAAGCCTGGGAGTGTGGGTTTTTTTTTTTTTAAGATTTTATTTTTAGAGAGGGGAAGGGAGGGAGAAGAGAGAGAGAAATACCAATGTGTGGTTGCCTCTCATGTGGTCGCGACTGGGACCTGGCCTGCAACCCATGCATGTGCCCTGACTGGGAATCGAACTGGCAACCCTTTGGTTTGCAGCCCATGCTCAATCCACTGAGCTATGCCAGTCAGGGCAGAATGTGGACGTTTAAGAAGAGCCTCGTAGGAGTCCGACCACCAGGGAAACGGGAACCTGGCGAGAGTGGGTGGCCCTTCTGGAGCTCTGGGGCCACCCCAAGGCTAGCCAGTGAGACCCTGTGTCCTGGAGGCTGGGGTGCCAGTGACCCTGGGCCTTCCTCCACCATCTGGCCCAGCTCAGCTATGTGGCGAAGCTCAGTGACAGTTGGCCTGTGGACTGTGACCCGAGTATCTACCTGGCCCTTGGGGCGAGATCCTGGGAGTGAGAACCTCTCTGTGGGTCTCTGCGGGGGAACAGCTTCCTCCCCCTCCTCCAGGTCTGCAGAAGGCAGGTGCCAGCTAGCACCTCCCGATGAGGGCACCCCAGGGCCAGAGTGGGAACCAGCCACACAAGGAATTGCTTTTTTTTTTAAATGTGCTTTTTACTTCAAACCAATTTCAAATGTATCAAAAAGTTGCAAGAGCAAAGAGTGGAGAATACCCACATACTCATCAGCCAGAGGCCTATTCAATGTCCTTTACGGCAAAATATCCAGTCCAGGGTCACAGGTAGCCCGGTTGCCATGTCCCCACGTTCCCCCTCAGTCTGGAGCATTCCTCAGCCTTTCCTGACTGTCGTGACTGTGACGCTGTTGAAGGTGAAATGACCCCGATTTGGGTTGTCTGACTAGAGCCAGATGTCCCCGGAGTGCCACTCATCTGCACGCGCCCTGTTGGACGGTGAATGCGTCCCCGTGTCCGCTCCCGGAGGAGCTAACTCTCACCGTCTGCAGGGGTCTCCGTCGGAAAGTGAGCTCTAGTTGTAGTTTGTACACATTTTGTGGGGGGCGTGCGGGGTTTGCGCCACTTGCAGCGCGAGTTGGCATTTCCAGATGCTCTTGTTGCCTGAATTGTTACGGTGCCAAGTACACGGTGACTTCCTATTTCCGTCATTTATCAGCTGGAATTCTATGTTAAGGCAGAGCTTTCCCTTTTCCCCATCTCGTAATGAAGGTATTTATGTCAACAGAGCTTCAGAGTCCCATTTTATGCAGTTACTGCCCTTCTTTGTTCTATTTTGATGCTCGAATTTGTCCCAGTGGGATCCCCTTCTGGCTGGTTCCTGTGTGTTTTAAGTCTGCCCTGGCTGGTGTGGCTCAGTGGACTGAGCATTGGCCAGTGAACAGAAAGGTCACTGGTTTGATTCCCGGTCAGGGCACAAGCCTGGTTGTGGGCCAGGTCCCTGGTAGGGGGCGTGTGCGAGGCAAGCACACACTGATGTTTCTCTCCCTCTCTCCCTCCCTTCCACTCTCTCTAAAAATAAATAAATAAATAAATAAATAAGTCTTTAAATCCGTGCCAGTGTTTTTAAGCATTTCGTAACCATGCCCTCTCCCCACCGCACCTCCACCCTCGATTGTCAGACTCTGCTCGGGTCCCTCTTTGGTGGGCGGACTTCCCGTCTCTGCCAGAGAGACCGAGGGCCACTGGGCGGCCTGCGGCCGTCAAGCATTCGCTGTTTACTCAGCAGCACCGCTCTCCCCCACCTGCTTGTGTGGAAGGAGGGAGGGGTGTCTTCTCATTAGGCACCTGGGACCCGAGTGTGGAAATCCCTCGTGTGGAAGGTGGTCTACGCCATCCCCAGGCAAGTTCTGCTGGTCCTAGGGCAGCCCCACGGTCGGGGGAGGGGAAGGCCGGAGGCTTCAAGATTTGCCCCCCTCTGGGGCACATGGGGTGGTGGGGACAGTGGGGCTTCACTGTAGCGGGGTGTGGGGCACAGAGCCGTGTCCTCTCGGCCGCCGCCCTCCATGAGGCCACGGCTGGACCCACGCAGGTCCCTGCTGGTTTGCATTTCCTCACCTTTCATTTCGACTCAGACCCTGGGACTCAGCCTCAGCCAAAGCTAATTCAAATGATCCGCTTCTAACTGTTGCAGCAGCTCTGAGCAACCATCCGAATTACCACATTTATGAATAGCTTGGCCTGGACAGCTGCTGCCGGGGAGAAGATAGCCCTTGACTGCCGCCAGTGTCCTGGGCTCCCCTGAAGGTCCAGGGCCCGGGCTCGGCCTGACAGGCGGCCTCAGACACTGATGTGACAGGGGGAACTCTCGTTCCCAGAGGGCAGGACAGGCGGCCAGACGGCCCGTCCATTCAGCCTCGCTGCTTGGGCACAGCTGCCCCGGCACACAAAGGGGCCTTGTCTGCGTCTATCACGTGCTCCCAGCCCCACTCCCGACCTCTCTGTGGGCATGACTAGGTGTGGGAACTATTTTCCCCGGGGCTGCCTTTGACATTTGCCATTCATCTCAGAAAAGGCGTCTGGACCAAAGGGGCCTCCCCAACCTCCCCCGACCGGCTCACCGCAGCGGGATCAAGAGCAGGCGGCCCTGGTGCCCTGCTAACCAGGCGCAGGCTGTGGGTCAGCAGTGCCTTCCACATCACGACGGGCAAGGCTGGCCGGGGGGGTGGGGTGTGAGCGAACAGGAGGAAGAGGGAGCCAGAGGCACGAGTTCATACATGCATGCATGCATGCACTAACAGCAGAAACACATGCATGTGTGCACAGTAGCATAGACATGCACACATGCACAGACAGCAGGAGCACATGCATGTGCACACCAGGAACACACACACACACGTGGACACATATGCAAAAAGATGGAGTGTTGTATGCAGAGGGCTGAGGGGCGCACAGTCTGTTTCCTGAGGACATCGGCACACACGCATCTGCGCACATGCACACACACACTCAGCCCAACAACGCTGCAGTCTCAGTGAAATCAGGGGGCTTGATGTCCCCGTCCCTTCCCCCTGTGTATGGCCCCGGGCCAGGAAGGAATGACCCACAGGAGGAGGCTCAGGAGGAGGCCGGGGAGATGGAGCTGGGTAAAGGGCCATGCTCCCCTCCTTGGGGGTTCTGGCACACTCCGGGGTAACCGGGGGATGGAGCGCATTGTTGGAACTGCCCACCCAAACCGCAGTGACGCAATGACGCGGCCCAGAGCTGGCCGGCCTGTTTACAGTGCCTGGGGTAACAGGCACAGGCTCCTGTAAACATTGCAGAATTGCAACACCAGTCCTTTTTGAATCCCAAATGTGGAGGGGGTGTCACAGGGTATGTCAGAGCCCTGGGGGCCTGCGCCTTTTGGGGGCAGCATCTCTGCAGACAGGCTGGGGGCAGCCCTTAGGACCCTGGCTGGGCTCGTTGTCATCTGCAGATACCTACACCCGCTGCCTTGAAGCCAGGCTGGTAAACAAGAGAAGCCCGGTGGGCAGAGGTGGCTGATGGGAAGAGATGGCTGATAGGCTAGCACCCCTCCAGCCGAGCCCCCTCCCTCAGGCAGCCTTAGCCAGGCCTCTCCTTCCCCTCAGCATGAGGGGCTTGAGACCACTGGGCAGCAAGGTCACATGAATATGGGAGCGCACCCCCCCCCCAATATGCACGTTCAGTCCCTGGAACAGTGAATGTGACTTAATAAGGCAAAGGCGCCTGCAGATCTGGTTGAGTGAAGGCTCTGGGATGAGGAGATCATCCTGGATTATCTAAGTGGGCCCTACATGCCTAGGGAAGAGAGGAGGACAGATACACAGGACAGAGAGAGGCCGTGTGACCACAAACACAGGGAATGGAGTGACGTGGCCACAAACCCAGAAATGCTCAAAGCCACCAGGAGCTGGGTGTCAGGCAGGACCCTCCCCAGGATTCTCAGAGGGAGCACGGCCCTGGGACACCCTGATTCGGGCCTCTCGGCCACAAACCGTGGGGCGTGTCTGTTGTTTAAGCCCCCAGCCTGGGGCCCTTTGTTGCGGCCACCTCGGGACACGGGTGGGCACCCCAGAACCACAGGAGCACTTTGTTCAAGTTCCTCTGAAATGAAGGGTGACAGGACAGGGGACATTTGGGCTGCTCGGAGAATGGCTCACCTGACTCTTTTGCAAGAAAATTAATTGCAGATAATGAGTCATGACTTTTGAAATTTCCAAAAATATTTGTTTTTCCTGGACTTTAGTCCTCTGTACACTGACTGGAAAATTAAAACAGTCAGGCGTGAGCAGCCTGCAGCTGCCGCTCTGTTCTGGTCGGGCTGGCTCTGGAGGAGGGCCTGGGGATGGGGACCCAGGCCCTCAGGTGCCAGGACGGACCCATGACATCTGCCTGACTTTCACGGACAGGCCTCCTCGCAGACCGGGATGGGGGCTGGGCCAGGGAGCCCCAACTCACTGCAAACTCAGACTGTAAACTCAGGGTTCACAGATGTTGAGTCCCTGCCCTGCCTGGCACCTCACCCTGCACCCGCTTGTCCTTATGATGGGAGAGAAATGGGTTCCAAAATGTGCTACGGCCTGGCTGAGGTCAAAGGGCTGCTCCAGGGGAACCAGACGCTTACCGTGCCTAGGGTGGCACCCCTCTGGA
The DNA here is from genome assembly GCA_028533065.1 of Trachops cirrhosus. Classification (NCBI taxonomy): domain Eukaryota; kingdom Metazoa; phylum Chordata; class Mammalia; order Chiroptera; family Phyllostomidae; genus Trachops; species Trachops cirrhosus. Next base: position 183,788,882 of record CM052539.1, on the reverse strand, counting down.
AAGGTCCAGGCCCGCCAGCGACGTCGGCCTTGGGCACAGGCTGGCGTGGCTGCCCCTAGTCAGAGATGGGGCTGGACTGCCATGCCCAGCACTGTCCCTGGTGACAAAGTAACTCCAGGAACACACCTTCACACTTGCGCATGCACACACCTTCCACGCGCAACTGCACATAAATACCTGCCCATGTGCCCACACAGCCTCACCTGTACACCCACACAGCTGCACACCCGCTGACACGCACACCCTCACACACCTGCTGATGCACACACAGTCAGTGTGCCCACAGACGAAAGTGCATGTGTGGGGAGGACATTTCAGGCTGAGTGAGAAGAGCATAGGTTTGCCCGGGGACAACTGGGCAGGTGGGGTGGCGTTTGTTGCTCGGATTCAGGATGACCCTGGATGCCCGAGACTGTCCCTGACTCCCTGGTGCTGCCGCCGACGTGGAGCTGGCTGAGTTACTGGAGGGGAAAGACCAACCCTGAGCCCCCTGACGCCCCCACAGGCTGGGAGCTCCCTTCCCGGCAGCCCGCTGACTCCCGGTGCGTGGCTGGGCCCCCGGACTTTTCCCAGGGTCAACAGAGAGGCGGAAGACTAAACAGTGTCATCCACTTCTCATTTTCCAAAACTTCCTTTTGGCCAAAATAAATAGATGTTGATCAGCTGCTCAGTTGCCCATAGACACACTGGTCAGCTCACAGACAGAGGCAGAGCCGCCACATGGTGGAAGAATTCCCGACGGCTCACGGGCGCTGCCCAGATGGGAGGCTCTGCCCTGTCAGCTCACTTCTTCCCCAGTGTCTTCCCCCGAAGTCAGTTCTGCGTGACCCCCTGCACGGGCTGTTTCCTTCAGCGAGGAGCAGGTCACAGCAGGGGACTTAGACACACATCCCCACATATGAGTGTGAACACGCCTGTTCTCCCCACACTGCTACACATGTGGGAGCAACCTCTGCCAAATCCCCAGAGACTTCCGATGGCCCCTGACACTAGGAAACAGGAAGTGATGAGAAGAAGAAGACGGTTCTGAAAAATAACCGAGAGGCCAAGACGGTCCTGAAGGAGAACAGGGCTGGAACGTAGACAGTGCCTGATGCTGACCGGCCGTGGAGCAACAGGGCCCGGACAGTGCGGCGTTGGTGGGACAGGTGGAGGTCAGCGGGACGGAGCAGAGAGCCCGGGAATAGACCCACACAAATGCGTAACTGGTCTTTGACGAGGGAGCCAAGGCTGTTCAGTGGAGCAAAGATGGTCTCTTCAACAAATGGTGCTGGAACACCAGGCATCCACATGCAAGAGAAAAACCTAGACACAGACCTCATACCTTCGCAGAAATCAACTCAAAGTGGATCACAGACCTAAATGTAGAATATAAACCTACAAAATTCCTAGAGGATAACAATAACATAGGAGGAAACCTACATCACCCTGGATACGGTGAAGACTTTTTAAGATACAACACCAAAGGCACGGTGCACGAGAAAATTGATAAACTGGACTTCATTTAATTTTGTTAAAAGTAAAGCACTTCTCGTCTCCTGGTTGAAGATTGAGGCTTCTGTCTTCCAGCATGCCTCAAGACACAATGAATCATAGACGGAGCCTCACCAAATTCACAAAAGATCAATAGAAAATCCTCATCAAAGCATTGGACCAAAAACCTTACCCAGGTTACACTACCAAGCAAAAGTTTGCTTCAGAGATGGACATTGAAGAGCCTAGAATCTAGATGTGGTTTCAGTTTTGAAGAGCGAGGCACTGAGTCCAGAAAAGACCACAACCCGAGGATGACTTATAAGCAAGCCAAGTCCAAGGTCACCCTGTAGAGAAGACTCAGACTAGAGAAGACTGACGGGGTCGTCCCAGCGACACTCCCTCCAGTTACACACCCTCACCGTGTCGCGGCCGGCGGACAGCCGGTGCCCTGGGGCTGGTTCCACAGAGCAACTTGCTAAGGCGATTGGGGCTCCAGAGTAAAGGGTCCAAATTCGGTTCCAAAATCGAAGATCTAGACTCCACGTCCAGAGGAAAAAAGAACCTCATGATTGCCCTGGCTGGTGTGGCTCAGTGGCTTGAGCGCTGGCCTGCAAACTGAAAGGTTGCTGGTTCGATTCCCAGTCAGGGTGCATGCCTGGGGTGTGCGTCTGGCCCCCAGGTGGGGGTCTGCAAGAGGCAACCAATCCATGTATCTCTTGCACATCAGTGTTTCTCTCCTTCTCTTTCTCCAGCCAGAGCAGGATAAACGAAGAGACAAGTCAGCGTATTTGACGTCATTGTCCTCAACTCCAAATCCCTCTTGCTCTTCCTGGGAGCATACCTTTCTAAACATGCCTTCAGTGTCTCCAGAAGCTGAACCTCATGGGGATGGGAAACAGGACTTCAGGTAGCAAAGGCAGCTCACAGCCCTACTGACGGAGCACGGCTCAGTCGCTGGTGTCAAGGACCATGCAAACAAACTTATTTGAATGGCACGTGGACGTGGACACCAGGGTGGGGATTGTCTATGGGAGCAGGGGGGTGGGATGGGCAGGGGGAGACAAAGGGGGTTAAAGTGGGACAGCTATAATACAACTACAATGAAATATTTAAAAATGAACTTATTCGTATCATTTAAAAACAAAAACAAAAAACTTACGCTCTGCAAAAGATACTGTCAAGAGAATGAGAAGGCAAGCCATGGACTTGGAGAAAATATTTGCAAAACGTATCTGATAAAGGACTGTATCCAAAATATACAAGAATGCTTAAAACTCAACGAGAAAATGAACAACCCAATTTAAAAAATGGACCAAAGACCTCAACGGACACCCTGCCGAAGAAGATACAGATGCCAATAAGCACATGAAAAAACGCTCCACGTCATGTGTCCTCAGGGAACTGCAAGTCAAAACAGCGGTGAGCTGCCACCACACACCTGTTGGAACGGCCACAGTCCAGCACGCTGACGCCACCCGACGCCGGCGAGGACGCGGAGCTCGGGGCTCGAACTGGTGGCTGGTGGAATACTCAATGGTGCGGCCGCCACGGAAGACGGTTTGGCGGTTTCTCACAAAACCGAAACGACTGTTATCATACCGGGCGGGGCAAAAGCAGGTCAGCAGTTGTGAGTGTGCAAAACGCAGCGTTTATTCTTGTCTTGCTTATTAACTGTTATATTATTTTCAGCGTGAACAACTGTAAACCTGCTTGGGCCCCACCCTGCACTATCCAGCAACCACACTGCTTGGTATCTACCCAAAGGGGTTCAAGATGTCCATGCACACAGAGACCTAACGTGGGTGTTTGTAGCAGCTTTATCCATAACTGCCAAACTTGGAAGCAACCAAGATGTCCTTCAGTAGGTGAATAAATAAACGGTGGTCCATCCAGACAATGGAATGTTATTTAGTGATGAAAAGAAGTGAGCTATTAAGCCATGAAAAGCCACGGAGGAAACCTAAGTGCATATTACAAAGTGAAAGAAGCCACTCTGAACAGTCTACACACTGTATGATTCCAACCCAGTGACGTTCTGGAAAAGACAACACCACGGAGACAGTAAAAGGATCAGCGGCGGCCAGGGGCTGGCGTGGGGGTGGGGAAGCCGCAATGAATAGGGGGAACCCAGAGGACTGGGGGGGAGGGGGTGGGCGGGGCAGGAAAACTATTCTGTACAAACTACAAAGGGAGACACACGCCATCATGCATTTGTCCAGACCCACAGAGCGTACGACACTGAGAGTGAATCCTAATACAAACTGGGTGATCACAAGTGTCAGTGTGGGTTCGTCATTTGTAACAAACGTGCCACTCTGGTGGGGCTGTTGATAGTGAGGGAGGCTGAGTGTGTGTGTGTGGGGGGGCAGGGCTCATATGGGAACTCTCTGTACCTTCTACTCAGCTTTGCCATGAACCTAAAACTTCCCTAAAAGTCTATTTAAAAAATAACTAAGAATGTGCCTTAATAGACACCTAGACACGTAAGAAAAGCAGAGTAAATAAAAGAGAATTTTCTGGCCACAGAAATGGGGAAAAAAATCAATGGGTGCAGGGAAGGCCCCCAACACCTGTGGGAGCTCCATCCACGGCAGGCGGGCGTCTCAAATAAGGAGGGAGGATGGAATAATGTGTGTGCGGTCAGATCCATTTCTTGCTTTGTTCACAAAACATGAAAAACAACACCCTAAAACCAGCAGAAGAGAAGATGGGTGACTTGGTTTTGACCCTGGAGTAGGATTGGCCAACCGAAGCCAGAACACACTCACACAGGATCCAAAGGAGCAGACGGATAAACTGGTTGACACTAAAAGTTAAACTTTTTGTGACAAAAGACCCCACAGGCAAGTAAAAAGGTGGGTGACCATCACTGTTTGCAGATGACGTGAGAGTGTACATAGAAAACCCTTCAGGCTCCACCAAAAAAAACTACTCGACCTAATAAGTGAATTTGGCAAAGTAGCAGGATACAAAGTCAATATTCAGAAATCGAAGGCGTTTTTATACACCAACAATGAACGATCAGAAAGAGAAACTAAAAAAAAAAATCCCATTTACTGTAGCAAAAATAAATAAATAAATAAAATACCTAGGAGTAAATTTAACCAAAGAAGGAAAAGAACCACACTTGGCAAACTGTAGAACACTGAAGGGAGAAATGGAGGGAGACACAGACAAACGGAGGCACACACCGTGCTCACGGGTCGGAAGAATTAGCATCATTCAAATGTCCACACTACCCAGAGACCTACAGATGCAACGCAATCCCTATGAATACCAGTGGCACATTTCACAGACCTAGAACAAACATTTCAAAAATTTGTATGGAACAAAAAAAAAAGACACTGAATAGCCTCAGCCACCCTGAGAAAGAACTAAGTTGGAGGGATCACAATACCTGTTATCACCACTATACTACAAGGCCACTGTCACCAAAACAGCCTGGTACTGGCATAAGAACAGACACGCAGATCAATGGAACAGAACAGAGAACCCAGAAATAAACCCATGTCTCTACGGTCAGTTAATGACAAAGGGGGCAGGGGCACACAATGGAGTAAAAGCAGCCTCTTCAATAAATGGTGTTGGGAGATCTGGAGAGCTACATGCAAAGAAAAAAAAAAGGAAGGAAAGAAACAAAACTAGACCACCAACTTACACCATATACCAGAATAAACTCAAAATGGGTAAAAGACTCAAATATAAGTCATGATACCATAAAAGTCCCAGTGGAAAACATAGGCAGTAAAATTCCAGATATCCCACATAGCAATATTATTGCCGATATATCTCCTAGGCAAGGGGAATAAAGGAAAAGTGAACAAATGGGACTACATCAAATTAAAAAACTGCACGGCTAAGGACACTATCAACAAAATGGGAAGGGAACCAACCGTATGGGAGAACCTATGAGGTCTGTTCAGAAAGTATCCAGCCATGTGCTATGAAGAACAGAGACATTTATTGAAGAAGATACAAGAAACATTGTACACAGGACAATGACACCTCAGCGCCCTTCAAAGCAGGCACCTTGGGACCTCACACAGTTCTCCCAATCGCCATCAGCTGCCCCATCATATTTTCCTGAATCTCATTGATAGTCTGAAATCTCTTCCCTTCCAAAGGAGATTTTAGTTTTGGGAAAAGCCAGAAGTTGCAGGGTGCCAAATCTGGGCTGTAGCAGGGCTGAGTCACCTGGGTGATTTGACGTTTCACTAAAAAACTCTGCATGACACGTGATGCATGAGTGGGCACGCTGTAGTGATGAAGCTGCCAATCACCACATAGCTGCAGCTTTCTGAATCATCCGAATAGTTTCCGTGGAGGAATGGTCAAGCTTAACGTAAAATCTGATGCAGATTCGTTGTTCTACTTGCTCATCATTTTGAATGCGACAAGCACACAGCACACAAGCTCACTCAACAGCGTCTACCGCCTCCACCAACTAGCAGTGAAGTCGTCATTGTTCACACATGTGCCTTCCAGTCCACTCTCCTTGGCTGCCAGGTTACATCGATGTTGTGCAAACCATTCTCATTATATTAACAATGGCTGGACTTTTTCCAGACAGACTTCGGTATTTGCTAATGATACATTGGACAAGGGTTTAATTTCCAAAATATATAAAGAATTCATATGACTCAACACCAGGAAGACAAGCAATCCAATTAAAAAATGGCAAAGGACCTAAATAGACCCTTCTCCAAGGAGGACATATGGAGGGCCCATAGACATATGAAAAAATGTTCAACATCACTAGCCTTCAAAGAAATGCAAATTAAAGCCACAATAAGATATCACCTCACACCTGTCAGAATGGCCATCATCAATAAATCAACAAACAACAAAGTTGGTGAGGATGTGGAGAAGGGGAACCCCAGTGCACTGTTGGTGGGAATGCAGACTGGAGCACCCACTGTGGAAAACAGTATGGAATTTCCTCAGAAAACTAAAAATGGAACTGCCTTTTGACCCAGTGATTTCATTGCTGGGACTAGACCCTAAGAATCCTGAAAGACCAATTCAAAAGAATTTATGTACCCCAGTGTTCACAGCAGCGCTATTTACAATAGCCAAGTGCTGGAAACAGCCTAAGTGCCTATCAGTAGATGAATGGATTAAAAAACTGTGGTACATTTACACAATGGAATACTACGCGACAGAAAGAAAGAAGGAATTCTTACCTCTTGAGACAGCATGGTTGGAACTGGAGGCTATTATGCTAAGTGAAATAAGCCAGTGGATGAAAGACAAACACCATATGATATCACTTATAAGAGGAATCTTTTTTAAAATATATTTTATTGATTATACTATTACAGTTGTCCCATTGACCCCCCTTTATTCCCTTCTGCCCTGCACACCCCCTCCCACCCACATTCTCCCCCTTTAGTTCATGTCCATGGGTTGTACATATATAAGTTCTTTGGCTTCTACATTTCCTATACTATTCTTACCCTTCCCCTGTCTATTTTCTACCTACCATTTATGCTACTTATTCATTGTACCTATTCCCCCTCTCTCCCCTTCCCAATCCCCTACCGATAACCCTCCATGTGATCTCCATTTTTGTGATTCTGCTCCTGTTCTAGTTGCTTAGTTTGTTTTTGTTTTTGTTTAGGTTTAGTTGTTAATAACTGTGAGTTTGTTGTCATTTTACTGTTTGTATTTTTGATCTTCTTTTTCTTAGATAAATCCCTTTAATATTTCATATAATAAGGGCTTGGTAGTGATGAACTCCTTTAACTTGACCTTATCTGGGAAGCACTTTATCTGCCCTTCTATTATAAATGAAAGCTTTGCTGGATAGAGTAATCTTGGATGTAGGTCCTTGCCTTTCATGAGTTGGAATAATTCTTTCCAGCCCCTTCTTGCCTGTAAGGTTTCTTTGGAGAAATCAGCTGATAGTCTAATGGAAACTTCTTTGTAGGTAACTGTCTCCTTTTCTCTTGCTGCTTTTAAGATTCTCTCCTTATCTTTAATCTTGGGTAATGTAATTATGATGTGCCTTGGTGTGTTCCTCCTTGGGTCCAACTTCTTTGGGACTCTCTGAGCTTCCTGGACTTCCTGGAAAATCTATTCCTTTGCCAGATTGGGGAAGTTCTCCTTCATTATTTGTTCAAATAAGTTTTCAATTTCTTGCTCTTCCTCTTCACCTTCTGGCACCCCTATGATTCAGATGTTGGAATGTTTAAAGATGTTCTGGAGGTCTGTAAGCCTCTCCTCATGTTTTTGAATTCTTGTTTCTTCATTCTGTTCTCGTCAAATGTTTCTGTCTTCCTTCTGCTCCAAACCATTGATCTGAGTCCTGGTTTCTTTCCCATCACTGTTGGTTCCCTGTAGATTTTTCTTTATTTCACATAGTGCAACCTTCATTGCTGCCTGGGTCTTTTTCATGCTGTTGAAGTACCCAGTGAGTTCCTGGAGAACCCTGATAACCAGTGTTTTGAACTGTGCATCTGATAGGTTGTCTTATCTCTTCTTCGCTTAGTTGTATTTTTTCTGGAGCTTTGAACTGTTCTTGCATTTGGGCCATTATTTTTTTAATTATTATTTTTTTTGTCTTTGCATGCCAGTTATGTAGTAAGGGGCAGAGCCTTAGGTATTCACCGGGGTGGGACAACCCTTGTGGCTGCGTTGTGACGCTGTATGTGAGGGAGGGGTTCTAGAGGGAGCAATGCTGCTTGCTCGGCTCTCTGCCGGATTTCAGTCACTTCCCCCTCTTCCCACAAACAAATTAGGCCCTTCTGGTGCTGATTCCTGTGCGGGTGGGTTTGTGTACGTCCTGGAACCCTGTGGGTCTCTCCTGTGAGGCTAGAATTTCTCCTGCAGCCTCAACTCCCACAGGTATTTTCAATCCGTGGTTTGAGACTTTATTTCCCTGCGCTGGAGCCCTGGGTTGCTTGGTCTGTCTCATTCCCCAGTTGTTCCTCCTGGTTTATCTGCACGTGAATGTGGGATCACCAGGTCCGCCAGCCGCCGCCTTGCTGTGAGTCCTCTCCACCCGAGTGCCCATCTCTACCCGTCCTACTGCTCCGGGTGAATGCTTCTTCTTTAACTCCTTGGTTGTCAGACTTCCATACAGTTTGATTTTCTGTCAGCTCTGGTTGATTTTTGTTTTTAAATTTGTTGTTGTCCTTCTTTTGGTTGTGTAAGGAGGCACAGTGTGTCTACCTACGCCTCCATCTTGGCCAGAAGTCATAAGAGGAATCTAATTTCTAATGAAGAAAATGTACTAACGGGCAAAAGAGAACCCGAGACGTGGGACATAGAACAGAGTGACAGCTGCCAGAGGGGAGGGGTGAGCGGTGGAAAGAAGGGGAAGGGACTAGTCTTTAAAGAACATGTATGAACGACCCACAGACATGGACAATGGCGTGGGGATTGACTGTGGGAGTGGGGGGTGGGCTGGGTGGAGGAGGGCAAAGGGGAAAGGTTGGGACAACTGTAATAGAATAAACAAGAATAAAAAAAAAGAATAAGCTGGATCAGGGTTATGTCTACTCAGTTTTTATTTCCCAGGCCTGTGTGCAGTGTCCAGCAAATCACAAATCCTCAGTGAGGTTTCTTGAACGAATAAATAAGTGAATAAAAAATTAAATAAATAAAAATTAAAAAAGAGAATGTGGCAGACCAACCGGAGGCTGATAAACACAAAGTTGTGCCTCGAGCCCGTATAAGCAGGGAAGGTACAGCTGAAAGGGAAGTGGACCTCCTGGCCCACAGGCAGGGGTGGGCAGGTGGCAGTGCGTGGTGGTGACCCGTCCTCGGGGCCTCCTCCCTTCTCTGTCCCCCAGAGCAGGGCAGGCCGGGAGGTTTCCGGCTCTGTGCTCGAGGTCTCTCAGCCCTCAGCTCTGCAGCATCCATCCTCTTTTCGTTTTCATTGCGAAACCATTCTTGGCCTCAGGGAGCAGCCGTGGAGCTGGGCTGGCCCGTGGGTGGGGTCTGTGTCCTCGCCCCAGCACTGCTCTGCGCATTCTGTGCACCTCTGAAAATGTGGACGGCGTGGGGGGGCGCAGTGCTACCTGAAACACCCTCGGGGTTCCGACAGGCTCCAGAGAAGGCAGTCTGGGGAAAATACTGGCACGCACTGCAGAAGCCTCCTGATGTCCATCCCGGAGTCCCTGGGCCCTGGAGCAAAAGCAGATTCTGGGACAGCAGGTCTTGGTGAGACCTGAGATGCTGCATTCCTTCTGGGCGTCAGGGATGCCCGGGCTTGCCCTCGAAGACCACGCTTTCACCATCGTTTAGGACCTTAAAAAGATGCACCACCAGGGCGACCCTTCCACCAGCAGCTCCCGTGGGCTGCACGTGTGCGCGATGGCAGTGGGGGGTGCTTGTTCTTTCCCAGGAGGGCCCCCTCCTCTCTCATCCGGGCATCGGAGAACCTAATTTCGCGGAGAGCAGGAAACCATTCTGGGAAGAGGATGCCCCCCACAGCCACCACCACACTGCTCTCACCACAGATATCAACAGCAGTTTTTGTCCTGAAAATTCCCCTCCTTTCCCTGGCCTGGACTTCTGCGAGTCCAGGAGAACAGGATTTAGCCTGGTGCCACCGCTGACGCCAAGCTCTGCCTCCCAGCAGGGTCCACGCCGCCCACCCTGATCTCACCGTGCCCGGCCGTGGGGGAAACGAGGAGACCCTGAGACATGGACACAGAGGCCGAGCCCTGCGCTGCCGGCTCAGAACCAAGGGTGCCCGGGGTGGGGGAGGGCGGAGAGCGCATCAGCGTCAGTGACGGGCACGTGCGAGTGCGTCAGTGTTGCTGTACGAGCCTGTGTTCGAATGTCAGTGCAAATGGGTGCAGGTACGTGTCAGCGTCACTGTGTGAGTGTGTGAGCACGTGTGAGTGAGCATGTGAGTGTGTGGGTGCAGAAGGAAAAGTAGGTGGAGAAAAGAAGAGGCAGGAAGTGGGTTTGAATCTTACTGGTGACAAACCCTGTGAGGTGTCAGATCTGAGACCTCCCGCTCCGAGGCACCAGCTCACCCAGAGTCCTTCAGGGGGGTCTTGAGGGAATTTGGCATTTTGTGACCCTGGAGGGGAGGAGACAACGGCAGCCACTGGATCACCTCTGGTGCTGGTGGTTAACGTCCCCACTCCATTACACATCGAGAAATTTTATTCAGAATTGTCAACACAATCGGGTTATAACCCTTTATTTTTATTTTATACATTTTAAAACAGCATTCTGAGAATAAACAGGCTTCACCAGATGGCCAGAGGGACTGTAGTGCATACACAGGCTAAGAAACCCTGATGTGGCCTGCTGGGCAGCGACCAGTGGGCCCTGCGGGCCCAGGTCAGGCTAGGACAATAGCCCAGGTCGGCACTTACAAGCCGCCAGGGCCTCCCCGTCTTCCTCCTCCTCACAGCCGCCAAGAGGAAGGAAATCGGCCCCAGCGGGCCTGGCCAGCCTCTGGCCTGGCTGCCCGGCGCCTTGCTCGGGACTCTGCCTCGGCCCATCCTACGGCCGAGCCGGAAGGCTATTCTGGGAGCTGGTGCGGAGGCCCAGGGCGCTCCTTATAAGGCTCCCCATCCAGCAGCACCATGCCATCCGAGCCCTAGGTCTGCCCCGCCACAGCCTGCCCGGACCTGGGGGCTGCAGAGGGCACCCTGCCCTCGGCCCACCTCACCCCGGGATCTAAATTCTCTCCCGTGTCCCACGATGTTCTCCTGAGATTTAAATGAATTAACCGACCTCTTGGCCTTGGGGGGACTTGGGACAGAAGTGGGGGCCAGAGCTCCAGGCCTTTTACATCCTTATATGACGAGGCGCCTGGTCCTGGCTGAGTCACCGGTGTTGAGCGGCTGGGTCGTGGGAGCCAGCGATTGGGCTTATTTTTAGAGGCTCTTACCGGAACACCTGGGTTGGGCCCAAACAGTACAAGCACTTTAGCCGTTCAAAAAAGGAACTTTGTTCCAAGTCATTCAAAGGGGAGACAATCAGTGAGCTCAGCGAGGCATTTCCTGACGGGCCTATACTTCTCCTCGCCCAGCCGTCCAGGACCGAGTGGACGCAGCCACTCCCAGACGTGTCCCCAGGAGGACACACGCCTGTACTGAGCCCCTGATCGTTGTTGTTCTTCTTTTCACAAGAATCGGGAGAATGAGCGGACGTGAAGCCGAGAGCAGATTTTAATTGTCTTCTCGAAGAGGGTTTATAGTTGGACACCTGGCCCCTGGCGTGGCCCCTGGCACCCAAGGGCGGGCTGACGGCACCGGATGTGGCATGAACTAGCGAACGATCGAGCAGGCTGTGTTCGGAGCCCTCACCGTCTGCAAAGCAGTTCTGCAGACCAGCCGTCCCGTGTCACTCCAGGGCGTTGTCCAACGTGGTCCTGCGGTGGCCAAGGCGTATGACTTGAGCAGACGGAACCTTGACCTCCGTGGAGGGAGGGTCATACCACCTCCCCAGCTGCCTCCTAAGTGTTTCCACAGGGACTGAACGAGGCAGGCATTGCTAGGAAATCCCCAGGACAGTCAGTGACAAGGAAGAGTTGGACGCCCCCCCACCCTTTGCCACTGTGAAAAGCACTGGGCCCTAATTTTAGGCTGAGTCCTCCGGATGCTACGATGGCGGTGCCTGGCTGACCTCGAGGTGCATCCCAGGAGCTCATTAGAAACACCGCCTCTGGGCCACGCAGCACTTGCTCCGCCCACCGGCTCTGCCCTTGAAGACCTCGCTGGGCCCCACAGCAAGCCAGCTCGGGGGCCCTTTGCTGCCTGCCCAGCCCCCTTCTGCTGACGGTCCTCACTCACCTTCTGGGACAGTTCCCTTTCAATCAGCGCCTGTGGCAGGTCCAGTGCCAGCTTCCCAGTAGACGGTTACTCTCAGGAACCCCTGGGAACATCCCTGTGCACCTGGAGTTACCCCGAGCTCCTTGGGGTCCTGCTCGCCTCATTTATGTCCTCTTTTATGTCCCACCTGCATGAGCTGACCCACCTCCGACTCCCCCTTCCTCTCCTTCCACGGCCAGCCATCTTTCCGCTTCGCCCGGGGTACTCCTGCTGGGAATGCTCTCCCTCCAGGTGCCTGCTCGGCTCCCTTCTGCCCAGCTGCCCTCTTGACCAGGCCCGCCCTGGCCCCCTCGGTCCCTGCACACTGATCCCCTATCTGTGGTTCTCTTTTTTTACAACACATGTCACCTCGAACACACGACAGGTGTCACCTCCTTACCATGTGTCACTCCTCCTTTGCTCCCCTGTGGAACGAGTGTCATTGTGCCGGGGATCTGTGTCTGCTTCGCCCCTGACGTGTCCCCAGTGCCAGGCAAACCCCCATGGGTGGGTGAATGCCACAGCGATGACGTCTTTGATGTGACGTCAAACACTAACTTCACCCCAGCTGACTTCTCGGACTGACAGGGCAGCTCCTGCTGCCGTGACTCTCCTTCCCAGCCTGGGCCCTCGAGGCGTCAAACCCCCTCAGCTGAATAAATGATGTTCCAGAGACCTCAGCCTATGAGATACCCTTTCTGCTGCTGTGCATTCCTGCCGGGTTGTGTCTCTCACAGAGCAGACCAGCCCCAGCCTGCCATCCCAGGAAATCCTCAGCCTGCGGGCTCCCGGTGGCAGCGTCCCAGTCCGCAGTCCTGGCACGTGGTGGGAGCTCAGCCAGGATGACAGCAGCGGCTGGAGGCAGCCGTGGCCATAGGCTGTCCTGGCACGTGTTCCCTTCTTTCAGGGACCATAGGGAAGAGACAGGAAGAGGGAAGATGCTCCCTGAGCGTCCGGCAGACCAGCCTCCGTCTCAGGGAGGTACCTGCAAGCCGAGGTCCTGCGTTTCTGCCCGGGAGCATCCCCAAGCCACCTGAGGGGGTCCGGACAGGGCCCGGTGGCCTGGCCCGAGGCAACTGGGCCAGGAGCCCTCAGGAGTACGAGGCCACCTCTGTTTCAGCACCTCAGGCTGCCCAAGCTTCATTCCCCAGAGGCCAGCTTTGGTGGGGTCCATGGGGCTACAGGGCCTTCTACCTGCTCTTTGCAGGAACTTTCCACTCGTGCTTTCCATGAACATGGCTTTGGGTACTGGTGCGGGCCTACATTTCTCCCACCCCCATCTGGCCAGTCTCCGGGGCGCCGCGGCTCCCAGGGGCTCCTTCATCTACCCCTGCCAGGTCCTCCCTGTCCTCCCACCCTCCCTTCATCAGAAACAAGCCCCTCTCACCCCTCCCCCCACGCTGCTCTTACCACACTGGACTCATTGCCTCGCCACCATCACTGAGCGCCGAGCTCCTGCAGGCCGACCCTGCCCAGGGGGCCAGGAGAGGCAGGGATTAGGGACCCCCACGCAGGGGATCCCACAGCCCCAGGTACTAATGGGCGGAGTGCTACCTGCAGGGGCGGGGAGTCAGGCAGGGAGCCCATGGAGCCAGGGCACCGTCCTACACAGGGACACTGAGATAATGTGACATGAGGGCAGACCCTGGAAGGATGAGTGGGGAGCACCCTCACAGACCAGGGGACACAGCTCAACCAGGACAAGGAAGGCACAGACCCTCGCAGGGCTCCTGGAAGATGACCCTGAGGGCTTTACAGGTTTCCTCTGGGGTGGGGGAGTGGGGGCTGTGGAGGGTGTGAGCAGGGCCGAGAAGTCTTCTGGGGTAAACAGCTCACTGCCTTAACTGATCTATGGGAAAGCTCACGGGGCCAGCCCTATGGGGAAACGGTGGGGTGGGGGGAGGGGGGCAGGGAGGGTGAGCATGAAGACGGTGCGGGGAGGCTGGCTCAGGAGAGAGCTGCTGGGGGCTTGGACTGGGCAGTGGGGGGTGGGAGTGAGGCAGTTGGATTCTGGAAAGATTTCGGAGATCCGGCATAGGGATTGCTGGTGGATTGAATGGGTGTGGGAGGAGCGGAGGGGTTGGGGAGAAGGGGAGAGGATGGGGCCGGTAGCTGGAGATGGAGCTAAGATTAGATAAAGCCGAGACTGCCCCTAAGATGGCCACTGGTCATGGCTGTCCTTTTGGGGTATTTTTTAATGACTGGGTTGTGGCCACCACGTCAGCTTGCCCCCAGGAGCCAGGAGGCTAAGTTGCCCTTGAACTTGGAAGGACTGGGTTGGTGTTGAAAGGGACTCTGTCCTCCACGGGGGCCTTGGCCCCAGATTGGCACACAAGGGGCTTTTGTTCTCCGGCCCAGGGCCCAGGAAGACCCCTCCTTTATCTGGGGGCCCACAGGGCTGTCTGGCAGGACAGGACATGTCTCTCCAAGACAAAGTGCGGGCTATGGAGCCCCTCCCAAAGTCACTGCCAGAAGGTCGGCTTGCCCGCCTCCCTCCCCAGAGCCTGGCAGTAGAGACGGCACCAGCCTGACAAGACATTGCACAGGACATGGGCGTGGAAGGCTCCGAATACCCGCTGGGAGGGGTCAAAGGCTGCCCCCCAACCACCTGCAATCCTGCCCCACCCCCGCAATCCCCAGGGAGGGGGCGGTGTTTGTCGGGCTTCGATTTCTTTCTCCTGTGCCTCTTTCACTTCCCGGTGCTCAGTATTTCTAAGTTTTCTTCAAGACACATACTGCACTTTGCAATAAATGCAGCGCTGAAACATGGGTAGGCAGTTTCACTTCCCGTGCTGGGACCCCAGGTCACAAGCATCGGCTGCCCTCAGTCTCCCCCGACCCCCGTTCCGTCAGCTCTGCTCAGAAACGCTACCGCTGCTTCTGTCAGGGCCCGGGACCCCCCACACCCGGGACCCCGCCCCACAGCCCACACTGGCCTCACTCAGAGCTTTCCCCTCAACGTGGGTCATGTCCTCTCTCGTAGCCATCTCTGATGACTGCCATTGCTGTGGGACAGTCCCACACTCTGTGATTGGGCACCGAGGTCCCTGCGGGTCCTTCTTGTCCCCCTCTTCTTTTCTTCCCCCACCCCCACCCCCTGGCCGTTGTTGGCCCAAGAATGCGTGGATAGTGTTTACAGAGGGCTTCCTTACACTTTGCTGCCTGGCAAAATCAGCTCATCCTTCAAAACCCAGTTTGCATGTCACTTCTTCCAGGAAGCCACCCCTGACTGCCTGGAAGAATATTAATCCTTCTCATCTAGGAGCAATGAGAGATGGAGGGTTTAGGAGTCAGACAGCCAGCTTTGAGCCCTGCCCCACCATTTCCCCCAACATCCCACGAGTAAAGATGGGGTGGGGAACACGTGGAGCTTCCCTCTCCAAAATGCCACACAGGGGGGCAGATGCTACCCAACTGAGAGACCCAGGGGGCTACTCAGTGAGACCACAGGGTGCTCCCTGGGACACTGGGGGAGATGGGGGGCGGGGGACTAGGTGATGGGTCAGCGTGGGAATGTTCAGGTGAGTCCTTGGGGCCAGGGCCAGGGTAAAAGAGGAAGTGGGGGAGGGGAGACCAGGAAATGTCCCGAGGCAGGATGAAATGTCTGTGGTTAGAAGGCGTTCTTTGAGGCAGAAACACAGGGAGGGCCCAGAGACCCCGAGATGTGTCCTCAACATGTGGGGAGCCCGTGGAAAGATTCAAGACCTTGCATGCTGGTGGAGATGCGCCTTGCTGGCATGGGGGGTGAGACCGTGTAAGGGCCCAGCTGGGGGTGCAGACGGCACAGTGGACGGCCAGGCTTGGAGGCTGAGCCCCCAGGACGGAACTGGATGTAGGAGGGGGAAGGGGGTGTCTAGCATGCCTGGGGGCTCTGGCTCGGGGCACATGGGAATTCAGGACACGCCAGGAAGAGGGTCTGGGGAAAGATAGGGCTTTGTTTTATGCATGTCCAGTGGGGGGGAGTCTGACCTGAGCTGACCTCTGAGCCCGGGGCTCTAAGGGGGTCCAGGCAGGGGAGACGACAGTGGGCCTCAGTTTCTTCATCTGTGAAATGCAGTAATAATGCTGGGCTCACTAACTTTCCCTGAGGATGCTGTGGTTAAACCTGCTGTGAGATAGTTTGTGAAAGGCTGTGGGCTCACAGCAGAAGCTTAACCTCTATTAGCGCCTTCCCCGGCCCCGTCCACAGGCCACAGCACATCCCGTCGGCGTCTTGCGCAGAGCCCGAGAGCCCCTCAAGGCTGCAGCCAGCCCCCATGTCCTGAGACACCAGCCCCAGCGAGGCTCCCCACGCTGTGGGCACTGATACCGTCAAATGGCCATTGGCCCCGCAGACACAGCGAGCAGTGCAGGCCACCTGGGTGTGGCCATGGTCCAGGAGAGGTGACTTTGAAGAGATGGTGAGTCGTCAAGAAACAGGAAATCAGGCAAACCAGGTCTTGCCAAAATACAAAGCCCTCTTAGATTGAAAGCATCTGTGGTAACATGCAGGACCTACTGAGGCATTTTGTTCCCAGGACTGTCCTGATGTTAGAGAAAAAGCTTACTCCGGGGTGTGGGGACGTCACTTCGCTGTTATGGAATGCCAGGGAGTAGGGAATATTTTCAGGTACAGTTAGCCAAACTATGGCTGGCAGCCCTTTGAAATATGACATCCCCGGGGGTCCGTTTGAAATCGCCTGAGTCCACACAGGAGCCAGGGGTTCCCTGCAAAGTTACTGGCCCCGTGAAGCAAGAACAAGCCAGCTGCCCTCGAAAAGAGACCGTTTCCCTAAACATGTGTTGCGTGAAAGATTTTTAAAAATCTTTTCACTCTGGAAGAGTTCCAGCCTGACAGAAGAACTGCAAGGATAGCAGAGCCCCGCCCACCGCCACCGCCTTGCCCACACAGGGACATCCCCGTGACCGCAGCACAGTGGTGGAAAGCAGAAAACTGTCACCTGTGCATTGCTGTGGATTAACCACAGCCTCTGCTAAGATTTCACCAGTTTTTCTCCAGTGCTCTTTCCTGGCCCAGGATCCGGCCCAGGACCCCACACTGCACATGCTGGCGGGTCCCCTGAGGCTCCTCCCCTGTGTGACGACAGCGCCTCCCGAGATCGGGCAGCCCTGGTCAGGTGCCATGTGGCGCGTCCACGCCCTCGACTTGTCTGACATTGTCTCGCAATCAGAGGGGACTTGTGGGTATTTAGCGAGAGTACCGACCGCAGAGGTGAGGAGGGGAGGTGCCCTTCCCGCCAGCTCGTAGCCGGGGCTCGTGCGGGTGTCACTGCCTCGATCGCTGGGGTTAGGAGGTGCCCGCTGGCTTCTCCACAAAGTGACCGTTTTCCCCTTTCCTCACGTTACTTACTGGAGCTGTCACTAAGTCCAGCCCACCCTCCTGGGAGGGAAACTGGCTCCAGCTCCTGAAGGGAGAATATTGATGAACATATTCATATATGTCCAGACCACAAGAGCACTCATTAAATGTGCGGGGAGGACACGCTGAGGCCATGCAATGGCCCTGTTTTCCCTCAAGGTCTCACCGCTGGCTTTTGCCTGCCCGGGCTCAGGCCAGCAGCGGTTACTGCTGAGGGGTTTCGATGCTGGTTTTCTGTTTCTCTGTCTTGGTGCATTTATATTTGGGTTGCTTCTACAAGAACGCAGAATTTCTTCTTTCTTGTCTAGTCACGCATTCCATCATTACTCATGCCAGAATGTACTTGTGGGTGTTTATTGTATTCTTTGAGTTACCACGCAATAGTTTATTTGACCTCATGGATAACTTCGTCGTGTTTCCTCTGACAGTCCACAAATTCAACACAGTATAGATTTGCATAAGCACCGCCACAGTCAGGACCCAGAACCACTGTGTCACCCCAAAACGCTCCTCGAGCTTTCCTTCGTAGTCACCTCCTCCTCCCACTCGTAGCCCTGGCGACCGCTGATCAGCTTCCTCGCTGGAATGCTATCTTCTCAAGGATGAAAATCATACAGTATGTTCTTTTGTGGTTTTCTTTTTTTAAAAAAGTTTATTTATTTTTAGAGAGAGTAGAAGAGAAGGAGAAAGGGAAAGAAACAGCAATGTGTGGTTGCCTCTCACGCACCCCCTACTGGGGACCCGGCCCCGCAACCCAGGCATGTGCCCTGACTGGGAATCGAACCAGCCACCCTTTGGTTCGAAGGCTGGAGCTCAACCCACTGAGCCATACCAGCCAGGGCTATTTTTGCATTTTTCATTCAGCAAAACGCTCTGGGCAGCCATCCACGTGTGTTGGCAGTTCATTCATTTTTATTGCTGAGCAGTATCCACGGTGCAGACGGACCACAGTTTGTTTAATCCCTAACTGCAGGAGGACTTGGGTTTTCAGTCCCGGGCCACTAGCAACAAAGCCGCCGTGAACCTCCTGTTCAGGGTTCATGTGCGCAGACGTGAGTGTGAACCTCCTGTTGAGGGTTTGTGTGTGTAGACGTGAGTGTGAGCCGAGTCCCCATCTCTCTCTGGGGTAGGCGCCCAGCAGCGTGACTGTGGGTCGCATGGCAGTTGCATGTGTAGTTCTACAAGAAACTACCAAACCGTTTCCTGGGGCGGCTGCGCCCCGGTACATTTCCACCATTGGCAATCTCACAACTCCTGTGTTTACAGGGGCGCCCCTCCCACTGTGGGGGTGCTGGTCCCATCAGGAGCGGGCTGTTTCCTCTCTAGACCCCTGCTGTCGGGCTGCCTGCCGCACAGAAGTGGGGAAAGGGCCCCACAGGGAGCAGGCAGAAATGACCACAAACTAAGCCGTCTCCTCGCTTTCGCTGCGCTGACACCACTGACGGGGATGGTGAGTGAGTGGAGGTGCGGGGATTGCGAACCAGCCATGCAACAGCCCCCTCCCTGCCTGTCCTCCCGGTGGCCATGAGTAAATGAGTGGCCAGCTGACCTGGACCTCAGGTGCGGTTCACAAATTGCTTTCACAGGTGGGGTGCTTCTGCCCGTCCCCGGCATGCCTGAGCTCCTCCAAGAGGCCAGCTGAGCCCAAGTTCCCCTCCCTGAGGGTCCTTCCCCACTGTGGCTGGGAAGGTGGGGACACCGGGGGACACCAGACGTTTGGGTAAGGAGCTGCCTCCTGCGTAGACCTTTCCTGTGTTGTGTTGGATGAAGCGAAGGAGAAGGGTGTGAGGAGCGGTGCTGGAAGCCTCCTGAGCCGGCAGCCTCGCCCTGAGGTCCTGCACCCTCTGGCCTGGTCGGGGTCAGGCTGCAAAGCAGAGGGCAGGCAGGGTGAGCGGAGGGGGGAGGGCCGGCTGCAGCGTGGGTGAAGGCCTCTGCAGAGCGCTGGACTCTGGATCCCCGAAACCAGCCCTTTGACCGTGGACGTGTGCTGGCCTTGGCCAGCCCACACTGGCAGTCCCCTCACTGAAAGCTCCCTGGACTATGTGCAGGTGCCAGGCTGACCTCTGACTTCTGACCTCTGCATGCTCCCTGAGGGCTCAGCCCAGACCGGTGTCCACCGGAGGCATAGAGCCGCCTCCCCACATAGCCTCTTAGACAGTCAGGGCTCTTAGACGTGCTCCCACCTACCTGTCTAATGACTTCTTAGCGAAGCTCGCCCCCGAGGCGTTCAGAGTGGAGGCGGGCATGCCGTTCAGCTTGGCTGCCCAGGGCTGTGACGCGTGTGAAGGAGTGCCAGCTGAACAGCTCGGGCGGGGCAGCCAGGAGGTCCGGCGTGGGGGTCTGAGGGCAAGAAGGCATCTCCTTAGGGGACTGGGTTCACAACAAATGTGACTTTAAGGTCCAGGTCACGTTTGTCTGTCGTTTGGGGCAGAGGGAGGTGTGACTCTGGCGGGAACACAGCCTGGGGCTCACTGACCTCTGACCTCCAGGCCCCAGTTCCCCACATATCCAACAGAAAACCAGCTGGAAAAACTGCAAACTAGCAGCTTTTTGAACTCATCAAAGCCCCTGAAATCTGGAAAAGGTCCCTGCAGGTGGGACCTGAGCAGTTGCCACCCTGGGCAGGTGCTGCTGGACAGCCACTAGGTGGTAAGGAGAGTCCCCTAGAGATCGTTAACCAGCCGCCAAAGACTGGGGGCACCCACCTACCGGGAAGATAGGGGAGAGGCTCCCAGGGGTTTTCATCCTGGTGCTGGCTGGGGGGAGACATCTGCCCACCTTCCCATCATCCCTCAGGGGGCTGGGAGAGCTGCAGGAGGGGCAGGGACCCCTGAAGAGGGCAGCAGGGCTCAGAAAGGCCACAGCTGAGACCAGGTTCCAGGTGCCCCGGGCTGAGGCGGATCCAAACATCCAGAATGTCCCTCCCCTCCCCTGGTGGGTGTGGCTGTGGGATGGGGACACTCTCTCAGGGAATGACGCTGGAGGCTATGGGGGTGGGGGGTGGAAGAGCCAACACAGATACAGCATTTTCATAGGAAAAATCCTCCCAGACATCAGGATGGTGACCGAGGTCCCACTAGGTCTGTGCAGTGATGGGGGACTCAAGAGTTGGAAATTTTTAGTTTAATGTAATAATTAATAAGCTGAGTAGTTGATGCATGTAAAAAGCTATTGTTTCGGGAACCGGAGGCAGGACTCCAGGAGACCGCAAGCGATTGACCGTCGTGCCCCCGAGGAGACCACGCTCAGTCAGCGTGGTGTCCGAGGCACTGTGTTCCAGGGAGAGACGGTCGGCTGCCCAGGACACAGATAAAGGAACCGCCCAGGACTCAGGACCCAGATAGAAAACCACTGGTCAGTGGATGAAAGGATGTCAGGGAAACTGCCCGACTGTGGCTTTTGTCTGATTAATGTCTTTCCTGAATTCCACATCCCTTACCTACACTTTTCCCCTTGAAAAAGGCTGGTGTGAAAGGAAACGTAAGACGGCCCATTAGGGTACACACCCACCATCTTCCCAGATCACTGCTCCGCTGAATAACGCGCCCACCAGGATTCCATCCCTGCCTCTGCTTATTGGGTCTGGTAGGTGACAGGCAGCAGGCACGCCGGCTTTTCTGGGTTCACAGCCAGGGCAGAACCCCTCCCAGGGCCAGTGTTTTCCCAAAGGTGCCCCACAGAGATGGGCCTGGGACTCAGACCCAGGGCTGTGAGCATGCCCCTGACCCAGGAAGGGGAGGGTACACGGCCAGTGCACACGGGTCCACTCCAGTGGGCCCAGGAAGGGAGGTGGGTGGCCCCTGGCAGAGCCCTGCCCTCGGAGCCTGGGGGGGGGGTGGTCTCTGCAGCACCGTGTGGCATCGTGGGGGCATCCAGGAGGCAGGCTCGCCCCCAGGGTGCCGTCAGGCCCTGCCTCAGACCTTCGTGTCCTCGAAACACAAAGCGAGAACCTGGAACCTTAGCAAAGATCCACGCCCCGCCACAGGACATCACGTGCCCTCTGGTCAGCTTTAAAACCTGCGAGGATGTCATCACGGTTTTCTGACAAGTTGCTCTGAGTACAAGGAATCTGCTTGCCTCCCTTTGAGGTACGAAGTTGAGAAGGTTTTGTGGTTTTCACACCTGGGAGGAAGAAAGAGATCTCCAGGTGTTTCCCTTATTCCAAAAAAGGAGAGCTCCCTGGCCACAGGTATGTCTGGAAACCCTGCTTCTTTACAGACCTCCTGTGGAATTTGCCAGGAATGCTCCCCAGGGACAGAGGAGGAGCGCCTGCCCCCTCCCCAGAGGGTGGAGGAGAGTCAGAGCTGAGATCGCCCCCAGCCGCCTGCCTGCCCTGGGCGGAAACCCAGCCAGAAGGCAGATAGGGGCCAGGCCCAGAGCCTCAGGGAGGCGGGCCGGGGGGCATGGCCTTCCACCGACCACCAGCCCCGACCTGCCAGCCCCACTAGTGAGCCACCTGGAATCCTGCAACCCGGTTAACCCTGGGGTGACGTGCCCGGGGACAACCTACTGCAGCCTCAGAGACGCCTGAGCCAGGAGCCCGGCTCAGTGGCTTCAAGGCTAGGCAAGGTGACTGCAGGTGTTGTAACGGGGGCCACATTTTCTGCAGTAAAAGATAACCAGCAAACTGCAGGTAGATGAGGTCCCCCGAAGCCCGGCACAGGTCCTGTCGTTGTCCTTGCACACAGTTTGCTGTAGGTTGCACTGTGTCTGCCCAGAGAGCTGTGCGGAAGTCCCAGCCCCTGTACCTGTGAGCATGGTCCTTCCAGACACCAAGCCTCGCAGCTGTTACCGGTTAAGATGAGGTCCCGAGGGTGGGCCCTAATCCAAGGTGACTGTGTCCTTGTAAAGGGACAGCCCCGGACGCTGAGGCACACAGGTGAAGATGAGACAGAGATTAGAGGGATGTGACCACAGCCTAGGGACGCCTGGGGCCACCAGGAGCTGGAAAAGGCCGGAAGGATCCTGTCCCAGCCCCTCCCGCGGTTGTGTGGCCCTGTGGGTGCCTGGATCTCGGACTTCGGGCTGTCAGACCTGCTGGAGGATAAATCTCTGTGGTTCGAAGCCCCCAGGTTCGTGGTCCTTTGCTGCAGTCACTCCAGGATATTCATAGAGATTTTTTTCTATGGCTTTTGAGAGTAAATATGAATCAAAGCCTGCTTAATTAAGCAGCACTTTCGCTGATGAAACTAACCTGGACTTAGTAATTGGACAAGAGGAAAAAGACTTTCTCTTTGAGTTTGTTGGAAGCTTGCAGCTTTCAGAGACTGAACTTCTTTTAAGTGACGACGGCCTGTTTTCATTCAGCCGTCAGAGTGTCGCCACCTGACCAGTGTGAGCGCCTTGGACAGTGCCGCCTCCTGCCTGCTCGAGCCCCGGGGCAGGGGGGTTTCTGTGCCAAGCGCAGTCCCAGGTCCCCTCGACAGCTCTGTCCCGGCACGCCAGGGACAGGCCATGGACACGACTCTGAACTCGTGAGTGCGCCCCAAGATGTCCGAACGTAGCCACAGCATCGAATGTTACAGGGATTTGAACTCCAATTCTCCAATGACCCACGCTGGAGTTCCACGCCTCCTGACTGTTAGGGTGGTGGGTGACGCGGGCTGTGACAGATCCACAAAGAGAAGAAAGTGCAGAGAGTAAAGTTTTTTTTACTCACTCTCCAAGAGGGGAGAGGGACTCAGTGTGAACAGATACACCAGCCCTGAGGGGTTCGGCCTTTGACCTTTATCGGTTCGGGGTGGTTGCAGAGCAGGAAGTTTGGGCTGGTCTTGTGCAGGCCGCAGCTTGTTTGATGTTATCTTTGGGTGCAGGGTCGCTGTGGTCTGGCACGCCCTGTGTCGTAAGTTCCCGGAGCCCCTGGGCCTTCAACGAGCTTCCCGTGATTTTCTAGTCCTGAGCATAGAGGCTCGTAAAACTGTCAGTGTCAGTCACGCTTTCTGGGTCCAGCCAGCTCCGGGAAAGAGGCCTGAAAAGGGGGGTTGGCCCTTTTACTGATGAGCAATTTCACGGTGCTGCACTTATTTTTCCAACCAAAAATCTCGATCCAGGTGAGCACGATGGCCTGTGGGTTGCGTCGTCGACAGCACGAAGGACTCTAAGACAATATAAACATTAACGCCAACTTGAACACAGAGGATAGATAATGAGACTTGATATGACAGGTACTGGTCGTGTGGCCCGCTGTTGAGTGGATTTCTTTAATAACAAGCAGTCAGATTGCTTTACACGTGCGTGAGATTTATAAGTTATGATTGGATCAGCCCTTCAGTGGCTGGAGCGTGGGTCCCCTTGGTAAACATTGCCTTTGAAGGCGCTGGCGTTCGTTTTAGTAACGAGAGCTCCCGTGAGGAGCCGCTTTCATTCCCAAGCCCTCCCTGCGTTCTGAGAGGGGCTCCGTCTCGCCCTGCTGGGGTCCAGGAGGCTCGCTGGGCCTTCCGAGTCCTGGTGGGACTCCCAGGGCCTCGGGGGACACCGGGGATGGCCCCCACTTGTGCACATGTACATGGTCCCCACGCACGAAGTTTACATTGAAAGTTTGGTAGTATTGTGGGAATATACACGTGTTTTTATACTCGTAAACAGAGGTGCCATGCTGGGGGTTACCGACGCTGGGGGAGCGGCAAGCAGGGGCCCGAGGAAGTCTGTCTATTCTTTCCTCTTTTTGTTTTAATGTCAAAGCCTTTCAGTTTATTGCTCTGACTTTTCTCATTCATCAGCCTTTTCCTTCTCAGCCCCCTTGAGCTGTTTTCTTACTAATGTTTATAAGTTACGTTACACACAGTTGGCCCCGTAGTACATTTAAAGGACACCGGAAAGAGGTCAATACACCTCAGTTTGAGATGTAACCACATCCCATTTAAACATATTTATGGACGACAACTTAGACCTCTGTCCTGCCACTTGGTTCCAGGTTCAGGGAAAGGGCCCTGGGCTAATGCACAGACAGGAACGGTGAGGCGTGGCCCCCTCTGGACCCTGCGGTGGCGCCCAGCTCTTTCCCTGCATTTTGCCCAAATATCTCGGGATTGGAGTCCTGGCAGATAGTGGGAGATGGTTATCCCTGTGAGCGTGACTTCAAACAGCACAGCCGTCTGAGGAGATAGAAGACGTCTTTGTCTCTGGGACGGCCGGGCGGGTCCTGTGTTTCAATAGAATGTGAAAGATCAACACAGCCCAGGACTGGTCTGGAATCTGTTTTCGATTTTGAAAAATTTGGTGTTAAGTTCTAATTCTTTAAAGAAACTCGGGTATTTGTTTCTTGATGTTGTCTTTGTGCAAGGGCCACCTGAGGATGTAAAGAGCCACGTGGAAATCAGATAAAAATCAACGCAGTTCTCATTAATATCGTTAGAGAATTTACCTTTAAATTTTATCCTGACCATTCATGTTATGGACTGAAAATCTGTGTCCCCCACCCCCCGACAAATACCTATGTTGAATTCCAGTCCCCCGAGGCTATGGCGTTGGGGAGGAGTCTTTGGGAGGCGACCCCAGAATCAGGCATCCCGGTGAGCTCTCCTCCTGCCCCCAACGGTAAGGGGACACGGTGGGGGGGTCGTCCCCAACGGGGCTGGCACCCTGACCCCAGACTTCCAGTCTCCAGAGCTGTGAGCAGTAAATCTCTGCTTGATCCCGCCCCCTGTGTGGCATTTCATTACAGCTACCCAAAGGGAGTGAGAGAGTTGAGGTGACACAATGTTACGGTCTTTCTACTATTACAATATCATGTGCATTCCTGCAAATTTCTATTTATAAACTAAAGAGAGCAGTTATGTATGTTACAAGTCACTGACCAATGCCTACCTTAGAACACCAGGTCATGAAATGACCAAGCAGAAAATGACCAACATACCAGCCTTCTAACACCACATACTTCAAAAGCTGGCAAGACTCCAAATTGGACATCTAAATTGATTAACATTATTAGGAAAAACATGTAGAGCTTAGTAAAGAAGGGGATTGTGGTTTGGCTTCCTTTAAACTACATTTTAATTAGTAGGCTTTATTTTTCTGAGCAGTTTTAGGTCTACCGAAAAGCTGAGGGCAAAGTGTCATGTTCCCAGGTGCCCCTGCCCCACGCATTCGCATTCGCTTCCCCTCGTACTAACACGGTGCATTCACGCGCTACATTGTAACCATTGGGAGGCACGTTGATACATTATTATAAGCTAAAGTCCATGGCCTACAGTCGGGCCCCCTCGGTGTCAAGCATTCTGTGATTTTGACCAACGTGCAGTGACCTGTGCCCGCTGGTTTGGCTCCTTCTTACTAGGTTATCCGGAGATTTAAATGTGGTGGTAACCACTTTTCTTATATTTTTTCCTTCTGAAAATATTGGCCTTGGAAGAAAATGTTTTAATCACTAGCCACTGTTCTGCGTTTGGGCTCCGGTCCAGAAGCGTGCTATCTTATCTATTTCCTGGTGAGCTGCCAATTTCCAGACCAGGAGCTCCAAAGCCGTTTCTCCTTCTGAGTGTACGTTTATACTCAAAACAGGATCTTTGATTCAAAACACAGTTCAGTTTCATGAGAATATTTTGGTTTCACTTGTTGGAACTCACATGGAAGCTGATGACACTTACGATCTCTTTTTTTATAAACATTCAGGCAGCCATTTATCCATGTGTTCGCTCAGTTATTCATGTTTTCCTGCCTGGAGTCCATCAATCTCTCAAGCTGAGTTTCAACATGATTTCTTCCTCTTCGAAAGCACCCGCTTTATGGAAACAAACCGAAGTCGAGATGAGCTCAGCGCAGTTCTCAGACCCCTGGTCACCCCGGCCCCACCGCCCGTGGTTTCGGAAGCCCCAGGACAGAGGGAGAGGAGGAGGGAAAGGAACGGGGAAACCAACTCGGACGCTCCCTTTCATTGGAGGGACTGATCGCTCAATTGTCCCTGGAAATGTAATATTATCTCTTAGAATTGACATTTTAT
Organism: Trachops cirrhosus; assembly: GCA_028533065.1. Classification (NCBI taxonomy): domain Eukaryota; kingdom Metazoa; phylum Chordata; class Mammalia; order Chiroptera; family Phyllostomidae; genus Trachops; species Trachops cirrhosus. The sequence continues at coordinate 183,762,328 of CM052539.1, read as the reverse complement.
GATTGCAAATACCAAAATTATAAAACATGTGAGTGCAAACTCCTACATTGTTATTGACCATATTTCCCCTGAAAATCACAAGCCGGTGACATGCTCGTGTGCCTCACTCATACAGAAATTCTCAGTCCTGCGCTCCCAGTGTACCTGAGGTTGATGGGAAAAATAGTTGATCACAAAAATAATTTTTTCCTCATAATTGTTCAGTGCACCTGGAGCAGCCCCTGTGCTGGGGGCGGGGGGCGGGGCAGATGCTCTAGCTGTCGGAGGACTCCTGGGAGCGACACCAGGCTGGCCCTCACCCGTGTCTTCACTGGAGGACACCTGTGTCTGTCTGGTCCAGGGTTTCCCCTGGTAGCTTTTCCCCAGAGCACAGCCACTAGATGCTAAGGTCTGCCTGGGGACCCTTGACCTGCCAACAGCACAGATGAGGGGACAGGCCTGGTCATGCTCACTCCGCCTCTCGATCTGCTCCTAGGGACCCGGCACATTTAACCTTCATGGAGGGAGGGAAATGCATCCGAAGGTGCCCGTGCAGGCGGGGTCCTCGGGAGTGTATGCTGGGATTGCCCAAACCTCCTAGTGCTGTGACATCTGGCAGATTCCCGACCCACACCCGAGGTCAGAAGGCACGCTCCAGAGAGCCGTCCTGCAGCACGCACACGCTGGCACGCGTGTGCATGCGCCGTGTCACCCACTCCGATCAGTGTGCAGTGTGCACCCTCTCACTGGGCAGTGTGCACACTGAGCCTCTCCCTCTTCAAGCCTGTGAGCTCAGTTTGTTTTTTGTTACCGCGGATGCGTGTTTTATTCAACTTCCGCGTTTGTGCGTTCTCGCAGGTTTCACGACAGCAAGCGCAGTAGGAGTTTGGTTGTGTATCACGGAATATCCGAAAGGATCCCCAGATAAACAAAAAAGATTAAAAGTGCAGTCAGTGCAGGTAGCCTTGGGGGCGAGACAAATGCTCTATCATTGATTGTGATGATGGTTGTATAATTCTGTGAATATGCTAAAAAAACACTGAATTTATACTTTAAATAGGTGAATTATATAGCTTGTTAATTATATCTTAATAAAATTATTACTTTTAAAAAATATTTTTTTATTTATTTTTAAAGAGAGGGGAAGGGAAGGCGAGAGAGAGAGGGAGAGAAACATCAGTGTGTGGTTTCCTACTCACGTGCTCCCTACTGGGGACCTGTAGGCATACCAGTAGGCAACCCGGGTATGTGCCCTGACTGGGAATCGAACCGGCGACACCTTGGTTCTCAGGTCAGCACTGAAGCCACTGAGCCACGCCAGCCAAGGCAATAAAATTATTACTTTTAAAATGTGAATGTAGCAGGGATGCTGGAAACACAATAGTATAATCAAAAGTCAATTGTATTTACATAGACCTGCGACAAATAATTAGAAAATGAGAATTCAAAAATGACAGCATTTCAGTAGCATCAGAGATCTCAACTGCCCAGTAGTGAATTCAACAGAAAATTCTGACCACTACAAAACGTTTGTTAGGGTAGGTAAAGGAAAACCTAACTAAATGCAGGGAGATGACATCTGTGGATTGAAAGACACACGTTATAGAGACGTAAACATTGATCTTAGATTTGAGGTAACCCCAGCAGATGTGCGTGTGTGCTTACTTGTGGTGCAGAGATCGCCCGGCTGATTGTAAAGTTTACATAGGATGACGCAAAAGGGGCAGGCCTAGCTGAGACAAGGTCGCCGCTGGGGGGACCAGGACAGGGCGCCCCAGACTGGCAGGAGAGCGCAACTCAGGGCAGCTCCGCACCGGGCCCTTTAAACTTCGAGGAACGCTTTGCTGCTAAAAAATAAAAGTAGCTCCGCAAACCTCTCTGAGTGAAGGTTAAAGATCTCCAGCCTGAGGCTGGGGTGCCGAAGCCTGGTGCCGGGTGTGCATTCAGCTCCCGTTCAGGGCCAGCCTCGCTGCCTGTGGCACGGCTGGGAGACAGTGCTGGGGACACAAAGGGGGTCCCCATTCTCTTCCCTGGACCAGGGCCCTGAGTGGGGAGTCGCTGCTTTCTGGGTGCATTTGGTTTGTGTGTGGCCTTCACAGGCCAGTTACCTTTCTGCATCCCGCCCCATGGGTGTCTGGGGTCAACCTGGGGCTGTGGTTTCTGGGGGGAAAAGGGCTCAGATGGAGCAGTGTGGCCCACCCTTCCTGTGGGGGCAGGACGACTCGTCTGCCCCTCCCGGGACGGCTTCCTTCCTCCCACACCGGTGACCTGGGGCAAAGCCTGGAAAGTCTGGCAGCTCCCACGGCCCACCTCTTTCCATACGGTGGGAGGCTCACGCCCGGTCTGCTCACCAGCATCTGGGACCCATTTCCTGCGGGTCCCAGAGTACACACCCTGGGCCGGGGCCAGGTGGCTGGCTGGTCTGGGAGCCCCTTGCTCTCAGCCCACCCAGAAAGCCCCCAGTGCCCCGCACTGCTTTCCCCCCCAAAGTGGCCAACATTATGCGGGGGGCCCCAGAACATGGCGGGTGGGGCAAAGGAGAAGGAGCTGTGTAGGGGAGATGCCAGAAATGAACACACCAGAGTCTCCCGCTGCACGTAGGGCCTCATGGGAGAAGGGGTCAGGCCCTGAGACTGGACAGCCATCCAGACTCCGCACCCTGTCTCTGCTGTTCTGCTTTCTGTCCCCTCAGCGCTCCCCCTGCCACTTGGCCCTGCTCAGCAGCTTCTGGCTCTCGGCTTCACAGTCTGTCCTGGTGACGGGCAGAACTCCACCAACCACATGTCTTCATCATGCTCCAGCCCACGGGCCTCCCCATCATCAGCTGGGGGAGCTGCTGGTGGGCGACCCACAGCCAGGGTGGCCCAAGGGAAAGCCACCCCCAGGAGGGGTGGGTGAGGGCAACATGGGGTGAGGCCACTTGCCCAGCCTCCTGAGTTGCCCCGCCTGGGGCTGTTTTCTTCACCTGTGGCCTTCATACACAGAGTCGTGCAGCTCACACACAGGTACACAGCCCTGCACCTGCACACACACCATCACAGGCTGAACTGCACTCCCCCCAGATTCACATGTTGAAGTCCAGACCCCCAGCACTTCCGAATGTGACCCTATTTAGATGAAGGGTCCTTACAGAGCGTGTCTGAGTCCTGGGGCAAGTGTGACAAACACCAGGCTGGGCGTCCAGGATCAAGGAGTCACAGGGCTGGCTCCTTCTGAGGCCGGTCTCTGCGGTGTGTGGGCGCCGTCTGCTCCCCGTGTCCTCACGTGACCGTTTCCCTCTGTCTGTCCACGTCCTGATCTCCTTGTCTTATAAAGACCCTCAGTCAGGTTTGGTGAGGGCCCACCCTGGTGACCTCGCTTGTACCTTGATCACCTCTTTAAGGCCCCGTCTTCACAGTCACATTCCGAGGTGCTGGGGGCTAGGGCTCCAACACACAAATTTGGGGGGACATACCTCGGCGCATGACACAGGGATGATGTAGTGACTGTGAGGTCATTGGGGTGAGCCCAAACCCAGTGTGACTCCCATCCTTATAAAGGGGACATTTGGACACAGACACGTACACGGGGAAAAGCCCTTGTGAACATGGCACAGGGATCGGGGTGATGCTTCTGAAAGCCAAGGGAGCCAGAGATTTACCAGAAGCTCTGAGAAAGGCCGGACCGGGGTCTGCCTCACAGCCTGAGAAAGACCCAACCCTGCCGGCACCGGCACCGGCACCGGCACCGGCACGGCAGACTTCCGGCCTCAGAACTCGCAGGGAATAAGTGTCTGTCGTTTACGCCCCCCTGTTGGTAGCTGTGGCAGCTCTAGCAAACCGACACATAAACTCACACATGAGCACATGCACGCACAGGGGCACAGGTGCATGGACGCACACACAGAGACACGTGTGCACACACGTGTGGGCACATGCAGATTCACATGTACGTGCATGCCCACACGTGAAAAATGAAGGAATGCAGCCAAAGAAGTGCTTTGAGGGAAATCCACAGCTTTAAATGATTTCATTCAAACCACAGAAAGTCTTAACAATTATCTAAGTTTTCACAATAAGAAGCTAGAAAAAGACAGGCAAATCAAATTCAAAAAAGTAAAAAAATAAAATTAATAGGAGAAATTAATGGAATAGAAAACAAACAATAGAAAAAGTTAACAAAGCATAGTACATTCTTTGAAAATTATACAAATGAACAATTTTCTGGCTAGATAGACAAAAAAAAGAAATCAAGAAACCAAGATGGAAAGGAAGAATATTAATACAGAGTCTTCAGATCATTAAAGGAGGATGAAGAGACAATATGAGCAATTTTATGTCAATAAATTCAACAACTCCGGTGACACGAATTCCTGAAAAGTAACAAAAATTAAATATAAAATCTAAGTAGCTCTGTCTATTTTTTAAACTTGAAGTCATTGTCGAAACTCTTTCTACAAAAAAAAAAACTGCCTGGATGATTTCGCTGCTGAGATGTATCAAAAATTTAGGAAGGAAATATTACCGATCCTACACAAATTCACTCAGAAGACAGAGAGGTAACAATTCCCGACTCATTTTGTGAGGCTGGCACAACCACAGCCAACAACTGACCACAGACTCTGTGACAAAAGGAACTTGGACAGTAGTACTGCATCAGCGTGGACACAAAACACCTGACAGAGTACTAGCCAGTTAGATTCAGGAATATACAAGGAGAGTAAGTTACGTGGTGCAACCAAGCACTGCTTAGCCCAGGAGCGCAAGGTTTGTTTAATACTTGCAAATCAACCCATGTAATTCACCTTATTAGTAGGATAAAGGAATAAAACATGCAATCACCTCGATAAATGTAGAAAAGTCATTGAACCAAAATTCAACATCCATTTATGAAAAAACTCTAAACACACTAGGAATAAAATGGGACTTCATTTTTTTAAAATATATTTTATTGATTATGCTATTACAGTTGTCCCATTTCCCCCCTTCCCTCCCCTCTGCCCTGCACACCCCCTCCCGCCCACATTCCCCCACTTTAGTTCATGTCCATGGGTCATACATATAAGTTCTTTGGCTTCTACATTTCCTATACTATTCTTACCCTCCCCCTGTCTATTTTCTACCTACCATCTATGCTACTTATTCTCTGTACCTTTCCACTCTCTTCCCCTCCCACTCCCCTGTTGATAACCGTCCATGTGATCTCCATTTCTGTGGTTCTGTTCCTGTTCTAATTGTTTGCTTAGTTTGTTTTTTTGTTTTTGTTTTAGGTGTGGCTGTTAATGATTGTGAGCTTGCTGTCGTTTTACTGTTCATATTTTTTATCTTTTTTTTCTAGAGAAATCCCTTTAACATTTCATATAATAAGGGCTTGGTGATGATGAAGTCCTTTAACTTGACCTTTTCTGAGGAGGACTTTATCTGCCCTTCCACTCTAAATGAAAGTTTTGCTGGATAGAGCAATCTTAGATGTAGGTCCTTGCCTTTCATGACTTGGAATACATCTTTCCAGCCCCTTCTTGCCTGTAAGGTTTCTTTTGAGAAATCAGCTGACAGTCTTATGGCAACTTCTTTATAAATAACTGTCTCCTTTTCTCTTGCTGCTTCTAGGATTCTCTCCTAATCTTTAATCTTGGCTAATGTAATTATGATGTGCCTTGGTGTGTTCCTCCTTGGGTCCAGCTTCTTTGGGACTCTCTGAGCTTCCTGGACTTCCTGGAAGTCTATTTCCCTTGCCAGATTGGGGAAGTTCTCTTTCATTATTTGTTCAAATAAGTTTTCAACTTCTTGCTCTTCCTCTTCTCCTTCTGCCACCCCTATGATTCGGATGCTGTAACATTTAAAGATGTCCTGAATGTTCCTAAGCCTCTCCTCATGTTTTTAAATTCTTGTTTCTTCATTCTGTTCTGGTTGGCTGTTTCTTTCTTCTTTCTGGTCTACACAGTTGATTTGAGTCCCAGTTTCCTTCCCATCACTGTTGGTTCCCTGTACATTTTCCTTTATTTCACGTAGCATAGCCTTCATTCTTTCCTCTAATTTGTGACCAAATTCAACCAATTCTGTGAGCATCCTGATGACCAGTGTTTTGAACTGTGCATCTGATAGGTTGGCTATCTTTTTGTCACTTAGTGGTATTTTTTCTGGGGCTTTGATCTATTCTTTCATTTGGGCCTTATCTTTTTGTCTTGACACGCCTGTTAGGTAGTGAGGGGAGGAGCCTTTGGTGTTCACTGGGGCGGGGGCAGGTAACCCATGTAGCTGGGTTGTGACACTATATGTGGGGAAGGGGTCTGAGAGAGGGAACAATGGCGCCTGCTGGGCTCTCAGCTGGTTTTCAGTTACTTCCTTCACTATTCACAAGCAAACTGGGCCCTTCTGGTGCTGATTCCTGGGTGGGTGGGTTTGTGTATGTTCTAGGATCCTGTGAGTCTCTCCATTGAACTCTCCTGTGAAGCTGGGAGTTTCTTCCACTGCTGCTGCAACCCCCACAGGTGTTTTCAATCAGAGGTTTGAGGCTTTATTTGCCCTGGGTTGCTTGGTCCATCCCACTCCCCAGTTCCTCCTGGTGTATTTGCATGCGAATGTGGGAACTCCAGGTCTGCAACCCACCACCTCTCTGGGTCCTCCAGCCACCGCCTTGCCGCAAGTCCTCTCTGCCAGACTGCCTGTCTCCGCCCCTCCTACCGGTCTGGATGAATGTGTCTTCTTTAACTTCTTGGTTGTCAGACTTCCATACAGTTCGATTTTCTGTCAGTTCTGGTTATTTTTTGTTTTTAAATTGTTGTTGTCCTTCTTTTGGTTGTGCAGGAGGCACAGTGTGTCTGCCTACACCTCCATCTTGGCTGGAACAGGTCTTCATCTTCTGGCATGGGCTGTCCATGAACTGTCTATAGCCAAAATCGCATCATAGTAAGGTAGGGAGAATTTACCCCCTATGTTTGGAAACAAGGTAAGCTGTTTGCTCTGGCTACACCTGTTTAGCACAAAACTGGGGACTGTAGCCAATGCAATAAGGTAAGACCAGTAAACCAGAGGCATACAAGGTGCAAAGTATATCTGGTACTAAGAGATACATTTCACCCGGACTCACAATCTGTTCTCAGCTCTGAGTTGGGGGCACTGGGGTTGCAAACATTTCTACTTTGCCCCCTTAGCTCCCTCTAACACTCTACATGCTTACACTCTCTCACAGGTGCTAGAGAGAAAGCGTTGCAGCCCAAAGGGACAGAAAGGCCAAGCAATTGAAGAGGATGTGGCAATTATATTTCGTGTGTATTCCTGGACAGCCTCTTTGATGGGAGGGAACATTACTGAAACAGTTGACAAAATTGGAATATGAGTGGTCAATTAGATGATTATATCATTTGACAATTGTACAAGGATTTGTAGGAGAAAGTGCCCCTAGGACATGCACCCTGAAGTATTTAGGGGTAAAGGGACATGGTATCTCCCCCCACTTTCCATTGGTGCTAAAAACACTTCAGAGAGAGGGAGAGACAGATGGAGAGGGAGGGTGATACAGTAAATGGCCCAAAGTACAGGGAATTAGTAAGTCAGTTAATTCTATACAGAAGGTTTCCTCTTTATTCTTGAAATTGTTGCAAAATAAAATAAATAAAACAAATAAGAACAGTTAATTCAGAACAAAATCAGATGTTTGTTCCAAAAGGAAGTGGCCATATGTTCGTAATCACAAGGAGAGTCTGACTCCAAGTTTAAGAAGCTGTTCTGCTGTCAAACATGCTGGTGCTGCACATTTCAAAGCTGACCTTTGCCCCCTGCAGTTGCATTTTTTCCAATCAGATGTTCTCATGGAACGAGAATGTTTAGTTTTCATTTTGCTCCCACTGTTAGTGATGCTTTCCTGACGAGCACGCATCACACCCGCCACCCAGTTCTGCTCACGGAATTAAGATCACTCGCTTGCTTAAGGCACAGGCTAGGCCTGGCACTGGGCACGGGCTCATCGTGAGGGGGACAGATGAGCTCTGGGGCTTCTCGGCAGCTCCAGGCTGCTGGGCAGGGGGGCCTGATTTACCTCCTGTCACACACAGATTGCCTGGTCCAGTGGTTCTCAAGCTTTGCAGTCTGCTATGTACACAGCAGCAATGGTGTAAATGAAGGCCAAGATGTAAGAAAAAGCCAGTTCTAGCTGAATGGGGAGCTGGCCTGTGCTCTTCCTGGTTTCGTGGCCCCTTGCCGGAGCCCTGCTCCTAGGAAGGAGGCCACATGGACAGTAGTGGACAGGTCCAGAACCCCAGGAGGTTTGGCATCACAAAGCGATGCCATCTTTGCCCAGGATAATGATCAGTGCTGCCAGTGGGTGAGGCTCAAACTGCAGGGAGACAGCCTGCTCTGAGCAGCCAGCACAATGATGGGCGAGGACTGCTTCTCGCCCGGCCCTCATCACCTTGCCTGTCTAGTGGGATCAGTGAGTGCCTCCCGCCAGATCTGACCTGTGGTGACAATGACTGTCTAGGCTCTCGGTGACCAGGATCATTTCCCCATTATCCCCGAGTAAGGCCAGGACCTGGATCTACAACCAGTTCCAGGACTGACACAGGTGCAGGAACCAGAGCCAGAATTCACAGGTGGCCATTGCTTCGCATTTCTTAGTATATAGGACACCACTAGGCACTGGGTGCAGGACTGGACACGTGCCTCACTGGTGGGGAAGGGGTCAGCTCCCTCTCCCACCGGCGTGCCCTTGGCTAGCACTGCCTGGGCGCCAGTCCTCAGTGCTAACTCATCCTCATAAGCCCATCAGCAGAGCGGGAAACTGGGTCACAGGGAGGCCACCAAGCTGGGCAGCATGGAGCCTGGAACTGATGCCCTAAATTACCAGGCATCCAGCTGCTCACAAGGGCCACAAAGAAGGACCATCTTGGAGAGCTTGCCTGGGGGTCCGGGCTGCTGGGGGCCTGGGGCCAGGAATGAGGAGCTGATGGGGGGAAAGGAAGACATGGTACATCCTGGGGGACCGATTTCAGATAACCTGGTGGGCAGGACCAAACCCACAGAATCCAGGCCCCAGGGGTGCCCCTTCCTTAGCTCTGCAGTTAAATCCTGGTCCTGTCCCCTCCCGCCCTGCCCAGGAGCCCTGCAAGCTCCGCCCCCCACTGCCTCCCTCACACCAGTCAGAAAATGGAGCAGAACAAACAGACCCTACCCACAACTGCATTCTTCATCATAACATTCCAAGCGGGTGATTCTCAATGTGTGTGGCCCAATAAAAGGAGACTTTCTAATTGCATTACTAGCTTTACAAGATTTCAGCCAGTGGAGCCTTTGTCTACTTGGGGGGTGGGGTGATGGACCGATCACTAAGTTCTCACCCCTCTGTCCACCATGTTTATGGGGCATCTACTGGGTGAGGCCCTGAGAGGTCCTGGGAGACAGTTCAGGCCCAGCCCGGCCCCCTGGGCTTCCCACCCCTATGTCTTTGTGCCTGACAGAGATGTAAGAACATAGTGACAGCTTGGATTAGGGTTGGAAGGAGGTAAACGGGGGCCACTCCAGGCGGGGGTCAGAGGCCCTTCTGGGGAGGTGACATTCTCAGGACACCCAGAGGGTCTGAAGGTTGGGCACCGGCTTTCCTGGCTGAGCAAACAGCAGCTCCCTTTATCCTGATGACAACCCCAAAAGGACTCCTTTATGACTTGAAGTGACAGCAAAATTTATTTTATACCTTAGAACTAAAGGATATACAAATATTTTAATTAAAAAAAAAACTAATGGGAGGAGGTGAGCCTTACGGGACGGAAGACCACGCTGTAAGTCAGGGTGGAGGGGGAGGCAGCCCGTGGGTTGGTTATCAGGTTCGTCCCCCACCATCCCCCATCACCGTGGCGTGGGGCCCGGGGCACTGGACCAGCCATCCACGCCCCACCCCTTCATCACAGGGGATGAGCAGGGGCTGCCTGTGCAATGGGGCCGTGAGGGAGACGTCACGGGTCCAGGGGTAGTCATGTTCTTAACTTATTTCGAGCGTGCCACCCACTTCACCGAGAGCCTGCGTGCAGCGAGGCACGGCCACCAGCCCTGAGGGAACCGTGAGTGGCTCAAACCAGGGGGAGCTCAGGGCTGCAAGGACCTGGGCGTGGCCACAGGGAGTGGCTGACACCTGGAGGGACAACGTCAATCCCCTCAAAGCTCCCGCACAGCACACTGGGGTTTTGTTAGAACACAGTGGTCCACCAGCGATGGCCCTGCCCTCACCCCTGGAGCTGTGAACACGTGACCGCCCATGGCGGAGGGGCTTTGCTGATTCGATTAAGGTTAAGGACCCCAGGCGGGAGAGGTCATCCTGGACAATCCCCGAGTACTCACAGGGGTTCTCGTGGGAGGGGGTCGGAGGGCCGGCGGGGAGCAGGCCCTGGGACGGCAGCCTCTCAGAGCTGGAGGGGACAAAAGAAGGGGCTCCTCCCGCACCTGCAGAGCAACCCGCTCGCTCTCTGGCCTCACCCCGTGACACTGATTTGGGACTTGTGGCCTCCAGGGCTGTCAGATAATAACTGTGTTATTTCAAGCCACTGCATGGGTGGTCATTTGCTATGGCGGCCACAGAAAACTAATACAAACATTGAAAGCAAACCACTTGGGTGGGAACAGAAAACAAATTACAAAAAGGAAACTGCCAGGAGCAAAGGTTTCAATTCGATGAGCGTGGCATAGGTAGGCTCATGCTCTGGGAACCACGAGCGGCGGCGGCTCCGTGAGCCACAGGAGACCTATGTCCCCGAGGGCCGGGAGGCATGACTTGGGCCGGCGCAGGGGACTTCTCAGCAGGTGCTGGGATTGGGTTCCCGGTGTGCCTGGGGGTGGGGGGCTGAGGCTCTGACGTCTGATGGGAGGTCACAGCTCTGTGCTGCGAGGGTCCAGTGCCCGCTCAGGAGCCCGAGGACACGGGTGTCTCTCAGGGCCCCATGTGTCAGGGTCCAGATGCCCTTGGCTGGACGATGGCAGGGAGCCGTGCCCAGAGGCTGAGCTGGCCGGGAGAGTGGAGAGGAGACTGTGACAGGCACCTTCGGAGGAGCGGTGAGGGCTGGGACGGGCGGCAGCGATGGGCCAAGGGACAGGGGCCTTGAGCTTCCGCACTGGTGTCTGATCTGGAGCTGGGCAGGGAGGAAGCCAAGCTTCGGCGCTGGCCGGGGCCCAGGTGACCTTCTCTGCCAGAGCTGGAACTTGCGCCCCAGGGACCAGGGCTGCTCCTCACAGAGATGGGATGGTGTGAGGGGATCACAAGCCAGAGGAGGGTACAGAATAATCACGGGGACCCAGCATGGAGGCCTGAGTGTGGTACGTGGGAAGCCAGGGGAGGGCACCCGGACAGGCTCCTTCTGCGTGGCTGCGTCACCCACAAGGAATCTGGCCAAGAAGGCCTGGGCACCAAGGGAGCGTCTCCAGCACCGGACATATGGACAGCAAGGGGACACTTAATGAGACTCTGGGGTCTTGGTGGGAGGTGAAGTGTCTAGCTGTGCACAGGCCGCTTCTGCTCGAGCCCTGAGACCTCTGCCCTGCAGATGTGGGTGCAGGTCCCGGGCCACCTCCTCCCTGAAGCCGACCTGCCTGCTCATCTCAGCCACCCTCTCATCTGAATTCCAGCAGGCTTTATTTGATTGAGTGGACAACCCTTCAAGTGGGCATTTAACTCAGCATTGCCTTTGAGCTGTGTGCTGGTCCCCTCCCTCCTCCCCACCCAAATGGGGCCTCAGATCAGAATAGGGTCTTCTTCCCCTTAGGAGCAGGGTAGGGAGCTGGGTGGCACCAGAGCCCCCTTTGGGAGAAGCACTCTGCCCACTACCCTGGCTGAAGGATGCACCCACTGCTCCTGGAGCAGGGTGCCCCCTCTCACCCTACGGCAAGGGCAGGGGTCCCAGCATCTGGCCCCAAAGCTCTGCACGGGTCTCCCCGGTTCTCTGGGTCACTTGAACTGAGAGTCAGGCAGGGGCATTGGAGGGGAAACCCGGTCTCTGGGTTTCGCTGCTCCCGTGAGACCCCTGTCCCTCCCTCCATCTTCCGCACAGTGGTCCCTGGACCCTGGCACTCCTGCGTGGCAGTCACAAACCAGGCCAGGTGGGAGACCCCCAGGCAGGGATCCTGGCAAGCCCTGGTCTCTTTCTGGTGGGCCTGAGGTGGTGAAAGCAGAGTAAGTCCCTCAAAGATGCCACCAGTCCCATGCTCCCATCAGGCTGCACATCTGACCCAACAGGCCCTCGCCTGGCAGGCCCAAGGAGTCATGGGGAGGCGGATGGCCCATCGCGATGCAGTGCCCAGTGGCGGTACAGCCCGATGAGGTGTGGGTGTGAGGGTGGTGGTGAGGGTGGAGTGGCGGGGCTGGGTCACCAGGCACCGCTTGCAGGGTTCATGTGACTCCCCGCTGTGCGTACCCCAGGAATCCTGCATCCGCTGGGCTGGCTGAGGAAACATCCAGCTTCCGGGCTGGGCTCTCTGACCTTGCAGTGGGGGAGGGACGGAGGAGAGACAGAGCGGGGACTCACATGGGACTCTTCTGTGTGAGGACGAGCAGGAGAGCCTGGGTGACTGCGCTCTGGGACAAGAGGTCCCTGGGAACAGCCCCAGCTGGGTCATCGTGCCCTGGGCACCAGAGGGACAGCCTGCTGGGTGGTGGGGGCGACGATCTCACAGGGACAGGGAGCCGCTGAGAGTGACACTGCATGGCTTCGTTCAACAGCGTTTCTTTAAACTTATTTTTCCTCAAAATTCCTGACCTGATATTGGACTAAGGAGGATCAGAACATGCCACCCTGAAGTATGTCACTTTGGCGTGAGGATTATTTTGAGCTGAAGGCAATTAAGACAGAGCAAGCACAGAAGGAGCTCTCTGCCCCTCCCCCTGCCTTAGCGCAGGGCCTACGGGTCCCTTTGGTAAAGACAGTCTCCATCTGTGCAGGTGGCCTCAGGAGGCAGCACAAGGACATCACTAAGCGACCCCCACTGACCACACATTTCCTGGGCACCTTCCTGCAATTTTCCCCCCAACCCCAACCCCTCTCCCCGTTCTATCTCTTCTCCACGAGCCTCACCCTTTGTTAAAACGGGTGTATCACCCCCTCCCCAGGACCGACCATTTCTTTGGAATTTTCTTTTTTTAAAAAAAAGATTTCATTTGTTTATTTTTCGAGAGAGGGGAAGAGAGGGGGAAAGAAAGGCGCTCAGTCCACTGAGCCCCACCAGCCAGGACTGGAGTTTTCACTTCCTTTCTGTGAGGTCCCCATGTGCACGTGCAATAGCCTTTTCTGCTGTTAATCTGGCCTTTGCCCATTTAACTCACAGGCTCCCGTTGCTGCCTGTAAGGCGGGAGGGGAAGGGCTCCCTCCCCTACAGGATGCTTACAGGAGAAGCCACCTCTGGCCCTCCTTCAGCTCCCAGGCACCCACACGAAGTTCGTGTGACTTTAAACTCTGAGAAACCCTCAAAAATATTTTCTTTTCTTTTAAAATTCAGCCCTGGCTGGTGTGGCTCAGTGGATCGAGTGCCGGCCTGTGAACCGAAGGGTCGCCAGCTCTAGTCCTGGCTGGGGCACAACCCAGGGGTTGTGGGCCAGGTCCCCCCCAGCTGGGGGTGTGAGGGAGGTGTCCGCACACTGATGTTTCTCTCTCTCTCTCCCTCCCTTCCCCTCTCTCTAAGAATAAATAAATAAAATATTTTAAAAATAAATTAATTAAATTGAGTGCAGCAGCCCCCCAGGCCAGGCAGGCAGGGTGTCCTGCTGATAGATACGGTGATAAGAAGATCCCACTGTCCTCAGGGTGGTCTGCAGGGTTGTCCTCACTCACAGAACCCAAGCACATCACGCCTTGTGCCTGGAAGTTCACGTTCACAGGACAAGATCCAACGGAGCTGGGAGTGCGATGTGTGAGCGGGCACTTTCCCCACGTCTGCAGGTCTGCGGTCTGTGGTCTGCCCACAACCTTCTGTCCACAACCTCCCCACCACCACCCACCCGAGTCACGCTGGCTGCGTCCTGTGGTTTGATGACGGCGCTCCACACCCGGGACTGTGTGTGGGGAAATAGAGTTCGTGGCACGTTGTTAACAAGGAAGCTCATTAGTCTTATTTTCTTGCAGAGAGCATAGGCCGGGAGAGCGGTTGGACAGCGGCCGCACATGAATGCTGGACTGACCTTCTCACACAATGGGGAGGTGGGGAAGGGAGTGTGGGGAGCTCTTGGCTCCGTCCTGTCAGGGTGGGGGTCCCCACAACAGCCAGCTGTGCTCACACCCCCGCTGGCTCCAGGCCCTTCCCTCTGCTCATCCTACAAACTTTTTCCCATCATCTACCACCTCTCACCCTCCGCCTGGCCGGGGCCCAACGGAGCGAGCCAATGGGTTGCTCTAGGAAAGTACAAATTTCCTCCCTGTTGAAAATAAGAGAGGAGCCTCCCCACCCCTCCTTCTTTCCGACTTTCTCTCTGTTCTTTGTGCACAAATCTTCTTAATGGCTCTGTAAGCCTCTGGCCGTCTCAGGCTCAGGAATGCTTCCTCAAGGCCCGGAGCCAGGTCTTTGAACTGTCATCGCCCAGAAAGACGAACCTCCCCGTTTCCTGGGAGGGACGGACCGACCCTGTCACACAACTCCGATCTGCAGAACCCAGAACCCAGAACCCAGAACCCGTGGAAGAGCCGGGATTCCTCTGTCTTTGCAGCTGCTTCAGCTGGTGGCCTTCGATGAGCACCCCATTCTGGTTTAAGTGCTTGTTCAATAATAGAACTGTGTTCTTTCTCTCCTAGGTGTTTTCTGGGTTGAAAGGAGGTTAGTTTTTAGTTCTGTTTCCCCAGCACAGCCCTGGCGGGAGATGGCACGGAAGGAGAGAGAACCAAGGCCCCTCCCTCGCTCGTTCGGGGGGCTGCTCATGGCCTCGCCCCACGTGCTCCTGCGTTGCTGACCCTGAGTCGTGCAGCAGCTCTGGTTCACGGCTCTTTGTCAAACTCCCCTCTCCCCTGGTGTGTGCTCCTCGCCAGCCCTCCCCCCGCAGGGGGCTGCTTTTCAGAGCTGGCTGTTGTGTGGGCTGATTTGGTCCCCGTGTCAGGACCGTCCTAGCATTGGAAGGCCACACAGAGCGTCTGGGGTTCCAAGGCTGGACCTCACACTGACCCACCCCTCCCTGCCCGGCTCACACACTATGCCCAGGTGGCAGGCAGGCCAGGGACCAGGACTCTGCCCTGTGCCTTTCTCTCACTGAGGGTATAAACTTTTTTATTTTAATCTTCACCTGAGGATATGCTTTTTATAGGTTTTAAGAAAAAAGTGAAGGGGAAAAGAAAGAGAGAGAGAAAGAAACATTGTTTGGTTGCCTCCTGTACACGCCCTGCCCAGGGATTGCTCTCATAACCTAGGCGTGTGCCCTGACCAGGGATCAAACCAGCAACCCTTTGGTGCACAGGACGAAGCTCCAACCAACCGAGCCACTTGGCCAGGGCACAAAGGGCGAGCACATCTGCTTTTCTGTCCCAGTGCTCTTTCCGCATGCTGCTGGGTCAGTAGTTTCGACTAGCTGTCCCCACTGTGGGGTGGACAGTCAGGCCACTCTGGTCACCAGCCGGAGCCCCACATGAAGCCAGCCGGCTGCGTCTCAGCCCCACCTACTCAACCTCCCCACACAGCCCTCCCACCTCAGGGACCCCCATCAGGAACTCTTGCCCCAGGACCCTCTCACTTCTTCAGGTTTCTGGTTATGAAGGGGCTTATGGGACAGAAGACAGGGAGGGGGATCTTCGGTGGCAGAAGGAACAGCCAGTGGGTGTAACCAGCTTCACACATGCACACACACGCTCACATACATGTCCACACCTGCATGCACACACGCTCATGCACGCCCATGCATGCTCACTCACGTGCTCACACATGCACACACTCATGCACGCACATGCCCGTGCATGTGGTCTGGAGTGAGGAGCTGGGGCAGAATGCCCACCGGGCCAGGTGACTTGGCAGCTGGCCCAGAAGTCCGGGAGGGGCTGGCCGTGGGAGGAGGGCACCATGGCGCCGACCTCGGCCGGAAGTGCAGTGAGAACAGGCCGGAGATTTAGCAGATGTCTCAGGTGGGCCTGGGAATCCCACAGAGCTGGGATGTGGGCGGAGAGCCAGACCGGTTCTCCGTCTCCACGGTCAGGATGATGCGGCCATCTGGGCGACACCTCCCACCCAGTGCAGAAAGGGCCTGAGCTTCGCCCTCCCCCTCCAGGCTCACCCAATTACCTCCTCGGCCTCTCCCATTCCCAGGCCCCCTGACCCGCCTCCTGACGCTGCTCTGAGGCTGGAGGTCTGCCAAGGGCACTGACCTCCCTCCCCTGATCCCCAGCCCTCTCTGCAGCGCCTTCCGCCTTCCGCTCTCCCCCACCCCATGGGGGCCCTAGATGACTGGTACTCCCAGGGACCTGGGCTGGGGTGGAGAGTCGGACTTGACTTCTCCCTTCCGTCTTGTGAGCTCTCTCTGAATGCGCTGCTAACACCTCCGAGATCCCTGTTGACATCTAATCTGCCCTGGACCTGGGGGAGAAGGTGCCCTAATCAGTTGGAAGGAGGTCGTGCCCCTGGGCACGGACAGCCTGGGTGCATCTCATTGATTGTTAATGAAAATGCTGACCGGGTGATTCTGGCAGCCCATCTCCCCAGGATGTGCCAGTGCCAGGGTTCCCGTATAATGGGGAGAAAAGCTCCAATCAGGCTGTTCAGACTTGGCCGCCCTCCACCTCACTGCTCACGCTCCAGCTCCCAACTTCCTTTGGTCCTAAATGAGCAGAGGTTGTTGAAGGCTGTTTACCCCATCAGAGTTCCAATGGCCTGTGTGACTCATAGTCTGGCTGCTTCCCTCTGGATGCATTACCAAATATCCACTGTTTCAGGCCCAGAGGCCAAGAAATTTCCATCTGTTCAAAACATACAGTCAAGAAACATCCAGCCCCGAAGGAACCAATGAGTCAGCAGAATCCCCGAGTTACTCACCAGCACTGAGTGAATCTGGCCCAGTCTTCCTTTTCTAATTTGCTCAGTGAATCCTCGCCAGGCTGCTGCTCCATGTCAGGCACCGTGGGACCGGCTCACACAGTCCCCACACCCAGGAGCTCACAGTGCAGAGACGGAACAGGCTGGACAGTCGTCCCATAAGTGGAGCTGTGCCTGAGGCCTGGCAGGACCAGCGACGGGGAGCAAAGTGCAGCATTTCAGGGGCGCTCCTGCCCAGATCCCTGCTGCCCCTGCACCACCTGGCAGGGCACCTCTTTGCGTCAGCTCTTCACGTCCATCTGTACGTCTGTGAGACACGCCTCACTGCTGCCTGTGGCTGTACTCGGTTTCATGGCTGCATGGTGTCCCCTTGTAGGGATATGCCCAGGCCATCCCATCCTGGCTTGTTCCAGTTCGGGGCATCAGCACCTGCTGCTGTAAATAACACCATGCGTGCCTTGGGCGGACGTGAGCAGGTACTTCCGGAGCACATACATGGGCAGTGGAGCTGCTAGGTCACGGGCTATGAAAAGATGAAGCTTCAGTCACTAGTGACCAGCGGCTTTCCAGAGTGGCTGTAACAACCTGCCCGTCTGCCGCACTGTGTGGGGCCCCAGCTTCTCCTGCCCACAGCTGGAACTGTCGATCTGCAACTTGAGCTATTGCAGTGGGATGGGATCTTACCGTCCTGATGAGTAATGATGCTGAGCTACGTTCCATGTATTTACCGGTGTCCTCCACTCTGAGGTGACTAAGTCTATGAGCGAGTGTCCAATGGGCTGTGCTCGTCATTGCTCTTAATTTGTGAGAGCTCTTTATAATTCTCTAGACAAAGCACTTACTAACTCTAGGACGTGTCAGGCACTGCGGTCGCTCGTGATCCATCCTCACTTCTGGTACAGCTGCACCAGCTTCCTTTCATTAGGGCTTTAATGGTGTGTGTTTATTTCTCCTACTTTCCTTCATTCTGCATGGTTTTTTTTTTAGAAGTTTTCCCTATAAGCAGAATATTATTAGAGTGATTTTCTTTTTTTATTCTTGTATTATTATTTATTAATTATTGCATTATTTTCTGTATGAACAACTTTAAACCTTTTGTTTTTGTTTTTTTAATATATTTTATTGATTATGCTATTACAGTTGTCCCATTTCCCCCCTTTATTCCCCTCTGCCTTGCACACCCCCTCCCACCCACATTCCCCACCTTTAGTTCATGTCCACGGGTCATACATATAAGTTCTTT
Source organism: Trachops cirrhosus (assembly GCA_028533065.1). Lineage (NCBI taxonomy): Eukaryota > Metazoa > Chordata > Mammalia > Chiroptera > Phyllostomidae > Trachops > Trachops cirrhosus. Next base: position 183,744,157 of record CM052539.1, on the reverse strand, counting down.
GGCTTCTACATTTCCTATACTATTCTTACCCTCCCCCTGTCTATTTTCTACCTACCATTTATGCTACTTATTCCCTGTACCTTTTCTCCTTCTCTCCTCCCACTCCCCTGTTGCTAACCCTTCACATGATCTCCATTTCTGTGGTTCCTGTTCTAGTTATTTGCTTAGTTTGTTTTTGTTTGTGTTTAGGTTCAGTTGTTAATAACTGTGAGTTTGTTGTTGTTTTATTGTTTGTATTTTTGATCTTCTTTTTCTTAGGTAAGTCCCTTTAACATTTCATGTAATAAGGGCTTGGTGATGATGAACTCCTTTAACTTGACCTTATCTGGGAAGTACTACATTCTAAATGAAAGCTTTGCTGGGTAGAGCAATCTTGGATGCAGGTCCTTGTCTTTCATGACTTGGAATACTTCTTTCCAGCCCCTTCTTGCCTGTAAGGTTTCTTTGGAGAAATCAGCTGACAGTCTTATGGGGATTCCTTCATAGGTAACTGTCTCCTTTTCTCTTGCTGCTTTTAAGAAGCTCTCCTTATCTTTAATTTTGGCTAATGTAATTATGATATGCCTTGGTGTGTTCCTCCTTGGGTCCAGCTTCTTTGGGACTCTCTGAGCTTCCTGGACTTCCTGGAAGTCTATTTCCTTTGCCAGATTGGGGAAGTTCTCCTTCATTATTTGTTCAAATAAGTTTTCAACTTCTTGCTCTTCCTCTTCTCCTTCTGGCACCCCTATGATTCAGATGCTGTAACATTTAAAGATGTCCTGAATGTTTCTTAAGCCTCTCCTCATTTTTCTGGATTCTTGTTTCTTCATTCTGTTCTGGTTGGATGTTTCTTTCTTCTTTCTGGTCTACACCATTGATTTGAGCCTCAGTTTCCTTCCCATCCTGTTGGTTCCCTGTACATTTTCCTTTATTTCACTTAGCGTAGCCTTCATTTTTTCCTCTAATTTGTGACCATATTCAACCAAGTCTGTGAGCATCCTGATTACCATTGTTTTGAACTGTGCATTTGATGGGTTGGCTATCTCTTCATTGCTTAGTTGTATTTTTTTCTGGAGCTTGATCTGTTCTTTCATTTGGGCCATTTTTTTTTTATCTTGGTGGTCCTGTTATGTAGTAAGGGGCGGAGCCTTAGGTGTTAACCAGGACGGGGCAACCCATGTGGCTGCGTTGTGATGCTGTCTGTGGGGGAAGGGTCTGAGAGGGAAAAGTGCTGCTTGCTGGGCTCTCAGCCGGTTTTCAGTCACTTCCCCCGCTACCCACAAGCAAACTGGGCCCTTCTGGTGCTGATTCCAAGGTGGGTGGCCTTGTGTACATTCTAGGACCCTGTGGGTCTCTCCAACGAACTCTCCTGTGAGGCTGGGAGTTTCTCCCACTGCCACTACAACCCCCACAGGTGTTTTCAGTCAGAGGTGTTGAGGCTTTATTTTCCTGTGATGGAACCGTGGGTCGTGTGGTCTGTCTTGCTCCCCAGTTGTTCCTCCTGGTTTATCCGCATGAGGATGTGGGACTGCCCAGTCTGTCAGCCACCGCCTCGCCAGCCTGGGTCCTCCAGCTATTGCCTGGCCCACCAGCTGCTGCTTTGCTGTGAGTCCTCTCTGCTTGGCTGCCTGCCTCTACCTCTCCTACCAATCTGGGTGAGTGTTTCTTCTTTAACCCCTTGGTTGTCAGACTTCCACACAGTTTGATTTTCTGTCAGTTCTGGTTGTTTTCTGTTTTTAAATTTGTTGTTGTCCTTGTTTTGGTTGTGCGAGGAGGCACAGTGTGTCTGCCTATGCCTCCATATTGGCTGGAAGTCCTAAAGTGATTTTCTTTTTAATCCAGTCTTATAATGTTCAAGAATGTTTAGTTCATTTGCCATCAGTGTAATTTCCAATATACTTGGGGTCACAACCCTCACCTTATAATTCATTTCCTCCATGCCCACCTGTTCTCTGCTCCTTCTTCTCTCCTGAATTCTCCTCTTTTAAAATGTTATCAACTATCTAATTGTTTCATATTTTTATTGTTCTACCAGTGGGTACTTTAGGAATCACAATATGTATTCTTTGAATTCTAAGAGTCTAATAGAAGTTTGTACTTTTATTGCTTCCCAGAAAATGCCAGGGTCTTTGAGACATTGAATTCCTTTTACTCACCGTGGGAGATGAATGACCCCTAAAGATGTGCACCAGGACCAGGGAATATGTTGTCACGTAGAAAAGAGACTGAACAGGAGTAATTAGGTTACAGACCTTTACACACAAAGATTGTCCTAGTTTATCCAGTGGCCCAATCTAAGCACAGGAGCCCCCAGGGGCAGAAGACTTTTTCCGGCTTCAGTCAGAAAGAGTCAGAGCAGCAGAAGGATTGACATGTGTTGCTGGTTTGTAATGAAAGGGACAGTGACAAGGAATGCAGCTTCAGAAGCAGAAACCCAGGGGAGAGCCACAAAGGAAAGGGGACGTCAGCCCTACCAGAGGGAGGACCAGAATTCTACCAACAGTGGGAACACACCTCTGCCTTGGATTTTGCCCTGTGCCCGCAAACAGGAGCTGGCCTGCCCATGCCTTGCCTGGAAGTGTGAGACCCTGAGCAGAGCACCAGTCCAGGCACCCAGACCTTGGGTCCTACAGAGCTGTGAGCTAATACACTCATGTTGTTTTAAGCCACTAACTCTGTGGCAATCTCTTGTATATCAATGAAAAATGAACACCTTCCCCTCCTGCCTTGTCTATGGCCACAATGGTGAATTCCACACACATTTAACCCCAGCAGATGTCCTTACCCCATATCTTCAGTCACTGGCAACCTGACCTGCCCCCATCCCCTTGTGTCACACATAGACATGGCTGTCCTCCCTCATCGGAACGACTCCTTTTGGGATTTCCCTGTAGTGCTGCATTGTTGGAGACAAATTCTCACTGTTCTCTTTGTTTTTGTTTGTCTGAAAATACCTTCATTTTGCATTCATCTTTGAAGATATCTTTACTGGATATAATGTTCTTGGTTATTGATCAACAACATAAATAAAAATATTATTGACTTAGAGCCCAAAGAATGAAATAAATATCTATGATTCCATATTGATTTAAATAGTAATTGAATTATAGGTGGAAGAAAGGGTAACTATTTTTTACAGTAAATTACAATTAGTAAATGTAGGAGGAATGAGGAAACAGAAAAATCATTGTTATGATATTATAGTAATGATTGCTATAGCCAAGATCTACTGATAAATACTAAAATGGGAGGAAAAACTTTAAAGAAAAAAGGATATTTGCAGAGCTCAAAATATTAAAAGTATTGTGGTAGTTGTAGCATGAGGCCACAAGTTCATTTGTTCTGTCCTCTCCAGGAGGGGGCACTGTCTTGTCTTCTCCTCCTACGTGACCTGGATGGAGTGACTAGGGGATCCAATGAACAAAACATCAAAGGGGAAATGCCTAACTTTTTGTTGCAGGAAACGGCAGCCTTTCCTTTACTCGAGTGATCAAGATTAACCTCACCAGTAATGAGGCACCTGGTATTCTGTCCCCAATATGATGTGTTGGGAAGGGCACTTTCCTCTGCAGTGGTTTTTCCAAAAACCCAAACCCCCTTCATAGTCATGAGAAAACATCAGACAAACCCAAATCAAGGGTCATTCTACAAAGTGCCTAGTCAGAACTTTTCGAGAATGGCAAGGTCATGAAAGACAAGGAAAAGCTGAGAGACTGTCCAGAGCAGAGGAGACTGAGATCTGAGAATACATGCTATGTGGGATCCTAGAGCAGAGAAAGGACACTGGTGAAAACTGGTGGAATGTCGATACAGGCTGTTGTCTAGTTAACAGTGTTGTATCAGGGATCACTTCTTGGTGTCAATCATTGTGCTGAGGTTATGTGATATGTTAACATCAGGGGATTCTCCAGGAAGGGAATGTAGGAACCTTGCAACTTTTCTTACAAATAAAGCCACAGCCATCTCAAAATAAGAAGTTAATTAAATTAATCAAAACCTGTAAAATCTTTGGTTGGAACTTTTCTTTTTGGCCCTTTAAAGATCTGTTCCATCATCCACTGACATCCATTGTTTTCTTAGGGAAGTTAGCTGAGACCCTTGATTTGCTTCGCAAGAAGTTGCCTTTTCTCCTCCTTTGAAGATTCCCTCCTTGTCTTTAGTTTTCAGTAGACTGGCTCTGATGTGCCCAGATTTATTTTTCTGTATTTACTTTGATCTTGTCTGGGTTCACTTACGTGCAGGGGCTGGCTGGCTGAGGACCGAGCGCTGCTGTTCTGACTTCCCCTCTTCTATCAGACTAGCTTGGGCGTGGTCTAACAGTGGTGGCAGAGGCACCACATGAACACATCCAGCTGCATATGTGCTCCTCAAGCCTCTGCTATTACCATGTTTGCTGACACCTGTTGGCTAGAGAGTCACATGGCAAGTATTTCCAAGTCACACAGAAAAGGTGGGAACCTGGGGCAGGTGAGTGTGGACCATCACTTCAATTCATGCACCTGGTTGCAGCCAGTGAGAGGCCCATCCCCACTGCCTTCCATGGGCTGAGGGGTGTCAGGGAACAATAAATGATACACACTCATTTGGACTGACGGGGGAGGGACTGCTCTGCATACTTCATCCTGATAGCACCTCCGTGAGGCAGGGTTATTAAACATCCCCATTTTATAGAGATGTTAGGTCGCTTGCCCATCACACACACCAGTTTGGACAGTCCAGCTCCAGGGCTGCTCCCTTGGCCACCTGGTCTTCTGGGCACTTAGCAAACGAGTGCTTCTGCCTCATGGCTTTCTGTGTGGGTCTCTCTCAAGTTGGCCAGTTGAGAAGGGTTACCTTGTCTCATTCAAGTCCAGGATGATACCCGTGTCACCCCTATTTCCCCCATTCATTTTCAAATTCAGACACTGAAAATAATATGCAAAACTTCTGGGGGATTCCCCCAAAAGAACCACCCCCTCAGCTGACCATGAGTCCACAGCTTGCAGTGAAGGTCAGGGTCACCAGGTCTGAGAAAGGACAAGGCTCCTCTTGAGCCCCCTTTAGTTCATTGCCTCCCACCTGGTCTGAAATATTCCTAGGGCAGAGCCCTCAAAGCTGGGTTTGGCTGTGGACCCCTCCCCATTGGAGTCTTCCTAATGGGTGAGCAACTTGGGGAGGGGCCTGGCAGGCTATGTGCTGAGTGAGTGGCTGCAGCCCCCATGAACAGAAACCAGAGAAGCTTGCAGATTCCAGAAGGGTGGACCAAGCCAGGGCCAGTGTTCCAGAGGCTGGAGCATGGCCTCCCATAGGGTAAGGGCGTCTGTCAGCTCCAAATCCCCTGCACGTTATGTTATCTACTGCTCCAGGCTCCTGGCCTTGTGGAGGCTCCAGCCAGGGTGGGACTCAGCTCCTTGGTGCATTAAGTAGAATCAGCCTTAAGTGGGATGAGGCGGAGGGTGGGTGCAGGGCAGCTTTGGGGAAATTGGAGGAATCCAAGAGGCCAACATTATCTTGGAGCAAGTCACCTCAGTCCCCAGGCTGGGATGGGCCCCAGAGAACACACATGGACCCACCATGAGGGCCCAGCACTGGCCAGAGCAGAAGGACACCCTGGAGGTGGGCACTGTTCAGAGACAGCTCTGCCCAAGGCAAAAAGGAACAGTGGCCCAGACACTGGGCCACTCACTGTGGATGCCACCCCAAGGGAGCCTGGCTCCCAGCTCTGCTCCTACCAGCTTCCAGGCACGCCCTCTAGAATGACCCCTGAATCAGTGACAAGAGCAGATTCCTCCATGGGTCCTGGAGACTCCATCCAACCAGGGCGACCTACAGGCACCCAGCTGCTGGCACACAGGGTCACACACAGGTATTTATTTCATTTTCATTTTTAGTTCTCATCTGAGGATATGTTTGCTGATTTTAGAGAGAGGAAGGAAGAGAGAAGGAGAGAGAAAGAGAAACATTGATTGGTTGCCTCTCGTATGCACCCTGACCGGCGATCGAACCTGCAGCCTTAGGTACATGTCCTGACGGGGGATCAAACCAGCAACACTTTGGTGTGCAGGACGATGCTCCGACCAACTGAGCTGCCCAGCCAGGGCGAGATGCAGGCATTTTTACTGCTGTGTCCCTTTCGAGGAGGAGAGAGCGGGCTGTGTGGAGGGTCCTCGGTGGCGCCGGTGTGTGGGTGAGCTGCCTGTGCTGTAGCTGCATCTGCCGTGGTCACAGCCACGTGTCCTTTGTTGGCCCGGGGCCATCGGAACGGTTTCTGTTTTCCGCCCCCTATTATATCATCTTGGCACGGAGGGAAGGCAAGACCTCCTGGAATTGTTCGCTGTGTTTATTGTTGTAGGGCCCTGAACACGTGGAAGTGGTTATGAGTCTGGGGTCTGTGTCATTCTTTCCCTATCACAACCCAGAGTTTCCACACCGGCCTCAGCTTCTCGTGACAGCAGGGAGCGAGAGCTGGGAAAGCTGGCGGACACAGGGCCCCGCTCCAGGGCCAGGGTGCGTGCGAGGGTGTGGTGTGTGTGCATGTGTGTGAGGGTGTGATGCAAGTGTGTGTATGTGTGTTAGTGTGAGGGAGTGATGTGTGCGTGAGTAGGAGTGAGTGTGAGTGAGTGTAATCAGACCAGAAGTCAATTCTTCTTGGACACACTCCACTTTTATATAGACAGTTTCTCCTGTGTTGGAGACTCAGATTAGGGGACACGCTAGCTGAAGGATGACATCAGGACTGTATTTAGGCGCAGGCCCCGAAGGCCCTGAGACCACGTAGGAGGCCTCCATGGTGGGCTGTGGGAGCGTTGGTGGCTGCCACCCACCCTGGGCGGAAGTGACTGGTCAGTGGGGGAATGGGGTCCAAAGGCTGGACCTCCTGCTCCAATGGGGGGTGGCTACTCAGAAGGGCCGCCCCAGCCCCACGGAGCCCCAGCAGTCAGGGGTTAAAAAGTCAGTACTGTACTTTCTAAGACACAGCTGTGACATCAGCACCGGCAGGAAACAAAGGCGTCTGCGCAGGGCTGCCCAGGTCCAGAGGAAAGCTCACACCCCTAAGTGCGGGCACTTGCCCAGGTCTTGAAGGGCCCGGGCGAGGAGGGAAGTCCTGGGGCGTGTGACTTCCCTGGAAAATCCCATCCCGGGGACCTAGTTGCCAGGGGAAAGGGGGAGGACCCCTATTCATCACCAATCCTTGGGTTTATTATTGTTTCCTCTCTCTGACATTTGTTGGGGCTGATATTTATTTGCTAAAGGAAAACAAACATTAAAACATTTGCTTTGTTACAAGTAAAAGCCACATTCCAGGAAGCAGACAAGGGTTTCAAGAACCCCCGGGGACAGTGGAAGCCGGCCCCTGTGAGCTCGGCCTCGGCCCCCCTGCACAGAAGAGAGAGCCAGCAAGCCCCTGGTTGCTGACTCCTCCACCCGAAAGAAAGGGAGCTTCACCAACCAACCATCCATCCACCCCGAGGCCGCACTCTCACTGAAATGTAAACACATCTCGTGGGGGATCCCAAGCTGTTTAAGTTCACAATTCCTGGGCCATTCCTGGGCCCTCCGAGGTTTCAGGTCTAGGGTCTCCACTGTGTCACCCCAGTTCACAGGGCAGTGGGCGAAGGCTGCCGGTCCCCTCTGGGCCCCTCTTGGCCTGATAACTGGGCTGTGGTCTGAGTTCCGACAGCTGCAGAGCCCACCAACCCTCTCACTCTTCCTAGGCCCTCCCGGGTCCTTCAGAGGAGACCCACAGACATTCGCTCTGAAGCCCCCCGCCCAGACCCTACACTGGGTCCCGGGCACGGGGAGAATACCTGATTCCCGTTAACTCTGGTCCTGGATCAGCAACCACAGAGCTGACTCAGCATCTCTGCAGCCTGTCGGCCTCACTAGCGTCTCCCCACCCAGGACACCCGTCTGGCTGCAGCCTTGGCCCCACCTCTGCTCCCAGGTCCCCACGCCCCCTCTCTGGGCCCGTCCACCCAGCCCTCAGACCAGCAGACTGGGACTGAGCCCCACCTCTGCCCTACACTGGCGTCTGGGCGTGCTGACCTGACGGGGGCAGAAGCGCCCTCCCCTCGCATCCAGCCAGGGAGGTGAGAAACAGGCAGGGAGGCCATGTAGACGGACCACGTGGCGCCAGGTCCGAGCCAGGTGAGCTTGCTCAGAGCCCCTCAAACAGCCACCACCGACGTCTGCCACAGCGGGTGTTCCTCCTGCAGCGCCCCACTCGTCCGCCATTCCATCCGTCCCGACTTCTCCTTTTGGCTTGTTAACTCCACGTCGCGGTGCCTGTCCTGGCATGGACACGTCACTGAGCTTCACAGACCCCAGACCTTGTCCCAGCCCCCATCTCCCCCGACATCTCTCCTCTGTGTGTCATCCATCTGTCCACCGTTCACCCCCCCACACACACGCGTGCACAGTGGCACAGTCGCTTTCCCTCTTCCTGCCATTCTCTGCTGCGACACAGCAAGCAGGCGGGCTCTCCCTGCACTTCCCCCTGAACACGCAGGCCCCTGCCGTCCTGGGGACACGGCCGACAGGAGTGAGGGGGACGAGCGGCTGTGGCCGAGAGGAGCCGGTCTCCTGCCTCTGTGTCAGGAACTGCTGTGTGCTCTCCCGGCCCCGAACTCCACGTCCCCACCCCTGCCCTCCTCTCTCCATCTGCTCCTTCATCAGATGTGTCCGGCCGGCCCCTGTCCCTCCTCCGCACCCGCCTCTGTCACCTTCTCCGGGGTCCCCGGAACACACGAGGGGGGGCCCGTGTGCAGAGGCTTTATTGGGGCACAGTCCTGCGGGAAGGAGAGGAGGAAATGGGAAGTGGAACCGGCAGGTGTGAAGGATGCCGAGACAGCGAGGTGCCCAGCAGCCCCCAGCCGGGCAGTGCGCCCCTTTCCCATCAGGGTGCTGCCGTCCGCGTGGCTTGGCCCAAACCCCGAGCTTCCCCGGGATCTCCGAAAGCACCCCTCATGGTCTCAGGTATGTCAGGAGGCCGAACGGGCAACGTGACACCCACCCCGCGAACAAGGCTGGCCTTCGCCCATTGTTACCACACTGGGGCCCCACAGACGGAAGGCCCCTGGTCTCGCTCCTCAAGAACGAGGAGCCCTGTTGCCTTGTCTCCAACATGGCACGCAGACGCTCTGTGGCCAGTAGGTGCCCGGACAACTGTAGCCAACAATGGACTGGAAAATACAGACAGAGGCATTATGGGGTGGCTTCCTGCCAAGCAGGATGCACGCCAGCAGTGACCAGGGCCCAAGTCTTTGAAGGAGACAGGCAGCCATCGGTTAAGCTCTGGGACTCTGGGACTAAGAAGAAAGTTTTACAGAAACTTCCTTGGCTTTCGGAGAAGGAGCAAAGAGCAGGGACAAGTGACAAACGCAGGAACCACGAAGCGTTCCTCCGACCTGGGAGGCATCAGGAGTCCCACAGCCTGGGGTCCTCGGCCACTCTCTCACTTCCCGACAGAGCCTCCTTTCCTGTGGGGCCAGGGCTGGCCGCCCTCCCTGTGCCTCGAGGAAGGGACTGTTGAGTCACCACCGGTCAGAGCCAGGCTGCATGGACCGTGAGGTCCCTGAAGGCAGGCGCCGGTCAGTGGAGAATGAGGAGGATCTGAACTGGCACCTCCCCTCTGGGTGGAGGACGGGGAAGCGGCCAGCCCTGCAGGGAGCACCCCAGAAGTCCCATTGGGGGGAAGGGGCCTGGTCAGAAAACAATGCCCCCCACAGACACCAAGGCCTAGCCCCGTAGACGCGTGAAGGCAACCGCACTTGGAAAAGGGGTCTTTGCTGATGGGAGTGAGTTAAGGTCCTTGAGGGGGGATACTACCCTGGACTTTCCAGGGGACCCCAAATTCCATCATGTGTCCTCACAAGGGGGAGGCAGAGGGAGGCCTGACACAGAGGCTGTGTCAAGGGGGCAGAGAGATGGGAAGACTCGGCCTCAGCCTGGGGCATCAGCGGCGCCAGCAGCTGGGAGAGGCAGGAAGGAGCCTGCCCGTCCCAGGGCCTGGGGAGGGAGCACTGCCCGCACCTTGAGTTTGGACTGCAGCCTTCAGATCCGTGACACAACCAAGTTCTGTTTGCGGTGATTTGTTGGCCGCCCCAGGACACTCACGCAGCGAGAGCAGAGGGGCGTGAACAGGAAGGTCTTGGCAGAGCCGCTGGGGCTGGAGTGGGTGCTGCCTGTGGAGGGGCCCCCAGAAAAGGGAGCTGGGGGAGGGACTGACAGCCTGTGTGACTGTGACAGAACTTTCCCACCAAGCCACTGCTCGCCCCCACGGTCCGTGAGCAGCAAGTCTGCTTAAGCAGCAGCCAGGCGACCACTGCATCCGCCCGTCTCCATCGCAACCCTCCCTGGAGAGGGGCCCCTGGACTGCCAGCCCTACACACTCCTGTCTGCTGCGCACGGGTCCTGTCCCTGCTGCACCAGGACTGGCTGGATCTACACTCTGTAGAAAGCGAGGGGCAGAGCTTCGGGGGCTCTGTCACCCCAACAGACGCTGCCCAAGTGTGGCCCTGCTCTCCCCCTCTGACCCACATCCCCCAGGCCCCTGTGGTGGGGTTGGTCACTCCGTGGAAATGGACACAGGATAGTCCCTTCGATGGCACAGAAGCGGGGCATCCAGCTCCTCAGGGGCTGGTGAGCCCTGAAGCGGTCTGTGGAGGGTGACGACAGTGCTGCTGAAGCTCACGGTGGTCCCTCCCCTCGTCCTCACTGCGCCCATACTGGGTGTGGATGACTCGGCGTCAGGTGAGATGCTCCCACCTTGCCCTGCGTCACCTTTGGGCACACATCCGCTGGTCCAGGGTCCTGGCTGCACAGCGGCGTCACCAGGAGATTGTCAAGCACACTGATGCCCAGCGCCTCCCCCACACCCTGACCTGCCCTGGTCCCTCTGGGAGGGTCCCAGTAGTGGGGACAGGGGGAGGGAGTCAGTTCCCAGGTGACTTTCCATGTGCCACCAGGCCTGGGCACATGGCCAAGCTGGCTCTCTGCTTCAGTAGAGAGGGAATCTGTCAGCAGCCATCAGTTGAGAATCCTGGCGTGGCGGGGACACAACGGCAAAGGGAGCTCAAAGTGCCCCCGGCTGGACGACGGTCTCGGCCACCTGTGCCCTTTCTCCAACGGCGAAGGTGGCTGACCCTTCTCAGAGTTCCCAGGAGGGTCCATGAGGGGCAGCCCACGCCCAGCCCACGATAGAATTTCCAAGAATCAAAGCAGCTCTCTTCATGCCTAAGAGGCAAGTTTTTTAGATGAACTAAAATAAGAAAACCAGACAGGGATCAGAAATCTCTGCCACTGAAATCGAGGTGTCTGATTTCTCTAAGTCAGTGAAGAGCAACGCCATTGGAAACGTGGTTCGAGGTGTAAAAACGAGAAAGCCCAGAGGTGCTCAGTGGAGAAAAGAGTGTGGTTTGGGGCCCTACCTCACTTTCAGGGGTGCTGGTCACCTTAGACAAACGCAGGTGCAGGTGTGGGCACACCTGGCGAGCGTGTTCAGGGAGGTGAGGCGCTGTCTCGCTGCTCTGCGAAGAGCTTCTGTGTTTTGTTTATCCGCCCACAGCTCCTGGTTGAGTGAAATCTTTGGTTTCATTTTTCCATAACAAAATGTGCTTTCTCAGTAACGACAAAAGGAAACTTATGTCCTGAGACACAGACACCTCCTGGAAGGAGTAGAAAGGGGCCCACATTTTCCAGGGGGTCCCTTCAGCTGGGCCGGGGGAGCCCTGCACTGGGGTCAGACCAGCATAGCCGGGCAGACACTGTTGCCATCAGCCAGCCAGCAGCATTTCCGACTCCTACAGGAAACTCCGGCCCCATACGCATCTCTTCCTCACCAAAGGCCTTCCCAGGCCCCACCTACCAATTCCCTGCCCCCTGCCCTGTACCACACGCATCAGGGATGCTGCCACAAGGTCAGCATGCGGGGCTCAGTAGGGCAGGAGAACTGGGACTGGCCTGGGCTCTGCCCGCTTTGGGTTTTTGGTGACTGTGCCCAACTCATGGGGGCAGGCCCTCAGGTCCCCTGGGTGCAGCCTCGGTTGGCTATCACAGACCATTTCTGGGATCAGCCAGTCCCAAAGGGTGTGGGACCGCCTCTGAGGCCACTCATTGCTTTATAAAGGTAGATGGAGCTAGAAATAGGGACAGAGATGGAGGGGGAGGTGAAGTCAGAGATGGAGGTGGAGAAAGAGATGAGATGAGATGAGACGGGGAGCGATGGAGGGATGGGTGCAGGAGTAGAGATGGAGCTGGAGACAGAAATAAGAGGAGAGCAGAGACAGAGGCAGACCCAACCAGCTGAGCGACCCCTGCCCAGCACACGGTGGGCATCCCAGAGGGGAAGGTGTGGAGGATGGGGAGCGCTATCCTGCCTCTGTCCTGCCCGAGGCACAGCCCTCCCTGTGGGCGAGGTGTGCTTTCGGGCCGGTGTCCTAGTTGGGAGCCCACCTGGATCGGAGGGAGCAGGCTATGGGCCCCTGCTACCCGGCAGCTGTGTTAAGACCCAGTGGGGGTGCAGAGCCACTCGGGCCATGCTCCTGAGGAACCCCCAGCCGAAGTGCTATGGCTTCTCCAGAGGCGTCTGCAGCTGCGCCACGATGTCTGCTGGGGGGTGGGGGGCTGTCGAGCATCAGAGCTGCCTCACCATCAGTGTGGGCTCAGACGCAGACAGACGTGTGTCTGCATGGGCCGCTTTCTCCACCAATGGGAAGGGACAATTGTGTTAAAAAAAAAAAAAGACCAAAACCAAACGTTGAGGGACTATTTCCTACATAAAAGCCAGTTCCCCCAGATTCGATCACTGTCCATGTTTCGCTCCCTATGGACCTCAGCACTGCCCCTGAGGTGGGGAGGAGCCGGGGACCCGAGGCACAGGAGCCATGTTCAAGGGCGCAGAAGTGTTCTCCAAGGAGCCGTTCATTCCATGGAAGCCAAATTCCAGGCATGGTCCTGCTCGGGGGGGCCCCCACCCCCTGGGGATCCTGAGCTATGTGAGGAATTCCGTCCTGTGCGGCCCCCACATGCATCGGCACGGCTGTCCCTGGGAACGGCACGGCGGGGTCAGGCACATCCCTTTCATTAGGAATTCCTGGGTCAGAAGGTCAGGGCTTCCGGGCAGGCCCGGGCGGCCCGGGGCCACCACCTGAGCTGGCCCTCACCTGCTGGCTCACAGCCACCGGCTGTGTCAGTCTGCGGGTGCCGGTGGGGCACACACCTGGGCTTCCTTCACAGGCACTTTTACAGGAAGGACTTCAAGCTGTCTGTCTTGTTTTCCCCGTAGCAGCTCCACTGAGTGCTCTGCAGATAGAAGATGTAGTTCTGACGGTAGGAAAGGCAGGAACCAAACCGAAGTGCCAACGTAGCCCAGGTGGAAGGCCGGCCTCCTTCATCGCGGTCCGCCCTGCAGAGGGCCCATCTGCTCTCTGTCTCTGAGATCTAAGTTTGCACGAAAATAGACCACGAGAGTCACTGTGACCTTGTAAAAGTCCCAACTATTTTTACATTAGCGCTCCCAAGGGACAGCAGCAGATGAATCATCCGTGACAAATCTTTCCTTCATGTTCCTTTCAAACCCTCCATCCCAAGGTCCCACCACCTCACGGGGAGGCTCCACTGGGCTTCAGCTCAGGGCTGCAGAACAGGTTTTGAACAGAACGGGAGGAGAACGCGTTTCATCATTGGCATAAACAGAGTGTCCCAGAAGAAGACAGCTGTGAGGGCTGTGGCCCAGCCTGCCCCCCTGCCTGCCCCCCTGCCTGCCCCTCAGGGCTGTACCAGGACCCCTGCTGGGCTCCCTGCACAGGAGACTGGAGCCCGGCGCCTGGAGAACGGGACAGGAGGCAGCAGCATCACGAGGAACGTGCCGGAAATGCACCCCCGGCCGCTGAGACCTGCTTTCTCCGCTGCAGCCCAGCCTCCAGGCCCCCCAGTTCTCAGGCCGCGTAAATTGGGGAGAAAGGTCTGATGCCTTTGCAGAACGTATTTCTTCTAACCTAAGATTTCTTCAAGGAAAATTCACTCGCACCTCCTTAGTCACCAGTTCCATTTTTGAACCTCACCTACTCATTAAAGGTTACGTGAAGCCACAGAATCAGTACTGTGGGGCTTTCGTGGCCGCCGTGGGCCCGTGCAGAGCCGTGGACAGTCTGAGGCTGCATGGGTGACACGCAGCCCTCCTGCTCCAGCGCTCAGACTGAGACCGTGTCCTTTCGTGGTCTGCTTGCTGCCACGTATTTTTCTCACTGGGGGCTCCATCTTTTTCAGTGGCCCCGGCAAGTGCCCAGGTGCCTCCAGTACCGGCGTGCATGGAGGCGGCGGATGTGTCTCCCCAAGGAAGTGCGGTCAGACGGGCCCCCCTCAGACTGGGTGACCGCCCTCCCCGTGAGTTCACTACCACGGGTATTAATTAAATTAAGGCGTCTTTAAGCAGAAATACACACACCAAGCAGGTTATCTCTTGGCAGGTGATAAAAATGTGACCAGAGGCTCACCCTCCATTTCCCCAGGAGTGACAGTCCAGCGGTCGCTAATCCGGCCTTTGAGACGACTTCCCAGGAAGTGACCCCCAGAGGTAGTGGAGTTGGCTGTGCTGAGAGCGTCTGTGACCCCCCCACAGATTTCAGTCTCTTTGTTGTTCCATTTCACTTTCTTTTTTTAAGGTTTTATTTATTTATTTTTAGAGAGAGTGTAAGGGAGGGAGAAAGAGAGGGAGAGAAACAACGGCATGCAAGAGGAACATTGATTGGTTGTCTCTCACACGCCCCCAACTGGGAACCTGGCCTGCAATCCAGGCAGGCATACGCCCTGACTGGGAATCAAACCGGCAACCTTTGGGTGTGCAGAACGATGCCCAGCCCACTGACCCACACCAGCCAGGGCTGTTCTATGTCACTTTCAATGCCATGGTATCCTGAAGCCTGGGGCCAGACTGGGAACCCCTCCCTGGGCTGTGGGCCTGGCCCTCTGCAGGGAGGGCCCAGCGGCTGGGCTGGGTGGACAGACAAGGGCATTCAGTGTAGGAGGGGTGCAGTGTGCGAGAGTGCATATGTGTGAACGTGGGTGAGCGAGCGAATGAGTAGGGGTGTTCCCACTGGGGCACAAACACTCTGGGAAGGTGTGTGGTAGCTGCCACAGGCCCCTGTAAGCACATGTGGGCTCCTGCCTGTGCTGGAAGATTCTAGAGCGAAAATCATGCCATGCTCACCAAATCAAACTGAGCACAAAGGGAAAGGGGAGACATGAACGTTACCCCCGCCTCTGAGCCCAAAGAAAGAGTTTGCACATTCATTATGACTCTCGGGAATCTGGGGTGTTTCCCGAAAACCACGGGGCCTCTGAGCCCCTTAAACCACCTGAGGATGGTGAGAGAGGCTGGCCGTGGGCAGGGCCAGAGGCTGGCGACCGACCACTTCTGCCCACTTCTGCCCTCCCCATGTGTGCCAGCTCCCAGCCTTCTACTTGTGGACCGAGCGCATCCCTCCTCCAAGAAGCGCTCAGCCGGCCCCCAGCGCTGCTGCCCTCAAAAGGGGCTTCCCTGTGGCCCCGTCTTAGGAACCCCAAGCTGCAGCTGGAGGCAGGAGTCCAGGCCCCGGGAACTTCCGTCCTGTCCCCAAAGGTCACGGCTCTCCGGCTCTGAGGAATTCTGGATGCTTCCCAGGGCAGCTGGCTGAAACAAGCCGGACTGTTCCAGCACACTGGAGCGCCCTGTAAGTCCCGCTCTGTACCCGGGAGTGGGCGCTGGGGCGCGGAGGGCGGAAGGGAGCCCCTGCCTGCCCTTTTCCTCAGGCCACAGTGCATGGAGGGGGCTCGTCGTGGCCCTCCATCCGGGACACTCCCTCCCCGCTGGAACACAGGGCCACTGCTGGACACCTGTGTTACTTTATTCCCTTAAGCAACAGAACAAGTTGTCCACCCAAGGCCACAGCAGGGAGCTTGCAGGGCCTCCCTCTGACCCCTCGGTCCCTTCCATTCCCGCCACCATCAGAGAGGGAGACCATCGTGTCCCACAGGGCCCACTCCATTGCCTTCTTTCTTACTTGGTGACATTGCACCTCGTGTTTTTTAAAAGTCTTTCCTGTTTTAGTAGCTTCCAACCACATGGAAAGGGTGTCAGGCCGTATGATACCCTGAGCTTCCTGTTCTCACGGTGTGTGCGTAGCTGCGATGTGGCTGGTGCCTCTGCGCTCACTCGTTCTGGAAGATGCTCCACGTGAGGACACCTCCAGGGCTTCTCGCCCCGTTGTTCTGGGGCTTCGCTGCCACGCACACGCTTTCTCACGCTTGTTACTCCTAGGAGTGGAGGTGAGGGGCCGTGGGCTCGGACTCAGGGGACACTGTGGAAGTATTCCCAGAGTGGCCGCACTAACCCAAACGGGCCACCAGCAGCAGCAGCAGGGATGAGACACTGGAGATCTGTATTCTCTCTGGCTCTTGGTTTGAAGAGATTTTTAAGTTTTCTCCAAACAAATGGGTGTGTCATGGTGGATGGCACACTCGCACTGCTGAGCATCGCAGGACCCCTGCCCAAGTTTCCCGCCCTGGGCCCTGTGTGAATTTCCTACTTCCTTGTTGGGCGCTGTGATCTCACCGATGACCTGCGGACATTCTCTCTGCATGCCCCAGTCACCCCGTTCACGTCACGTGCATTGTAAGCACATCCCCGTTACGACCCGTCTTTTCGCTCCCTTTAGGGTTTCCTCTGACTAGCAGAGCTCTTCACTGTCACACGGCCGGGCATGTGAACGCCCCTCGCCAGGTGTGCGTGTGCCATCCAGCTCCCTCTCCGGCTCTCACCTCCTCCTGCACCGGCTCCCTGCCAGAGGCCTGAGAAGGGCTTGCACTCTGGCCCCTGCCCTTGGGCTTCTGGGGGGTTAGGCTTCGGGGAGGTGACAGCAGCCGAGACTGGGAGCAGAACGAAGTCAGAGCGAGACTCCCCAAGTTCCCTGCTGGGTCACCAAGGGTCAGCACGTCCCTCCCCCAAAGGCCGCAGCTCTTGAAGGGCCACTCCCCAGAGCCCTCTCTGGGCTCAGGCAAAGGACCTCCCTGCTTCCTGGCGGGACTTGCCAAGGCCTTGTTTGCTGCTCCTGCGCAGAAACCCAGCCGCCTTTGGCATATTAATCTTGTCTAGTGACTTCACTAAACTCTGTGATTACCTGTGACAATATGCTTGTGGACTCTTTGGGGTTTCAGTGTAAACAATCACAGCAACTGAAAATAACAGCTTCAGTTACTCCTTTTCCATCCTTGATGGTGTCACATCGACCATTAGATGGGGTAGGGTTACAGGGTGGCGGGTTTCAAATTCCTTCTAGAGGGCTTCCAGCGATGACAGCAGCCCGGCGCAGAGGCCTGCCTCGCTCAGCTGCGCTCTTCCTGCCGGGCGCACGAGTGACTCTGGGCACCACGCTTCTCAGGAAGCAGGACGAGGGCTGGTTGGTGCACAAGGTGAGGCAGGTCCAGATGACGCCGAAATGCCTTCCGACTCCTGTATTTTGAGATGCCAGTTCATGTCCTCCTCCCAGGGGCCTGGCGGCAGTGGTTCTCACAGTCCAAAATCTGGAAACCAGAAGTGTTGGGACGGCCTGCCCTCCTGTCTGGCTCACGAGTTCCCCGTCTGCCCAAAGACTGTGGTAGAGGCTCTGACCTCCCTCTCTACAGCCAGAGCACGGTGGCCCAGCTGGAGGCACACCCCCAGGGCTGGTGGCATTTACACCTCCCTCCCATCTTGTGTCCTCAGCTGGAGGATGGGCACTTGGAGTGTCCCACGCCTACCTGTCCTGCCCTTGGGCAGTTCCCCAGGCTGAGCTATCCTCAGAACCACGTGAGACAGCCCTGGCAGGGCCTGGTCTCTGCCGATTCTGACCCCACAGGGTCTTGGATAGAGCCCTGGATTCTGTTTCTAAAAGCAGCACTCACAGGCAATTCTGACAATCAGGATTAGGCCCCTACTGTGGATCTTCCTGTGGGATTGTCCCGTAGGATCACTCAGGGGACCACCGGTGGGGCCACCTGTGGTGGGCTCTGGGCGAACCTCCCACCCAGACTGCATTAATGAGAATTTACTACATTGGGCTGACGGTTGAAATGTCACCACCCCCACCACCCCCACCAGCTGTGAGATTTCTGGAGAGTTGGGGAGGAATCCAGGCTGGCTCCCCGGGGAATGTAGGGAAGGGACTCAGTCCCTGGGTGACTCAGCTGGCTCACTCCTCTGCCCTCCTCTCAGATGCTGCTGTAGGGCCCCAAGGCTGGGGGTGGGGGCGGGGGCGGGGGCGGGGTCTCCATGTCTGTGGGCTTAAGGGAGTCCTCCTGTGGGTTAGGCCCTGGCCCTCTGTGTGTCTGCAGTATGGACATCGCAGTGCCCGTGTCCTTTTCCAGGGACAGTCATGCATATTTTTTCTGGTACAGCTTTTAATAGTGACCTCTTCACTCTCACAAGTGTCTCAGCTCAGACAGTAATGACATGGTCGCCCTACCTAATTACGTTTGTCATCACACTTGTCATTCCGTACTGAAACTGTGTATGAGTCTCTCCTGACAGAATATAAGTTCCTGGGGACAGAGGTTCATTTTCTATTATTTTCTATTATTTTACCCCTGACCATGGTGGTGTAAATATCTTGAGAATCAATAAATACCTGTGAAATATGGCTAAAATGCCACATGTAGTTCCTTACAATGTACCTCTACTCCTTGAGAGGAGCAGGGAAGAGAGGGTATAGGAGGGGAGGGGAGGAGAGGGAAAGGGAGGGGAGGGGAGGAGAGGGGAGGGAAGGGAATTGCAGCACAGAAAGGAGGGATGGAGACTGGAAACAGGGAGGGCAGGCGGCAGGGAGATCTGGCCTGTTTGAATGCTGTAGTTCTGTAGTTCGAGGGCTTTCCTTTGCCCTCCTCTACTTTTCCGCACCTTCACTTTCTATAGCATCAGCCATACCACGTGTTCGCTTGTTTGCCTTTTTATTTAATGCAGAAGACAATGTTCTATACATTCTTACAGGCCTTACTGTCATCATTTTCAACACTGCATAATATTCCATTTGTTGATCTACCCTAACTTATCCAAGTAATTTTCAACAGCTGATCATTTAAGTTTCATATAAGTGTAAATAGTAGCACCAGCACGAGGAGCGGTGCCCGAACACAGGGACAGCCTGGAAGTCAGACTCAGAGCTCAGAACTTCCAAACCCAATCAGCCGGGCCGTGGGGCCAGGCAGGGCCGTGGGAGCAGGTAGGTATATGCGTCACCAAGGTTGGCTCCCTGTCACCGTGTTTCTGTAGCTCAAAGCCTGTGTCTTAGAGCTGGCTGGCTTCCCAGGCTGGTTGGCTTTTCCTTTTGCCCTAAATAAAATTAAGACAAGCTAAAGGCATCTCTACAGGGATCTTTGCATGGACTTGACTTGGGGCTGCACAGAGAAAGGGCTCTGCCACTGGAAGAGCCTGGGGGCAGAGCGGCAGAGTCCACGGGAGCTAAGAACCCTTCTAGAACCTCTGCTCTGCTGCAGGCAGCACCCCAACACCCCAGCAGGTCCCAAGCAAAGCTGGCTGGAAGGAAGTGCCAAGCCCAGGCGTCCTGCTGGCCGTCAGCCCCTCCTCCGCCCCAGGCCCTGGGCTTGCCCTTTCCTTTTCCTTCCTAGACAAGCCCCTGGAGGGAGGCTGAGGCAAGAGAAGGCAGAAAGAAAACAGGAAAAGGGGAAGCAGATGGGAAAGCCTGTGTGAGCTCAGAGGAAAAGGGGACAATGGAGGACAGTCAGGGGAAGGGGAGAGGGGGTAGCTGGCAAGGGCATGTGGGCTCCCCCTCTTGCCCACCAACCCCTCCCCCCCAGATTTCACAGCCCCTGGTTATTCTCTGCAGCTGCTGCCAGCACTTCCAGCTCTCCCAGCATTCAGGGCCAGGAGCGCTCACCTGTTCCCACTGACGGCCCCTCCTCACCAAGCACGTTCCTGGAGAGTTTACATTTGTCATAATATCTATTCACATGTGCCATTCTGGTCTTACTGTTTTTTTTATTTACTTTTCTTATTGTAAGAGACACCAAAAATCAGGAAGTTTGTTCATAATGCACTTGCAGATTTTAAAAAATTGTAATATAGCCCTGGCTGGTGTGGCTTAGTTGGTTGGAGCGCTATCCCATGCACCGAAAGGTTGGGGGTTTGATCCCCAGTGCACGTGGGAGGTGACCAATCGATGTTTCTCTCACAGCGATGTTTCTCTCTTTCTTTCTCTCCCTCTCTCTCTAAGATCAATCAACATATTTAAAACTTTTAAAAAGAATAATAACATAAAAATTGCCCCCAAACACACCACTGTATCTTCAGGTTGTTCCAGGAGCCAACACAAGGATTTCCAGGTAAGGAGGTGATCCTGGGAGACACAGGTCGTGGGGGGTGGGCAGGGAGATGAAAGGGAATCGGCCACCAAGGGGCATGTGATCAGACCAACTAACATCTGGTGGACCACGTGGCTCCGTTAGCCCGCCTGGCGGGAGAGGGAGTGCACACTCTGGCTGGCTGTGTGCACCCCAGAAGCCCCCGGAGAGGGCAGGTGCTGGTGGTGGGCTCATCTAGAGGGTGCCTTGTACTGGTGAGGCCCTGGGAACCCTGGTGAGGGCCCAGAGGTATTGGCCACGCCACTCACGTGACTTGACTAGGACGTCCCAGTTCCCCAGGAGCCCCTTCCCAGGACTTTTCATTACAGTTCTACTCCGTGAGCATGGATACTTCTAAATGATTCGGTTTTGGGGTTTTGAGCTTTATAAGAAATTGTGCTCTCTATGTCTTAGCAGAAGAATATATGTCTTCTTCTACTAACTTCCCCCCATAAGGTTGTATTTCTGAAGCCCATTCGTGTTGGTGCACGTTCCTTGTATTGCTCAGGCTGCGGAATGTCAGGGAGACCATCCACATCAAATAGTTCAACAGAGGCGGCTTAACGTGGGGGTGCTGGACACAAAGGCCTGGAAAGGCCAGGAGTACGAAGTGGGCGTAGTGAGGCAGCTGGAGATTAGCAACCACAGAACCACTACTGTCCTTGAGGTGGAGGGAGGAACCGAGGGGGCGGTGTTACCGGAGCCCGGAGTGGGGCCCCTGCAGGGAACCAAGGCAGACCACTGGGTGAGAGTTGGGACCCCCCAAGGGAGGCACTATTGACTGACACAGGCCCTGAAGCAAGATGGAAAGGAGGAGCTCCCTGGGTTCTCCCTCCACCTTTCAGTCTCTTACCCCTTCCACGACAGCTGGTTGCCAAGAAAGCGTGGGAAATGCGGTTTGGGCGCCGAGAAGAGTGCAGCGAGGGGAGAGTGGGGAGTGGGCGTGAGCACAGCAGGAACGAGTCTGTAGTTTGTGTCGATGTCTGTGTAGTATTCCATGCCCGAAGGACACCTGGTTGGTTCCAGTTTTTTTCTCTTACAAGCCCTTTTGTGCATATCACCTGGTACACACGTGTCAGCATTTCTCAAAGCTAACATTTTCTGTTCTATTTTTTTAATTTATTTTTTAATCATTATTCAGGTACAGTTTCTATCCTTTACTCCCATTCCAGCCAACCCACCCATCCCTCCACTCCTCCCTCCCATTTCCAACCCCCCTAGTTTTTGTCCATATGTCCTCTATATTTGTTCCTGTAAACCCTTCCCTTCTCCCCTGAAGTTCCCCTGAAATTCCCTCCCCTCTCCCCTCTGGTCACTGTCAACCTGTCCTCTATTTCAGTGTCTTTGGCTATATTTTGCTTGTTTCTTTGTTTTGTTGTTTAGGTTCCTGTTAAAGGCAAGATCATATGGTATTTGTCTTTCACTGCCTGGCTTATTTCACTTAGCATAATGCTTTCCAGCTCCATCCATGCTGTTGTAAAGGGTAGAAGCTCCTTCTTTCTTTCTGCTGCATAGAATTCCATTGTGGAAATGTATCATATTTTTTGATCCATTCATTTACTGATGGGCACCTAGGTTGTTTCCAGCACTTAGCTATAGTAAATTGTGCTGCTATGAACATTGGGGTGCATAGGTTCTTTTGGATTGGTGTTTCAGGATTCTTAGGATATAGTCCCAGCAGTGGAATTGCTGGGTCAAAAGGAAGATCCATTTTTAGTTTTCTGAGGAAGTTCCATACTGTTTTCCATAGTGGTCGTACCAGTCTGCTATCCCACCAACAGTGCACTAGGGTCCCTTTTTCTCCACAGCCTCTCCAACACTTGTTGTTTGTTGTTTTGTTTATGATGGCCATTCTGATCAGTGTGAAGTGGTATCTCATTGTAGTTTTAATTGTTCTATTTTTATTATTGCTCTTATTGCTCATTATATCATTTCCACCACCATCACCACCACCTCCACCACCACCACCATCATCACCACCACCACCACCACCACCATCATCATCACTGCTCGTGTCCGGCTAAGCTGATTTCACCACTCACTAGTGGGTCTGCAGTTTGAAAACGACCACTCCAGGAGCATCGCTAAAAACAGCAGTGTAGGGTCGTTGGGCATGCATAGCTTCAATTTCACCAGGAAACGTCCAGTCGTTTTTAAAGGCAGCGCCACTCCACGTACCCATCAGCCACGCAGACAAGGGCTGGGTGTTCCCCAGCCTCGCCGACACGGGTGGGCACACAGGAGAAGCTCCTCGCGGGAGCTGCCTTTGATTTGCTTTGTTTCCTAAAGAGGGAGAGCGAGTGTTCGTTTCTTTACAAGCCTTTCTTATATCCTTTCTGTGACATTGTTCCTAAGCCCGTCTTCCTTTGGTGTGATTTTATTTCTTCTCTTTTTCATTTGTAGATATTCTTTATAGACTCAGGATACGAATCCTTTGTGGCAAATGTCTCCTCAGGTTTTGGCTGGCCTTTTCACTTCCGTTCTCGTGTCCCTTTATGGACAGTTCTTTATTTTAACGTGGTTGAATGTCCCCGACATTCACCTTGTTGTTGACAGATGAATGCTTTGTGTTTTGTATAAGAAATCCATCTTCCTCTTGTGATCATAAAATACCCTTCTATATATTCACGTTAAATATCTTTCCCTTTCCATCTACATTTCTTTGATCTATTTGGAATTTGTTACTGTCTCTGAGTGACGACCTGAGAATAAGAGTCAGTCTCCTTCTGTGCCTCGTGGGTACTCCCCCCGCTGCACCATTGGTAAGGCCTAATCTTGCCCGCCGAGCCCTAAGTGCCTGGTTTCTTTCCACATCCGTGAGGCAGTGTTTTGGGGCTTTCTACCTTGTCTGGTTAATCTCTCTGTCTACCCCTCTGCTGACTACACTGTCCTGATTACTGTGTTTTTTAAGACATCTTGATACCCAGCAGGTCAAACTCCCCACCGGTTCTTCTTTTAGAATGCCTCAACAACTCTTAGTCTTTTGTCCTTTCGTAAGAATCTCAGATTCAATTTGTGAAGTTGTTTTGTTTGAAGTGCATGGAGTCTGAACTTCCGTTTAGAGACACTGGATGTCTTTACAGAGATGTGATCTTCCTATTCATGAATGTGGCCTGTCTGTCTTCTTCAATGAAGGTCCAGGGGACAGGCATCAAGCCATATGTATTCAATGGAGAGCTTGCAGGGTTGGGTGAGGGTGGTATGAATCCCTCTTGTGAACCCTGAGAAGGAATTTATCTACCGATGGACTCCCTGTGGTTAACGACCTAAATTCCAAACTAGAGTCTGGGAGCATTCACTGACTGAGGACTCTCCTGTCCTCTGTGTTCTGGGAAGAACCAGAGCCTGAATTTCAGCCTCCTGCACTATGCCCTGCCCGTTTGGGCCATCTGAACCAACCATGCAGGGAAGCCCCATAATACCACTTAACCAATAGACTGTGACCAGCCCTGACCAATCAGAACTGCACAAATGTCACCTCTCATTTGCATCGATAGCAGCCAATCAGAACTGACCAGATCAGACTTGAAGTCCTCATTTGCATAAATGGACCTGCATGGGAACCTGGGTGGGAATTTTCTCTATAAAAGCCAGCCTCTCCTGTGTCAGCTGAGCACACTTTCATTTTCCACTGGAGGCTGCGTCTCCCTGGTTCCCCCGAATAAACTTAGTCCTTTTAATACCTTTTTGGGAATTTTTTTTGCTGACACCCTGTACTTCCAGTCTGTCTCTGGCTAGAGAATGCCTCGGGCCAAGAAACACAGACGCTGGCAGTGAACTGGTGGCCTGTGCTGAGCGTCTGGGTGGTGGGCGGCACCTGCGAGGAAAGGGATTTTAGACAGGCCTTCCTGTAACTGCAAGAAAACTCCACTTGTCCAAGCCCATTGTTCGATGCAATGAGCTCTTACTTTATTCACATGGAGACGAAAATCAAACATTTCATCTCTCACATCTCAGAGTGGCCTTCTAGGAAACAGTAGTCTTTTCCTGTGCCCCACGGTCACTGTGCCACTCCGGTGCTTGCTGGGTGGAGTTGAATAATGCGCCCACAAAACCTATATCCTTTCCAGCATCTCAGTATGTGGCCTTATTTGGAAATAGGGTCACTGCAGATATAATTAGCTAAGTTACAATGAGGTCAGACTGCAGTAGGGTGGGCCCTCAGTCCCACGTGACTGGTGTCCTTATAAGAAAGGGGAGGAGACACAGATGGAGCAGAAATTGGGGTAATGCCTGTACAAGCCAGTGGACACCAGGGGTTGCCAGCAGCCACCGGAAGCTGGGAGAGGCCTGGCATGGACGCCCCTCGCAGCCTCAGAAGGAACCAGCCCTGCTCACACCTTGATCTTGTACGTCTGGCCTCCAGACTGTGAGGCACTCACACGCCTGGGATGGCTGTGTCTCGCCTGGGCTGACTTGTCTTCATTACTATGAGGGGCTGAGCTTGGGGCAGACCTGGGCCTTCTGAGGTCACAGAGCAGGAGGGGCCCCCAGACTGCATGTGCTCCAGAGACAGCAGTAGGTGTGCGTTTACCTTTTTAAGAAACTGTGAACCATCCTCCAAAGTGGTTGTTGCACCTCGTGTTGCATGGTTAGTGCTGAGGTTCCTCCACACCCCCATTGATTCTTGGCATGGTCGGTGTGTTAACTTCAGCTGTTCTAACTGGTATGTCAGGGATCTCACTGGGGTCTTAGTTGCGTCTCCCTAACGACTAGGGATGTGGAGCATCTTCTCAGCCTCAGACGGCACAGTCACCGTCTCTACATTGGCACATGTGACCACTCACCCCACGGTGTCACTCCTCTTCTCCAGAGCCCTGGCACAAAGAAACTCAGGCACAGATAAGTTAAGAATCTCTCCCAAGTCACAGACCTTGTAAGTGCTAGAGCCCGAGATCCTTTGAGACAAATGCTCAGCCAGTAAGCATCAGGCCACCTGTGTCGGCTGGGATGCGTTTGTGGCCTCAACAGCAACTTCACCAGGACCTACGAGGTTTTCCCAGAAGCTGCTCCCCACCCGCCCTTGCTGGACAGAGGTGCCCACATCAGCTGTGACATCTGAGCTGTCCCTGAGGGTCCAGTGCCAGGGCCAGGCAGAGATCTCTGCAATAGAGGCGAGGCCCAGAGGGGAGAAAGGGGCTGTGGCCCCAGCCCTGAGTTGCACAGGACTCCCTGCTGCTCACCCTCCTGACAGCACTTCGCTCAATTCTGCCAATAGGGAAGAGGAGCTGTGCTCGTTTTCAGTTACATTCCTGCGGCCAGGAGCCCATGCGGTCCAGTGCACGTGGTGTTCAGACACAAGATTAAGTTGGAAGAACATCGGCCCCTGTTCCTGGCTCATGTTGCCTCCCTTCGTGCACAGGATCCTCGGTTATTACTTGTCACACAAAGCTGTCAGCCAGATGGCCAGACCTGCAGTCCAGGGTGAGTCAGTGCCCATCTCTCCTGAACCCAGGCGGTGCCTTCCCCTCCACGCACCCTGCCTCTGAGCCCAGCCTGTGATTTAGCATGCATGGGTGTGGACGCCTCTGAACCAGCATGCTGCCAAGCAGAGGACGCTGCTGGAAGAGGATGAAAAGCCCCAGTGAGAGTGTTAAGCTGTGAACCATCTGCACCATCTAAAGAGAAAAGGAGCCAGTAGGCACAGGGGAATGTGGCGGTGCCCATCTCTGCAGTGAAACCCAACCAGAGGCTGTGCTTCTGGGACTCTCCAGGAGCCTCTGGACACTGGCACGTGGAGATGCATTCCCTAAGGAGCAAGCACGCCAGCTAAACCAGATTATGGAGACACTGCACTCAACCCACACCCAACACTAAGCCAGGGTGTCGCTCAGACACTAAGGCAACTGGCATATGTTGTCAAACGTGAAAGAACCTTGGGAAAACAACCATCCGTGAGGTTTCCTAGGATCTACGCCTCAGGAATAAAACTCAGGCAATGGAAAGGTGTCTGAAGAAGCTGTAGAGAGAACTCAAGAATGACCTCCAGCCAGAGGGCAGCCCAGAAGGTCGGCAGGTGCAGGTGCTAGGAACACGGGAACACGGAAGTCCACAATCTGGTCGGTCGGCATGGGATCACGGTGTCATGAGGGAGACAGAGAGGGTTCCTGGGAGGGGACCCGAGGACCCAGCATGGTAACCTCGTGAAGAGGGGCAGATGGGCATTCTGGCTCAGGGAACAGTATGAGCAAAGTCTCGGAGAAGGAGGGAGCCTGGCCAGAACGCGGGGCAGGAAGTAGGTGGGAGATGGATGGATGGACGTTCAAGATGAAGCTGAAGAGAGAGCAGGGCCAGCAGCCATGGTCTGCAGGCCATGGCACCAAGCTGTGAGAGTGACATCCACCATCAGACATTCAGCAGAGTGATGTTTCTCTTTGCTCGGTGAGGGGGAAGATGGACTGGATTTGGGAAGAGAGCATGGAGTGGCTTTGTGAGTACCCTAGTTTAGACTAGGGTGGTAATGGTAGATGTGGTGGTCTCAGAAGAAGCCCAGGAGGCAAACCCATTAGAGCTGGGGGGGATGCTGTGGAGAGAGGAAGGTAACCCAGACTTCATAGCCCCTCTGGAACTTGCTGTTGTCTGTTTAGCCAATTCTGGTGAGTGAGTAAAGGGTTAGCATAACCTTTATCATCTCCATGGATGGGTTCGATATTGGTTTAACTTTCTAGCCCTACTCCCCTGGAAACTGGATGAAAGTGAAACACTGGAACAATGTTGATGATAACAGTGACCCCCAATTGGCACATTTCACCTGGACTTGCAGGTCTCTCTGCCTGTGCTAGGGATGCCCGGTGGGTTTGCCACTGATTGAAAGCCCTCTCACTGGGCACACTTCTTAATGGAAGTTGTGCCATTCCCCCTGAACTGTATTTGAGATATGAGGCTTTCAAACCAGGTGGCTTCATCCACTCATGTGGGCCTTGCTTTGTCACATCTGAGCTGTCACCTGGTGAGAGAGGGGGACATAGAAGGAGGTTAGGCACTTTTGCTGAAAATCAATTGACCATATACACGTGGACGTGTTTCTTGATTCTCAATTTAGTTCTGCTGATCCGCAGATCTGTCCCTCGCCAACACTGCGCTGTTTCCATTGCTGTAGCTTTCTAATAAATTGTCCAAGTCAGCTATATTTTTCAACTTGTTTTTCTTGTTTCAACATTTTGATTATTCTTGGTTCTTTTTTTATATAAAATTTTAATATAAATTTTTATATAAATTTATAATTAGATTACAAGTATTACAGAAACAACTGTTGAATTTAGCTTGGTGTTGTGTAACATCTACAGATCCATTTAGGGAGGGTTGACCTCTTAACAGTGTGAGCCTCTTGATTCAAGTACACAGCGTAACTGTCGTTTTACCCAGGACTCCATCAACACCTCTGAGTGATGTTTTATAGTTTTTAGTATGCAAATCTCACATATACGTCATTAAATTCATCCCTAGATAGTACATGTGTTTGTTATTGTATGTATTAAATTTCAATTTCCAATTGTTTATTGCTGGTGTATAGAAATATAATCAATTTGTTAATTGCCTTTATATTCTGCAACCTTGCTGAACTCATTTATTAATTCTAATAAGACAATATGTAGATTCCTTAGGATTTTCTACATATGATCTATTTCATGTGTGAATAAGCACTTTTATTTCCTTCCATCCAACTCGCTTGCTTGCTTTTTTTCTTTCTTTCTTTCTTTTTTTTCTCCTCTCCTTCCTTTCTTCCTTGTTTTCTTTTTTTGACTAAAGACCTTTCTTGTCTAAGATCTCTGGGACATTGTTGGCTGGAAATTATGAGAGTAACATTTTGTTTTGTTCTTTGTCCTAGGGAGAAAACATTCATTTTTTTCCAACATGAAGTATGATGTTATCTATAATAATAATCATTATTATTATAATCCACAAATATATAGTAAATTACACTGGCCTTTGAACATTAAGCCAACCTTGAATTCCTGGGATAAATTCTACACAGTTGAGATGTACGATCCTTTTCACATATAACTGGGTTTTATTTAACATTTTGTTAATGAATTTTGCACATATATTCGTGAAGGATATTGATTCACAGTTTCCCTGTCGTGTCTGTGGGTTACCAGGGTAACACAGGCCTCATGGGGTGAACAGAAAGGGCTCTTTTATTTCCTGAAAGGGCTCATACAGGTTGGCCATTATTTTTTCAACAAACATTTTATGGCATTCGGTGTGAAGCTTTTTGTCTGGAGGTCTTCTTTCTGAGAAGGTTTTTTGTTATGTCTCAATCTCTTCAACAGATATAGAACTATTTGGATTTTTAAAATTTCTTTTTGTATCAGTATGGATAATCTGTCTCTCAATGAATTCGTATATTTCATCTGAGCTATGGAATATGTTAGAATAGAATAAAATGGCTTATAATATTCCTGTACTAGCTGTTGAAAAGCTAATACAGGAGTATTGCACAGGGTCTGCAGTCATTCTTGATATTGGCGATTTATGCCGGGACTCTACGAAAACAAGAGAAACAAAAAGCAGCCAGCCTTTGGCTTCAGTAACTCTCTCTATTTTTTGTCTGTTTACTATTCCATTGGTTTCTGTCTTGATCTGTATTATTTCCTTTCTTCTACATTCTCTGTGTTCAATGGGTTCTTTTCCCCGCAGTTTTGTAAGATGGAAGCCAAGGTTGTTTTGAGATCTTTATTCTTTCCTACTGTGAGTATTCAGTGCTATACAATTCCCGCTAAGCACTGTTTCAGCTTCTTCCCCAAAATTTTGATATATTGCATTTTCATTTTCAATTAATTCAAAATATTTTTTTATTTCTTTGAGAGTCCATTCTGACGTATGGCTTATTTTGGAATGTTTAAAATTTCCAAATAGTTTGGGACTTTATCGATATCTACTTCTGATTTCTTGTTTTCTTATGCCCCAGAAGCGTATTTTATGTGATTTGTATTCTTTTAAGTTTGTTAAGGTGTATTTTATTGCCCAGAATATGGTCTATCTTGGTGAGTGTCAATGTGTACTTGAGAAGAACCTGTTCTTCTCCAGAAGTATTGTTGGGTGGGGTGTCCTAGAAACATCAACCAGGTCTCAGTATTGATAGCGCTCCTCGTGTCTTCTACACCTTTATTGATTTTTCCCGTCTACTTGCTCTAGCAATTGCCGAGTGCTGACCGCTTTGACTGTCACCGGGGATCTGTTTATTCATTTCTCTTGTCCAATCAGTTTTTGCTTCACATATTTTGAAGTCTATTGTTTAGAAACAAACATGCTTATTTATGATTGTTATATCCTCTTTGAGAACTGACTCATTCATCATTATCTGTGATATTTCTTTTTTATGAAGTCTGTTTGCTATCAAGATAGCTGCTCTGACTTTCCTTGGGGTAGTGATTGAATGGCATATCATTTTTCATCCTTATGCTTTCAATATATATCTGTCTTTATGTTTAACATGGATTTCTTGTAGACACAACCTAGTTGGGTTTTTCATTCGATTTGACCATCTCTACCTTTTAACAGGTGTGTTTAGACCATTCACACTTCATTGGATTATTGATAAGATTAGATTAAAATGGTAATTTTGCTGGGGGTCTTTTATTTGTTTCATCTGTTATTTTTCTTTTACTCTTTTCTGCTATCTCTTTGTTGAACAATTTTTATAATTCTGTTGTATGTCCTCTTGACTTATCACTTATACCTCTTCAAAAAAACTCTAAAGGTTGCCCTAGGATTTAAAATAAAAACTCTAATGGTTGCCCTAGGACTTAAAATATAAATTGTAGTCAGAATTTATATTCAGATAGAACCAGACCACCTCACTTGTAGTGTAAGGACCTTACAACATTTTCCCAATTCCAACCGGTCATCCTTCCTATTGGCATACAATTCACTTTTATGTATGCACTCAACACAATACAATGCTATTTTTCCTTTAGAGCAGGGGTGTCAAACTCATTTTCACCAGGGGCCACATCTGCCTCGAGGTTGCCTTCAAAGGGCCGAATGTAATTTTAGGACTGTGTAAATGTAACTACTCCTAAACAGTTAAGCGAGAGCTCGGCACTGCCGCCAGGTAGAAGCAAGGTGCCGGCCGATAAAACAAGGTGGAGGGCCGGATTTGGCCCTTGGGCCTTGAGTTTGCTACCTATGATTTGGAAAGAAGCTGTCATTTATAGCAATTAAAAATAAGGGGAAAAGAATATTATCTCACCTTTATTTCTTCCATTTCTGTGACTCATTTCTTTGTAAAGATGCAGATTCGTTTCACTTTCTTCCTGATGGTTGGTTGTCATTGAACACTCCTTGAGGAGTAGGTGTCCTCCTACTGGCGATACATTCCTGTCACTCTTGTTTCTCTGAGATAGAGTTTTTTCTCAAATCCTAAATTTTAAAAGACGTTTTCCCTAGTATAGAACTCTGAATCAATACTTTTTTTCCTTTCAGAGCAATAAAGATACCCCTCCATTGTTGTCTGACATGTGTGGTTTCTGAAGAGAATTCTGCTCTAATTCTTCTCCTTGTTTCTCTGCACATAATGTGTCTGTGATTTTACTCTGCTCGCCTTACAGGTTTTTCTCTCCCCCTTCAGTTTAAATATGTTGGGCGTATGGGGTTTTCCGTGTGGTTTTGTTTGCTTGTTTGTTTTCCCTTGTCAACGCAGGAAACGTTCAGACCTGTACAGAATGTTTTATGAGTTTATTGGAGCCAAACTGAAAATCGCCAGAAAGCAAAATCTCAACTGATTGAGAAAATACTCCCCAGATGGCAGTTTTGCACCTTATTTTATACATGAGAACCAAAGGGGAAGGCATGTGACAGGAAATCGGCTGGTGATAAATTAGGGAGGTGGGAGAAAGGGAAGGTGGGGGTGGGATCTCTGGGACTGGATAAGAAGTACCGTATTTTGCCACGTATAATGCGCACCCGCGTTTTTGGCCCAAACTTTCAGGGAAAAAATCTTTTGTTTTAATTTTTTAATTCAATTTGTACTCATTTATATTTAAAGACTTGTTTTTTATATTATAAAGGAATTTTAGCATTTACTTTTGAACATATTATGGCACAAGAAATTTTATGTAACACATAGTTACAAAACACAAGAACAGATACAAGGTATTTCAGGCACTACCTGAATATATAAATGCACGTCTTTATTTTTCCCTCAAAATTGTGGGCCCCAAAAAGGGCACATTACACCTGGCAAAATATGGTAAGAGGATCAGACAAATACTTGTGTTACACAGCTGGGTGCAGGGTCGTTAACAGTTACAATTAACATGACAATACTAACAATATACTAACAATGAAGGGGCTTGTGGTCTCTGCTCCCTGCGGGTGGTTGTGCTTGGGGCAGGGGAAGAACGACTGTGATATTCCAAAGATATGCTATCAGGTTTGTTGTGGTGGATGTCGCTATCTCCGGCAGGCTCTGTTAAGGTAACGACTGACCTTTGTTAGGGAAAAATTCCAGCCTGGGATGTGACTCGCTGGCGTGACTCACCCTCAGTTAGGAAGTTTTCCTTTCCGACCATCCTTGTGGTTGCTTCTGAGTTTGTAATTCGGCCACGCAGGCCTCCCCTGAGCTTGTCGGGTTTCGTGTGCGACCCCCCTTTCCTCCACGGCCTTCTGGGGACGTTTATCCTGCTGTGTGTTCTCTGTGCTTCTTTGATCCATGGTTTGGCGTCTGTCGTTAATCTTGAAAAGTCTTCAGCCATTTTTCTTCAAAAATGTCCTCTACCCGCCCCCCTCTCTTTCCCCTCCTGTGACCCAGCGATGCGGACGTTAGGCTGTTAGATCCTGTCGCACGGCTCTCCGATGCACACTTCTGGGTGTTTCTTCCACTCTGTTTTTTTTCTTTCTGTTTTACTTTGGATAACTTCTGTAGCACTCTTTTCAAATGCGCTGGGTGTTTCCTTAGCTGAGTGGTTTGCTGATGAGCCTGTCGAAACCGTTCTTCATCCCTTTTACTGTGCGTTTTCCTCTTTAGCGTTTCCGCTTCATTCTTTCTCACTGTTTCCATCCCTTTTTCAGGCCATCCATTGCTTTAAGCAAAACACTGAAAGCAACCCATGTCTCATTATGGGGGGATCACTCACTAAGTATGCTATTTCCATGGCACGGAATAGACGTGTGATCGTTTGAGTAAATGTACATTAGTGCCACGGAAGGAACAACGGCAGGTATTGTGTTCATAAAGCAAGTTTTAGAACTATGGTTTTATCCCATGTCTGCTTTTACAATTTCACAAAACAACCTTCTACATTTCTGCAGTAAAAAATACTATAAAATGCATTTTATAAAAACCAGCAGAGGACTAATAACAGGGACTATACTTGGCAGGAGACTGAGATGCGGAGGCAGGTCAAGTGGGAATTTAGTTTTATGACTAACATTTGGAGTTTTTACAATGAGTTATAATCATGTCAGTTGTGCATCTTTAAATGGCTCCGGCTTCGACTGCTGGTGAGGGACAGTGGGGAGAGACGCACACACTGCTCAAATATAAGGTTCCAGGTAAAGGTGGCTGGAGGTGGTTGTAGCTACAAACCTTCTGTCCTGCAAGTTTCATACAGAGCCTCCGAAGCTGTCCGGAGAAGGGGCACTTTGATATGCAAACGCCTGGCTCAGCTGTAGTACGCTTGTCTCCTCTCCCCCACTCCTTTGCTTTCCTTTTCTTTCCTCCCTCCCTCCCTCCTTCCTTCCTTACTTCTGTTCACTGGTGAACAGAGCAAAGAAGCTGTGTGTCCGTGTCTGAATTCCAGTGGAGGGAAGTGGGAAGCCCATAAGCAAATAAATGAGCAAATGAACAAATAAGGGAACAAGAATATTAAACAGTGGCAAGAGCCCTGCCAAAGAGGAAACCAGCGTGGCGTGAGGCGGCAAGTGCTGGGCTCCTGGTGAGAGCCGGGCGGTCGGAGTGAGCTCCGAGGACCACGGGTGCTGCAGACAGTGAGGGTGGGTGCTGGGAATGAAGGCCAAAGCCTACACCCCTCATTCAGTGGGGTTGGGAATTGAGTAGGGTTGGAATTGTTTCAATACTGATCAGGAGTGTGAACAGACCCAGGTTCTGCGTGTGTGAGTGTGCGGTGTATGCATAGTTGGAAAGTCATCCCACCCCCGGGGGTGAACAGGAGTGGGTGAGCCACAGTGATTCACTCGTCTGAGGGAGGCTGTGACGTGGCCACCTATCAGGAAGGAAAGGAGCCAGGTTGTGCTGTTTGCAGAAAGCCGCCAGGCTGGCAGGAGGAGATCAGCTGGACTTCTTGCTCCCGCCCGTGTGCGTTGGCAGCACCGTGCAGCCTATTGTACGGAGCCTGCTGCTTCCCTGGGGGTTGAAGCACTGCAGTGTTGTCTCTGAGAAATGGGATGGTCCAGGTCCAGGTCCTTAGATGATGAACTTGAGAATTCGAGGACATCCCCTGCCCGCCGTGACTCACTGTGAGTTCAGGTGTTTCCCTGTAACAGTGAAATGAAGAAATGGCCCTGATATTAGTAAAAATGTTTGTTATGAACCTTTGAAAATGTGGCCAGGATGTGAGGGGCCCCAGTCGCATCTCAGACTGGGGTGGACCGTGGGACCAGGGCCTGAGAACTGAAGGACATGACCTGCTGTGGAACCAGATACGCTTTCTGGATATACTGTGCTTTTCACAGCCGCCTCTGCCTGTGTGTAAGTTCCCCTCTCCTGATAAAACTTACTTGTGTAGCACTTGGCAAGCTCCCTGGTGCCTCTTTGGGCACAGAGAGAGGAGACAGCCTGGGCAGAGGTCACGTGTCTTGCCCTTTCCGTGTCCTTGGCCTTGCTCGGCTGGCCCCAAGGCACCTTCCCGGCCTGTCCCACATTTCTCCCTGCACACACCTACAGTCCCCACCCCCAGGCCCACTGCCCACGGGGCAGGACAAATGCCCAATGCGAGCAGGACTCCACTGAGGGGATCCACTGCAGTTTCGGAAAACCCTGTCAATTTAAAACAAAAATCAACTTAAAAACAAAAACAAGCCCCGCATGGGGTATGAGTGGGTAGGGAGCCTCTATTTCCAACCACAGGGGGACCATCAGTCCAGCCTCATGGGCAGCGCCGGCTGGTTACTGTCAGACCAGTGTCCGATTCGCAGGCCGAGCTGAGGGCCAGCACGGCATTTCAGCCATTTCTGCCCTTTCTCCTGCGTCAGGACACGTGAGACACACAGCATCAGAGGAAACAGGAAATCAACCCAAGGGACAGACAAGAATGTGGCTGGACCTGGGGTTCAGGCCCTTCCACCCAGGACTCCCTCCCACTCACCGCACGACACACCGAGTTTCTGCACACACGGGGGCTGGCCCTCCCTCTGGGGCCCTGCTCCAGAGCCCCCACCCTTGGCGTCTCCACCTGCCTCTTCGGCCCAGCTGAGCAGCCCCCTGGCCGCAGGCCTCTACTGCCCAGACTTGCCGTGGTCCCTCGCCCCCAGCACTTGGCACCACTGGGACTCACCTTAGGGTGAGTTGACACTGTGCACCCCTCCCAAGGTGAGGGGGCGTCTCTGTGGACGGGGGCGGAAGGAGGCACAGCAGTGTCAGCTGAGGGAGATCTGACGCCTTCTTGCACTACGTGCACATCTGTGTTTTCTACTTGTCCCGCAGTGATCGTGTGTTCCTCGTGTATCGTGGGGGGGGCAGAAACTGTGCTCTCCTGTCCCAGGTTCTTCCGGCCAGTCTAGTAATTAAATGGACATGAGGCAGTTAAGGAGAGAAAACAACCCAGTTTGATGCATACACATGTACTTAGGGGAACCCACGTGTGTGAGTGGATCAGGGACAGACATGGGAAACGGGGGAAGGCACTTGGGGCTGCAGAGGGGACGAGGGCCATCGCAGGGTGACGGGAAGAGGGGATATCCAGCCAGTCCTCAGAAGTTTGCCCCGCCCTATAGGTAGGTAAAAAAAGTCATTTCTGGTGACAACTCTTATTATGGTCGAGGTCCCTAATTTAAATTCTAGGTAGCAGGGGGAGGGTGCCGAAGTTTCCCTTGAGCCCAAAGGGTCTGGGTTGCCTTCAGCTCAAAATAATCCTCATACCACACAAGCATGTCTTGGGGTAACTAGTTCTGAACCCCTTCACTAAATAAAAGAAAAAAAACTCTAATAAGAACAAGACGTTCTTACTATAAGAACAGGAACTGTGGAGACATACAGTGATGATTCAATGGTAGTATATATAGTGAAAAAAAGGAGCCCCAAACTTATTTTTTACAGCTGTGAGTGGAGCAACCGTTAAGAAAGCCTTACTTTAGTACTTTTTGTTGATAGCATTGTTCAGCACACAAAGGCTCTTTTAAGCTAGCCTTCCCCCCAAAGCCCACAAAGGTGGGCTCACCCTGCCCTGGGGCCTCTAACTGGGGAGAGGAGAGGTGGTGACACCACCCAAGGTGGTGACTGGGAGAGGACAGGAGGCAGGTGGTGAGCCCCAGGGCCCCACAAGCACTGCTCTCCCCGCTCCCAGACGCACCCTCCAGGAGCTGTGGATCCGGGTGCTGTGGGTCCGTCACACCAGCAATGATCCGCTGACTGCAGGTTTGCAGGTGGGTGGGGCTGGTGGAAGCAGGATGGGCCTGCGGGCAGGTGAGGTGAAGGAGCCGCAAGAGCCCCTGGGCTTCGGATTCCTCTCCTGGAGCTGCGCTTAGCTGAGGGATGGGCTGATGATGGTCAGGCAGATAGGCTGGAGCTACACGGAGGGGTGCTGTTAGGACCTGGACATGCTCACCACACACATGAACACACCACACACGTGCAAGTGCACACAGCAGGTGAAGCCACGGAAACACCAAACGCACGCACTAACAGCACCCACAAACTCACCCACCCCCACTGCACAGACACCTGTGGGACACAGGCGCACCCACCGCAGGGCCCCATCCTGCCCTTCCATCCACACAAGAAACAAAGGTTGTGCCAAGGAGTGTATGTACACTAATCCTCTGCCCTATGACATCCTCCTCATTTTTAAAAACCGTGGCCACAACCTCCATTGATCTCTCTCCCCACCATGCACCACGAGTGTCCTTGTCACGCAACCCAGAGGACTCCAGGCTTCAGGGCAGACGGTGACGGAGGTGCGGGCTGGTGAACAGACAGGGCCTGGGGTCCAGGGCAGGGTGCGTGCGGCTGGTAGTGGAGGTGTCCATGGGCTGGATGAGAAGCCAGGCCGGCCTCTCTGTAGCAGTGTGGGGGGAGGGGCAGGAGGGAGGTGCTGAGGACAGCTGTCAGGCAGCGTGGGCCCTGAAAGGCAGTGGTGGAGGGGCACAGGCTACTTCCAGCATGGAGGGTATGTGGCTGGGGCCTGGCGAGGAACAAGGTCTCCAGGCTGGTTGAACAGTGGAGTCAGGAAGTGTCCCGCAGGATGTGCGGGGGGAGTGGAGCAAGAAAGGTGGAGGGAGGCTTGGAGGGGGAGGGGCAAGCAAGCGTCTTGTGTGGAGGTCCAGGCTGGAGACGACCCTGCCAGGAAGGGCAGTGGGGACTGAGGAGGGCATTTAGTAGCAATCCAGGGGGTTTCACAGGAAGTTGGAAGTCAAGGGCCCTGGTGCAGTGGCCTCTGTTTCCTGCAGGGGCATGGGGATCAGATCCAGGCAAATGCGAGTTACTGTAAGAGGTCAGGTATGAGGGGGCTGTCGGTGTGGAGAGGCCTGTCAGGTGGGTTTGAGGACAGGACCTCATGCACAGCTGCCCCGAGGAAGGAGGTGAGGCCTGGGTCAGGCACAGCTGCCCCCAGGTAGGAGCTGAGGCCTGGGCCAGGTGCACCTGCCTAAGGCAATAGAAACGGAGTGGACATAAGTGGGGGGTGGGAGGCTGAATATTCCCTGGTGAGGGGCAGCTGGACTTCCAGGAGGGAGAGGGGCCTGTCAGGTTCCGGGTGGGGGGGCCTGGCGGAGCGGGCCTTCTCAGAGCCCCTCCAAGGAGCCCTCCAACCCTTTGTAAAGTGGGGACAGGATCCCTCAGGGATCGCAGGCGTGAGCTCGTGGGAAGGGCCACCTGAGGCTTCCTGGAGCACAGGGCTATCCTTCCCCAGGAGTTGATGGAGGTGGCGGTGGTGCGGCGTGGGGAGCGAGGCAGGGGTAGGGCTATCGTCCTGGGCCTGAGCCCGCTGAGGCCACGAGGCTGGCTGCGCCATCACCACGCGTCTAATACGCCCACGAGACTGGGCAGGAGGAGCCCAGCTTCCTCTCCCTCCATCCATTGTCCCCCGGCGATAAAACGTCTTTGTTCCAATCGCCCGCCTCCTTGCTGCTTCCACGGGACTCAGGGCCTGAGGACCACTCTCCTGGGGGCCGCGGAATACATCTTCCGGAATAAACTCAGGGCCAAGCACTTTGCGTCTGCCTGGACCTTGCCCAGGCCTTGGAGCCTGGACCCCACGTGCCAAAGGCAGCTGCGGAGAAGCTCTCTCCAGGGGTGGGGGCGCTGGCAGACTACTCGCTCTGGGGTTGGGGGCTGGGAAGGAAACACCCCACTCTGCCGCGAGGGGGTGCTCGGGCCCAAGGGAGTGGCCCGTTACCTCTTGGCGCGCGGGTTCGTCCCCCGTAGCCTAGCCCGGGCCCAGCCCAGCCCAGCCCAGCCCAGCCCAGCCCGCGCACCTCCTGGTCCAGCCTGACGCCAAGGCCCCGCCTCCCGGCCCCACTGAGCCCCGCCCCCTCGGTCTGAGTCTTGCGCCCCGCCCCCGGCCCGTCCCCGCGGTCCGCCCCGCCTAGCGCCCGGTCCCCACCCCGCCCCCAGCCCGTCCAGCGGCGGCCGCAGCACCGGGGCCGAGCGGGCGCACAGCCGCGGAGGGTGCAGCATCCGCGGCGCAGACCGTCCAGCTGCCTGAGCATGGAGCCGAGGTGCGGGCCGCGGGGGCCGAGAGGCGGGCTGGGGCAGAGGGGTCGCTCACACGCACGGAAGGGGGTCGCACGGGCGGGCGGGGGACGCACGCGGCAAACTAACCTGTGGCATGTCGCCCGCAGGTGGCTCTGGCTGCGGCCGCTGCGGCGATGCCTCCTGGACATGCTCGCGCTCCTGGTCCTGCTACTCTGGGTTCGCGCGGCTTCGGCGGAACCAGGTAAGAACAGCGGGGACGCGAAACTATGTTCACCAGGCCGTCCGCACTCAGGCGCTTTGTGCGGGTCTCCAGAGGTCCCCGCGGTCATGGCCTCCTTACCTCCAGCCCGACTCGGCTTTGGTCCCAAGAAGCGGACCCGGCTCTGCCCACGCACACCGGTGGCCTGCGGGCGGCAGGCGGAGGAGGGGCGGAGTGGGGCTGGGGCCCTGTGTTCTGGGTGTCCCTCGACGGCCATTCATTTTTCGGCCACCTGTGTTCGCGCCACCTCTGCGCACCGCAGGGTGCAGGGAGTGGGCTGGGCTGCGGCTGGTGCGGGATGCCCGCACCGTGAGCTTCTCGCGTCCTGACCAAACTTGGGCGACTGTGCTGGGAAGTTGGTGCGTTCGGCGGTCCCTTCTGCCGGCTGTGGGCCAGCGAGGGGCCGGGCCTGTGATTGTGCTGGTGATGTTTTCCACTCGCGGTGCCTCCAGAGCATCCACCGCCCGCCCGCTGGGGCTTTGTCGCCGTCACTGGTCTCGCCCCTCGCGGCTCCAGAGCGGCCTCAATGGGTTGCGCCTCCGAGCCCCGGGAGTGACCACGCGCGGATGCTGGCGTGTCTTTGAGAAAGATGGTGCAGTTAGGAGCGAAGATACTTAGTTTTCAACCTTTTGAGGCAAACCTACTCGGGTTCCCCAGGGCCAGCCTTTGTGCGCCGCTGGGGCCGCCAGGCCTCTGTCCCCGCGGTCGTCGAGGTGTCGGGTTGCGCCCGGTCCCCTTTGATGCTGCGGAGCCTCCGGAGAACAATGCGCAGAAGTCCGTTGTTTGGCCGCACCCGCTACTTTTCCCACGTGCTCCGCAAACTGTGCCGCGGGCGCCGTTCCAGCTGCGCTAAAACTCCCTCCACCACCAGCGTCTGGGATCCTGTTCCTGACCACGCGGCTGCCAGGTCCTCTTCCCGACACGCCCAACAATGAATGGTCCGGGAGGAGGAGGGGGCGCGGGGGATCGGTGGGGGGAGGGGGATGCCAGACCCCAGGGGAGCCCCCGCCCGGAGTCCTGTGTTTTGTCACTGGTAGAAGTAGGATGCTGTGCTGAGACATTCGTGAGCTCTCCCCTCGTGGTTGCAGTGAAAGCGGGAGAAGCAGCACACCTGCTGGCCACAGCTGGTGAGGGAGGAGGGACCTGACTGGGGGGAAGTTGTTCTGTGGAGAGAAGTAATAATTTGTTTCATTGTTTCCACTCGGTTAGTTACCAAGTTAAATAGTAGCACAGGCCTTTTTAGAAGTAGTACTTTACTTCTAAAAACATCTGCCAAAAGCACCTGCTTGTGGGTAGTGGGTAATTTCTCTTCTCATTCATTCCAGGGGGGACTTGGGGGTCATGTTTGTCTTTTCACAGTTGGGACCCTGAGTTCGTAGGGACCTCCCAGGGCCACCTGGGATGGCTGATCATGGCTTCAGGGGCTGTCCACTCAGCTTACCAAGGAGGATGGCCACAGGCCCATCCTCCCAGTGATGGAGCAGAAATCTGTAAGTCTAA
Organism: Trachops cirrhosus; assembly: GCA_028533065.1. NCBI lineage: Eukaryota > Metazoa > Chordata > Mammalia > Chiroptera > Phyllostomidae > Trachops > Trachops cirrhosus. The sequence continues at coordinate 183,704,255 of CM052539.1, read as the reverse complement.
AACCCTCATTTATAATCAGGTGACAGGGAGAAAAGTAGAGACACTGGAGCGTCCAGCCCCAGCTTCTGAAATCAAGGCTGAGGACTTCCAGCCTCAGTGGAAAAAGTATTATAACCTGTCATGTCAGTGAGCTCCGCTGGGATGAAACCCTGGGGGCCAAGGGCAGGGTGCTCACAGCAATGCAGAACTTGGAAGTCATGGTTCCAAAAATGGTGTGTGTTTTACCTTCTGTCCCACCACTGGGGCTGCAATGGGGGTTGCTGGAGAAGGAAAGAATCCCTCTTCTGACGTGGCGGCGCGGCTGATGGGATGTGGCTCTTTCTGAACCTGGAGGTTAAAGCAGGAAGCAGGCCCAGTGGGGGCTGTGTGCTGCCCATCCCCCACCTCACCCCACCCCGCCCTCCTCTCCTTGCTGGGACAGGACACAGGTTCCATACCCTGCTGGGACCAAGTCCCTTGAAATGGGATGATAATTGTTCCCTGTAGGTGTAACCTGAGAAAAACTAGCCTGTGTGAAATCTTGACTTAACGGGCTCAATTTGTCCTAGAAACCCTTAAAAATCACCCCAGGGGCCAAAAGGCTTGAGGCCTAGTTTGCTGATGTGTGCACTTTTTTCTCTGATCAAAAATGATGCATTTTTTCTATGTCTTTGTGCTGCACTTGACCAAAAAAAAAATGTCTTGCTGTTTCGTACAAGGATTGATCGCTGTGATTCCGAGGCTCTCAGTGGCGCTCTGTGCATTTCCCCCACGGCTGGAAGCCAGGCAGAAGCAGGGGCTGAACAGCAGTGCTGGCCAGGGAGGCTCAGTGCTGCCTGCAGCCCGTTCCTGGTGGAAGTGTGTGGTGGACTCACAGCCTTCCACCCTGGAAGATGTCTGTGAGTCAGAGTTAGGGTTGAGGCATCTCGTCTCTGGCTTCTCCTGCACATGACCTTGGCACCCCATCAGGCTGTCAGCCCCAGGCCACCCATGGCAGAGCACAGGTCCCTCTCCCCACCCCCCGTTTCTTGGGGGAGCTGCTGGGCTGGGTTTGTAGGACACAGCCAGGCCCCTGCAGCCCCGTCTTGATGGGTCTGGGCTGACGGGAAAGAGGTCTTGTCCCAGGCTGGCCTGTTTCTAGGTATTGTAAAGCTGTCACCAGAGCTCACCCGCTGGGGAGTCTTCAGGGTTCAGGTGTGGGACCTCTAAGATAGTTTTGAATTTCAGCAGAACTTGTTTTTCAGGGTACTCCTGTTTTCGTTTAAAAGAAAGAGAAGGGGGGAAAATCCTGGGCAAGAAAACCTAGAAGGAGCAAAACCGACTCCATCTAGAAACTGACTCCAAGCAGAGTGCACGGCAGTTCCGGGACAGCCCTGACCCTCCTGCCCTCGCTTCGCCTTAAAAAATACACGTGGACGTGTGCGTGCACATGTGGGCACACATGCATACGCATATGCCAGCACATACATGAGTATGCATGCACACACACACTTGCTGTCTCTCCACCCAATGCCTGGTTCGCTCTTCATCCAGACTGTTGGAAGGCTTGGTTCTCTGGGCCCCTGGGGAGCGTAGGAGGGCCCCTCTGTGGGGTGTCAGCCTCTTCTCTGGGGTGGGCAGAGGCACTGCCCCAGAATAACTCTAAGGCCCCTGTGCGGCCCAGGGGGATGACACCCCACTGCCCAGCTGTCTGTCCAAGGCTGGAGTGGCCCAGCTGCTTCTCAGGAAGGTGCTGCCCACCCAGCTCCAAAGGGGGCTCTCTCAGGCTCTCCACACTGCGGAGGTCAAGGCACACGGAGGCCCTTCAGGGTCTGTCGTTGAAGCATGTGTCTGCGACCCACGTCCCTGACACTTTTCTGGTGAGGCGGTGACGGAAATGGGGCAAAGCCCAGGGTTGTGAGTCAGCACTCAGTGAGCCTCCTCATCCCTCATGGTGTGAAGGCTGCTGGGAAGGGCCAGCCAGCCGAAGGGCTGGCCCCCAGGATGGGGGCTCAGGGATCAGATGAGGATGTGGCTTGGAGCAGGCTGGCCTCGCTGCTGCACTGATGGGCCCCCCCGCCAGGCAAGTTCCCTCGCAGTGACCCCTCCTGCAAGGCCCACCTGCAGCCCTGGTGGAGGTGTGGCCGCCCAGGTGCGTTGGAAGCTCCATCACAGATGTCACTCACTCCTCCCCTATGAGGCTCCGGGTGGGCTGTCATTTGTGAGGACCAGATACCACCCCAGAGGGCAGCCCCTCCCCCTAGCAAACAGCTGGCTAAGCGGCAGCTGTTCAAAGGTTGGGGCACCAGCCTGGCTGAAGGTGGACGTCACAGGCCCTGCCACATAAAACTCCTTGAAACTTGATTCAGTTGGTGGGGGCTGGGATAAAGTATTGAGAGAACTAAAATGCATTTGGCCTGCTTATAACATTATTGACTTGGATACATTTTGACAGCAGTGGCCCAGAAAGACAGTGAGAACAGTTGGGAAGGGTGCCGTGTGCTCTGGCCTCTGAAGCTGCCTCCCTAGCTGGCCACATGGCTTCTCTGGACCCTAGGCCTGTCATCGCTGATGGTTTAGGTCTGGGGCCAGCTTTCTGCCAGGTCCAGGGGCCCCTGAGCCCCTTTGTGCCTCCTGTGGTTCAGGAAGGAGCCAGCATTTCAGCACAGGTCTGGACCCTCCGGAGGCAGTTGGGACACCTGTGCCTGACCCCACCTGGGCTCTCACCTCTAACCTGGGGCTCCTGCTTGCCACCCTCTGCTCTGAGCAGCAGGTGGTCACTTTGTAAAACCTCACAGTGTATATGCTAACGTGCCTTGTGTTTTATACCACTGGTCATCACGTTTACATCACACAAGGTATCTTTGTACCACATATTGTGTCTCAGCACACCATCGGTGGATCTGGAGGAGACAAGAAGCCCCCAGCAGGCAGGGCGCTTTTCCGTGTTGCCCCACAGCATTGCCCAGTGCCTGCAAGGGGTGGAACAGGGATGCTGGCTGGCCCGTGGCGTAGTGCTTTAGGTTGGCGGTCCGGGCCGCTGCAGAATGGCCGTCAGAAGGAGCTTTTGATCACAGATGCGCTGAGTCAGACCGAATGTGGAGGCCGCGGGGCAGAGCGTCTGCTCCACCCGCTGCGCCTGCAGGAGCGCGTCCCGCCCGGCTCCCCCGGCACAGGCAGGCCCGAGCACGGCCTCTCTGGCTGGTCTCAGCGAGAGCCCCGGGGAGGAGAACCTGTTTGCAGGCCCGCTTGTTCATCTCTCTGGAATTCCTTGCTGGCAGACGGGGTCACTCCTGGGCTAGTCTGTGGTGAGGCGGGCTAGAGCAGGGGCACCAGCCCTGGGCTGGGGTGCCTAGGGGGACTCTGGCCGCCCCTGGCTTGTGGAAGACCAGGAGGCTCTGTGGTGGCCGTGAGTCAGTGCTGAGTCCGGTGGGCCAGGCACTGGCCACGGGTCAGGGTTGACCTTGGTAGGGTGTTTCCTGGGAAGGGACATCAGACCGTAGCCAGAGGCTGGGGGCTGTGAGCAAGCACAGCCGCGGCTGTGGCAGAGCCGGGGTCTAAACCACAGACGCCACGTGCTGTACTCCGATGGAGGGATCGACTGCTTTTGGTGGAGCAGGGACTGAAAGTCAGCAGCTATCACGCGCTATTTTTAAATTTTTTTATTCATTCACTCTTTCATTCAGTCTTGGCCCGAGCGCTCATTTTTACATTTTGCACAGTTCCATAGAGTAGATTCAGAATTAGCCGCAGTTAGGCCGCCTCTGTTTTGAATCCGTGGTTAGAAACCTTTGAGGCAGTCCTGGGCATTGGCAGCCGAGCTCCTGTCTCCGGAGAGAACCTGCTAGTGCCTGCGGGCTGTGCTCTGTGAATGGGAGGGCGCCCCTCTCTTGGGGGGCGACCAGAACTTCAGTGAAAGCAGTGCTGGGAGGGCGCCCCTCCGCATCCCTGAACCCGCTGTGGTGCCCGCCGTGGCTTCTGGGAAAGTGAGGGCTCCAGAAGACCAGCCGGTGCAGCTGCTCGGCAGCGGAAGCTGGACGGAGGCTGGACAGCGGCCTCTGCGAGGGCCCGGATCCAGATGCTCCTCGGCCTCCAGGCTGAAGGGGGAACTTCTCTGCACGCTAATGTTCAGACACCAGGGGCCTGCACTTGGGAGGAATCGTGCGGTTCCCGTGGACGCTGCTGCTTCGACACTGAGGGCAAGGGTGGTCCCGCCCGGCACTGTTCCGGAGGGGTGGGGGGTGGGTGGCATCAGAGGAGAGGGGCTGACGACCCTGGACTCATAAGCCTCGGCAGGCCAGCCAGCAGACCCCGCTCACCTGGTGGGCCTGATGCAGTGTGCACTTGGGGGAGGGAGGAGATCGTGCCAGGTGGTCTTACCTTCCTTTGAGGTCCCTTTGTCCTGTTGACTCCGTGGAGGCATTGTCCTCTGACAGGCCAGGGCTGAAGCGGCCCGGTGTGGGGCCGGCATTACTGGAGGGCCTTACTTTCACCCCGGCTGGTCCAGCGTTGGGCCGTGATGGGGGAGGCCTGGCTCGATTCCCTGCTGGGTCCTGCAAGGTGGGTCTGGTCACAGGGCCTCTGTGTCCATCTGGTGGCTGCCTTCCTGTGTGTGATTGAGCACCTTCCACGTGCCCAAGGGACAGGAAGGGGACCACCAGAGTGCCCCCGTAGGGGACCTGTGATGACCGAAGGCACTGTAGACTCTTACCTCCCGGGTGGGCAGAGCACATCCACTGTGGGGCCTGGGTGTCACCGAGCACTTCGAGTCCATGCCCCTGACCTTGGGAGCCCCGTCAGCCAGCGTTGGGGCTGATTGTGGGGGGCTGTGGTGGGGACCTCTGGGGGCATCCCCCCAAGTGGGCGTCATTAATTTACACAGCTTTCCCCGGTGGTCCGGGCACTGTCACTTTGCATATCTTGCTCATTTGACAAATGAAAAATGCCATTCGAGCTGGTCCATTCTGTAAGTTGTCACCCCCTCGAGAGGGCGATGCTCTACTGTGTCGGCTGGTCCTGACATCTGCCCTGGGCGTGCTGTCTGTCCTCGCGGACTTCTGTCTGCTCAGGGGTCTCTCGGCAGTGGCAGGCTTCCCATGCTTTTCCAGTTTGTGGTCAGCCTTCGATTGGATGTGGCATTTCTTGAAGCGTGGGGTTGTTTTTTCCCTCTTGTTTTGTGGCCTGTCCCTTTAGAGGAGGGCGTTGAGTATGGCACAGGGACCACGGCTGGGCTTTTTGTATTGCAGGGGTGGTGAGCGGTAGTGAGGATTCCGTGATCGAGCGAAGGTGTGCCAGGCTGGTAAGCAGTGCGTGGAGGGCGGGGCACGCACTGCGTGTTAGCTGTGATCTCCACTCTGTCTTTGTGGGAGTGGAGTGGGCCCGGTGCTTGTAAGAAACGACACCGGAGTGGCTGGATTGTGGACAATTGCAGCTGACGGGCACCTGGCTGTTCACTTGTGTTCGTGGACGGGACGCGTGTCCACTCCAGCTCTGCCCCTGACCTTGGGCAGGTTCCTCGCCCTGTCTGTGCCTCTGTCTCTGAACTGTGAAGCAGGGAGGAGGGTCATTCCTCGCGGGCATAACAGCAGGGAGCCCACATCACGTGCTGGCTTCCCGGGATGCCTCCCGCACCCCTCACTAGGCTCCCAGGACACCACGTGGGAGCTGCTTGAACCCAGCCATCAGGGCAGCCAAAAGCGCTATGCAGATGAGATTAAGGCTCCGAGCCAGGGAGACCACCCTGGAACCAATTAGCCGGAGGGCCCTACCTGTCATCCCAGGGTCCTAACAAGTTGGGAGGTGGGGGCAGGAGCAGGAGCGTCAGTCAGGAGAGGGAGACGCCTCGGTGGCAGAGGTCAGAGGGAGGGACTGGACCCTGCAACACTGCTGGCTGTGAAGATGCTGGCGGGGCCGCGAGCCCAGGGTGCAGGCAGCTTTTGGAGCCTCCTGGAGGGAACTCAGTCTTGTGGACACCTTGGTTTTAGGCTTCTGGCTCCAGCCCTGTGTGAGAGCAGATTTCTGTTGTTTGAAGCCACCGACACTAGACAGCAAGCATGTCACAAGGCCACTGGAGCAGGAAGAGTGACAATAACTGCAAAACCTCTCATTTGTAAAGGCTGCTTCAGGTCCATACAAACTTCTGATAAGTTCTAAGGCCTTGGCCCCTCCCCCTCACCTGTGCGGGACCGTGGGATGTCCTTCCTGACCCTGAGGCCCAGATAGAGCTCCTTTCTGTTCTGCACACAAGCACCCCAGGCTGTGGGTTAGGAGAAGTTAAAGATGGGGCCCCAGCCTCGGGACCTTTCAGAGCTCAGCGGACCTCCTGTTCTCAGGCCCCAGTATGACCTTGGGAGCCGAAGACCAAGGGGCCTTCTGGGGCCACAGTGAGTGTGGAGGGGTGGGAGGCTTGAACCAAGGAGGGAGGTGGTCAGACTGAGCGCAGATGGGTGGAGGACCTGGTCAGTGAAGATAGCACGAGCAAGAACGACTGGACGGGACGGGGCCCCGCTGGAGTGGGGGGCTGCCCGCGGGCCTTCACAGGGCGGCAGGCCAGTGTTATCCTCCACAGGGTCAGTGACCTGCCCTGTTCTGTTTTTGGAGAATGAGGCACATGGTACAAAAGCAGGTTCCCATAAAGTGCCAAACTGCCCCCGCGTGTTGTAGAAAGAGATTATAAAGTAAAGCTGACCAGGTGCGTGGGGTGCGAGGTGCTTGCCGCGGAGACGTGCGTGCGAGACCTCGGTCACCCGGCGCTGTGGTGGGCCTTGTGTGGGACGGTGCAGGGGAACCGGGTCCAGACTGGGCTCACTTACGAGAATGGCCCAGCCGGGCACATGCGGGAGACGGTGCTCGCCAGACTTTAAGTTATGTCTACTGTTTGCCTCCATAGGTTGGACATTTTAAACCCGTTTTTGGTACGGGGACCTTTTCCGCAGGGGGCGTGGGCAGCACAGAGTTAACGGGCGCCTCCCTGCCGGTGCGAGGGGCGCTGGGAAGCCAGGATCGGGGAGTCCTTTCATCGCCAATTGAAGACGGGAGGTCCCCTGGGATGAAAGCCCCTTTGTGCCCGGTCTGGGCGCAGCCCGAAGTCCTGGGCTCGGCTCCCACGGCGGCCCCCGAGCAGGTAGTGGACGGCCCTCTCGCTGCAGGAATGTCCCCACGAGGCACCACGAACAACCTCCTCCTTTATTCGTGCTATCAGCTCGTGATGCCTGACGATCGGGTCCCAATTATATCTAGAGAAGGAGGGGAAAGGTCGTGCTGTCTAGACACTAATCCAGCATGATTTCGTTTCTTCCTGGGCCTGTATCCTGGCAACGGGATTATGGCTGGCAGGGGGCTGGCATTCCCCAGGCCCTGCGAGAGTGGGGGCCCCACTCCTCCCGCTCTCCGGAGCCTTCAGGGGCCAGCAGTGGGTTGTGGGCAGGGAAGGCTGCGTGGAGAAGGCCAGCTGCCCTCAGGCTGGCCACCAGTGGACAGAGTGCAGAATCAAGCAGAGGAGCTCCTGGGGCCCTGGACTGGGGTGGGGTGTGGGATGCAGAGGGGGCGGGGGGGAGCCTCAGCCTCTGTTGGAAGCTGTGTGCGGCCGAGTGCAGGCCCTGCTCCCCAGCCCACTTCCGTTAGCCCTGCCACATGTTCCTGCCTTTACCCAAAGGGCAGGAAGGACACTTGGCTAATGCCCCATCTGAGCTCCTTACCCACGCACCCCCCAAGCTGGACGACACCCCTTCCTGCGGCTCCAGATGGGCTCCCCACAGGCTCCCCAGCGGCGTGTACACTGGCTCCTACTCTTAGGGTAGTAGCTGCCTGTGGGTACCTCACTCGGCACCCTCTGGGCTCCCGGAGGACAGACAGACAGACGGTGTTTCAGAAAGCGTTCGCGGGCCTTGCTGACATGTTAACTCTTGGCTGAGCATTTAGTGTCCCTGCAAAGGGGCCCCGGAGGCCACGCAGCCATCCAGCAGGGTGGGGCAGTTGGAGTGATGGTCACAGGGGTCGTAACCATTGGAGGAGGGGAAGGAGGCCCCCGTGAGTGGGAGCTGAGGGCTGATCAGTGGGAAGTGCTCCCAACGTCCTACTAGCCTGGCAGACAAGCTCCAGGGGGTCTGCAGCGCCCCTGTGTCTGACGACTGGGGGTCATCATCAGGTTCCCCTCACACTCCCATGAGTCCTGGCTCTGTCACGTGCAGCCCCGGTAGGCCTGAGGTAGGGGTGCAGAGTGTAGCTGGGCACACAGCCTCCCCTGCCTCCTGAAAGGCGGAGCCGGTGCCCCTGTGTCCTGCGGGGTTTGGGCCGCAGCTCTGCCTGCCTGTAGACGCCTGCCCTCAGAGGCGGAATCGCCGGCAGTTAGCAAAGGGAAAATCGCTCAGGACGGGAAGCCGGGCTCTTCTCTCCTTGCTTGTCTTGCTTTTCATCTGGTCAGGGAAACTTCTGCCTTTCCTGTGCTCCCACAGGCCCTTCCCTGCGTCCAGCCTGCTCGAGGCACCAGGGGTCAGTGGGCAACGAAGCTCAGGCTATTTCAAGGTCATCTCCACACTTGGGGTGCCTTCCTTACAGGGAGACGCTCACTGCTGCCAGCTCCCAGGAATTGGGGACAATGGTGGAGCTGGGGGGCCTGTTAGATCTTGGCACCGAGGCCCAGGGACCATTTTACAGGAGACGGCCAGCGCACCGCCCAAGTGAGTGCATCCCGCAGGTTCTCCGGGGCCCTGCCATCAACGGGGGCCACTGCTTCCTTTACTCCCCCCGTTTGTTGGTAGTGCTCCCACCCCCATCCCGACAGGCTCACACACACTCACAGACGTGGCCGTGCTCACACATGTGGACATGCATACAGTGCCTCACACACAGGCACACTCGCTTACACAAGCCCACCCTGAGGTGTAACTGGAGGGGAGCCTGCACCCAGGAACCGGCTCAGTGGCCCCTGTGCACCTGTCCACCCTGCTGCGCGTTCCCCTCCCTGCTGACCCCGGCTTCCTCCTGTGCTCCCCGGCCCCCATCTGCACCCCCAGCCCCTGACCTCCCAGGCCCGTCCTTGGAGGCGCTGCTGAAGATGGGGCCCCAGGCTCCAGGCCCCTCTAGGGAGCCCAGGCAGGAGTTCCTTTGCTGGGCAACGGTCCAGCCGAGAGGGAGGAGGCCGTAGGCCCCTCCCAGCCACCTCCCCGAACTCCCTGTCGATGGCCTCTCTGTGGCCTGGGAAAGGACAGTGGGTGGTGGTCCAAGGCACACTGAGTGGGCCCATCCCTAGGGGACCCCTGCGGTTTGACACTCTGAGTTGAGGTTGTACTTGCTTCGTGAACCTCTACCCTGCCTGGCAAACCCCTCCATCCCCTGGGCCTGACGCCTGCACCCTCTGCTCCAGGTGCCGGCCTTGCCCCTGGCGTCCTGGTGCCCTGGCTTGGTCCTCCCACCCGGGCTGGGCCATCTGCTGAGGCAGGGACTGCAGCCTCCTGGTACCTAGTGCGCCGGGCACTCAGCAGGCGCTCAGTAATGCTTCCCAGTGGATGAATGGAGGGACTTCTGGATGAGGGAGGGTTTTATGAAAGGCTCATGCAGTAGGCCAAAGGTGTCATTAGACCCCTGCTTCAAGTGACAGTCTGAGCGGCGCAGGCCACCAGCTCTAGTGGCAGGTAGTCAGGAGGCAGAGGCGTTCCTGCACTGCCAGGTCGTGAGGGGCTCCCTGGGCGGGGTCTGGGGGTGGCCGGTGTGGAGCTGCAGGAATCCAAAGTGGGTGTGGGGATCTGGGCAGACCGACCTCCTTCACCGTCTGGCCCTGCCCCCTCGACAGCTGCCAGGGGGAGGCTGGTCGTCAGCTGGTTGTGATGGTCATGAGGCTGGAGGCCAGGCGTGAGCGGGAAGGGCTGGCATGGCTGTCCCTAGGCACAGTGAATGCTCTTGGGCCGAACAAGAGCCAGCGTCCTCCCCGGAAGACGGCAGTTCTGTGGGGGGGCCTCCTCCAGCTTGTTGGGCAGTTCCTAGAAGGTTGTAGAGACTTGAGGCGTCCGTCCTTGTGACCAACTGTCATGCTGCCTTTCCCTTATCTGCAGGGAGCTTCAGTTTGGATATCACCTCCCCGAGCTCAGGGTATTGAGAATGAGGGCTTATGTTTGGGTATCCCCAGGTCCTGGAAACTTTATTTATTATTTATTAGTCACGCTTGCTAGTGTGGTCGTCTTGGAGAGTTTCTGTCACCTCTCCTTTTCCTCTCTGAATGTGGCCAGGTGACTTTAAGGGAGAAAGATGTGGGAGCTGATGTGGGAGCTGCCACCCCTTGGGAGTTTCCTAGGTGGGGGCAGGGCCATAGGAGGTCAAGTGCAAGTGCACAGACCAGCTTGGGCCACCGACTCTGCTAGGGTGAGTGTGGTCATTTGACTTCAGGACAGTGGGTCAGCCTTGTTTTCTGAGTCCTTCTCTCTGTAGGGTCAGCCCAGGTCAGCGCCTTCTCCCTGTCCCTCCTGCGGGGCCCTGGCCATGACTCAGCCAGGTTCATGCTGAGTTAGTTAGCTCAGGCTTGGCCAACCATTAACCAGCCAGATCACCCCTCTCCCCGCTTTTTGGACGGATGACTTCATTTTCATCCCAATGATTGTCGACAGCCTCCCCACAGCGTCAGGTGGTCCCAGAGCTGCTGGCTGCTGGGGGCGTGTTGGGACCCCAGACCTCGGGAGTTGCTGAGACCCGCTCAGGATCCCAGTGGCGGAAGGAGTGTCGAGTGGCCGTGAGCAGCACGGGGCTGAGCAGAGGTGTGGGGGATGGCCGCTCTCAACCAGGTCTCTCAGCACACGGGTGACTCACAGCCCTTGTTCCCAAGGATCCTGAGAGAAGGGAACAACCCTCCGTGCAAAGACTGCATGTGTGTGTGTGTGTGTACGTGTGTGTGGTGGGTGTGTGGGGGCATGTGTGTGGTGTATGTTAAACTGGGCCTCCCCCAGAGCATTTATACGGGGCCAGGTCAACAGTAGTAGCACCTGGACTGGTATGACCATGGGGTGGCCCGAGCTGGGGACGGCCACGCTGCTGCTCCTGTGTGGACGTTTCCGCCCTGTCCCAGCCCCTCACAGCCGAGCATCACTTGTGTCTTCCCTCCCCTTGCCCCTCCTTCCTGTGTGAGCACCGTGTTCCCAGAGAGGACTCGTGTCCTGGGCTCCCTCCCTGCCGGCACCCCAGTCACTTCTGGGTGCAGACCCCAGGAGGCAGGTGCAGGGCCCCCCTCCACTCACTGGCAGCCCCACGAGGCGTCCCGTCTCCCGCCCCCACCCCCAGGCACTGTCTGGGACGCTGCTTGGCGAGGGTGCTGAGCCTGTGGGTTGGACACCGCCTCCTCCCGGGCAGGCTCCCTCCTGCCCCTGGCCCATCAGCCTGACCTCACTGCCTGCATGTCAGGGCAGCGCCCTCCTCAAATGGGAGGGAGGCTCAGGGAGGCCACCTGGGCCACAGGGTCTCTGTGCTGAGGGTGGGCTCCGTTGTGGACATGTGGGTGACATTGGCTTTTGTCCTCTGGATCTGTGGTTCGCTGCATCAGCCCCTCTGCTGGACGATGGGGTCCCACCAGCCCTGAGCATCCAGTGCTGGTGACCATCCCGAATCCTGCCAGCCTCTGGGTTCAGATTTCGTGCTCAAAAAGCAGTTGGCTCTGACTTCTTGGCAGTCAGCTCGGGGAGCGCCGGGCCTGCTGCTGCTGCTGCTGCTGCTTTGGGGCTGACGGAACGGGGAGGTGAGGCCTGGAGGAGTGGACTCAGGAATTCAGGTTGGCACCTGGGCTGTGAGCTCAGGGCTGACTCACAGCTCTGACTAAGGGGGTGCAGAGGAGCGGAAGAGCTGTGACTCACAGCCCCAGGGGCCTCTGCTGTGGCTCCGGCTCCTCCAGAGCGAAGGCTGGTTCCCAGCTGCTTCCTGGCTGCTTCTCCGAATCCTCCAAGGAGCTGGGACACCGGGTGTCCTGAGGTGGTTAGATGTGCTCATGTCACCTCCCCCTTGAAGCCCTCCTGACTGCCCCTTTCTGTCCCTCCATAAGCATCCCTTGTCGTGCTCCGTGGAGGCAGGGCCCAGGTTCCCTCAGGGCTTGAGAAGTGAGTAGGTGAGGGAGTCTATTCCTTGAATGTGCTACATGGTGGGCAGCCACCCTCAGCCCACCGGGTGCGGCTGGTGCCTGGCTAGGCGTGGCCAGGGGTGGGGGACTGGAGGTCAGGAGACTCCAGGACCCGAGGGGGCAGTTTCCACGTGCATGCTGTGCTCCCTCTCCTTGGGTGGCAAACGGTAGGGTTCATTTTCGTTGGGGTAAGATTCACACATCAAAACATTAACCGTTTTAACATTCTCAACGTTATCCAACCACCCCCACCATCTGGTTCCAGCACTTTCTCAGCTCCGACACTGCCGGTTATCAGTCAGCCCCTCCCTCCCCTCCCCCAGCGCCTGGCAGCCACCAACCTGCTTCTGTCCCTGGGGATTTGCCTGCTGTGGAATTTCACGTAGTGGGATCCTACACTGTGTGTCCCTTCAGGGTCTGGCTTCTGGCACTGAGCCCCGTGGGTCCTGGGCCCATGCACGCTGCAGCCTGTGTCAGTCCTTCACTCTTTTCCTGGCTGCGTAATGCTCCATGGTAAACTCTTAGACTTTTAAAACAATGCTTATCTAGCGGGAGCGTCTCTAGACTGGGGCTGTGGCTCTCCAGCGGGTGACCCAGCGCCCCGGGCAGGTGGAGCAGGGAGCAGGCGCTCCGTGGGTGGCAGGTCGTTCTGTGGGTCGCCGTCAGTGGCTGTCTCCTTGGGGGTTCTGCACAGACGCAGTCCCACCGTGTCCAGTTACCCGTCTCAGCTGCTGCTCCAGCACCTTTTGCAAGGCGGTCGCAGCTGCTGAGTGGCCCGCAGCTGCATGTCTCCAGGCCGACCGCGCCCGGCGGCCCTGCTCGTCTTCCTCTTCTGGCGCGGGGCTGGGGGGGTGTGTCCCTGAAGGAGGGGTTGGGACCTGGGGGGTCTTGGTGGGGTCCCTGCGTGTGCTCTGAGTCTCCGTGGTGGGCCCCTTCGCCCTCCAGCAGGGAAGGCTGTTCGAAAGGATGAACATGGAAGGAAGGGGGGCTCCCCACCACCCTGTGGCCCTCAGCCACCTGTCCGGTTGCCGGGAGGGGGTTCCAGGTGGGGCGCCTTGGCCTCTGCCCCGAGGAGGCACTGGGCCCACCCAGGGCAGGCTTGGGGTCACTCTCAGTGACCCTGGGTCTGGTTACAAAGGCGGGTAGATAATGTGGGTGGCTGTCTAAGCAGCGGAAAACCCAAGAATGTGGGGAGGGCTGGTCCTGGCCTCGGGTCTCGAGGTTCCTTGGGGGAGTTTGCTTTCATTGTTAGGCGGAGACCACACCGAGAGGCCTTTTATGGCCGGCAGACTGCTGGCAGAAGCCCCCAGCCCTGGCCCCTTCATCAGCAGGCCCTCAGCAGGGGCAGGCCAGCCCAGGACGCTGGGGTCACGAGGCCTCACCGGCACGGCCACCCCACCGTCACCTCGCACACATGGCAGCTCTGCGGGGCGCAGGGGGACCGAGGCGTGGCGGGGAGATCTGAAGGAACCAGCAGGAGCGTGTGGGGAGCAGGCTCGCCCACACAGTCTGCTGTCCAGCAGGCGCCTGGTCATTTGTCTTGCAGGTGATTTATTTGCAGGGCTGGGGGCTGACATCCCAGGAGGTCGCATTCCAATCATAACGTCTTATCTGGGCTGTCATGCTGGCCGGGGAGGGGGCCTGAGACAGAGCAGAGCTCCGGCTGGTTTCTCCCTGTTCCTCTCGGTGGGGTCTAAGGGCAGCGGGGGTTGGGAGGTGTTTGCAGAGACCTCCCTTAAGCCCCTACTGTGTGCAGGGTCAGTGCTGGAGCCCTGCGTCCACCCCCTCCCATTGTTCACAGTGGGGGGTTAGGTGGGTAGGACCCGCCCCACAAAGCAGCCATAGGGTGTGAGGGAGGCCAGACCCTGATGGCATGGGGAAGGGGGACTTGTTCCAATGGAGGTTCTTGATGTCCCCAGAAGATGGTGACATTGTCAAGGCCCCAGTCCTTGTGCTGGGTAGTTTTCCAAACCCTAGAGAGTTCTCCGCAGGCCCTGGGAAGACCCCCAACTGCCCTCAACATCTGTCCTTGAGGCAGTTTCAGACCCGGGCCCACCCGGGTGCAGGGGATGGGTGAGGCCCGGGGCAGGTGAGGACCGCACCAGCTGGGGCAGGAGTGGGCTGCGGGGGGAGCGGAGGCGTGAGAGCATCTTGGGCTGTGCCCAGCGGTCCATGGTGGGAGGCATTTACAGACAGTCGCGGGGACCCCAGCCTTCCAGTCCTCCTGTGACTCCGTCCAGTCGGTTGTGGTCAGGTGTAAGGGGAGTGAAGACTCATCACGGGCCGGTGCCTCCTTAAACCTGACCTGCCGAGCACTGAGGGCCGCAGCCTGCGGCTGGGAAGGCGTCGGGGGCGGGCGGATCACCTCAGGCTGGGACCCTGGGGAGGAGCACCCCCGACAGCCCCCTCAGGTCCTTCTTTACTTGGGAATGTCTCTGCTGTCCCACATCATCCTCAAGGCTCTAGAGCAGGTCACCCGGGTGACATCTCTCTCATGCCTCTGGGGGCTCCTTGCTGTGAAGACAGGACGTGTGACTTGGGACCCACTCAAGGCGCCAGCTGGGAAGGAGGCCACCTAGTCCCCTCCCACCTGAAGCTCGCTCACTGCTTCATTGTCAGAACGACCCCCTTGTCTGCCCACCGGACCCCCAGACTTCGGCCCAGTGCGCTGCTGCATTGACCCCAAGAAATGCCCCCTCCAGAGCACCCCCGCTGTCCCCCTTTCCTGCAATGGCTGGAAACTCCGAACAGGTTCCAGAGAGACACACAATGATTGCACAGATGTTAATCCTCTTTGAGACGATTTAATAGTTTAGCCAAAGAAAATAACCACAGTGGTTTCATTTTGAAAGGGGTCACAGATTCTCTTTAATGTTTAATTTCTTTTGACCTGTGAGTATTATAGAAGAGTAAGGAGAGACCATCATTTGTTCAAATGTCAGGAGGAAGTTTGGATGATAGGATGAAACATTTAGGTCAAGCTTTTAAAATTAAGGAAAAAATATTTATTTTTAATAGGTACATGCTCAAAAGACTTTCCAATATGAGGTCCTTGCTCCCCGCCACATGTGTGGGTGGGACCGTCCTGGTCCTGTTTGGAGATGAAGGGCCTGAGCCGGGCGGGGTGCTGCCCTGGGTGGCGCTGGGGGCTCGGAAGGCCTGGGAAGGGTGCGGGCTGGGCGGGTCCCAAGCAGAGCCCTTCCACCGAAGCCTCCTGGCCTGTGTCCGGCTTGTCCTTACCCAAGCGCCGTCTGCAGGAACAGAGTGGGGACCCTGCGTGGAGCCAGAGCAGGGTGCATTTCTGAGTCCTGGCCCCCCGTGCGCCGCGACGGCTGCCTCCTTTACCCTGACTGCCAGTGCTCTGGCCAGCTGTGCTGTTCTGGTGGGTCCTGTGCCTTTGCTGTGCCTCAGCTTTTCTCTCCTGCAGTTGGGCCCATGACAGAGCCAGCTACAGAAGGCATGGGGAGGATGTCGCAATGGCGCCGAGAAGTGTTTAGCTGGGGGACAGGTGCCGAGTGACGCTGGTGAGCCTTTTAGGGACCCCCAGGCCCACAAACAAGCTTTCTGGAAACCTAGGGGGAGTGGCTTCATGGAGCGGCGGGGGTGGGTGGGTGGGGTGACTGTGGCACCTTTGCAGTAGGGCTGGGGGTGCAACAGCTTCTCTGCCTGTTGACACCAGCCCAAGAACAGGGCTGCAGGGTGACTCCTGCGAGGACAGATGTGGGGGCCCTGAAACTGAGGCTCTCAACTCGGAAACCTGGCCATGGTGGGCGTGGCCCAGTGGATAGTTTGTCCCTCCTGCTCGGCCTGCACTGCAGACAGGGGACTTTTCCTGGGTCTGCCTGTGACCCGCAGCAGTTCTAGATTCCATGGCATCTGTAGGCTGGGCAGTTCCGACTACGTGTGCGTTCAGCAGGGAGAAGAAACCCAGAGGGAGTGAGAGACTGGATTTGCAGCTTGGGCCTCCTGCCAGGTGGTTCTGGGTGAGTGTGAGGGCGCAGGCCAGTGGGGAGAGATGGGGGTGCTGCCTCATCCCGGCCATTAGCCCTGGTGGGTGTGAGCTTCTACACTGGAGCAGACCGAGAGCGGAGAGGGGCTGAGGCCACTGAGGAGGCTTCCCCAGGGTGAAGGGGTCAGGTCTGGCCTGGGGCTGGGGTAATTTGGGTCTCACTCTGTCCTCTCTGAGAAGGAGCAGTTTCCAAGGGGATCCATCTAAAATCCTGCCTCGACGACCTCTCCTTCTCTCCGTCTCTTCGGTGAAACATCCGCGTGGTTGACACTTTAACAGTCATTTCCTTGGGCCATGAGATGGGGACCTCGTTTGAGAAGCACTCTGGCCCGCTGGGAGATGGGGGAATGCGCCAGGCCTTGCTCCGCCCGTGGGCCATGGCTGGGAAGCAGCTGCCTCCGTCTGGGACCGTCCAGCCGTGCTGAGGGGGAACAGCCCCCAGGACCTGGGTCAGTGTGAAGAGGGGCTGTGCCTGGCACCCTCGTAAAACCAGCCTGTCTTCGGATGAATCAGTGCTCATATTTATAACTTCCTGCAGACCACATTTCTTGTGATTTTAAAGCCTAATGGAATATCCATGTCCAGCTTTTATCTGGAACAAGATGGGCTTTTAATTAGGGGGAAAGGTCGGCTTTGTTGGATGCTGGCTGGGCTGAGGCCAAGGACAGAGCTGCCTGGGCTGCAGACAGGAAGGGGCCGTGAGGATGGATGGCCTGTCCCCGGAGTGTCCAGCCCGCATGGTTCCCATCAGTGGGTGTCACTGCCCCCGCTGAGGTCCGAGCTGGTTCAGGTGCCTGAGTTCTGGCGGTGGGGGGTGCCACCTACTCTCACACTTACTCCCTCTCACACTCACATGGAACTCACACTCACATGTGCCCAGATGAGGCTCCCGGAGCTGTCACTGACCCTGGGTGGGCAGCCGAGGGCACACCTTCTCCAGTCTCCTCCTTTCCGAGCTCCCTTGCCAACATCCCCTTCCTCTGCTGCCAGCCTTGCCAGGCAGCCCTGGGCCTTGTCCAGGGCTTGGGCCCGTCTATGGGGCAGGCGGGGCTGGTTTGCTGGGCAGCTTTTCCTCAGGAAGGGGAGGGGGGCTCAGGTTTGGAGCCTGCCCAAGGCCATGTTCGCACTGGGCCCTCCGATGGCCCTTTGATTACTGGCCACTCAGGATGGCGTGCGCCTGGCCCACCTGCCACAGGGCAACATGTGTCACCTGGGGTGCCAGAGCGTCGTCATTCTCGGGGAAGGCCGTCTCCTTGTCCACTGGCGCTCACAGGGCTGTCTGTGCAGCTGGAAGGACACAGGCCAGACGCCCTGCTGCAACAGGACATACAAGTGAATTCCGGACACTGACCCAGTGCCCCTGAGAGCGGTGGGGGGCCAGGAGGGTGCCCACACGGCATTGCTGCTCTCTGTGCTGAGGTGGGCACAGGGAGGGGCAGCGCCGGTTTAGAGGTGTTTACAGGCATTCAGCATCACTGTGACATTTTTATTGTGTTTTACAAAAGCATTTGCCACGAAGGGTCGGGGAGTAAACTGGTCCTGGCCTGCAGTTTGAGAGGCAGCGGCCTGAAGGTCCAGATGTTCAAGGGAAACTGGACACACTAGGCTGCTGTTTAGGGGACCGTCCAGTGGCTGGCTTTGAGGGGACAGGACAGGATCCTCAGAACATGAGGAGGGACAGAGGGCTTGGCTGCAGAAGGAAAACGTAAGTGCTGCAGGAAAACGAGGGCAGGCCGGGAGGAAGCCTGTGCTCTGAAAACAGGGCACCTGGACAGGAGCTGCCAGAGAAGCCCCTGGAATATTGGGGCGAGGATGGAGAAGGGGCCCCTTGAATGAGGAGAGGCAGGCGCCGGAGACCGTAGCTGAAGGCTCCACCTGAGAACGGGCAGGGAGTGCAGGGTGGATGCTCGGCCTTTGGCCGCTGTAACAGAGTTACAGCGCAGGGTTATCCCCTTACAGTCTGGAGGTCAGAATTCCAAAGCGGGTCTCCTCGGGCTGAAATCTGCCTGTCTGTAGCACTGATTTTCCCTGAGGGTTCTGGAGGAAGAGTCTGTTTCCTGGCCTTTTCCAGCCGCTAGAGGCCCCCACTTCCCTTGGCTATTGGCCCTTCCCCCATCTTCACAGCCAGCAGTGACCAGTTCGGTCTCGGTTCTGGGTTTTCTGCCTCCCTCCTCCCCTTTCTGGGACCCTTGTGAGTGCAGTGGGCCCATCCGGATAATCCAGAATAATCTGTTTATTTAAGGTCAGCTGGTTAGCAGCAACCTTCATCCACCTGCACCTTCATCCTCCCTTGTCAGGTAGCAGAACCTTCTCACGGGCCCAGGGAGTAGTAGGATGTGGACCTCTGGTGGGGGAGGCACTATTCCGCCCTCTGGTCCCAGGGATGCCTGTCTCTCCCGCCCGCAGCACACGCATCCCGCACCAACATCCACACAGAGGAAGTGTAAAACACCGCTTCCTACCAGCAGCTGCCAGTGCCGGGGGGCTGCTTTTGTGCGCCAGGACGAGTGCTCGGGGTTCCTTGTTGGAGGGAACTCACCCTCTGTTACTCAGAGTCTGGAATCTTCATCCCGTTCACCAGGGGACCCTGTTTTGGGAGTCTGTGCTCCAGAAATCAAAGCACCCGCCTGTCAGGACATCAGCTCAGCATCACTCAGAGCAACCCAGCCAAACAAAGGCCGGGGAGGAAACGCACCTGCTCTGCCTGGCCCGGACCGCCAGCACAGGGCAGAGGTGGGGTCCGCTCACCATGCCTGGGGCAGCCCTCCCCCACCTGGGGAGTCTGAGTGACAGAGGCTTGGAGTATGTAAAAGTCGCCAGGCTGTGGAACCCAGGGGTTGTTAGCCTTACTTCCTATGCCTTTATGTATTACAACATGTACATTTCTTTCATATGTAAGAAGAATCTGACCAAGTGAAGAACGAATGTGAGCTTTGGGTTCCGTTAGGACAGAGCTGAGCCTGGATGAGAAATCCCAGGTGCGTGGCTCCCCCTGCTGGTCAGATGCCAGCATAACAGCCTGTTGCTCCCAGTGGGACCCAAGGTGTCTTCCACCCACACAACACAGATGGCAACAGTGTTTGCAAACCTGGTCACACTCAGCATGGTCTTCCTCGAGTTACTGCCACTTTGGACACTTTTGGATGCATGAAGAGAGTGTGGCTCGTGATTTGAAGGGGCAGCACAGAGCCTGGCGTTTGCAGGACCCTCCCTCCGTGTAAAATGAATACCCCAGGCTACATCACGGCCCCCAGTTGTGTGTTCAGCCAGAAGTGAAAACTGGGGAGGGGGTAGCCTGAAGTGTGTCTGGGTGACTTCCTGTGAAAGCAAAGTGGGACATCCCAGGCCAGCCAGTAGCCCTGGTCCCTTGTTCTTCCCACCCCTGTGTCGCCAGCAGCGGTGAAAGGGCAGGGAGCAGGGATGCACGTGGCGTGGTGCTGGCGGGCAGCTGTTCCCGGTTCTCTGGATGTGTGGGAGGCAGAGCTCGAACCACAGCTGTCCGTTCCATGATGGTTCTGGCACCAACTTGCCGTCCTGATTGCATTCCCCGGACTCTGGGAGGAGTTGATTGCCTTCTCCACGAGCGTGAGCGTGTCATTCCTTGGGGTGGGGGGAGGTTATGGAAGGATCCAGAGGCTGTAATTTCCCCCTGACTCTTTGGCTCTGGAGATGGCCCCTGAGTGGGTGGCCTTGGACGGGGCTCCTTGCTCAGAGAAGAGTGGGAGCTTCAGGCCTGTGTGTGGCTGCTCAGGGGTGGGTGGCTCCAAAGCTTGGGACCAAGGTCAACCTCTTGTTCCAGGGTCCTGAGTGTCTGTCCCACGGGCTTGGGTCTGCATGATTTCTTTTACGCCCACCCGGCAGTAGGAGTCACCCAGGAGCTTTTCAAAATGCTAAGGTTGGACCGCCCTGCCTGCCCAGCACACTGGGACCTCTGGCCAGGCCCAGGCTGGAGGGGCTTCTAAACGCTCAGATGACTGGGAGGTGGGAGCAGGGCTGGAGCTGGGTGAGCACACAGCTTCCCTGAATTCATGTGTGTGGGTGAAATGAGGACACGTGCGTTTGGACAAGATACGGCCATTCTCCTGGACTGGAGTGGGCGGCCTCACTGTGCCTCTGGGACGGCCACTGGCCCCTCCTGCATGCCAGGCCCTGGGGGTTGCCCAGACCGTCCTTGAGGGAGCCCACTGCCCAGCACAGCTCTTGGCAGAATCGGCCCGTCTGCAGCAGACTGGAGCTTTGTCATTTTCTGGGGGCCCGGGGAACCATTAAATGCCCACCCCCCTCCGTGTCTCTTGGACACATTTTTCTTCTTATCGCCCTCCTGGTTTATTCTGTGGAACAGATAGTTTTCTTTTTCTCCAGGGGAGGGCGTGGTGTCAGCCCCAGAGTGTGGCACCTGCAGGTGGCGCCACCCTGGAACCCACGGAGGCAGCAGGGGCCTCCATCTGTGCGGGCCAGGTGCCAGTAGCTGTCCGGGCTTTGTGGAGAAAGCGCTGTGGGTCCCCTCCCTCTGTGTGCACGAAGGAGACACCTGTTGTGTGCTGGGTGACCTCCACCTTTTTGTGTCCCCACCATTAATAGCTATTTCCCGATTCCGGCCGGCTGTGCAATGAGGTGAGAGGAGCACGCCTGGGCGCTGCCCAAGTGGCGGTCCGTGATCAGAGCGGGGTCTGGGGTCGCCCAGCTGCTCCCTGGTCCAGCCTGCCCTTGTCATCCGTGGAGCCCGGGCCAGGCCCAGGGGTCATGCATGGTGTGGGACCCGGGGGTGTGGGTGGGTTTTGGGCGTCAGCATGTGGGAGGTGCTTGACTTACGACCCCCAACCAGACTGAAGTGAAGTTGTCACGGGTGGGAGCTGAGCAGCCCAGCTGTTCCCCACTCCCTCCCCGTGAGGAGCCCGGTGTGAGAGCCGGCCCAGCAGCCCTCAGTAAAACCCAGTTAATGAGCAACCTGCCAAACTCTTAAAACATAACCGGACCACTCACTGCGCAGTGTCTCGGCTGGTCCTCGTCTTCCCTGCTTGTCGCTCTGCAGCCCCCACCCTCAGGGGCCTAGCTCTGCAGTGGAGCCGAGTTTTGGGGGGGGTGGGGGGCCCTGTGTGGTCCCAGGACCCACCTGCCTGCCTTGGCCAAGGCCTGCCATCCTCCCAACAAGCTCTCGTGGGCTCTAGAAGGCCATGGGGTGGGGCGGGGCTGTGCCTGTATTTGAGGGTCCTGGGATGAACCCACATTTAGAGTTCACCTTTTCTGTGGAGGATGAAGCAAGGATGTGACGCTCTGGTGCCAGGTTTCGGGAAGCTCCAGTGAAAACCCTGGTCAATTATTAACTACCCGGGTCAAGCACCTTTGTCTGAAAGAAGTGCCGTCCCCTGTGTACCCTGTCGTGTGCCTTGTTCACGGACAGGACACCTGGACTCTGCACCTAGTAACGAATCTGCAGAGCAGGTCTCATGGGGACACTGGAAAGACGCTGGTCCTAGAAAAGGGACCTTCTTTCCTGCTGGCTTTCGGGGCTGTCTGTGCCCCTCCGGGGTGGCCAAGTCTGTGTCTGGCCCTTCCAAGGGAAAGGCCATGTCACCACGTAGGAATGTGGTGTCCCTTGGTGGGGAACCTACTTCCTGGGGGGATGGGCGGACACGTTGCTGCCACTTCTCATCATCTTCCCTCCCCCTGGTCCCACATCCCGGACTGGGGCGGTCACCCCGGGTGTCCTCTGCCCCCTCCCACCTGATCTCTTCCTTCATGTCCACTTCGTGGAGCTTTCCCTGCACCGTAGCGGATGCAGTTCCGTGCCCAGAGCAGGGCTGGGCACAGGAGAGGCGCTCAATGCAAATTCGTTGAGTGAATGAAGGAAAGTATGTCCCTGCAAGGTGAAGAATTAACGCACAGGGACGGGGGTTAGTGTGGGTCCCCGAGTCGGGGGTCCTCACTGCCCCATAACCGCAGCGGGGCCAGCGACCTCCCACCCTGGACCCCCGCCCTCCTGACTGAAGTGCACGGTCGTCGGCGGGTTGGGAGGTTTACGCTGTCTAGGCCGAGGAGTGCGGTGCCCAGGCCCGTGCACACGCAAGCGCCCAGTGACGGTCAGCCTCCCGCGCAGAGGAGCGAACGCAGCGGCTGTGGTGTGCAGGCCGCGCGTCGGGAAGGAGGACCTGTGTTTCCTGAACGAGGGGGCCAGGGATAAGCCTGAAAATCTTCACTGACAGCAAAGATGGCCAGGAATCAGATCCCTGTTCTTTAAGGACTGGCAGCACTTTCTTAGAAAACGAATAATGGTGAACAGGAATTGATAAAGGAGAGAAATGCTCGCGTCGAATAGATTTAAAAAAATCAATCGCACTGACAGTCAAATAAATGCCAGTCAAGCGGCATTTAGTATCGTGTGGTTTGAAATCTGACGTGGTCTCCCTTGGTTCTTTATTTAAGCAGCTCTCCAGAGACAGTTTACACACCGTACGATTCACGCTAACTCGGAGCCGACAGTTTCGTGGGTTTTGTGTAATCAAAGATACGCGCAGCCACCATCACAGACCGTTCTAGAAAGTCTTCATCTCTTGCAAAAAAAACAACACGACTTTAGTTGTCCCCCAGCCTTGAACGGCCACTACCGTACCCCCTGTGGGTTTCTCTATTCTGTTTCATGTAAATGGGACCGTATGATACGTGCCTGGTGCATCTGGCTTATTTCGCCGGGCACAGCGTTTCCAAGGTTCACCGACGCTGTCTGTGTCAGCGCTTCACTCCTTTTGCGGCCGAACGGTGACTCCACTGCATGGTGGGCCACGCTGTACTTGCCCACTCGGCAGCTGGCGGACACTTACATTGCTTCCACCTTTCGGCTAACGTGAATGACGCTGCTAGAATGTTCATGTACAGTTGTGGGGGGGGGGAGCATGTTTACAGCTCTTCAGTCTGGATATACCGAGAGCGGAATTTCTGGGATGCGAGACAGTTGGAGGAAACGCCAGACTGGTTTCATAAATGGCGGCCCGTTTTCCATTCTCACCAGCTGGGTGTGAGGGTTCTGACATCCTCACATCCTCACCGGCACTTGCTATTATCCGGCTTTTTGGTTCCAGCCTGTCCTAGTGGGCATGAGGTGTATCTCGGCCTGGTTTTCATTTGTGCTTCCCTGATGACTAGTGATGATGGGCATTTTTTCATGCATTTGTTGGCTATTTGTATGTCCTTCTTGGAGAAACATGTGTTCAGATTTTTTGCTGGCTTTTTAATTGTGTTCTTTGTCTTTTGTTCAGCTGTAGGAGTTCTTCATATATTCTAGATCCGAGTCCTTTATCAAATATATGATTTGTAAATATACTGGTATTCTCCCAGCTGTGGATTGTCTTTTCACTTTCTCGATGTTGTCCTTTGAAGCACAAAACTTTTACATTTTTATGAAGTCCAATTTATGTATTTTTGTTGTTGTTGTTGCTTAGGTATGTGGTGTCAAATGTAAAAATTCTTTGTCAGCCCTGGCTGGTGTGGCTCAGTGGATTGAGTGCCAGCCTGCGAACCAAAGGGTCGCAGGTTGGATTCCCAGTCAGGGCACACGCCTGGGTTGTGGGCCAGGCCCCAGCAGGGGGCGCACGAGAGGCAACCACACACTGATGTTTCTGTCCCTCTTTCTCCCTCCCTTCCCCCTCTCCAAACATAAGCAAGCAAGCAAGCAAACAATTCATTGCCAAATCCAAAGTCATGACGATTTATTCCTATGTTTTCTTTTAAGCATTCTGTAGTTTTAGCTCTTACATCTGGGTCTTTGATCCATTTTAATTTAACTTTTGTGTATTGTCTGAGATATGGGGTCTAACTTCATTTTTTTTTGCCTGTGGCAATCTCATATTCCCAGCACTGTTGTTGAAGCACTATTATTTCCCCACTCAACAGTTCTTGGCACTTGTGTGGAAAATCTGTTGACCATCGATGTATGAGTTTTTTTCAGAACTCTCAGTTCTGTTCCACTGATCTGTATGTCTGTCCTTGTGCCCGTACCACGCTCTCTGGGTTACTTAGCTTTATAGTAAGTTTTAAAGTTGGGAAGTGTGCGTCCTTCAGTTTTGCTCTAGCCCCAGACAATGCTCTAACCCATTACTATGAACAATTCTTTTGATACGTCAACAAATTAGGTAGCTTTAATCAACAAGTTCATAGATACAAACTATGGAAACTCAGTAAGAAAGAGACGATTTGAATAGATCTTAACCAGTGACGAGATTGATTTAAAAGCACAGACCGATCTCTCTTGTGAGCGCGGACACAAAAACCCTCAAATACCAGCAGCAAACCAAGTCCAGCAACGTGGGGACAGCTAGGCATTGCGAGCAGGTGGGCCCTGTCCCAGGGATGCAAGGCTGGTTTAACATCTGAAAATCGGTGTGATTCATCATACCAGTAGAATAAAACCCGAAAATCACACCATCATCTCAACAGGCACAGAAAAGGGATTTGACAAAATTCAACACCCTTTCATGTTACAAATAAAATAATTCGGCAAAATAGGAGTAGGAGGGACCTTTCTCAGCCCGACAAAAGCCCACGCCTGACATCATGCGGACTGGCGGGAGGCTGGTGCTCCCCCCACGACCGGGAGCCAGACAGGGATGTCCCGTCTCACCATTTCCATGCAGCGTTATGTTCTGTTCTCAGATGGCGTGTCTTATATAGATATAAAACCCTACAGAACCCACTAAAATATTACAACTAATTCATAAGTTCAGTAAGTTTGTAGAATGCAAGGCCTTTCTGGAAGGAGAGACCAGTGCCGGTCCATGTGGGATGGGACCCCTCAGGGAGGCGATGGCCGGCCACTCGGCCCCACGGCGCTGGAGGGGGAGCACTCCCGAGTGCCACTTCCGGGGACTAGTGAGGACGGCACCCCTGTGCCCTGGTCACGGGACCAAGATGGGCACGTGGAAGACCGGGGCCAGCACACCCAGCCTGAGGGGCCAAGAGGGCTCAGAAGCCCTTAGGAGGCCGTGGGTTTGGGAGTCATTCAGTGAGAGCCCCGCAGACGGAGGTGTGCGCTCCGCTTCCGTACACAAGGTCCTCACGCCCTCCCCAGGGCATGTGCCGTGCAGCAGTGGAGGCCCAGGGGTGACATCAAACCTGGCCTGGCAGGACTTCGGTGTTGGACCTGGAACCTCCCAGGTGTCCGGGAATCCCAAGACACCTGTCTGCATGGAGGTGAATGGGAGTGTGCAGGCACAGACAACACACATGTGTCTGCGCACACAAAACACACCACAGGTGCACACACAGTGAGAACACACACGTGCGTACACATGTGCAGAGACACACCCAGCATAGGCACGTGTGTCCCCGCATAGATGCACGCATGTGCACGCATGGAGAGCCCTGGGGTGGATTAACGGGCGGACAGTGTCGGCGGGCCGGGGCTGTGGGCTGAGGAGGAGAAGAGGGCATTTCGGGCACGCCAGGAGGTCTCTGTGTGAGGGGAAGGCATGCACTTTGCTGGGGTCAGTGGCCCCCACCAGGCACAGCGAGTGTTTGATTGGTTCGTTCCAAGGATGTTCTCAGAACCCCACGGAAGTGGCAGCCACCCCGGGACTCCCGATGACTTACGGTGCCATTTATGTTGTCTCCACCCAGGCCCAGAACGCTCCTCTCACATTCAAATCACCTCACTGTTCGATAGCAGCCCAGGGCCCT
This sequence comes from Trachops cirrhosus, assembly GCA_028533065.1. Taxonomy (NCBI): domain Eukaryota; kingdom Metazoa; phylum Chordata; class Mammalia; order Chiroptera; family Phyllostomidae; genus Trachops; species Trachops cirrhosus. The sequence goes on along the minus strand of CM052539.1, from coordinate 183,678,528 downwards.
CAGGCAGCTGGTGGGCGTGTTCCTCCAGCTGCTCCTGACAGTCACCAGACAGCTCTGCAGGCGTGCGATGCTCTGCTAGTGCCTAGAGGTGGCGGTGGCCCCCGAGGTGGGCAGGAGGGGCGAGCTCTGGAGCATTCGCGTGGAGGGATGCCCTGCTGGGTCTCGGTGGGCTCAGGGCGGTGGGGCCACAGCTGCCCTCCTGGGTAGCCTGCCCCGCACCGGGCAGCAGCTGCTGTCCCTCCTGCACAGCATGGCTCCTCAGTTCCTCGTCCTGGCTCCGTCTGGAAACGGAGTTGAGCCAGTGACCCCAGGGAGTGCCCGAGTGCCCTGGGCCACTGGACTGATAAGGGGGTGGCCCTGCAATGGGGAGTCCAGCTCTGCCCCAAATGAGCCCAGAGCCCCTTCTCCCATCTGGGAGAAGAAGGGGGAGGGCCGCTGGAAGTTCCGTCCTGAGATTTTCCGAAGACACTGCAGGCGTAAAATTACATTAGTGGCCGTGAATTTTCAAGGAGACTGTTCCCTGGGCATTTCTAAGAATTCTGAGCATCACGAGGATTAATGTTGGCAACACGACCTCGCTGAGACACAGATGTTCGCCTGCGGGTTGCCCCCGCCTGTCAAGAGGGAACAGCGTTCGGCGGTCCTGAAACATGAGTACTGACTCTGAGCTGCTGAGCCCTGCCCTTTGGAAGGCACTCATCGATCGGGTCCACGGTGTTTTCAGCTGGGGACAGCTGGGGACAGCTGGGACGTGACAACAGAGCTGCTGTCACTGCTGAACTCTGCCCGGGGGGAGAGTGGGCTGAGACCCCCAGCACAACCTGGGAAGACGGGGTGAGGGAGGGACTCAGGTGGAGGCACGGACAGCGGGCGTGCCGAGCACACGCGGGATCGAGCGTGGAGTAGTGTGGAGGTTGCCACTGTGTGAGTGTGGATGTGTGTGTAATCCTGTTCTGGCTCTCCTCTCTTGGGCTCTGTAATCTGGAGCCAGGCCTCTGGTCTCTGTGCCTCAGTTTCTTTCTTCGCAGGCCATGCCAGGCACAGGCTCCCAGAATGACGGCGGAGCCTGTCATTGGCACCGTACCTGGTGGGCTGTGGCATGTCTGCTCTGTACGGACAGCCCTGTTGGGAAAGAGCTTGGGGCAGTTTTTGTCCAACCAGGGGTCCCTGGGCTGCGAGCTGGAGAGGCCTCGCTGCCCCTCGCCAGGCAGCCACCCATCCCTGCGCTGACGAGTGCGAGGACAGGGCTCCGGGCCAGCACCCTGACCCCCAGGCCGGCTTCTGTGCCCCTGCTGCTGCCCAGGGCTGGGGCCCCACTCTGGCTGGGCAGCACAGAGCGCAGGGGCTGGGCATCGGGGTCAGCCTGGCGGCACAGGGAGGGTGTCGGCCGTAACCGGAGTCAGGTGCCCGCACACGCGGTGAGTTCGAAGCAGCCCCGTAGCAGCACTGGCAGGATTGTAGTCACAGGGCGGCATCCTTTTTGTGTCTCGGACAAAGAAAGTGTTATCTGAGGTTGTATCGAGGGAAGGAGCCCGGACACAGTGGGAACTGTCCAGCTGCAGGCTGGCCTGGCTCGCGCCCTCTGGAGCAGTGCCAGTCAGCTTGCAGGTCCCTTCGCTGCCCGAGACACGGCGCGGAAGAGGCGCCCACTGAAGACAGAGCTGTGGGAAGGCAGGACCGGGCCCCACACCGGGCTGTGGGCAGGGCTCCCTCGCCAGCCCTGTCTCGTGGCCTTGGGCCAGCTCTCAGTCCCGGCTCCACCAAACAGACTGAGACCGGAGGGCTGGGGTGGCGGGAGAGACGTCTGCGCAGGGCCTGCTCTCATGGCAACATCAGTCTCCGTGCATTCCATGACACCCCGCTTTCCCTCGGTGTCGATCCCCACTGCCGCTGTGTTTTCCCTCAAGTAGTTCTCAGGGGTTAACTCACAAGCCCCTGCCAGACTGAGAGGCGGTGATCAGCGTGGTACAAGCAGGATCAGCCCCTGAGAGAGCCTTTCTAGCCAATGGAGAAAGGAGTCTGGGCTGTTACCGAAGGCCGTGTGTCACCAGTGCTGGAGCCTAGGGCGTGGTCTCGGGTAAGATGGGGCAAGAGCAGCCCCGTGTCAGCGAGAGGGGCGGTGGGGGGGCCGGCAAGCTGAGGAGCAGTGTCTCTAAGCAGGTGGGAGCCCAGGTCCCTCACAGGTCTTCCTTGATGTTGAATGTCTCAGAAGCAACAGTTCCAACAGAAGAATTGGACTCGCAACAAGTTTCAGTTTTACAGCAGGGCGGTGACCCCAGGCCAGGCGTCCCTGGCTGTTCTCAGCTGCAGTGGCTCTGATCGTGGTGGGCAAGTGGGGCTGGGGGCTGCCGCCTCGGCGTCCTGCGGGTCCCAGCCCTGTCCAGAGCAGACACCCCAAGGGGGCTGTGCCAGACGTCTTCTCTGGAGCTGGGCTCTGTGGAGGGCACGCAGGCTACAGGGCCAGGAAGAGGGTCCTTTCAGAAGCTGCCCTGCGGGTCAGGGTGCTGGCCCGGAGGCGAGCCAGCGCAGGGATCGGCAGCCATCTGGCGAGAGGCAGCGAGGCCTCTCCAGCTCACGGCCCAGGAAGTTGGGAATTCCACTGAATGTGCTTAAATGTCCCCTTGGCCTCTTGGAGTCTGTGGCTGCTCTAAGGGGGTGTGAGAAGTTCTCAAGAGTGCCTGTCACCTTGATTTAGGAGTCGCTGTCTTTTATTCTTCTGTGAGAGTGAAAAGGCAGAAGAGAGAATGGCTTGGAGACATGAATGGGGTAGCTGGCTACGGGCCGTGGGCGGGCTGGGCGGGAGCCGGGCTGGCCCCACCTCCCGGACAGCAGACTCCCGCCCACCCTCCTCTCCGTGGTGCACACAGCCCTGATGGCTCCCGACCCCAGCGGCCGCCTCGGCTTGCCGCTGCAGCTGCTGCTGCTCACCTGCTGCTGCACCGCCGCCTGGGCTGATCTGCTGACCTGGCTGTGGTCATCCAATCAGACGAATGAGTCCACAGCCTCCTTGGTCCCCGTGCCCCCGGGCAGCCCCCCTGTGCAGCCCACAGAAGGTATCGCCACACACGTGGGCCCTCAGGACAGCCCCACCGAGCGGGGGATGGCTTCTGCCAGCCCTGAGCCACCCCTGGAGAGGCTGGAAGCTGGCCAGGGCAAGGCCTCCCCTTCCCCTCCTGCCTCTACTGCCTCCACCGCGAGCCCAGACACGAAGGAGGAGAACATTGCTGGCGTCGGCGCCAAGATCCTGAACGTGGCTATGGGCATCCGGAGCTTCGTCCAGCTGTGGGATGATACCACCCCCACCGAGAATGCTTCCAAGATGGAAACTCTGGCACCTGCCACCCCCACGGACCCCCTCACCCTCCCTGGGCCGTCCAGCACCCCCCAGGAGAACGGGACCACTCTCTGGCTGACCAGTGAGGTCCTGAACTCTCCGGACACCGAGAAGACTGAGGCTGGCAGCCTGCCAGTGCCCACCCAGCCAGCACCCTCCCTGGACGGGCCCTGGGCAATGCTCAGCAGGCCCTCGGTGCCACTGAAGTCCTCAGGTAGAACTCTCTCCTCCGTGCTGGGCGGGGCCCTTCCCTGGGGGAGCCTGCAGTCCTCAGGTTGGCCCCCGGATCTGGATGGCAAAGGACTCTTGACCGAGGCAGCCCGTCCCGGCCAACGGCACCAACGCCCTGACAGCCTCAAGCGCACGCCACTTCTGCTTCCCCTGGTGACGGGTTCCCTGGGCACGCACGCTGCCCCCTCGGCTCTCTCCCCTGACCTTCCCGCCAGTCTGTCTCAGATCTCACTCTCAGCTTCACCTGGGGACAGTGGTGCTTGGGTTTCTCACGTGGCTGATTCTGTGGGGCCTGGTCTTCCTAACGCCTTCGCACTGCTCGGGTCCCACCGACCGACCCCTGCAGCGCAGCCTGTCCGCCACGCCGCCAGCCGCTGCGGGCCCCTGCCGCCCTTCCTGCCGGTCTGCGGCAGCCTGGGCATCAGGCGCTCCTGGCTGCCCAACCACCTCCACCACTCGAGCGGAGAGGAGGTGCTGGCGGCCGCTCAGGCCTGGGAGGGCCTCCTCCGGTCGCACTGCCACCACTTCCTTGCCTGGTTCTTCTGCCTGCTGGTGGCCCCACCCTGTGGCACTGGCCCCCTGCCCGCTCTGCCACCCTGCCGCCAGTTCTGCGAGGTCCTGGAGGATGCGTGCTGGAGCCACTTGGACGGGGGCAGGCTGCCGGTCACCTGCGCCTCACTCCCAGCCCAGGAAGACGGGTACTGTGTGTTCATTGGGCCGGCTGCAGGTAACGGCCGGCCCACCGACCCCACCGTTTCCTTTTTGCCCTTTCGTATGAGCCCGGCCAGGGCGGGTGTGGACCTCACACAGCACCTGCCGCCCACGCCCCCGGTGTTGGCCTTTACGGTCAGCTGCCTGTCGAACCCTCAGGAGGCAGGGGGAGTGCGATGCCTCCTTTGCACGGGGCAGACTGAAGCCTGGAGAGGCCTGCATCCAACCCTAGGTTCTGTGCATGACAAGGGCAGACGCGTGGGGAGCAGCCCCTGCCCAAGCATTGTAGTTTATTTGGTCCTTTGAGACACGCCCAGCTACGGAGGGGAAACTGAGGCACAGAGCGGCGACATGATACGCCGAGGGAGCCAGGATTCCCTCCTACTTCTGGTGTCTGACGTCCTTTCTGTAGCCCCAGCCTGATTGGGCAGAAGGGCTGCGGGGGTGGACGCCACGGGGAGAGAGGACATGCTTCTCTGAAGGTTGAGCGGCCACAGCCATGCCAGCGGTCAGTGAGCCTGTGGAGCCCACGTGAGGCCACCCCAGCCTGGGCCCGTGAGCTCCAGAGCACGGTCTCCTGCTCCTCTGGTCCGAGACGGGGAGGGCAGCGGCAGCCTCCAGGCCCCTAGCTCCCTCTGTGTCCATGGAGGGGCCTGGCCCCGCCCCTCCCCTCCCTGTGGGGAGCAGCCTTGACCACTCATCCATCCCTGCAGCCACTGCCGGTGGGGGTGGGGTGGCCGCACTGGACCTCGAGGAGGCTGTTCCGTGGCTGAGCCCCTGAGGAATTTGTGGGTGACTCCCTGTCACTGCTGTGCCAGGCCTGGGGTGAAGCAAGGGGGGCTGTTGGCGCGCAGGCCGCGGCCAGGGCAGGAACAAGTGCGGATGACGGGTGGTGCCCAACCCAGAGGAAGGGGCGCACAGGGGCTGGTCCGAGGGAGGATGGGGCTGCTGATGGAGGCGGAGCCCTGGCCCGAGCAGGAGTGGCCCGGAGGGTGTCCAGCAGAGGGACAGCCACACAGGGCCCACTCTGGGAGGCCCGGTGTGTGGTACGCGCAGAGCCGAAGGCCCTGTGGCTGCCCCTGTGAGCTGGTGGGACTTGGGGTGGGGGGTCGGGCCCACAGTGAGCTGCATGGTCCCACGCCCCACCCACACTTGGTGCCTGGACATCGGAAACCTGGGCCGGCAGGGCCCTCCTCCTTACCCTGCCCCCCTCCAGTGTGTGTGGCCGGGGCTGCGCCACAGGGGGTGCCCTGCCAGGGGGCCCCGATTCCATGCAAAGGAGCCTGGCAGCTCCCCACAGCCCAGCTCCTCCTCCTCGGGGCTGGGGCGGGGCCTGAATTCAGCAGACCTGCTGCCCGGCCTCAGACTGGGCCCTGGGCCCTGGGTCTCCGTTGCTGTGAGCGGGGGCGGGGTGTGGGATCTCTCTAACTACAGCTGGCCTGGTCAGCTGAGTGGCCCAAAGGGGACTTCTCGCTGGACATCTGCACCATTGGCAGGGCCCTGGGCCTGTGAGGGGGGCCATGTCCCGAGCAGGGTTTGGGGGCTCTTCTGTCAGCACTCAGTGTGTTCACTGCACTCGCAGCCCCTGCAGGCTGGAGGTGGGCTTTGGATGTGCAACTCACCGGGGCCCCTCCTGGGGGTTGCCAGGCTGGGGAGGGTCCCACGGGTGTTTTCTCCCTCCTTCGCTTTTTTAATTTTTAGAGAGGAGGAAAGGGGGAGAAAGAGAGAGAGAAGAAACATTGATGTGAGAGAGAAACATGGATTGGTGTCTCCCACATGCCCCCTACTGGAGACCTGGCCCACAACCCAGGCATGGGCCCTGATTGGGAATCGAACCGGCAACCTTTTGCTTTGCCAGACGATGCCCAGCCCACTGAGCCACAGTGATCAGGGCCTTCCTTAGGCTTTTTAGCAGGGAGCCATCCACAACCTGGTGTGGAGGGAAAGGACCAGGAAGGCTCCAGCCCCTCTCTGGTTTGGAGAATGTTTCCCTCAGTGACGGGGATCCCCTCCCCCCCAGTTCATGTCCATGGGTCGTACACACAAGTTCTTTGGCTTCTCCATTTCCCATACTATCCTTAACCTCCCCCTGTCTATTTTGTACCTACCAATTATGCTTCTTACTCCCTGTATCTTTTCCCCCATTTCTACCCCTTTCCCTCCCTGCTGATAACCCTCCATGTGATCTCCATTTCTGTGAATCTGTTCCTGTTCTAGTCGTTTGCTTCGTTTGTTTTTGTTTTTATTTTAGGTTCAGTTGTTGATAGTTGTGCGTTTGTTGTCATTGTACTGTATATATTTTTGATTATCTTCTTTTTCTTAGATAAGTCGCTTTAACATTTCACACAAAAAGGGCCAAGCACCGAACTTTTTACTGTCTTCCAGTTTTACCTTTTCCGAATGTCGAGTTGGAATAATATATTATGTAGCTTTTTAAAACTGTTTTTTTCCCACTTAATATCCATTAATGTTTCCTCTATGTTGTTTTATGGCTTCAAAGCTCATTTATTTTTATCATTGAATAATATCCCATTGTCTCACTGTTCCACGGTTTATTTATTCACTCACCTATTGAAACACATCTTGGTTGCTCCCAAGTTTGGACCATTATGAATAAAGCTTCTGTAAACATCTGTGTGCAGGTTTTTGTGTGGAAATGAGCTTTCAAGTCCTTTGGGTAAACACCAAAGAGGGTGATTGCGGGATTGTAGGGTAGGGTGTGTTTAGTTCTGTGAGAAGCCAGTGCGGCTGCGCCGTGTCCTACCTCCGTCAGCAGTGACTGAGCGTTCCTGGGGCCCCACGTGACAGCCTGCACTCCACTGGGCTGTCAGTGGTCCGGGCAGTGGCTGTTCCAGTGGGTGTGAGGTGGTATCTCGTTGTTGTTTTAATTTGCATTTCCCTGTTGAGTGTGATGGGGAGCGTCTTTTCATATGCGTATTTGCCATGTTTACATCTTCTTTGGGGAGGTGTCTGTTAGGATCTTTGGCCCACTTTTTTAATTGAGTTGTTTTCTCATTGTTGAGTTTTGAGTATTCTTGTACATTGTGGATATACCTTCTTTGATCAGATACATGTTTTAAAAATATTTCCTTCCCGTCTGTGGCTTGTGGTGCCATTCTCTTGATGTGCCTTTTGCAAAACTGAAGTTTCTAATCTCAAAGAAATGAAATGAAGCCCAGCTTATCAATGATATTTGTTCTTGAATTGTGCCTTTGGTGTTGTATCTAAAAAGTCGTTGCCTTGTCCAAGGCCAGTAAGAGTTTTTTCCATGTTACCTTCTAGGAGTTTTGTAGTTTTGCATTTTACATTCAGGCCTGTGATGCACTTTGGTTAACTTCTGTAATAGGTGTCAGTTCTGTGTCTAGATTTAATTGTTTGCACGTGGCTCGTCAGCAGTTCCAGCATCATTTGTTAAAAAGATCTTCATTCCATTATATTGTCTCTCCTCCTTTGCCAAGTATCAGTGGACTGTATTTATGTGGGTCTGTTCCCGGGTTCTCTGTTCTGTTCCGTTGATCCCTTTCTTGGTTCAAGAATTTCACACTGTCTTGATTACTGCAGGTGTGGAGTAAGTCTTGAAGTTGGGGAGTATCAGCCCCCCAAGCTTGTCCTCCTTCTTCAAAATTGTGTTGGTTATTCTGGGTCTCTGCCTCTCCATGTTTACGTTAGAATCGGTTTGTGGATATCCACAGAGTGACTGGCTGGGACTTTGATGGAGGTGGCAGTGAGTCCGGAGACCAGCTTGGGGAGAACTGAGTCTTCCTGTCCATGAACATGGACTGTCCCTACGCTCATTTAGGTCTTCTTTCATTTCCTTTGTCAGGGTTTTGTAGTTTTCCTCACATAGGTCTTCACTTGTTTCGTTTGATCTCTGTCTAAGCATTTAATTTTGGTATTCTGTAAGTAGTATATACTGTTTTTGATTTTAAAGATTTTATTTATTTATTTTTTAGGGAGAGGGGAAGGGAGGGAGACACAGAGGGAGAGAAACATCAATGTGTGGTTGCCTCTCCTGTGGCCCCCACTGGGGACCTGGCCCACAACCCAGGCATGTGCCCTGACCGGGAATCGAACCAGTGACCCTTTGGTTCACAGCCTGTGCTCAATCCACCGAGCTATGCCAGCCAGGGCCTGTTTTTGATTTTAAATCCCATTTGTTCACTGCTGGTGTGTGGAAAAGTGATTGACTTTTGTATATTACTCTTGTACCCTGCAACCTTGCTGTATCACTTACAACTCCACGAGGTGGCTCTGCTGTTGTTAATGATTTTGAATTTTCTATGTAGACAATGATATTTTCTGCAAACAGACACTTTTATTTCTTTCCTCCCAACCTCTGTCATCTCATGTGCTTTTCTCGTCTTACTTCATTAGCTAGGACTTCGAGTGTGATGTTGGAAAGGAGCAGAGAGAGGGCACACTCTTGTGCCTGGTCCTAGTGGGAACGCTTCTAGTTTCTCACCATTAAGTGTGATGTTACCTGTAGGGTTTTTGTAGATACTCTTCACCGAGTGGAGGGAATTCTACTTTCCCAGTTCACTGACAGTTTTTATTAGGAATGGGTATTAGATTTTGCTGAACGCTTTTTTCTGTAATTTCCATATGATCTTGTGATTTTTCTTCATTAGCCTTGATGTGATGGATTACGTTAATTGATTTCAAATGTTGAACCAGCCTTGCATGCCTGGGATACACTTGGTTGTAGCTGGCCTGTTTGCTGAAAGGAAAACCGTCTTCAACGAGGCAGGTCCCCCAGTTTCTCGATCTGAGGGGAGTGTGGGGTGGGCCACCAGATGGGTCCCAGCTTGCTAAAGGTGTCACCCACCACATTCCGGGACACTGCATTCTGGGAAGGCATTCCTCGGAGCTTTCAGAGAGCAGCATGGAATGGACAATTCGCTTTCTGGAGAGGTGTTGGTTTCCTGCCCAAGACAGCAGACTCAGTGCCTTGGGCCACGCCTCCCTCACAGCAGCTGCCAAAAGCTATGCAGGGAGGCGGCTACATCCTCCGTTCGCACTCACAGTGCCTGGGACGCCTGGGACTGGACAACCGGTCGTGATCTTAGGGCCTTGGCATTCAAGTCTTGCTCCCGATGGGAACCTGAGGAATTTCACAGAAAGGAAATGGAAGAACTTTGGGAAGGAGCTGCTCACGCATCTCTGGGGTCCCGAGGGCTGCCTGTGTAATGGGCTGCTGCATTCCAGCCCAGAAAGTCGACAGCTGCTGCGTCTTGCTCTTAATTGATTTGGAAATGTCCTAGCTCTGTGTGAGGCAGGGCGGTGATGGAGCATACCCGTGCTTAACTTTGGGGACAGCCGAGTCAGGACTCCATGACCTCTGGCACCCAAGCTGGTCACAGTCCTGTTTCCCAATCTTAAACATCTTCCCGAGTGGACACTCAGGCGCTGGGTACTGCTGAAACAAAGGGACTGTCATAGCAATTGCTGCCCTGGTGGACAGCAGTCTGTCCTTGAGCGGGAAGAGACCACTCACCTCCCAAGGGCAGGGTCTTCCTATAACTTCCCCTACTTTCTCCAGGGCCCTTTGCCCTCGGCAGGCACTGCCAGGCCACTGAGGCTGCTGGCTGTGTCGTGCCTGGCTGTCCCTCACTTTATGTCTGCATGGGGGGGTCTTATCTGCAAGGGATGTGGATGAGGCCAAAGGGCGCCCCGGATGGCTGGCAGTGCTGCCCACATGGCGGGAGTCAGGACCACGCAGAGCCACGCCGCTGACCCTGGGAAGCCAGCCCTGGCAGGCACCCCAGTGCTTGTCTCGTTGGGATGGCTCCTTCTTCATTTTTTTTCTCAGGGACTCTTGAGAGCCAACTTGCCTTAGAAAGTTGGGGTTCAGCATTTCTTCCTTCCGCCTGCTCCAGGGAGCCCCAGGTCAGCCTGGCCCTGCTGGTGAGCTGGAACACCAGGTGCCCCTCACACAGAAACAGACACACACACTCATACTCACTGTCACACTCCCACGCGCTTGCTCACTACAGCCTTCCTCGGGACACCCACGCATCACAGCCCCCTCCCAGAAGCATGACTGCCCTGCATGACTCCCACTTTGGAGGTAGACCCCACCCAGACTGTAGGTGGCATGGACTTGAGAGGAAAGGCCTCAGGTCAGGGCCCTTGGACAACTCCCCAGAGTCCAGGCTCCCCCTGGCAAAGTGGAACTATGGGGAAGGTACAGATGCACCAGTCTCTCCTCGAGCTGGTGTCTGCCCCTCTCCTGTGTTCAGCAGTGGCCATGCTTGCTGCATGGGGAGGTAGCCCTGCTTTCCCCCCACCCATAGCCCTCAGTACTGCTGGTCCCTGGGGCATCCGTCCCAGCTACTAGTGGCCCCACACTCCCAGGAAGCACTGCACCCAACAGCTTGGGCAGGTCCAGGCGCATGGGCAGGTCAGGCCCTGCTCAGACCCAGGGTCAACATTGTGGACAGCGGGGCCTCTGGCCCCTTCTGGATGGACAAGAAATGAGGGGAGAGAACCTGGCACCGCAGCTGCGCCCCCAACCTGGGTTCATGCTGTCGAGGGGCCTCCAAATGGTGGGGTGTCATTTAGAATTCTCGATCTGTGACATTGATGGCCTGAGGTGGAGGACACAGGTGGGCTGTTCTGATCGTGGGCTCCTGAGGAGAGTGAGTAAAAAGGATGCGTAAGCCTCTTCCGGGTGGTCCAGAGGCAGGTGAGGCCAGTGGGGCCGCAGCAGTGTGAACACCAGTGGGCTGGGAGAGCGGACCTCCCGCCGGTGGTCACCCCCGTCACGAGGCTGCTCTCCAGGTCACCCCAGTGTGGACATGGGGTAAGGGGAGGAAAGTCCCCACTTCCCAGAAGCCCCGTGCAACAGCCTCAACCAGGCCATCCCACCTCGTAAACCCCGACCAACCTGGGGGCTGGTGCGATTCGCTTAGCGAGTGCGATGCAGACGGGGAACCACAGGACATGATCGAGCTGAGCCGGGGCCTCTGGGAGACACAGCCCCTCTGGTGTTCTGCCTTCCTAGGAGTTTGTCTCCGGGACGGCTCCTGATGAGGATAAAGCTGCAGGGTACACCCTGTCATGCAGCTTCCTTCTCCCTGTTTATGAGGGAACGAGTGATGTTATTGCCCGTGCCTGCACTGTTCCTGTGGATCCCAGCGTGGGGTGGGGATGATGAGTGGGGGTGGAGTCTGAGCTTGGGGGGTGGCGATGGGGGTGAGGACAGGGTGCAGAGCAGGGTTGCGGGTGGGCTCAGAACCCCCAGCCCTTTGCAGTAGGCTCCTCGGCGACCCCTCGTACATACCACCCCCAGTCCCTCCCCCACCCCGCCCCGCTGTGGCCTTGCTTCTCTCCTGCCATGCCGGTTTGGGATGCACCCTGCTGCGCCCCGTCCCCCTTGGGCCTGGAAGCTTGTTGAGGGGATGGTGCAGTGGCTTGTGGCCACCATGTCCTGGCCTGACACGCATCTGGATAAGAAGGGGTGTCCGTCCGCATCCCTGGCCAGCAGAGCCAAGAGGAGCAGGGCAGGTGCCAGGTGAATGACTCGGTTTCCCCTTTGTGTTCTACACGCAGCCTCACGAGGTGTCTCTCTCCTCTTTGCAGAGAAAGTGGGCACAGAGGTGGGGCTCCTCCAGCTGCTCGGGGAGCCCCTGCCTCCGGAGATCACCCAGATTGATGACCCTGACGTGGGACCAGCCTACGTCTTTGGATCTGATGCCAACAGCGGCCAGGTGGCCCAGTACCACTTCCCCAGCCCATTCTTCCGTGACTTCTCGCTATTCTTCCACGTGCGGCCAGCCACTGAGGACGCAGGGGTGCTCTTCGCCATCACGGATACAGCGCAGGCAGTGATCTCAGTGGGCGTGAAGCTGTCGGGCGTGAGCGACGGCCACCAGCACATCCAGTTCCTGTACACCGAGCCCGGGGCGGCCCAGACGCACACGGCCGCCAGCTTTCGCCTGCCTGCCTTTGCTGGCCAGTGGACACGCTTTGCACTCAGCGTGGATGGCGACACCGTGACACTCTTTGTGGACTGCGAGGAGGTCCAGTCGGCACCTTTGGTGCGATCTCCACGAGGCCTGGAGCTGGAGCCTGGCTCCGGCCTCTTTGTGGCTCAGGGCGGAGACGCAGACCCGGACAAGTTCCAGGTAACACCACGGCTGCTGCTTGAGGCTTGGACCGCCCTTGGGGTCCACTTGGACAAGGGGCAGTGTCCATTAGTCCCCCACCTGTATAACGGTCCCAGCATTCCTTGGTCTGCTTGGACCCAGCATGTCTCTTATTCGCTGGTACTCTGGCCCCTTGGCCACCACCAGCAAGGGTCTCCCCAGGCTGCAGAGGCCTCCTTGGGACCCCCTTTCTGACTGGATGCTAGCCTCTGCCACCATCTGTGCTCAATGCAAGCAGTGGGCCCCTGACTCATATCATAATTAAGAATTTCTAGATGGCAACAGCGGAGGGTAGAAGTGGGCATGGGCCCTCTGGGGGTGGGTAGGCTGCACCCCATGAAGGCTGCACACCCACCGGGCTGGGCCAGGCCTCCACATTCAGTGTCACCATCACTCACACGCTGTTTTTACTACTTTACCAAACTGCTAGCCGCCCACTCAGAGCAGTGTGGGCGAGACATCCCCAGCAGCACCGGGCAGGTGGCTGTCTCCACTGTGTCCCCCGCCAGGGGAGCCTCCTTCCCCTGAGTCTGACCCTGGCCTTCATTGCAGAGGAGGCAGACTCCGGAGCCTGGTGGGGGTCTTTCTCCTGGGTCCTCAGCCCCTATACTTGGAACCTTTGGGTGGAACCCCGCCTCCTGGAAACGCCGCATGGGCATCCTTCGTGGGCCCCGGTTCAATTCTAACTTCGCAGCCGGTCTGCAGCTGGCACGCCCCAGACAGGGGTCCCTGTGTGTGCTGGCGCGGGCCGTGTCATCAGGGGACAGAAAGTTAATTATTGCCCAGACAAAAACTGCTTGATTAAAGTTGTTCTAAGTCCTGGAGATTCGGGTTCTGAAAGCTGCCCTTTCACCTTTGGCAGAAACTTTCACCCGCGGGGTCTGGGAGCCAGCAGGACTTTGGTAGCACACTGGGCCTCTTTGTGTTTTCATTTTGATCCTCAAACATGATTAACTGGAGGGAGTCACGGAGTTGGGGGAGGGGCTGTGTTTACTGGCAGTTTGTCGGTGACCTCCCCGGCATTTCTAGCTGGAAAAGTATGCCATTGTCCCATACGTCTTTGACAGTGTAACGGGAAAGCTGCCCCTGTGCGGATGGGGACCGGGGCTGTGGGAGGACATCGCCCGCCGTGAGGGCACCCGAGGCTCCACCCCCAGGCCTCTCCAGACCGCGTGTACTGTTGCAAAACAAAACCACCGGTCGGATACCTGGACACACCGGGGCTGGGTGTTTTAATTGGCCGGTCGTGGTTGCTGGTGAAGACAGACCTCGCATTTTTCAATAGGCTGTTTGTGTTTCTTCTGTTGCGACGGACCTGAGTTCTTCCCGTTTTTGTTTTGGTGGGTTCAAACACTTCCTTTGGTTTCCACAAACTCTTCACATGTGAAAGAAAGTGATCCTTTGTTTTGTGTGCTGCAAATTTTATCTCCAAGTGTGTCACTTGCCTTTTTACCTTGCATTTCTTAAAACCCATTGGGATATTTAAAGTTTTTATGCGGGTAAACCTGGGCTGGAGAAGACACCCAGGGCGTTAACCATCCTAGCAAAGTCTTGGAGGGTTAGAGGCAGAAGCAGGCAGCTCGAGGCTGCCGTGTGGCTCTGGGCTGTGGGCCCCGCTTCCCACCGACCTCGCGGTCCCACGCAGCTCAGTCGGCTCCTAGTCCCCGCGGACGAGAAGTGTAAGCAGTTTTCTGGGCGGACACCTGGTCAGATTGCAGCCAGGTGACGGGGGCGGCCTGTTGTTTGGTGCACACTGGGTTAGTACAAGGTTTCTCAGACTTTCTGAGTTCAGATTCTTGAGAAAGAATCACTCAGGTCATGTTATTTACACGATTTGGCAGAAACCAAAGCTCAGGGTGCGGGGAGGGACCCGGGCGTGCCCCTACACCGGCCCCCACGGGTCCTTACGGAACAATTACTGTTTCCTCCCGTGCAAACTTCGGGACCCTCATTGGTCTCTTCCGGTTTATTCTTCTCGTCAGATTGGTCATAAATATCTCTGGGAAGTCATTTATCCCAAGGATATATGTTACAGTGTTTTGTTTATTAACATTTGCTGCCGACTCTTCAGTGTTTACGTGTCCTTATTTATCATTTCAAATGCTCTGTGGTCACCCTGTCTTGATGTCCTTTCTCCTTGTGGAAAGTGTCCCCGTTTCCTCATTCCATTTGCTTCTGTCTTTGTGAAGCCACCTTCCTCTCAGCCCCGGGTTTCCGTCTGTGGTTCTCTCTCGGCCCCGTGTCCGTGCAGCAGACCAACCACCCACAAGTCCCTTGGACCGCTGCCGTACAGGCAGGCAGGGCGGGCCTGTCCCGTTCCCGGCACATCCCACTTTCTCCCCTGTGTTCAGTGGGGAACTCGGACATTGTCACCGATCCTCGCATGCGGCTTTGTTGGCTGCGTTACATAAATAAGCGCTTGGCCCACCGAAGTCAAGAGCTTGCCCACCGGCGCTCTAGGCTGGGGTCACCGGGACAGGCTTGACACTGAGGATAGGGCGGAGCAGGCAGGGAAGATGCGAGCATCCTGGACCCCCACAGTCCTCCTCCGACCATGGCCCCCCCCAAGCCCAGTGGCACCAGATCCGCCACTCCGGACTGAGGGGCTCTGAGGCCTCTGAGGTCACGCTGACCATGCTCCACCTGACACCCCTCTCCACCACAGACACTCGGAACCCTGTCACTCGTGGTGACTGATCTATACAGATATAACCTAGACGCAGTGCTGCGGCTGCCAGGTGGTGTCCTGACCCCACGGGATGGAGGAGAGGAAAGGTGTTTGTAGTGGACGAACTTGCCCGGCATGACTCCCCGGGAAGAAACCTCGAGGCAGCCAGATGCTCTCACATAGTCAGTCAAGGAGTCTGGCGGGATGCCAGTGAGATGGTCTGAAGTACAAGAGAATGGACAGTGGGGTGGGGCCCACCACAGCCGTGGCTGGGGTAGGTGACAAGGGACCAGGGCAACTTAGGGAGGAGGGGCCAGGAGGTGGGGGTGAAGTGGGGGTGACGCAGGGCTGGGAGTGCTATGTCCCCCACCGCATATAGGCTTATCCAGCCCACTGCCCAGCTAGGACATGCCCTTCCGGCAGTGGTGGGTCCTAGGCCACCCTCAGAGCATCCTGGGATCCCAGGGAGGCAGCTCCCACACCAGTGACTTCCGCAACACGCTTTCACCGTGTAGCGACCTGGTCACCTACGCACAACTTTAAGACATGCAGCCCGTGGCGTAGCAGTGGCAGGAGGTATTTTACACGGGCTTTACTAATGAAGTGCCTGGATTTTGTAACGCTTGGTTCTGAGTCTCTTCAGTGTTGGCAGTGGGTCTCGTGGCTTTTGCACTAGTGATGTCTGTCTTCCCCAAGTAACTGTGTCCTTGGGAAAGTGCCCACCCCAGGCAGGTGGCCAGGATCTGAGCCATTCTGCCCTCTTTATTCGGGCCTGCGGCGGGTCTGGAAGCCCAGGGCCTCGCAGGCAGTGTCAGCGTGTGGATGGTCGTGGAGGGAACCAGCACCCTGACCCCTGCCTGCCGGAAGCTCCGCTGCCCGACCCACACACACAGAGTGCTGCCAAGGGGCATTCCAGTCCTTTAACATCTGGTCCCTCCTGCCGTCCCTAGGAGTTCTCAATCTTGGTGACTCACTGTCACCTGGGGTCCTCCCTGTCCCTCCTTCAGCAGGGCTGGTGAGCCAAGAATTTGCATTTTGAACATGAGGCTGCTGCTGACCCCTGCATTTTTAAGTCCAGAATGGCCCGTGCTTTCTCTGGGCGATGGTGCCCCTGGAGCCTGGATGGTGGAGGACACCTGTGTGTGTGCCTCCCCTACACCTGTGCCCACACGCACACAGGGGGATGGGACACTGCCCCATAGGCCTCACTGTCAGCAGTGGGGGTGTAGGGGGAACGTGGAGTCAGGTAGAACTGGCCCCCGGAGAGGCTAACCCTTCTGAGGAGAGAGTCCAGGGGTGCTTCCTGGAGGAGGAGGCCTGAGCTGAGCCTCAAAAGATGAGGGGAGCCTAGGCAAGGGCTCAGCTGGGTGTTTGGTGATCTGTGGTCACATGCTCCCTGTTGGTGCGGAACAAGAAGGTCATGAGATCAAGGGTCGGCTGATAGGGGGAGTCCGAAGGGCATTGGGAGGAATAGACAGAGCGGCCTCGGCTGGAGTTGGCCCACGGCCCTGGGACATGTCCCGCCTGCCACCCGCTTTCGTATGGCCCACAGACTTGAAAGGCTTCCCATGCTTAAATGGTTGGAGAAAAGGAAGGGTGTTTTGTGACATGTGAAAATCTTACGAAATAAAAATGCCAGTGTCCCTAAAGTTTGGTTAGACGGCCACGCCCCGTCTTTTCCATGTTGTCTGGTCAATTTCCTGGCACAACACAGCCCTCGTTACAAAGGCCCAGCAGGCGGATCGGTCGGCCCTTTTCAGAGAACGTTCGCCGACCTCTGCCCTGCGGCTTTCTATTGAAGAGCAGCTACAACGTGTGCCTCAGAATTGACGAAACATGGTCTTCACGGAGGGAAAAAACACACTGAAGCAAATCCCAGTGGATTACGATGTTAAGTAGAAAAAGCACTGAGAACGCTCATAATCAGTCTCCTGGTGGGGAGCCTTTCAGAAAGTGGCATCGCAGACAGAAGTCACAGTGCACAGCAGAGCCTGCTTGTTCTGTGTCCTGGAGGTGTCCCACGTCCCAGGCACGGGGTCCTCCTGGAATTGTGGGAGCCCCACCAGCACTGGGAGGCCCTGGATCCCCAGCTTCACGCACCTGGCTCCGAGCAGTCGGTGCCACCCCACATCCTTACCCTTTGGGGATCATGGGGCCTTGCAGAGAAACTCCCATTGCAGCCATGATTGAGGTCCTTGTAAGCAAGTACTGTCCCCAAGCTGGCAACCGTCCCCCCGCTCCCTACCTCGGGCTTAGGGCCTCCTGTTGAAGTGGAGGTTCTGCCCTCTGCACCCACAGTTCAGAACATTGCCCCTGCTTGCAGTGCCATCTGCCTCGTGTCCCTTGGGGATACCACTTTCAGTGACACACCTCATCTTTGTCTTCTAGTCCTGTCCCCTCTTTTAGACACCAAGATCCGAGGTGGCAGGCCCCTGTGCAGTGCCGTGTCCTGGTGCCCAGTGCAGGACTGAGCACGTGGGCGAGCGAGTGTGGAGAGGGTGGGTGAGTGGGTGAGTGAATGAACGGGTGAAATTGACTCTGGGCTGAGTAGCCCGTGTGCACGGAGAACCAAGAGCTCACGGAGACCAAGTGCACTTCCAAGCACTGTGGTCTGTTTTGTTCTCGGCCTCTCATTTGTTTTATGGAAAGGTGACATCGCAAATAAGACCTAAATCCCACCTGGTTAATCCAATGCCGTTTCCTGCTACGTCTGAGGTTTCACCAGCAGAAGTCCTCGCCTGGCCCAGGGCAGGGGCCCCTGTCATCATGGTTAATGTCACCCGCTGAAATCTTGACCTCAGACAGTGCCAGGATCTGTGAGTCAGGGTCCCTCTGTGCCCCTGCCGCCTTCCTCAGAACTGCTGGTGATGTTTCTCTCCCGCTGCACTTAGGGGACGATCGCGGAGCTGAGGGTGCGGAGGGACCCCCAAGTGAGCCCCATGCACTGCCTGGAGGACGACGATGACGATGATGATGATGACGGGGTGAGTCTCCCTCCTCCACCCCATCCCCGCTCTGTGGGAGGAGAGTCCAAGTCATTGGGGGCTGGCCTTACCCCCGAGAACCCCAAAGTGATGAGACTAGAAAGGTCTCTCTGAAAGATGCCATTTTGGGTACCAGGAACCTGGTAACATTTTCAGTTTCCCTGTAGCATAAAAAAGAGCCTCCCTTTCCCTGGAACTCTCCATTCAAAACACACATAAAATATAAAGTGAATGCTGGGTGGAAACTGTCCCCGGGACAGCACTGAGTGACACAGTCAATCACAGTCAGCAGGGCAAAAATGTGTGTGCGTTTGTAAGTGTGAGTGAGTGTGTGTGCACACTCTCACATGGGGCCTGAGGAGACAGATCCACCCATACTGGGGTGTGGACAGACAGGAGGACAGCCATGTGCTGGGGGTGGGAGGGGGGCATGCTCCAGAGGATAAAACCTGCCCCCAGTGGCCACAGTTGTAATAGAGTGAGGTCGCCTAGCCCTGTCCCCTCAGCTGCCTTTGGTTCTGCTCCGTGTCCGCTGTGTGGCCAGTGTGCTGATAAGTCTGGCCGTTGCCCCGGACAGTGGCCCAGGAGCAGGGTGACAGGCAGAAAGGAACGTATTTCTTTGTAGTTCTCTGTATGTCTGGCTAGGAGCCAGACTGCTTTCCAATGGGTTGTTCTAATTGGCCTGACCGGATGTACCTCATTGGTGACCAGCGGCCAGTGCTCACAGGAAGGCCGCTTCCCTCTTGGAGGTCACAAAAATGCCCCACACCCTTTCTGCCTTCTCCCCGCTGCCCCAGCCTGGGATGGGCGTGGGACAGGCGGGACCTGTCCCGGTTTGCTCTCCAGGCCCTGCTGGTTCTGGGGCTTCTGTCACCAGCCTCTTCCTCGTTTCCTGTGAACCCTTCAGGCGTCAGGAGACTTCGGAAGTGGGCAGGAGGAGACCCGGGAACTTCTCCGGAAGGAAGCGGTGAGTAGTAGCAGGGTCTCCGCCCAGGGCCCCATTCACCCCAGCCTGGGCTATCTTCCCTCTCGTCTCTCGGGGATGCTTAAAACCATTTTTGTAATTCTTCACGTTCCTTTGGGCCCTGAGGCGACCTTGACATTCTGATTGTCCCGCCCTTAGCTGGTAGGGCCCTAAGAGACTAGATGGTCTGTGGGTCAGAGAAGAGGAAAGCTGTGCAGGGCAGCCCAAGGCCAACTCAGCGAGTTTCCCAGCTCACACCACCTGAAAGAACACGCAGGGGGGAGTGTGTCTTCGGGATGTGAGAGGGGCTGGGCCCCTCCTCTCCACCGTCTGCCTCACGGTGTCTTCGCCCAGGGAGGGATGGGCCGAGCACTGAGCTGCCCTGGGAGGGACGGTCGGCACCCTCCCCCAGGTGGAGCATGGGGACCCCTGGCCCTGCCAGGGTGGAGGAGGGGCAGGTGGCTCTTAGGGAAGCAGGGCCGGGGGCTCGCCCACCTGTGTGCAGGCTGTGGTGCCTGGTGGGCCCCTGGACAGGGGTCAGTGTGTGGTGGCCCAAAACAGTTCCCAAGTGTTGGTCGAACAGCTTGTGTGTTCCTCGCCCTCTAAGCCTCCTCACAGACATGGGCCGGACTTGAGAACATGCACTTCCGCCCATCAGGCTCCTGTGGGGTGCACGCCAGCCACTGGGGATGCAGGGACCCCGCAACCCCGTGGTGTCTGAGCTGCACCGGAACCAAGGCGTGAAATGCCACAGCTTGGCGGCCTCCCTTCATAGCCTGGAGGGTCAAAGACAAAAAAAGGGGTCCCTATTTAGACAGTCTCACCCTGAGCCCGTCGCCTGTCCCCAGCCAGGCTCCCAGGTGGTCAGGAATGCACTAGCAGGACACTGGTAGTGAACTTGGCTTCTGAGTGTCAGAGGAGCTGGGTGGAAGCCTAGGGATGGATGAGCCTGGTCCAGGGGGACGGTTCCCGGCTACAGGGGGAGGCCTGGTGTCCGGCTCTGGCTGCTGCTCAGCCACCTGGCTGTGGGGGAAGCCCTCATACACAATGTCCCCAGGGAGCATTTGCCAAATACAGGGTGGCCAGATGCAGGAAGTGTTTCACCTGTGTGTTTGAACATCCACGTGCACCCCCATCCTCCGCTCCATGGGGCCTCTGGGAACAGGGAAGACCGGTTCTCGGAAGAGCAGCCTCATCCCCTCTGGGTGGGGGTGGGTGGCAGTCACCCAGCTGTGGAGTGCCGGGTCAGGGCCCTCGTTACAGCCACACCCAGTGTGTGCAGGGAACCATCAGAGCTCCCTCCATCCGAGGCATCTGTGACAGTATTGACCACTGGTCCTTCTCTGTTGGGACCACAGGAAGGAGCCAGGGCTCTGGAGTGTCGCCGAGGGGCCACCCTGGGCCCTGAGCCCGAGGAGTGGCCTCTGGTTCCTCCCTCACATGGGGGAAGTTGGTGGGCACGGGGGTTCCGGGGACTCATTACGGGGCCACTTGAGGGGCCCCCACCCCACGGGCTGTTCAGAAGAAAACCACCGTGGAGGACCCCGAACTTCTTCCTGCCTGAGATAAAGTCCTGATGGCTTCTTACCGTGTCTTTCTCAAAGTCCAGAAGGATCTTATTTTAAAACCAAATAAATCTGAACCTGCCACTTGCCAGCATAAGCATTCACAGGGTGCCTGAGTTTGCTGGGTAACGGGGCTGCTTTCCCGCCCTCACCTTGCCAGGGCACGTCCCTGAAACCCAGCTTCCCCGAGGCTACCCCGGTCACTTCTCCTCCCTTGGCTGGAGGCAACCTCTCAGAAGATTCCAGAACAGAAGAAATCGAGGAACGATCCACTGTGTCTTCATTAGGAGGTAAAGCTCTTGCGGGGGGTGTGTGCGTGTTGGTGGGGGGTGTGTGTGTCAGTGCTGTGCACAGGCGTGTGTGTGCGTGTGCGTGTGTGTGTGGCCAGGCGAGGGGCTCCTGTCCTTCACGAACACTAGCGCCACCACAGGGAGTGGTCGGTTGGTCAGTGCCTGTGCTGCACCCTCGCCACCCTGTCACCTTTGGGATCCTCTGTGGGAAGAAGCTGCCCCAGAAGTCAGGGCAGAGCGGCTGCTTGGCCATATACTTCTCTCTCCCAGGGTTTGTCACTTGTTTTCTTACTTCTGGGGAAATCTGTGGGACCGTCTCGAGTGTGCTGCCAGGGCGAGGTGCCACCGCTCAGTCGGGGGGCCCGTGTCCCTCCCGCTAGGAGGACATGAGAGTCCGTGGTGAGAGCAGAGGCTTCGCTGCCCAGAACATTTGTGGCATGGGCCTGCCCTGTGGTCGGCAGTCGGGGTTGGGGACTTCTGGTGGCCTGGAGAGTGCACAGGCGTAGACCTGCTGCAGGCAGGGCCAGGGCGCCTGGGACGCACGGAAAATGAAGCGTGCCTCGGTCCGCTGCCGCGTCAGAACCCGCTGCCACAAACGTAGCTGCTTACAGCCGCACCATGTCTTGCCTCTCGGCTCTGCAGGCGGGAGTCCTGCTCGGAGCCGAGAGCTGCAGGCAGGGCGTGCAGGGCTACCTCCCTGCTGGAGGCCCGGCGGAGGGCCGGTTCACTGCGGCTGTGGGATTGAGGGTCCAGGCTCCTTACTGCTGTGGGCCGGGGACTGCTCTTGGGTTCCAGGGGTCACTCGCATTCCTCAGCTCCTCCTTCTCGGGGCTCCCTTCTTCTGTTTTGGGGCCTCGGGTGATGATGGGGTTGTACCCTGAATTCCCAGAATAATCTCCCTCTGTTAAAGCCAGCGAGTCGGTAACCGGCCCGTTACACCTGCCAAGCCCCTCCGCGGCAGTGCCTGGGTTAGTGTCCGGCTGAGTAACCGGGGGGCGGGAGTCTCAAGGGGACGTCTGTGGGGTTAGTTCTCTCTTTACCATTATGTCAAAGTTTTAGAAAATTAGGTAGATATCTCTTATTTAGAAAAAAAGTCGATTGCTTTTTAAATGACTGAAATAATAACATGTGTTCAGTGCAGTCAAATTAGAAACGGAAAAGAACAAAGGAGCGAGAACCGACTGTCGGTCCTCTGGGGCCCTGCCGTCCACGTTCTCCCCTCCGTGGGCTAAGGACGTGGTGCCTGTGGCATTTGCCAGGGACGTGCTTCCCGAGGGCACAGCCGGGATGGACAGGGTGATGCGTCCAGCCCCTCAGGGTTCCGAGCGAGGGACACACGCCCGCCTGGACCACAAGGGGGCCCAGCCCCCGCCTGTAGCGCTGTGGGGTCTGGGCCCCCCATCTGGGGCCGTCCAGGTGTCCAGTGTGGATCTCCGTTCTGTTGTTTTCGGTTACGCGCCCAGTCTCTGCAGCTCACTTATCAAAAAGCCTGCCCGCGCTCCCACCGAGTTGCCTGGGAGCCTTCGCTGAGGACCACTTGTCCGTCTGTGTGGGTCCCTCCCCGCCTCCGCTCGGGTCCGTAGATCTGTCTGTTGTGATGGCACGGGTGGCCCATTGTTTCTGCAGCCTTGTGCCGAGGCCGGAGATCAGGTCTGTGCATCCTCCAGATCCGCCCGTCGCTGACAGAACTGCTCTGCTGTTCTCTGTCCTTTGCATTTTCTTACGAATTTCAGAATCAGTTTGTCATTTTCTGTAAGAACAGCCTGCTGGGGTTTTGGTTGGAATGACATTGAATCGGTAAATCAGTGTTGAGGGAGGGGCTTGGACATCTCAAGAATACTGAGTTTTAAGAATACTGAGTTTCAAGAATACTGAACACAAGCCGTCTCCCTGTACTGAGGGCTTCGCTTTCTGTTCTCTTAGCGATGGCTTTTCTGGTGTCAAGGTTTGCAGAGGCAGGGGTTTTACATTCGCCTTACATCACGCTCATGCTTGGAATACATCCTTGGAGGTTTCCGCCCCACGCCATCGGGGAAGAGGCTGGGCTGCCCTCCTGTGGCTGACTTGTGACTCTCAGTGGGTCCTGGGGGTGGGAGGCGGGGTCAGGGCTGCTCGGGCGTCATCTACAGGGCCCCTGGAGGAGACGGGGCTCTGAGCAGAGCAGAGCAGAGGGTGGGGGTGGTTGGCCCCACTGTGCAGGCATCACCGGCGCTCACACATGGATGCAGCTTCGATTTCTGCTGGCAATAAGACAGGCGTCCCCCACAGCTGTGCACACAGGTGACGCCGGGCAGTGTGAGCTCCCTCGGGAGTCGCACGATCCACTTGGGCTGAAGGGCCTCAGCTCCCATCCAGTCCCCAAGCTCTGCTGCTGTGCTGTCCCCAGAGCGCCAGTCAAACCCCAGCCAGGGTCAGACATGCCTCTGAACGTCCCTCGGAAGACGGGGCCTCTGCAAGCCACCGTGCGTGCGTGACATGCCGATGTGGCGTGAGTCCTGTGTCTTCTGACTGCCTCAGTGATGCTGGAGTGACTGGGTGAAAGATGTTGGGGAACAGCCTCGAAATTCACCCACAGATTGTGTGTCAAGCAGAGAAGGGGAGGCGCCACCCTGCACCCCGTGAGGGAACTGACAAATGGGAGAAGCAGAGAGCAGGGGCGAGGGGGTGGGGCCACATACAGGCGCTGCAGAGGCCCGGGCCCTGCCCTCCACTGTGTGGTGGTGTTTGCACAGCTCTGGGGACGTGCGCGGCTCTGGCAGGGCACGGATTTGGCCAGAGTTGGTCCCTAGACAGGATCCTTGATGGGGCCCTGCTGTCACCATTCCCTAGAACAAAGCCACACAGGACACGGCTGGGCAGCCCGGAAACCTGAATCGGGCTGTGTGTCAGGTCGCTGTATGCGACAGTGCTGGGGTTCCCAGGTGTGACCATCAGGTTGTCAGAAAATGTGCTTGTTCTTGGGAGACGTGGCATTCAGGGGGGAGGGTCATGATAATGCAGGGGACCCTCAAGTGACTCAGCAAAAGAGGTGGAGTGTGTGTGTGTATGAGTGTGAGAATGTGAGAGAGAGAGAGCTGGGGTGTGGCTGAGGGGGCGGGCAGCCCTGGAGGGGAGCGTGAGCTGAGAGCAGAGACTGGGCCCCCGTTTGGGGTCTGACCTCTGCCCCTTACCTCCACTGTGCAGCTCACACCCCTCCTGGCTCGAATACGGTCACCACCTGGGACAGGGGTGTCCAGAACCCTGAGGACATCCTGAAACAGGTGAGGCCCCTCCCTGACCCAGAACCATGGCGGCTCCAGAGCAGTCAGTGCCTCTGGTTCGCTCACTGGTGGCCGGACCAAGCCCTGGGCCACC
Source organism: Trachops cirrhosus (assembly GCA_028533065.1). Classification (NCBI taxonomy): domain Eukaryota; kingdom Metazoa; phylum Chordata; class Mammalia; order Chiroptera; family Phyllostomidae; genus Trachops; species Trachops cirrhosus. The sequence continues at coordinate 183,654,280 of CM052539.1, read as the reverse complement.
CCCTTTCTCTGTGTCCCTGTGCCTCGTACGAGGTGGGCCTGGCTGGGAGACTCTGGCCTGCCTGAGCATGAGAAGGGATGCAGAGGCAGAGATATGGAGCAGGGATGTCCCTGAGTAGGGATAGGAGGACAACTGGACAGACCCCTGTTCATGTCAGTCTTACCCGCCTGAACCCCGTGTGTGTCCACTTGTGTCCCCTATGTGTGTCCACCCATGTGTCCTATGTGTGTCCACCCTGCATGTCCCTGTGTAGTACGGGGCCCAGCCCAAGATGCAGGAGAGTGTGCTGGTGGGTGAGCAGGTAAGGGTGTGTGTGCCCCCGCCCCCAACCTGTTCCCTTTCCTCTTCCCAGGGTCTCCCAGGCCCAGTGGTGCACAGCCCCGATGCACGGGCTATCCCGGGGCCGCAGGGACCCCCTGGACCCCCGGGGCCACCAGGGAAGGATGGTGCCCCCGGGAGGGATGGGGAGCCAGTGAGTACATTTCCCCTTGGTCCAGCTGGGGTGGGGTTTGGGCAGGAGGGGGAAAGGAAAGGGTACAGCTGAAGTGGCAGAGCAGCTGGACCCTGGAGACCCTGGGGACCCCAGGGTGGTCTGCACTGTGTTGGCTGCTCCCCTCCCTGTGGGAGAGCCGGAGGGTGCTGGGGAGGCTGTGGGCAGGCAGCCGAGGCCAGCCCACCACGGATGAAGGCGGTCCGACATCGGGTGGAAGGTTCGCCTCCACCCGGACAGCCTTCCTGTGGAAGTCAGACCCGTGGAGGGCGTGGAGCTGGGGCCAGTTCTGGGTCGTATAGGATGGGGCCAGGAGCCCCTGAGGCCACCCCTAACCATTCCTCTTGCATGTTCCAGGGCGACCCTGGGGAAGACGGAAAACCCGTAAGTTTGCTTTTCTCTCAGAGCCAGATACTGTGTGCGATGTTTGTGTGAGACCCTCAGGGCTTTTTATCCTGTGACCCTCTTTAAGCTTAACATTGTGAAGAGATTTTAAAATGAGGCCATTTGGGAAATGGAACTTAACATTGTTAAGAAACAAGTCTGAGTGTTGGTAGAAAAATAAAGTTACGCATACTGTATGTATTGAGACGTTTAGGCTAACTACTAGGGGGGAGAAAGGGGGGGAGGTTTATCTTCCAAATTCTTTTTTTTTAGGATTTTATTTATTTATGTTAGACTCAGGGGAAGGGAGGGAGAAAGAGAGGGAGAGAAACATCATTGTGTGGTGGCCTCTCGCACACCCCCTACTGGGGACCTGGCCTGGCCCTCGACCCAGGCATGTGCCCTGACTGGGAATCGAACCAGCGACTCTCTGGTTCTCAGGCCAGCGCTCAATCCACTGAGCTGCTCCAGCCGGGGCTGGCCTCCAGATTCTGAGAGGGAAAAAGATGCATAACGGAGACACGGAGGGCTGCCCACGGCTGGAGGCAGCACAACCTGCGGAGCAGAGGGCACCTCTGCGTGCATTAGTGCAGACGCATCCGTGGGCTCAGCAGATGTGAGAGTTTGTTTTAGAGCACTTAAGTCTGGGTTTTTGAGAATCAACAAATGCTACTTCCAAGAAACACGATGAAATGACCCAAGAGGGTCACAAATAGAGATTTGGGAAGTAACAGATGAGCAAACGGCAACCGGCAAGAGGGAGTGTCAGGCGACAAACCCTAGACACGAAAGACTCCAGTTAGCATTCCGAACGAGAAGGGGTGTTTCGTGTTGATGCCTGAATGAGCCCCGTTAACCTTCTCACTTCACACCTGAGGATAGAGCTTTGCAGCCCGACTGCTAGGGGTGCAAGGGAAGTAACTTACGCTCAGTGGCAGTGGGGCTTCCGCAGAGCGGGGACGTGGTGGGGGGGGTGGGGGCGGGGAAGGTGGGTGGATGGGTGTGTGTGAGATTCGGGATTCCGTTAACAAGCTTGCTCTAAGGGAGCGCATTAGCAGCGCACGGTTCCCAGTCCGACAGCCCTGCACAGTCTTCCGAGCGCACGTGGACGTGCAAACACTTGATGGTCGTTGGGGCCCTCTTACCTGGGTAGCACACGCGTGGCACGCACCTGCGCCGCTCTCTAGCGAGGACGTCCACGGGATGTTAGTCAGCTCCGTGCGGGTCCTCCCGAGCACTGTCCGAAAGATGCGATGCCGTGCAGCACCTCGGGAACCCGAGGTGTGCGGACAGCTAAAGCTCAGCTCTGCCTGCTCCTCAGCGCTCTGCAGGGGAGCGGACACTCAGCGCACAAAGCCGCAAAGCTGCATGTCTGGTGGCTCAGAGGCTGATGGGACAGAAGTGCCTTCTCCGTGACTGAGCTGCCTGCCTGTCTTTCAGGGTGACATTGGGCCACAGGGCTTCCCGGGAACCCCAGGAGACGTGGGCCCCAAGGGTGAGAAGGTGAGTCCAGCCTAACTGAGATGTGGGCGGGCAGCATTGCCATCTGGACCCCCAACTCCCTCATGTGACACGGCATTTTCTATTCACAGGGGGATCCTGGGGTTGGGCCCAGAGGACCCCCAGGACCCCAAGGGCCTCCAGGGCCACCAGGACCTTCCTTCAGACACGACAAGCTGGTGAGTCCCACCTGCAGCCTCTTCCACCACGGGGGTCCGCCTGCTGTCCCAGTGGAAAGACCTACTTGGCCCAGGGGAGGCAGCTCCTGCCTGCGGACCAGGGCGCGACTGCAGGGCCTGGGGGAGAGCAGGAGTCCTCTGGGCGGTGCTGGGCCTCAGACGGGCTTCCCTGCAGGCTTCTCTCACTCGGTGTGGGGATCTCGTGTTCACTCTCCTTGCTTCTCATTGTAAACATCTTGGCCCAGTGGCGACATGGGGCTGTGCTTAGGGTACAGCACAGGTCAGGGCGGGCAGGCTTGCCCGCTGACTGCAGGCAGGGCTGGGCTGGGGGGACGGCTCTGGGTGATGGGTGATGGGTGTCTGGGCTCTTCCCCGCAGACATTCATTGACATGGAGGGGTCCGGCTTCAGCGGTGACCTGGAGAGCCTTCGAGTGAGTGACCCTTGGCCCGGGTGGCTGCTGCCCCACTATGTTCACGCACAAGTGAACCATGGGGGTGGGGCGGGGGCAGATCATGTAGGGGAGGGCCTGGCCCTTGGCAGGTGTGGTGTGCGTGACCATTCTGTGTTTTCCTGTGTCCAGGGCCCAAGAGGTCTCCCTGGCCCCCCGGGGCCCCCTGGTGTCCCAGGCCTGCCTGGAGAGCCAGGCCGCTTCGGGGTGAACAGCTCGGTCATCCCAGGACCCGCCGGCCTTCCCGGTGTGCCTGGGCGGGACGGAAACCCTGGGCTCCCCGGCCCCCAGGTAAGACCTGCGCCCCCTCCGCTGCCCTCCCCCACCGGGGTCGGCTGGGAATGGGGGGAACACCAAGTGTGCGGGCCTCTTCCTGTCTGGGCACTTCCAGTGGCCGCGTGCAGTGCCGCTCACTTCTCGGTCCTTCAGTGTCCAGCTGACCTCACGGCGGCCGTCTCCAGGAGTGACTCTGGTGGGATCAGGGTGGGCCCCGTTGGCCAAGGCCGGGGGCTGTGAGGAGCCCGGCTACTCCCCTGCTCCCAGTGCTGGGGACACAGTGGCCCGGTGGTGCCCACAGACGTCAGTATTGTAATCGGGTCACAGGAACCAGGTGTGCGTAGCCTGGTTTTCCCTTGACAATGCGCTCTGGACTTGTAGTTCACCAGAGTGTGAAGTCGTCCTGTGTTCGGCACGCGTCCCACTTCAGTGAGAGTCCGCCCCAACATCGTGGGTGAGGCAGCCCCTCGCCACGGGGCCACTGCTCCTCAATTTGATCAGCAACTCAAAAAATATATAGGAAAGAAGTTTAAAAACTGAGCAGAGCAGCATGAGCTTTCTGACCTGCGTAACTGTGGGCGGGGGAGGGGGCCTTCTGTGAGCCCCGGGGTTCCGGCGTGTCCTTGATTCTCGGGAAATCTGCGGACGCCCAGATCATCCGCTGACTCACCGCGTTCTCAGCCTCTGAGTTCCCTCTGGCCCACACTCTGCTTTCTGTCCCCCAGGGGCCTCCGGGTGTTCCAGGGAAAGATGGGCGACCAGGAGACACCGGCCAGAAGGGCAGCCTTGTAAGTCACTTCTCCAGGTGTCCGGGGTGGGTGTGTCCTACAGCCACATAGTGTGGCCACAGGGTGACCAGACCCTGGATGTGGGGTTTGGCCCTGGTGACATGGAGGAGAAATGCCACAAGGTTGGCAACACCGGAGGTTGTGGGGGGCTTTACCCCAACAGGTGGCCACCATCACCACCATTATCACAGGGCCACAGCTGAGGGCCTCGGTCTCCCTGCAGTCCACTTAGAGCCACGGCCAGCTGGGGCTCAAGGAAAAATTCAGGACTCATTATCATGGTTCTTTTATGACAACTGGACTAATGACTTTTGAAGAATATTGACACTTTATTTGATTTGGGTGTTTTCATTTCAAGTCTCGATTTTGGTTGCATCGATAATGGAAACATTTTCGAGGCTGCACCAACCTCTAACTGGGGCCATGGTTTCCCCCTGGTTTTCACTGAATGAATGGGGGTGCCAGCCTGTAGCCATTTGGAGACACCTCCACGTGGCGCCTTCCGTGAGCACCGGGCTGCTTCGGGCTCAGCCGAGGGGTGCGTTTTCAGGGAACCCTTCTGTGCTCAGAGCTCACTGCCCTGCCCGACCGAGCTAGAAGGGCTGTCCTGGGGCTTTTGCCGTTGGGCACAGTGTGGTGGGGACGTGCTCTCACCAGCACGGTCAGTTCTGTTTCCCTGTGGCCGAGTCTCCCCTGGAGCCTCTGTCCCCACCTGAAACAGGGGCCATGGGGGGAACAAAGGTATGCCAGGGCCTGGAGAGGCACTTGGAGTCTTAGACACACGTCTTCTGGGAGCAGCGCTCAGGCACCCCAGGTCCCAGGGCCAGGAGAGAGGAGAATCAGAAACAATTAAATCAGCGTAAACGGGAAAACAGGGTCCTTGTGGGCGGGGAAACCCTGCCCAATGAGTGAAACCCTGCATGCTTTTCTCTTGCTGGCTGCTGATTGGTCTGTTTTGTAGTAATCATTCTCTTTCCTGCAGGGCAAAGCGGGCACCCCAGGACCTAAGGTACAGACATACTTCTGGATCTAGATTGGCTGCTGGGTGGAAGTAATCCCTGCACTGCCCAAGGGCACAGGAGCGGGCAGGCAGGCTGGGAGCGGGTGCGCTGTCCTTGGTGCTGATTATGGGGTCTGGCCCACGTGCCAAGGCTCTGTCCATCCTGCCAGGAGTTGCCCAGGCAGTAGGCATTGCGTTTGCCCTTTGGGATCCTGAGTGTGTCCCTGATGCTCTTACACAAGGGGAGGCCACCCAGATGTGGGGCCCCACTGCTACATCTGTGCCACCCCCCTGCCACAACTGGCCCGCAGGTCTCCACGAGGATCCACTCCATCTTCGGGCTGGACAGGGTGGGCCTAACTGGGAACTTCCCCAGCACATCCAAAGAGAGATACCCAAAGAAACTGCCTGGTTGTGGCAAAGCCTGGGGTCTACTAGGAAACCTGTAGGGGATGTGAGGAGGAGGCATCAGAACCAGCTGGGAGGAGCCTAAGGGAGAGTTGAGCTCAGAGCAGACGTGTGTGTGTGTATAAACTTGTGTCCACACAGAATACAGGCCCAGGGCTGGGTGAGGAAACTGGGACGGGGGTACACCCAGCATGCACCCAGATCCCAGCTTGTGAAGTGGCTGAACACCACAGTCAGATATTCAGATAAGATAACTCAGGCTTTTTTAAAAACCTCAGGTCATGTGAATGAAAATTCTAGATCCCTACGATGTAATTAAAAGCTGTGTAGGAAACTAGAGGGGAGAGGATGAAACTAGACAGAGATTTCAAAGAACAGACTTGAATAGGAACATTTTAAAGATCAAAAATTAGGTGAGATTTTTAAATATAAAAAGATGAAAGGCACTAAGATTAAAATCAAGAAACTGAAGTGGAAGTTTCCAAAATAATCAACCTTTGGGTAAAGTGGGTGGCAAAAAATAAAAAGTGTTACATATCTATTGAAATAAAAACAGTGAGCCCAGCTAAGATGTAACAGGACAAGACCCCCCGCCACCATACCCCCCAGGCATTGGTGATAAAAGACAGGTGGAGACAATGAGGGTCGGGAGGCAGAGCAGCAGGTGAGAGCTGGGGGTCCGGCCCTGACCCGTGGGGCACCCGCAGAGGGAGCAGTGAGTGGATCCCCCCATTGCTGGAGAAGCTGCTGGAGGAAGCAGAACTGGCCCAGGCCGGAGCACAGTGCTTCCAGGAGGGCCCTGGGAAGAGAGGCTGTGGTCAGCATTGCCCAGGCCATATAGAAAGGTAGTCTTCCTGCCAGCACGGGGCAGTGGTCACACTCACGCCCTTGCTGGGGGCCGGTGGGCTCTGTGTCTTTTCATGGCCCGTCCAAAATCCGGTCACCTCCATTTAAAGATGAGGAAACTGAGGTTCAGGGGTCAAGTGGTCACAAGGGGGTGGGGCTGTGCCCAGGTGTGGACTCAGCATGAGGCCCTCCCTGTCTTGGGTCCCAGTGTCCCCTGCTCCCCTGCACCGGGCTCCTGCCTGGCTCTTGGGACCCTCAAGCTCCAAGCAGCAGGTCTGCCTCTGAGGCTGGAACCCCACTTTGCACCTGCCTCCTGGCTCTTGCTCCCTGAAGCTGTGCCTTGTGTCCCCACAACCCCAATCTGTGCCATGGTAAGGGGGTTCCGAGCCTCCCAGACTCACTCTAAGCCCCCCTGCCTCCTCCCCCTGGCTCCTTCCAGCAGCACCCTGCCCCCTCACTGGCCGCAACACTTCAGGCTCTCCAACCCCACGGGTGCAGCATGCTCTGCATGGTGCACCCCAAACCATGAGCACTTCGCTCCCCTAGAATGAATGCCTCAGGCGTGGATGTCTGGTTCTTGCTCAGTTGTTTCATTTTTAAGTGGATGAAATCCTCTCGTAAGTTCAGAAGAAGAGGTGTAATTGCGTTTGCTTGCTTTGCGGAGTGTTATTTATCCCCGTGGCTTTACAGATTTGTAAAAAGCTTTGTAAGGGAATGTAGGGGTGTTGGGGACACAGCGGCTGCCTCAGGGTTCAGCTGACACCCACCCTGATGGCCGAGAGTGATGCCATTCTCGCTCCACCTGTGCAGGGAAGCAAGGGAGACCCTGGTCCCATCGGCTCTCCTGGGGAGAGCGGCTTGGCAGGACCGCCTGGACCAGCAGGACCGCAAGGGCCCCCCGGGCCTCCCGGGCCCCCGGGACCTCCAGGACGAGGACTTCTTGCAGGATTTGTGAGTGTCAGCTGCTCCTGATCCCCAAAAAGCCGAGTCTGAGCCCCATGCCTCCCTCTCAGGATCCCACACTGACTGCCCTATGGCGGAGTCCCCGTGTGTGAGCCGTGAGTGGCTGGGCCGGCTCAGCAGGATGGGCTGGTTGGCCTGGGGGCAGAGTGAGTGTGGGTGTGTCTCCCGAGTCACATCAGTGCCTGGACAGTGCCTCGTGGTGGAGCCATGGGCAGTGGGAGGGAACAGGTGCCCAGTTCCACAGAAGGTCACTGCTCAGGGACTGTCCTGTGAGTGATGCTGAAGGGCTGGTCTGGGGAGATGAAAATAGAAAGTGAACACCGTCACACAGCCAGGCCCCCACACATGCTCAGAACAGGAGTGAGGGGCCTGAACTTAAGAGAGGCTGAGGGCGCCCACCCAGCAAGTCCCTGCCCCTAGGCAGACACTTCTTATTTGAGGGTCAAGGTTGGCCAGTGCCTGGTGACTGGGCCCTTAGGGTCCACCCTGCTCAGCCATGGCCAGAGTTCCACCTTGGGCCAGTTGCTGGCCTCAGAGAGGGTCTCTTTCTATAAGAGATGCAGACCCGAGTCGTGTGCTCTCCAGGATGACATGGAAGGCTCCGGGGGACTCAGAATCCAGGACGACACGGAAGGCTCCGGGGGACCCTTCTGGCTGGCAGCCCGAAGCGCTGATGGGCTGCAGGTACTGCCTGCAAGCGGCTTGGTCAGCTCTTGGGGGTAGGGGGTGGAGGCGCCTGGGGCAGGGGCAGTCTCTGGGACAGGCCCCAGGTGGGGACCGGGAGCAGTGCTACAGAGCCAGTGGGGCCGCCTGAGTCCAGGGCGCCATCTACCCTGGGGGCTCCCCCACATGGGAAAATGCCCCCCAGGTGGTCAAGAAGGATGAATGTGGGGGTGGAATGGGCCCTGAAAGCTGCGTCTTTCTGGGACATCTCAGTGTCTGGGTTCCGTTTGGCGCCTTGGAAGTCTCAGCTGGCCAGAGGGAGTGCCCGAACAAGGTTTCCGTTCTGAGCATCGTCAACAAGGATTTGCACTTGGACAAAACCAAGTCCGTAGTCAGCTGGGACGGTTGTGCCATCTCCGCTCAGCACCGTCCCTTTTCTGTTAGACACCTCAGCCCTTGTCAGCAGCAGTTAGCTGCCCTGGTGTCAGGTGAGGTGTGAGCCAGGAGGTGACAAAAGTCATTGGCTGTGACGCAAAGGTCAGGAGGATCCCGTGGGCAGAGATAGCGAGACCGGGGGCACAGGTGCCTTCTTTCAGTGTTCCACGCCCACATACACAGCCTCAATGCCGCTGCCCTCTGGAGGGGTCGGTGGGACTATTGCAGGCCTCCAGTGAGGTGATGGAGGAGACCCTTGCAGGTCACAGAGAGCCCAAGCCAGCCAGACGGCGGCATTCCGTCTGTTCAAATGCACCCACCTTTAGTGAAATAAAGGGCAAGTGCGTTTGTGTTGGGCTGATCTGGGCCCAGGGCCCAGGTGGCGCTGCCTTGGGGACGGGCACACCCACTGCTGCAGGTTTGTGTCATGTCCGTGGGGCTCTTGCACTCTGGTCCTGACGGGGGAGGGAGGGGCTGTCTCTCCCGTCAGGACCAGGCTCTAAGGCCCTCTTCCCTCTCTGCCCCACAGGGACCACCTGGCAGGCCTGGAGTCAAGGTGAGTGCAAGTTTAGTTAGCAGCTGCCCCCGCCGCACTCCCCGCAGCCAAGTTAGTTACTGCTTCACACACCCCGTTCATCGTGGGAAACGTGGGGACAACAGCCACGCACTCTGACCCAGAGTCTGCGTGTTGGGGCGGGAGCGTCTGGCCCATCTTTCCAAAGCCAAATGACCTAAGATCCATGGCCTCACATCCCTGAAGTGTGTGCTGACTTGAGGGAAAAGAGGGGCTTCCAGAAGGGACCCCTACAGTTTCTGACAGCCGACGGTGCCTCGGAGACCTGGGGTCCAATCCTGGGCCACCCACCCCTGACCACGTCCCCCTCCCTAGGGGTGGTGAGGGCAGGAGGATCCTCCAGCACGGTCCCCCCAGGGCTGCTCTGCGCTTCTGCTTTCCCCCAGGAGTTCCAGGGTGTGCAGGGCCCCCGGTGGGACGAGCCCGCTGCGGCTCCACCTCTCCTTTTAGAATGGTTCGCTTTGATTTCCAAAACTTTGGGACATTTCAGAAGTTGAGTTTTTAAAAGTACATAAATAATAGCTTTCTTAAATTGTAAAAAATGAAGTCATCTCATAGAATGACATGATGGTGTGGCCTCCAGAACAGCCTTGGCCGTGCGTCCTTATCATGTGGCTGACCCCCAGTCACACGGGCCACAGAGTCCCTGCACACATTACTCAGTGTCCCCAGGACACTGATCTCTGAGCCGGTGGAGGGGAGCGGTGTGAGAGGCCACCTGAGTAACCCCTCCCTGCCCTTCTCCGGGGACGGGTGGACACTGCCGTGGGCTGGGCCAGCCCGACGCTGCACTCACAGAGCCCCTTTGTCCACTTCAGGGGGATCCTGGAATACCTGGGCTCCCAGGCACCAAGGTAAGAGCCTTTTCTTGAGTCCAGAAAATTGGCAGTCTTTATTAGTGCTAGTGTGGGGCAGGGAGGGGTCCTCAGGCTGAGGCCAGAAGCCTCGCCCGGGCTGTGGCCCGTTGGCCCCTCAGGGCCTCAGTGATGGGTGCGCCTGCACTCGGCCACCCTCCAGGCCAGGCAAGGCGCCATTGCTCCACACTCCTGGTTTGCCCTTGGGCCGTCTCAGCCCTGCCTTAATTCCTTAGAGCTTAAGACCCCCATGTCCCGAGGGTGCTCACCCCGAGGGCACATCACCCCTGCCCAGGTTTTTCTGCTTCCTCCTGGTTGTGCCCCAGAACTCTCGGGAGCCACACGAGTCCTCTGACCCTCCCCCAACCCCTGGCCCCCAGCCCCTTCCTGCCCTCCTCACCCACTAAGAGCTTCGAGAAGGCTGAATCGCTCTTGGGTGTGAGCCCTGGCCTGCCACCTCCCCGACGCTGGCTTGCCCTGCCGTCTGATGCACGGGCCTCTCCTATGCCCTTTGCAGGGAGAAGTCGGTGCAGGTGGACCTCCCGGGTTTCCTGGCCTCCCAGGCAGAGAGGGCGTGGACGGAGCCCAGGTAGGTGACTGCCCAGGGCTACTGGTGCAAGGGGTGACACCCTGAAGTTGAGAGCTGGCACCCCAGTGTAACTCTCAGGAGGTCCCCCAGCTGAGTTCTCTGTATACCGAGCAGCCTGGAGGCCCCACTCCATGGACTGACTCTGGAGTCAAGACTGTCCGAGGCATCTCCCGTGGTTGCCTGGCTTGTAAACCCCCTCTACTCTGTTTGGTCAGTGAATGGAGAACTCTCCACATCTCTCCATTCAAAGGGCATCTCAGCAGTCCGGGGTGTCCTGGGGAGGGGGCGGGGCTCATGCTCTGTTTATGATGAAACGTTTCCTTCCTGTCTGCAGGGACCAAAAGGAGAAAAAGGGACCCAGGGAGAGAAAGTGAGTGGGTAGGGGTGGGGTCTTGGGTGCACAGGCGGGTTGGTGGGTGCATGGCCACCTTGGGGGGTACTGCTCTCTGCCCCATGTGGTCTCAGAGACTTGGGGTGAAGACCCTCAAGTCTGGGGGCTCTTGGGCTGGGATGGAGGGCTCTCAGGGCATGTCCTCATATCTTGTGGGCACTAGGAACCCCTCCCAAGTCCTTGGTGGGTCCCAGAGTGAATGTAATGATTCTTCCCCTACAAGCAACCCCAGCAATGGACCTGGGCTTCTTCTTCCAGGGCGACGCAGGGAAGGATGGAGTAGGGCAGCCGGGCCCCCCCGGGCCCCCTGGACCTCCGGGGCCTGTCGTCTATGTGTCGGAGCAGGACGTAAGGACACTGCATGGGTGGGCACATGTTCTGCCTGGACCCCCAGTGCTGATGGCAGCCAGTGCAGGGTTGACCCCCAAAGGCCAGGGGCTATGCTCTGATTCCAGTGCAGTGACCCCCAAATACATCAAGGTTTCCAGTCTGTTGGTTCTGCGGGGTTTCTCACTGTCAAAGCAAGGCCTTTCAGAGCTGCTTGTGGGCAGTGCATCCCGTTTGTCCGAGCGTCAACTGCCCCAGATGCTGAGGTGTCCCCTCTGGCCACCAATGCACAGCACGGGGAGGTGGGGGCACTGGTCCCCTGGTCCCAGGTCGCAGATGGTCCTGTGGTTCGGGAGGCAGGATCCCAGGGGTGGCTTCACTTCTCATCTGAGGGACCTTGAGGCACAAGCCAGGACTATTGAAAGCAAAATGTTGTCCCGTGTTTAATTTCTGGGGGTGTTCTGTTGGTCTTCGTGACAGTGATAAAGTGAGAGTGGAATTATAATGGTAAATGTGGTTTTCTTTTCTTTTTGTGATTTGTGTGTTTCCGCCTCCTGGTGACAGAGAGCAGTGGCAATGGCCCACGGAGTCAAGGTACGTGCCGTCCTGTCTGGAACGCGGTCTGGCTGCACAGTGCCAGTCGGGGTCCCCTCAGTGACGCCATTGCTCTCTCCCACAGGGCCAGCTGGGGTACGCGGGCCTCCCTGTAAGTAGCCTCAACCCCACCCCTGCCTGGGTGGGGAGTGAGATTTCCACATTGTGAGGGAGCCCAGTGCTGGGTGGGTGCCTGCGAGGCAGAGGAACCCTCAGCAAAAGCCCCCAGGGTCTAGCATGGGGGTCTCAGGCAGAGTGGAGCAAGCTCTTCTCTGCCTGTCATTGGTCAGAACGGCGAGGCAGGTGCATCGTGGGCAGCCATCACGGCCCTGGGTCACTAGTGCGGCCCCTCATTCCTGCCTGTCTCCTTGCAGGGGCCAGCCGGGCCGAAGGGAGACCTGGGCTCCAGAGGCCAGCAGGGCCCCCCGGGACCCAAGGTGAGAGGCTTAGTGCCACCTGCTCAGGGACGACCCCCTCTGTGACCCAGAGGGGCAGTCCCAGTCCACCCAGGTGATCACTCTCTGCAAGGGGACCTGGGAGCCCCCTGGGCCCACCCAAAGCCTGCGACAGATTCTGACACGGATTCACCTCTCAGTCACTTTACTGTGACCCATGTGGGACCCACCAAGACGCCCAACCACAGAGCCCCCGGAAGGGCAGGCCTGCTCACGTGCCATTCCGGGGCGTTGGTGCGGGCGCCGAGTGGGGTCTCGGCTGCGGTGGGCGCGAGGGCCTCTCCCCTGGAGCCGGCCTCCCTGACGCGCCGCCTGGTGTTGCAGGGTGAGAAGGGTGAGCCGGGCGCAGTGTCCGGCCCTGACGGCAGAGTGCTGGCCCAGAAGGGAGCCAAGGTGAGACGGGGGCCTGCGTTTCACCCCTTGCACGGGCTTCAGAAGCGTGGTTTCCAGGGCCATGGAGCCAGTGTGCGGGAGGGGTGGGGGTTGTCCAGCTCCTGGCCATGCATGAGAGCCCTGAGCAGGGTTCCGGAACCTTCCACGGCCTGGGCCCCTTCCCCTTCCTTGTCTTTTCCTCTTTCACAACCACATTGGGAGGCTCCTCAAGGCCCCCAAGTCGGAACGCTCAGATGGGCCGCAGCCCGGCTGGCCCTGGTGCTGAGGGCTCAACGGCAGGAAACGGAGCCCCCAGCTTTGCCCAACGGGAGCTTCCGCATCCTGCTATCTGGCTGCCCCTTGGCCTTAGGCTGTGGCAGGGGCTGGGGTCAAGAGTGGGCTCCTTGAGGGGCCTGCCCCCAGCAGGTAGCCCTCCAGATGGACCCCTGGGTGGGTCCTGGGGAGTAGCTGGACCCAGATTGGGCGGCTGTGGGTACAGGCCTACAGGAAGCCCTGAAGCCCCCAGGGTTGTTGCGGACGGGCCACGGGACCTTGGACCCCAGACCCAGAGAAAACTCTGCCAGCCTCACCTGGCGTCATACCTAGAGTCGGGCCATCGTGACTCTAACCAGGACACTGCAGGACAGCCCCTCAAGCTTCGGGGCCCCCAGGGTGCACCCCTCCACACACCCCCGGATTGATGCTGTGCTCCAGCACCCTCTCTCTTGCTGTTTTCCTTCCCTCCTGGTTGTCAGGCTTCAGTGCATGTCCGGAGAGCATGCAGACGGGCACAGGGACCCTTTGGGGGGGATACGTGGGTGGCAGGGGAAGATGACCTGCGGCCACCTAACAGTGCTTCTGGTTTCCGTTCAGGGGGAGCCCGGCTTCCGAGGACCCCCGGTGAGTAGGCCCGCACTCCCCCCACGTACACGTGCATGCGCCGTACCCTGAAAGCGCCTGCCACCACCCGGCTACTGAGCAGGCGGCCTGAGTGGCCAGAGTTTACGCCCCAGCCGCGTGTGTAAAGCTCAGGACGAGTGTTGGTGGGAGGCCACAGCAGGGTCTGTCTGCTCACCTGACACGTGGCTCCTCCTCTCCGCAGGGTCCGTATGGGCGGCCCGGGCACAAGGGAGAGATCGGCTTCCCCGGACGACCGGTAAGGATCGGGGCTCCCTTGCTATGTGAGGGGGGCAGGCAGAGAGCACCCCAGGCCCACAGGGGCCATGGGCTCCGGGGAGAGAGGACTACCATCCTTCCCACTGTCCTCGCCGCAGGGGCCCGTGCCTGAACACAGCTTTCTTTGGCACGTAGGCAAGACGTGCTGGCCCTGCTCCTGGGCAGCTCACACCCGCAGGAGGCCCTGGGTGGGGATGGGGATGGGAGCCGCGGGTGGTGTGAGGCTAGAGGTGGGCTGGGTCCGCCCTGGTGGGGACTGACATGGCGGCCTGGGGCTGGCGGTCTTGGCCAGCACCCAGCAGGTTCCCCTTCCACTCTCCCTAGGGTCGTCCTGGGATGAATGGATTCAAAGGGGAGAAAGGGGAGCCGGGAGACGCCATCGGAATTGGTACAAGGGTGAGTGTCCTCTAAGGGGTGGACCGGGCACAGCTGGGACACCCAGGTCCTAGAACGGCCTGGCCAGAACAGCCTCGGTCCCCATTCTGTGCTGGTCCTTGATGCGTAGGCCTCGCACACATGCACGTACGTGGACTGCACACACTCGCTCGCACACACAGCCTCAGCCGCCCGGGAACAGGCACTTTTTCTTGGAAGGGCATCCGGGTTGGCGAGGGTTCTGAGCTGCAGGGTTCTCTTCACTCAACACCACGTTATAACTTGCAGTAACTCTGCCACCTCCTGAGCCAAGGGTTTTATTTCAGCACGGTGAGGCATTTGTAGCTATTTGTACCTGAGACTCGGGGCTTGCTTCTGACACGCCCGGCACCCAGCACCGCGCCTGCCACTCTCCTGCGGTCTCTCCTAGAGGCCCCACCCCAGTCATGTCCCCTCTGCCCCCTGAATCTGAGCCCAGGGCCCTGCTGCCACTCTCTGGTCCCTGCCCCGAGCCCCTGTGAGCCCAGCCTGGCGGGGGCGGTGGTCCTGAGCTCACTGGTCAGGCACTCTGCTCTTCTGATATTTTCTCTGCTGCTGGTTCTTCCTGGAGGCTTCCTTCCCTTCCGTGGACTAAAACTGGGCTGCCGCGAAAAATCAGGAACACAGGGCCACATTTTGCAGGGTGCTGATGCAGAGACGGAACAGTCGGTCGCATTTGTCAGTAAGGAAGGGAGGCTCTTGAGTTCTTTTCGTGCTGTTGAGTTTTAAAGGCGGACATGAAAGAGTGGCACACGTGCCCCTGGTCGGGCGCATCCCACCTCTGGCTCCAGTCCCTCCCTCCTTGGTCATACGCAGACAGTGGCTTGGGGCGCGACCACTGCAACTTGCCAAAATGCGGCGGCCCTGGCCAGAGTCAATGGCTGTGCCGTGAACATGACTGACCAGAGCTTTCTGTTTCTCCTACACAGTGTCCACCTGGCCCCCCAGGGCCTCCAGGGCCTCCAGGGCCCCCAGGTCTTCCCCGGACCCCTGTCTATGACAGCAATGTAAGTCCCCCAGCACCCACTCTCCCCTCCCCAGTCCTTAGAAGGAGTCCTCGGTTGCTGCTACCCCCATTCCCAGAGAGAGGCAGCCCGAGCCACGGCCTCTGTGTGGGGGAGATGGGGCACTTCTGGGAGGGAGCCAGGTAGTGGGGCTTGGGCTGCCTGCTGGGGGGCCACAGTCAATTAGAACACAAGCCCCCGAGGGAAGTGCGGGCCGGGGACAGGGAGAGCTCTCTGGATGTCTGGGTACTGAGCACCAAGCCCCACAGCTCCTGGGAGGGTGGACAGCCTCATTTCACGAGGCTCGGAGGCGTGAAGTGAACTCGTTGAGGGTTCCGCATGTCGGGACCAGAGCTCCGATTTCAAACCCTGTGTCCTCTCCCTCCCGCTCCGTGCACCCCTGTCTCGGGGGGTGGGGGTAACTCAGGGGTGGAGGGTGCCTGTGTGGCCTCAAAGAGGGTACTGGGGCTTCTGGGCTCAGAGACCCTTAGGTGGGTGGTGGCCTTGGTTTTCAGGGCACCTCCCTCAAAAGCCAACTTTGGCCCGTTCTTTGCAGGCATTCATGGAGTCTGGCCCTGCTGGACCTCGGGGACTGCCAGGTGAGGGCTCCTGGGGCCCCTGGGAGAGCGGGGGGCAGCAGCCCTTTACAGGGTGCTGCATGCTCCAGGCCTTGGGCTCCCTGCTCACCTGGCTCTGGGGCAGCAGCAATTTCCTGGGGACCTAACCGTGGATGGGAGTGGACACAGTGGCCACCTACTTACTGTCCGCAATTTAGATTCGGCTCCGCAGGGCATGTTCTTCTCACGCATTCGATAATGGGCACTGGGGTCTCTGTCCTTCCAGGGCACCAGGGGCCTTCTGGACCAAAGGGTGACAAGGGAGAAGTGGGCCCGCCCGGACCACCAGGTGAGAGTGCTCTGGGTGGCCCTGGGCTGAGGGGCTGGGCTTGTGCCTACCCGCTCTGCCCTCCCGGAGGAAGGAAGCCCCTTCCCAGCTCACAGGGCCTGACAGGACCTATGGGGCTGGGGTTGGGCTCGGGGACATCTGGTTGGCCCCACATGCCCCACAGGGCCCAGGAGGCAGCAAAGACTGCAAAGACAGGGTGTCCTGTCACCCTGCCTGCGGAGGAGCAGGGCAGGGCCCCATTGTGTGCCTCCCAGAGAAGACCTGGCACCTCTGATGGGGACAGTGACGGGCCCTGAGGGGAGAAGGAAGCGATGCTGCTAAGACAGGGCATGAAGAACAGTGGGACCAGGTGGCCCTAATCAACGACAGTGCAGCGGAGTCCAAGGCTCTGAGACCCGGCCCTGCCCAGGGAGCGGTGAAGGCCTCGTGCCCGTGAGATGCCAAGTGTCAAGCGCGAACCATCCCTAAGGGACGAGCCAAGAGCAAAAAAGAAACGCGTAGCCAATAGCCAACAGAAAGAAAAACAACCAAGAAAACGTGATCTAAAAGATGGACAGGAAGGAGAGAAAAAGGAGCACAGTACAGGTAGAACAAATAGAAAATAGGGAGCAAAACAGTTCATTAAAACCCAACTCTAATATTAAGTGCATTAAACATGAATAGGCTAAATACTCCTATAAAAACACAAAACTCTCAGGGGGATAAAAACAAAACTGTGCGCTGCTTACAAGAGACACTCCCTAAATGTAGAGACATGAAAGCACATGTGAGAAACCAGACAGGTGCGTCTCAAGGCAGAAACATCGCCAGAAATAAAACCTTCATGATGATTAAAGAAAACCCACCGAACAAAAGGGAAATACAGCAAGTTCAAATCTGCCTGCGCCAAAACGTAGCTTCAAGACGCAAGAAGCAAAAACCAACAACTAAAAGGAAAGACATGAAAACCAGGCATCACAGGAAATTTTGAGCTGGCTTTCAGTAAGTGGTGGGAGCAGCAGAGAAAGGGCGGGTGAGGCCGGAGATGGAGGATCTGAACGGGTGACGACCTGGACCCCAGGTCCTGGCACCGACGCAGAAGACACAGCCTGGTCACTACAGGGAGCCATGCCAGGTGAAAGCTAGTCTGCAGGTTGGGAAGAGGGGACATCATGCAGTCTGTCCTCTGATGACCATGGAAGCAAGCAGGTGATCTGCACCAAAGTCGTAGCTGGAAGAGTGAGTACCCCGGTCCGAGAAACCCCAACAGAAGGGACAAAACTCCCAGAGCTGATGGATAGGGACGCCGGCACTGAAGGTGGTGGGTGCACTGAGGCCCGTTTGCACCCTCACTCTGCCCCCACCATGGCCCTGGAGCAGCAGGACCCCCACTCGATGAGAAGGACCCAGAATAGGAAGCCCAGTGGTGACTATGTGTGAGCTGGGCTGCCTTGGGCAGAGCCCAGAGCTGGGACTCCCACCAGGCAGGGGTATCACCCCGGTGATCCCACCTTTCAGCTTCATCAGGTTTCCAGAGTAAAGGTCATGGGAGAAGGTTAATCCAAGGTCACTTCCCCACCTGGAAGGAAGAAGGGGTTTTGTTAACTCTTACAAAATCACAGCTTTAGGTTGTACACATTTGTAAGCATCAAGCTCAAGAAGTTAGAAAATAAATAGCAAATTTAACTTGAAGCCAATAAATGGAAAAAAAATAGTAAAAATCAGAAATGAATGAGAAAAATATATATATAATGGGAAGCATCAAGAAAGTCAAAACAGCAAGTTAGTTCTTTGAAAAGATTAATAACACTAACGTGCCCCTCACAGGACTGGCGGAGGAGAGGGGTGCAGCAGCCTGACACTGGGAAAGGGGCTGCTCTGCCCTCTGCTGGCTGTCCTGGGGAACTCACTCTGCCACCCTCAGTGGGTGGCGGGGCCCAGGTGGGCGTCTGTGGTTCCCGCGGCGAGTGGCTCCAGGCCTGGTGAGGGGAGAGGCAGGGAGGGACTACACGGCGGTGCACATTTTTGGGAAGGAAGAAATAAACCTGCCGTTTTTCCAGACAACACGTTTTTGATCGTCAACAACCCAAAGGGAGCTACAGACAAACCATTAGAATTAATGAAAACTGTACTTGAACAATGATTAAGATAAAACTTTAAAAAAATTAATGAGTAAATTTACCATGGTTGTCAGGACAGTTGACAAAATCAGCGACCAGTCATAAACAAGATAAAATTCTAAAAAGGCGCCCGGTGGAGAGGGATCGGCTTGCTCATTGCCAGAGGAGGGGTGGGTGGAGGGAGAACTGGATGAAGGGGGTCAAAATTACCAGCTTCCAGTTCAAAGGCAAGTCGGTCCTGGGGTGTAACGGACAGCGCGTGACTGTGGCCAGCCTGCTCTGTGGTGTCTCCGAAAGTCGCTAAGAGGCTAGATCCCAAAAATTCTCACCGCAGGGGAAAACGCTTTTTTTTCTTTTTTGTGTCCATAAGAGATGATGCATGTTAGGTAAACTTACTGTGGTAATCAATTCACAGTGTATGTCAGTCATGTCTTCTGTTCTACACCTGGGACTTACCCATGGTGCATATCAGTTATGTCAATAAAACTGGAAGGAAAAAACGGCGCTGTGAACAAAAACATCCCCAAAACCAAGTAACTGGGAATAAGTGTGACAAAAGAGGCAGAGGGTCTCTACACACAGAAATTGTATAGAAAGGAATGAAAAAAGACGCAGCTGGATGTGTGTGGGGGGGAGGGAGCTGTGAGGGAAAGATCCTGCGCAGACACAGACGGCTCACTGAGGCCCCGCCCACGATCTCTCCTGTAGGACAGTTCCCCTTCGACCTCTTCCAGCTGGAGGCTGAAGTGAAGGTGGGTGACACCCCTCCTCCCTTTGCTGAGCGTCCTCAGACCACTGCCCGCCAACGCTTCCCTCTGCCCTGGCTTGGTTTTGCGGGGACTCACTTGGGTGCAGTGAAGAGCCTGCCAGGCTTGTGGGGGTCAGCACCTGCCCCTGCTGACACCAGCAAGGGGAGCTGGCCTGTCCCGAACAAGCCTTTCTATCCACAGGGGGAGAAGGGTGACCGAGGGGACAGTGGGCAGAAAGGAGAAAAGGGCGAGCCTGGAGGTGGTGGCTTCTTCGGCTCCAGTGTGCCTGGACCCCCCGGCCCGCCAGGCTACCCTGGGTCTCCGGTAAGTCTGGGCCCCAGGCCACCCAGTAGGTGCCGACACCCAGACCCAGGCCTGTTAGAGCCTGCGTTCCCCAGAGGTCCTGGAGCCAGGAGCCGAGGGCAGGACCAGCCTGGCCGTGAAATCCCGATGAGGCCCACAGGCTGTGCCCTGCACGCTTGGCCCCAGGCATTCCCGCCCTGATTCTGCCCCTGTGTGTGTGGGGGGGGGGGCAGGCCCGGCGGGTGCACAGTCCTGCCTCCCCCAGGGTGGCACGCTGACCTGGGGTGTCTCCAGCCAGGGAGGGGGGCACAGGGTGGGGCCTCACCCAGCACTCATGCCTGCTCTCCTGGCACTGTTCCGATCAGGACCCCTCAGGGGGACTGTCTGCCCTGAAAGATCCCAGGGAACAGTGGGCAACCTTCTGCCCGGGGGTGGAGGGGGTTAAGGGCCCTTGGGGGTCACATCTTTGTTCAGGGGCTGCTCTAGTCCACATGCTGGGATCAGACCCCAGCAAAAGGGACACTCGAGATGGGTGGTAGTGTTCTCCCAGGTCCTGGGGAGGGAGGTGACATGGCTCAGAGGCACCCTAGCCTCTCCAACTTGAGTGTCCTTGGCCTGGGGACCCAGCTGACAATTCCACATGTCATCTTGTCCATCTTAGGGTCCCAAAGGAGACAGCATCAGGGGCCAGCCTGGCCCACCTGGACCTCAGGGACCCCCCGGCATTGGCTATGAAGGGCGCCAGGGGCCTCCCGGGCCCCCCGGCCCCCCAGGGCCTCCAGGGCCCCCTTCCTTCCCGGGCCCTTACCGGCAGCGTAAGTCGGGCGGGCGGGGCCTGGACCCCAGCCTCGTACAGCTGGGGCTGGCAGGTTCCCACGTCTGGTTTCTCTCTCGTAGCTATCAGCGTTCCTGGACCCCCAGGCCCGCCTGGGCCCCCAGGGCCCCCCGGAACTATGGGCACCTCCTCAGGGGTAAGCATCCCACCGCCCCTGCCCCACAGGGACCCTGGTGCTGAGGCTGGCCTTGCCCCAGGGCAGACACAGAAGCCCTGAAATGTGGTTTCTGAAGCAGAAGCGGGTGCCAGGAGGCCAGCACTGAGATGGGCAGGGGGAAGAGGACAGCCGTGGAGTAGGTCCCAGTGGGCAGGTCTAGGGTGCAGAGAGAGGCTCTGGGGCCTCGCCGCAGTGTTCATGGATAGCTGGGGGGCATCCCAGGTCCCCTTCTCCCTCCTTTCCGAGGGCAGCCTCTGCCACCCCGCCTTCACAGGGTATTCTCAGGGGCCACCCTGAAGAGAAGGCACCTAGTTAAATCTTAAGGACGGTCCCTTGTAGGGGGCATCCATGGCCCCACTCCAGCACCCTGAGATGTCCAAATGCAGTCTGCCGAATGCCCCACCCATTGGGACCATGTTGTCATCCCTGCACCCCCCCCACCTCTCACTGTGAGCCCAGTGCCGCCTCTGTGCGCAGTGGGAACCCAATGGGTCGGGCATCCAGCAGGTGAGGATCTGGCCCACGTACCAGACCATGCTGGACAAGGTGCCCGAGGTGCCGGAGGGCTGGCTCATGTTCGTGGCTGAGAGGGAGGAGCTGTACGTCCGTGTCCGAAATGGGTTCCGGAAGGTCCTGGTGAGTTCTCAGCATGGTCTTGTGTGGGCCACGGAAGGGGCGGTGACCTCCTGCCCTCACCCATGGCGGGTAGGACACGGGTGAAAATGCAAGGTGGGAAGCGCTGCATGGAGGAGGAAAGCCCAGGCCCCTGGGCAGGGGGCACAGGGACCCAGGCCACAGCCGGCACCCACAGCAAGCCCTTCTCCCTGCCATGGTCAGGACCCTCAGGCCCGTACTTAGGGTGGCCCTCCCCAGAGACAAGTGACAGCCAGCGCTCCTCACTATACTTTTTTTTAATTAGTAGAATCCTTTTGAGGTTTACAGGAAAGTGGCTCTCACACTTTTTAAAGTGCACGGAGGTATTAAATGTGTATTGTGCCGGGCGTTGTGCAAGCACCAGATGCGGCCATGCCGGCCTCCGTGGGGAGGGAGGTCCGGGCTGGGCAGGTGGACTCAGGAGGGTTGCTGGCTGTGGATGCTGCTTCATATGGTCACTGGAGTGACCCCCATGTTTTCTTCCAGCTGGAGGCCCGGACGCCACTCCCACGTGGGACGGTAAGGAGCGCCGTTCTTCCCAGCTGTGAGTTTAGGGGTACAATTCTTCAAGCCTGGTGGATGGATGGCCAGGACGTGTGGTCTGTGCACCGTGTCACGTTTCTGGAACAACACGTCGTGCTTTAGGACCCTGAGGTCACCTCTGCTGGGGACAGAGAGTGCACATACCAAGAGGACCTCCCTTCGGTCCTCACCCATTGTACCCCCAGGCTCCTGGGGCCAAACTCCACTGTCCATTCGAGTCTTTGCCATCCCTTATCCAAAGTGCAGGGCACGGGGACAGACCCTTCCAGGGTGGACAGAGGGCAGATGGAGGGGAAACGGGAAAAGGAGATGGGTGGATGCCTGGGCTGAAATACTATTAACAGGTAATAAGTACCTAATAATAGGTATATAGATAATGGTGATACATTATATGATGCTGTGGGAGAAAAGAATTGAAAATCGGGTGTGGGATGCAGAGGTTGGGATTTTAAGGTGGAGGTCACCCCGTCTCTCCGGTGGGAATGGAGCAAAGGCTTGAAGAGTTGAGAATAGAGGCGCATTGATGTCACAGCCAAATGTCTGAGGTACAGCAAGGAGGTGGCTTGAGTGTGATGGAGGCAAGGGTGTATGAGCAGAGGGCCATCAACTGGACTCAGGTGTAAGCAGGATGGCCGGGCACCCCAGCTCACCACTCTCCCGCGCAAGAGCACGAGCGAGGGTGCAGATGAACAGGGCGCTCTGGCGCAACAGCCAGGAGCCGGGGCGCAGGCAGGAGAACAGAGCCCGTGGGGCACCTCGGGGCCTTGCTGTGGGGCTGATGGGCGTGGGAGCCCCACCCCACGTACTGTCCACCCCTCGGCCTGCAGGACAACGAAGTGGCTGCCTTGCGGCCACCCCTGGTGCAGCTGCACGAGGGTAACCCGCACCCCCGGTGGGAACTGCCCCCCTCCACTGCACGGCCCTGGCGGGCAGATGACATCCTGGCCAGGCCCCCACGCCTGCTGGACCCCCAGCCCTACCCTGGAGTCCCACACCACGGCTCCTACGTGCACCCCCGGCCAGCCCGCCCCACTGGCGTTCCTGCCCACACCCACCAGGACTTCCATCCAGTGGTGAGTGACCCCGGGGGCTGAGTGCCCACCAGCCCCTGAGCTCTCAGGGAGGGTTCTTCGGGCCTGGGACTGCCCTCTGTGGTGTCCACCTTTGAAGCCAGTCCTTGCTTATATCTTGGAGAAGCGGGGTTGATGCCTATGACAGCACTGGGGTTGGAGGCCCCCAGAGCTTCTTCTGCAGAGGTGGCTGGCGAGGCTTGACAACAGGGACTTGTTTAGGAGGTAGGCGGGTTTGGTGTTGCCCCCAGCACACCAAACGTCCTTGCCACCCTGGGCTGAGGGACCCGGGCTGGTTCTCCAGGGTCCCGGTGGCTGTACTCAGCCCTTGCAGGTCCGGCCTGTGCTCAAACCCGCTGCTATTGCCTATGCAGGGCCAGGCAGGAGGAAAGCAGGTGGGGTGGAGAGGGGCAGCCGGGACTGCTGACCACAGCTGACCGCAGCTGACCACGGCTCTCCTACAGCTGCACCTGGTTGCACTCAATGGGCCACAGCCTGGTGGCCTACGCGGCATCCGTGGCGCCGACCTCCAGTGCTTCCAGCAGGCGCGTGCCGCGGGGCTGGCGGGCACCTTCCGCGCCTTCCTGTCGTCACGCCTGCAGGACCTCTACAGCATCGTGCGTCGTGCTGACCGCGCCACTGTGCCCATCGTCAACCTCTGGGTGGGTGCACTGCCCTGTGCACAGGGCTCCCGGAGCTGGGATGAGGGACCTAGGGCTCAGGGCTCACTGGGCCAGTCACGCCCCGAGAACCCAGCAAGTGCCCTTCAAGTGGCTTTATTTCCTGGCTCCTCACACATCATCATGTGCTTTTTGGATGCTCTGGAGCACCAGTGTTTCAGGGCCAGAGTGGACTCTCCCTAGACCTGGGGCCCAGGCTGGGGAAGGTGCCTGGTCTGCTAAGGCGCCTGGCCACTGGTCCTCTGGCAGGGGGGGGACCAGAGATGGGCAAACCAGCCTCACTTCCCTTCGCAGGACGAGGAGCTGTTTCCCAGCTGGGAGGCCTTGTTCTCGGGCTCCCGGGGCCAGCTGAAGCCCGGTGCCCGCATCCTGTCCTTCGACGGCAGAGATGTGCTGCAACACCCCGCCTGGTAGGTGCCCTCGTGCGCGCAGCGGCTGGAGGTGGAGGGGCTCTGAGTCTTACAGAACGCAGGCCTGCCTGGGTGCGGGCCCCGACGCCGCGCCTCTGCCTCCAGTCTGCTCCTGCACCCAGTGTGTGCTCCCTGTTTAACACACCAGGTCCAGAAGAGCACGAACGCCACAAAGCATTTTCTGTATGAAACAGAAGTCACCAGCCTGCTCCCTGGGCAGGCTCCCCACTGCTGCTGTCCAAGAGACGGCCAATGGCCAGCACCCCGGGGGCTGCCGGGACTACCCTGCTCCCACTGTCTGTCGCATAGATTCCACAGCGAGCGATTTCTCCTGTAGATTCCCCAAAGTGGAATTTCCCAGTTGGAGGACGTGTGCACTTCAAATACCAGTGACAGCTGTCGGTTTGCCCTCGCACCCAGTGTCCCTGGGCTGGCCCAGTGTGAGGGCGCTTAAAACATGGCTAGTGGGTAGGACAAGTGTGTGCCCTGCCTTCACTGAAAAGCACCCAGCCCCAAGGGACCAGTCTGCAGGGTCATAGAGCCTGCTCCCCAGGCTCTGCCCCCAAAAGCAGTGGCAGCGTGGGGTGCAGTCCAAGGGTGGCATCACCAGTGACCAGGGATGGCCTGACTCGCTGCCACCACATCCAACCGCAACCTCGGCCGTTTCCCGCCCAGGGGTGGCCTCCATCCCAGGGGTAGCAGGGCCAGGTGAGACTGACAGCCCATGTATCCTGCAGGCCACAGAAGAGCGTGTGGCACGGCTCGGACCCCAGCGGGCGCCGGCTGACCGAGAGCTACTGCGAGACCTGGCGGACTGAGGCCACGACAGCCACGGGCCAGGCCTCCTCGTTGCTGGCAGGCAGGCTATTGGAGCAGAAAGCCGCAAGCTGCCACAATGCCTTCATCGTCCTCTGCATCGAGAACAGCTTCATGACCTCTTCCAATTAGGGCTTCTGCCAGCTCACACGGATGGACGGACAGATGGCAGGGGGAGTAGAGAAGCCCCCGGTGCCAGGCAGGGAGCGGCAGCCGACACCCCAGAGAGGGGACCTGGCTGGGACACTTTCCTGTGTGGTTCACATTTCATATAATCCTCCAGAAATAAAAGAAAGCCAAAGAGTGTATTTTTAAAAAACTTTAAAACAGAAAGACTGGTGCTAACTCTTTCACCTGCCCTGCCCCCTCCCAGGCCCCAGCTGGCGCGGCCCGGTCATGCAGGGCGCTGTCCTCAGATCAGACCAGGGGCCCCACCCGGCCCTGTTCTCTGGCCACCTCCAGCACTCACTGCCCTGGGGACGTATGTGTGCCCCAAGCTCCCAGCGGGTTCTTCAGTTGCCCCATGCAGGTGCTAACTCAGTCCCTGCCTGGAACCCTTTCTGGTATGCAAATCCCAGATCTGCCTGCAGGCCAGCCACGGCCTCCCCCATCCCTTCTCTACCTGTGGCTGTGCCAGTTGCAGAGGAGGGCCCTCCCTCCCAGCCGGCCAGTAGTCAGGACAACTCAGGCCTCGGGTGCAAGGGGTGACTGTCTCCCCTTGGCCTCTTGCAGCAATACCCCACTTCTGCTGGGGCATTTTCCAAACTCACTGTCCCCTTGCTGACCCTGGCTCCTGGGTCCTGGCTCCTATTGTATATGCAGTGGTCTGCACGTTCCTTTTTCACTGGAGCCAGCCTTGTGTCTTGGGGTCTCTGTCCTATGCTGGCTTGCCAAGTGACCTATGAGGTCACAGAGTACAGAGCTTGACCAGCCATGGCTGTGTTGGGTGTTTTGAGGGTTCCACAAACCAGGGCATGACAGCACCCCCTGGCCCAGCCCACTCCCACACCCAGCACCCCTTTTCTGGAGTGAGATTTCCCGACACCCACACAGGCCCAGCTCTGCCTAGGAGTGTGTACTACGATACCGCTTCCTGTCCTTGGCCAGACTGCGGGCTGCTGAGCCCTCAGTGGAGCCTGAGGGGAGCCTGGAGGGGTCATGGCTGGGGCAGGACAGGACTGGACCGTGTCCACAAACCAGCTGTGGGGTGAGGCCGCATGCTTTGCCCTGCTCCCTACTGTCTGCAACAGTGTGTCTCCAAGTTCATGTCAGTCATTGTGGGAGGGCTTCAGGGGGGATTCTGGAGTGCACATGGGTCTCTCAGGGAGCTGGTGGGTGTCCCTTTGGTGGCCATGCTGGGAGAGGTGGCAGGCCAGAGCCCAACCCCCTTGAGGTCTGCTGTCCGTGTACTGCAGCCATAAAACGAGCTGGTCCTGATGACTGATGTTCCGAACAGGCTCCAAATAAGAATGACCACGTGCACAGACACTGGTTTGCAGGCAGCCTTCACTGTCCTGAGACCAGCTGTCAGGGGCCTCTGTCCCCACACACCCAGCAGGCAGACCCAGAGGGAGCCCTGGTGTGCAGCGTGCAGGTACACACAACTGCACATGGGTGTGCATGGAAGTCCCCGAGTGTACAGAGGTGCTGGGTGTATGTGGCCATTCTCCTCTAAGGTCTCCTTGAGGCGGCAGCCTTCCCAGGCCTGTGGAGGTGGCTGGGTGGCGGGTGGGGGGGCGGTTCTGCCCTGGGCTCCCACCGCTGGCACTGTGCTCTCTCCACAGCTGCTGCAGCTGGCCAGGTTCCAGGAGGTGCCTGACCCCGAGGGGCTGTGCACACTGCACAGAGCAGGGCCTCACTTGTGCCCCAGCAGCAAATGCCACCCTGCTCTGCTGGCCAAGGCGGTTCTGGGAGCTTGGAGGCAGGGTCTGAGCCGCAGGCTATGTGGTGCACATGGAGAGGCTGCAGAGGGAGCCATTGGGCCAGTTGCTGAGGATGTTTTGCAGGCAGCAGGGGGAAGTGCATCCCAGGGCAAGGGCACAGAGCCCTGAATCATGGGGTCAGTGACCAGAGGTAAGACCCCACACCCCCAACCAACCCATAAAGTCCCACTCCATCTCCAAGCATAAAAGCAAAACAGTGTTGTCCCTTCCCCGCAGGCTTGGGGGGGCAGGGCAGCCTGTTTGGACATGCCCGGGTACCAATCTACCAGCCTGACCCACACCATCAGCTGTAACTTGAGCCAACCCGTGTGCACCCTCCTCCTCAGTTCTCGGGGCACCCGAAGTGCCCCACTCAGCCAGCAGTGTATTCCGGACTCTCCGTGCTGAGCTGGCTCCAGGCAGCAGCCTTTCGTCCAGACTCTGATGGTCCCGGAGCTGCTGAGCTGCCCCGCTTTGCACGAGGGCAGAGAGACATTGGAAGGGCAGCATCAAGGACACGGTGGGCCCTGGTTAGGTCCCTTCCTGCCTGGGGGCAGGGGCTGGGCCCTTTTTGGTCTCCCAGTGGACGCCAGTACCACACCCCCCCAGGCCAGCTTGGAACTGGGAAGCCCTCACACTCAGGCCACGTGGTTTGTTTACTGTGTTTCAGGCCTCACGTCTCCAGCAGCACCACTGGTTCCCAGAGCCCCAGGTGGTGTGTCCTCCAGGATGGTGTGCGAGCAGCCCCAGTGGCCCTCTGTCACCCATGAAGCAGGCCAGTGTTCACCCACCTCAGGAAGGGAGAAGATGGCAAAGGGCCGGGGGCAAAGGAGGAGCTAGCTCCCAAAGACGCCAGCATCCCCACCTCCCCCTAACAGGGAAACGCCCGCCTGCCCCGCACCCAGCTTTGCCCACAGAAACAGAAGCCCAATGAGGTTTCTGGTTTATGTCAGTAAAAAAAAAAAACACAGCATTGTTTACCATTCAATCACCTGGACATCTAGAAATGTCACAGCCTAGCCACGGGCCCTGAGAATCTGGGCGACCACCTCACCCTACAGGGTCCACCACATCCCACAGGGGTTTGTGTCCCCTGGACTGGCATCTGGGACCACGTCATGGGACCCTGCTCCCCAGGGGGATGAAGGTGGGGAGGCCCGGTGGGCACATGGAACCGTACCAGCAGCCCTGTGTAGGCAGGGGACACAACCCAATCCTCAGTGATCTGGCAGTAGTGTCCCCAGCAGGCTGTGGAGCACAGTCAGACTGTGAAGCCCGAGAGGCACAGGGCTTGGGGACACTGCAGGACAAGCAAAGGCGCCTCTGGCTGAGGCAGGTAGCACTCGAGGTGTGTGTCACAGGGGCAGAGCACACAGGGGCCCCATTGGTCACTGGTTACATAGTCTGAACAATGGAATTCAAACGCCAGAAACTCTTCTTCCCGGTTCCAAGAGGATGGGCAGCCTGCCAGGGGTGTGACAGTTCTCAGATGTCAAGGCTCCAGGCTCAGTGAGAATGTTGGAAGGTGCAGAGCAGGTGTCCTCTGGTGTCAGGAATATGGCCACTCACTGGGCTGGGCAGACAGAGCAGGCCAGTCAGGCCTTGGCCTCAGGCAGTTCCCTCGAGTCCGGCAGTTCCCTGGAGACTGGCCCTTTGGCCCACGTGCTGTCCTCCGGGGCCAGGGCAGTGGCTTCGGGCTGGAGGTTGCTGAGGGCCCCATCCTGCAGGTTCAACGCCTGGACGTCCTTCTCCTTCAAGGGGCTACTTAGCTCCTGGGCCAGGGGCATGGGCTGGTGGCGGTCCCGCTGGAAGTGCCACGGGCTCCCCAGCACAGCCGCCAAGAAGTAGGCAACGGACAGCAGCACGAAGTACACAAAGTAGACGAGGAACTGGAACAGAGAGAGGTACAAGGAGGTGAGGAGCAGCCTGGGAGGGGAGGGGGCTTGGGTGAGGGGAAGGGGAGACGGGGAGGGGCAGTCAGGGCTCCTCCCTCTCCCTCCTGCTCAGAGGCCACGGGAACCCTGCTAGGGTGGGTTGGGCACCCAGGGGGCAGAGGCCAACCCAGGAGCAGGTCCCACAGTGCGGAAGTCCTCTTGACCACACCACATAGCACTGTGGGGGTGGGGGTGGCCCCCACCACTTTCTTGCCGAACCGCGGCACTTTTGCTGCCTCTGTGATCTACTCCCAGGTGCTTTGCTCATTTTACGGGACCACGCATGTGCACTCGGCTCCATGGGGAGAGTCCCCACACTGCAGAGGGCTTGCGGACATCCATGCCTGCGGTGGAGCCTAGCCAAGGACAGGCAGCCTGAGACCTGGGCAGCCCCTAGGCAGTGAGCCAGTGGCCGCCCTGGTGACGGGCAAAGCTGCACGGTAGTGACACAAAGGGAGGCACACGCAGCCCACAAAGACGCCCCTCCTGATTCTCACCACCACCAGGGAGACGGGCGGTCTCGAGGAATCTGGGCGCCAGACCAGGCCTGAGTCCCTCCCTGAGCCCCTCACGGCACCAGCACCCCAGCCCTTCCAGGAGACCCGCTCATTGCAAAAGCAAACCAGGGAGGACACTGTGGAGGACTTGGCTCCCAGGAGGACAGAGTCGCGTTTCCCATATTCTTCCCCAGTACGACTGAGTGGCTGCAACCCCGGGACACGTAAGGAAGTGACTCGGGCGACCCAGGGCAGCCCAGTAGGGGCCCCAGGGCCCGAGGCACAGTACAGCGATGTACAGTGGGTCCTGGGCTTTGTTTCCTTTTTGCTGCAGGTATTTTGAAACCAAACAAGCCTGCAATCCAGAAATGGCAACATATGTAGAAAAAAGTCCCCCAAAAGCTGCTCTCTCTGCCAGAGGAACAGGACACTCCAGCAAGACAGGAAGTGACAGATGAAACAGCCCCGCTCAGCTAGACCCACCCTCATCACCCAGGCTGCAAAGAGGCCCCTGCCCCACGGGGTGGCATTGCTCAAGGCCCAGTGGGGAGCTGCAGCGTTCACGCCACAGAAACCAAATGGAAAGTGGACTTTTACTCCCACCGGGTGGTAATGAACCTTGACCCCACCCTCGTGGACTCAGGACTTTCACCCCCATCCAGCAGCAGCAAGAACACCACACCCCATATTTAAACTTCTGAGAGCTGAAGACAAAAAGAACAACCGTGAATGTAGCCATTTTAAAAAGCGACACCTTAGGGGAAAAACAATGAGAACGACAGGATTTTCCATCACAAGCCAGGAAGGCCACAAGGAAGCGGCACATTTTTCACATGCTGAAAAAGACTGTTAGCTCAGAAGCCTCCATCTTCACAAATATCTGTCTTTAGGAATAAAAAAGAAATCAAGACATTCTCAGATTTAAAAAAAAAAACACAACCTTAGCGAGGAATTTGTCATGAGCAGGCCTGCCCTAAAACAGTGGCTACAGGAGGTTTTCTTAGCTGGACGGGAATGGAGAAGACAGGCACTTGTACAACAGGAAGGGGAAAGAACGCAGTGAGCAAGGTCGTGGGGACAGACTGTGGTTGTCAGGGGTTGGGGGGAGCGGGCGGGAGTCGGGGGCGGGGCCACGAAAGGGCAGCCTGAGGGAACCTTGTGTTTCTTGAGAACCGCAGGCTGTGACCAGTGGGCAAACTGGAAGCAGAGTACGTGGGTCTCTGCATGACCTCACACTGCGTGCGAATGAACAGTTATCCGAAAGTTGAAAGTTTACTTTAGAAAACCAAGCACACCCAGGCCAGCTCCTGGCCACCGGCCCCACGCGCTGGGCCTTCTCCGGACCTGAACATCTGCCCGTTGTCACGGCCCAGGAGGAAGTGAAAGAGACACAGCAGTGAACAGACAGGCGAGAAGGGTCAGTGGGAAGGACTGGCCTCAGGAACCCCATCAGCATTTCTAATTATGTACAAACGCCCCACTTCTAGAGTTACTTTTTAACTCAGAAATAGTTAAATCAATGTATCACTCTCGATTTGACCCAACAGAGAGAAACCAAGTGGGAGGCGCTGGGACAAGGACCACTGGGGAAGGGCCGCCCTTGGGAATGCTCTTCAGGCCCTTCCTATCCAGTCATGGGACCCTCCGAGGCTGTGGACTGAGCAGGGACAGCTGAGGCTCCGAGGAGGGGGAGGGGCTCCTCCAGGTGCCAGGCTCCCCGCAGGCCAGCTGGACAGCTGCCAGGCAAGGCTCCACGAAAAGGCCCAGGACCAAGGGTGCTGCCCCTGCAGAGACGCCCTTACCAGGGGAGGCTTCCCCTAGACGGTGAGCCACAGTATCAGCGAAGGGGGCTCTCGACCCACCCATCCCTGAGCACAGGGCTCACGCCCTCCAGAGAGCCCCTCCCAACACTCACAGAGGCACAGGCACCTGTGGACCAGAGTCCTGCTGGGCCATGGAGGGGGCTTTGCCAACCCTGCACAGGGTGGACAGTGCACAGTGTTCAGCCTGGGGGGAATGGGAGGTGGGCGGTGTGCCTGGAGGCCCTACAGAAGCAGGGTGCAGACCTACGTGCCTGTGTGGTCATGAAGCATGAGAAACTCTGATGTTCTTTACCTACAGGGCACTTCCAAACCCCACCTAAAAAGCCCATTTCCACAGGAGGGTCTGTCCCACCTGCATCTCATTCCTGGCCAGCTCTGCAGCCCGTGAGGCGATACTGACCCAGCACCTGCACACAGTGCCAAGACATCTCATGTAGCCCACCAAGCCCAACGGACGCCCCCACCCAGTGAGGCCCTGGCTGAAAACAGGAGGGGGCTGCATCTCCGCAGGCCGGTTACCAAAGACCCCAGTTTCAACCCTCCCACTGGCCCACCCTCCGGCTGATCCCAGCTCGCTCAGAGAGGTCCTGCCTTGGCTGAGGACACCAGGAGTCACATCTGAGTGTCCCCCACCTCACAGAGGACAGGCATTCTCAAGCTCTTCCCAGAAGCACCCAGAGCCGGCCTGGGGTCAGATGAAGGGAGACTGAAGAGGGGCCAGCAGGCTCTAGTGGCCACCCCACCTGCTCTCCTTTCATCTGTCCTCGGTAAAGAGGACAAACAGCTGTCACGTGAACAAGGGCCTGGATCTAACAGGCCTTGACATCATAGGCAGAGACCTGAGATGAGGGCAGTAACCTGTGGCAGCACAGGGAAATGGCCCACAGCATACCTCCATCCTTGCTGGGACATCAGCCATTGTAGGCGATGCCCAGGGCCCGGAAGACCTCCACAAATGACCTGCGTCCAGGCCCAAATCAGAGGCCCCACGGTTCCAACTGGAGTTGGCCGTGCCCCACCCAGACATGGGTGGCATTACAGCCCCAACCTGGGCCCCATGAGGGAGCAGTGCATGCTGGCACAGCAGTTGCCAGATCATAGCCCCCTGGCACTGGTCCCCTGACCCCTCCCTCCCTGATCTGGGCCCCTCACTTCCTGTTCCTGACCCGACCCAGCAAGCCCAGTGTGTCCAGCTGGAAACGCCCTGCCCGCACTGTGCATGCTTCCTCCGCTTGGTGGATCTGTGGGCGGGGTCCCCTGGAGGGGACAGTGCTGCTGGTTGGGTGGACACCAGGAGGCGCTGGTCCAGACATCCCTCCAGAGTCCCCACTCCCCAAGGAAGCAAGCCAAAATGGGGGCTCACCTGTAAGCGGACCTGGAGACCCAGGCCCCGCTTGTCAGAAACGATGAGGGTGATGATAGTCTTGAGAATAGTGGCAAGGAACGTGTTGACTCCGAAGACCAGGGCACAGAGCTCCTTAGAAAGGGAAGATGCGATCTGAAAACTTAATGGGAAAGCAGATGCAGATCAGCCTCAGTGGGCAGGGACGAGAAGTGCCCGCAATACAAAGAGGAGACCTTGGGCTGCCAGGGGCTGCCAGAAACAGCCATGTGGTCTGCTGGCTGGCCACGCCCACTAAGGTCCCTGGAGACCGGTAAGACCAGCCCAGAGCCCAGGCCACCCACCGACCGCATCCTCCCTCAGCGACTCAAAATGAATGCGACACAGTGCCAAATGCAAGCATGGGAAGGCGTTTAGAAGGTCTCCTAGTAACCCTGACACAGAGTGAATCGTATTCACTACAGCACGCTCAGAAAGTCATCCTCTGGAGAATGGGCAGGGCATCATGAGTCAGGAAAATTCCAAAATCAAAGTCTTTAATGATTTTGAAGTCATTCAATGACTCAATAAATCAGGAAGAACAGGTAGACAAATAAGGGGAGCAGAAGGAAGTACTGTGCTCAGAGCTCCTGGCCCTCTGCAAAGAAGTTAACGTTGGAACGCACTTCCAATCAGAATCCCACAAGTGCCTTTAAAATAACCACTGGCCCCGGCCAGAGTGGCTCAGTTGGTTGGAGTGTGACCCCACAGACCGAAAGGGTTAGGGTTCGCTCCCCAGCTGGGCACGTATGTGAAGGCAGCCGATAGATGTTTCTCTCTCACTTCGCTGTTCCTCTCTCTCTCCCTCCCTCTTTCTCTAAAAAAAGAATGAAAAAAATGTCCTCGGATGAGGATAAAAATAATAATGATGACTAAATAAGAACCATTCTAAAGTTTGGAAGATATAACAAACAAAAATACCCTAGAAGCCCTTAAAGAGAACGCCGGAAGCCAAGGGCCTTCTCCGTGCTGGGGTCCGGGAGCGAGACATGCACGAAACACCAGAATGAGCAGCCACGTGACGTGACTGCACACAGACGGAGACGAGACCACGTGCATCAAACGTCTGGAGGACAGACTGACTCCTGGCAAACCGGAGCTGGGTCCGGCCCCGCCGCACGGCTAACGCCACGCCACCGGCACGAGTGTTTCAGGTGGTGCGCTGTAAACTCCGTGAGTAGGGTTAAAGGCAAAGCACAACACACATGACTGAAGACTCCTATCACAAGGAGGATACGAGTGCACTGTGGGCAAATAAGGAAAAAAGAAATCCCAGCAGCAAGAGTGCACAGCTATGAAGTGGCCGCGAACTCCAGGGAGGAGCCAGCCCTGCGGCACTGAGAAAGGCAAGCTGGCCCTCAAGTCCCAGGGGCAGCGTGCTTGCCCCGCAGCATCTGCGGTATCAAGCAACACCCCCTTGCTAGCGCACATGCCCTTTGACCTAGCCAGGCCCTTTCTGGGAACATCTGAGGCCATGATCAGAACTGGAAAGAAAAATGCAGGTTGAGAGGATATTGATCTCAGTGTTGGCTGTCATAGCAAGGTACTGGAGATGGCATCCCCATCAGTTGGGGACTAGCCATGTGACATCACTTGTCACCAAGAAGACCAAATACACCTGCATTTTGGACAGCTAAACGAGACGGTTGTCTTCTGGCAGGAGTGTGGTCAGGGTGTCTGTCAGTATTTGGCCCTGAGGAGCAGGGTGGGAAAGACACTGGGTTTGGTCCAGGCTCTCAGAGCCCAGGGCAGGTGCAAGCTGAAAGTGTGGGTGATGGCACAGGGGAGTCAGGCCACCACACCACTGGGGGGGCACTGCTGTGGGTCAGGGGACTGAGGCTACTGTCTTGGCTCAAGAGAAGCTAAGGACAGATGTTCTGACATGGGCGTGACTGGAAGGAGGATGGGACTGGAGGTGCCCCGCATGGGGATTTGGGGGGGACTGTGGTGACAGACACACCTGCTAGGTGCAGGAGGCCCAGGGAGGTAGGCTCCTGTGTGCCTGTGGGGTGTGAGCACGTGTGGCGTGAGTGCGTGTGCTGTGAGCGTGCAGCTTCGCGAAAGGTCAGTTCAAAGGAGCAGAGAGGGTCTTAGACACAAGCAGAACGCGGGTCGGGAAAGGTTCTGGAAAGCACAGGCGAGATGGGCGGCAGCTCAGGATGTCCCTGGGCAGGCGCAGGGAGGCCTGTAGGGGTGTAAGGAGCAGGAGGGCATCAGGAGAACGCTGGACAGAAGGTGAGCCAGCACACTCAGTCACTCCTTGGCCAGGAGCTGCCATTCCCACAGTGGGGAAAGGAGGTGTGAAAGGCCACAGAGCTAAGATGGGACCACAGCAGCACTTAAGGCCTGGGAAACAGGGCAGGGAGGCTGGGAGGCAAGTCTTCACAAGGACCAGTCCCTGTCCTCAAGGGGCCTCAGCGGGAGGAGCAGAGAATGTGTCACGTAGGAAG
This sequence comes from Trachops cirrhosus, assembly GCA_028533065.1. Lineage (NCBI taxonomy): Eukaryota > Metazoa > Chordata > Mammalia > Chiroptera > Phyllostomidae > Trachops > Trachops cirrhosus. Next base: position 183,619,919 of record CM052539.1, on the reverse strand, counting down.
GCTCCTTGCTGAGCTTCAGGGCCATGGCAGGCAGCTGGAACTGACATGCTGTGGTCAAGGGGACAATTGGGCCCCTGGCTAAAGCCGTCCAGGGTTCACCACGCCTCCCACCATCAAACTTGCTTCGCACTGCTGGGCACAGACCCCTTCTACTCCTCACAGAACATTCTGGAAGGGAGGCCTGTCAATACACACAGATAGCCCATCAATTCCCACCCTGAAGGAGGGTGGTGCATGGCCCTCCAGCAGCCATCTGTCCGCCTGGCCCCCGGGGCCTTTTAGTGGCTGCCTGGGCCCACAGCCACTGGTCCACCCCACACAGCCCAACTCACGTGGCGATAGGCACCAGGAACTGGTAGGAGCCGCGGAAGAGCACGAAGGCCACATAGCACAGGCTGATGCTGTTCGTGCTGTGCATGAGGAAGACCAGCCCGGCCTGCAATGCTGTCACAACTCCGATGACCAGCTTTGCCCACAGGGCCCAGCGGATCTTCACAAAGCCCGCTGTGAAGGAGGTGATGGCACCTGGGGAGACAGGACAGTCATTGTCATCCTCCTGGGATGGACGGGGCAGGTGGGGCAGGTAGGGCCAGCTGCACATACCTAGCAGAGTAGAGGCGGCATCCACCCCACCGTTGTAGACCTTGGTGCTATCTGTAGTGGGCTCAACAACATTCCACAGGATGTGCACGTAGTAGACAATTAGGTAGTAGCCAGCTGAGTTAAAGACCCACCAGAGGGACCAGAGGCGCAGCTTTGGCAGCCGTAGGCTGTTCCCCACCTCCCGGAGCATGCGCACGAGGGTCCAGTCCCAGAAGGCCGCTAGCTGCGTCCCGCCCAGCTTTCTGCCCGAGGGCCCGTCAAGGCCCGGGTGCATCTGGTCCAGCTCAGAGGGCGAGGCCCCGCCGTGTGCAGGCTCGCTGTGGTTGAAAAACAGGCTGCGTTTGGGGCGCTTCAGGAAGATCGTGAGGACCAGGGTGAAGATGAGGAAGGCCAGTGAGATGTAGTTGAGCATGGTGAAGGAGATTCTGCCCACGGTGACAAGCAGCTGGCCCAGCACGGAGCTGGTGAAGACGCCCAGCAGCACTGCAGCCCTCGAGTAGCCGGCCATGCGCTGATAATGTTCAGGGTGCACGAGCGAGAAGATGTAGGAGGAGTAGGCGATGCGGGCAGCCATGGTGAGGCTGAAGAAGAACTCCATGAACTGCATGTGCAGCACGGAGTGGCCAAACAGCAGCAGCAGCCACACGGAAATGTAGCTCAGGCTCTGCAGGAGCAGCACTGGCTTGTAGCGCAGGTAGTCCGTCAGCAGGAAGACGGGCACCAGCACTGCCAGGTAGGAGTAGGACAGCACCGGCGTGATCTTGTTGGTGACCTGCAGGATGGCAGGCTCGTGACCCCACGCAGCTCGGCACTACAGCCACCAATGAGGCCCTTTGGTAGTGCCCCCCGACCCCGAACCACACTGTGAGCACGACTGTCTGCTAACACCAGTACAGGTGGCCCTCAGCCCCGAGGCCGAGTGCTCTGAGGACCCACTGTACAGATGGACACCAAGGGCCAGAGCAGGGCCCCGGTCAGCATGTGCGGCTCTCCTGGAGGCTGGTTGGACCCACCCCCTCCAGCTGGTTTGCCACGGCTTCTACAGCCCTGGACCTGCCCGCCCAGACGTGCTGCGGAGCCAGCTGGAGCAGCGCATCCAAGCTCGGACTCAGGACCCCGGAGTGGACACGCATGCTGACAAGCCTCCGGGGGCTCAGAGGGCTGCTGTCAGGAAACCCTAACTGAAGCTCCCTGCCTGGCAGCCTCCTGAACCCACAGGCCCGTGGGAGGCCAAGGCTGACCCTCAAGACTGTGGTCCCTAAAACACCGAGCAATGAAGGCTCCCCAAGACATTCCTGGTGCAAGCCAGTCCCCCGGGGAAGCTGAATAGCCTGTTTGGTCGCTGACAGCCACGGCCCAGTTACAGCTCTCCGGGCCAAGTTTATGGAGAATTCTGGGAACATCAAACAGTCCCTCCTTGATGACACCTGCAGGTGACCTGGTCAGGCCAGGGAGCAGCTTGCTGTCGTAGCCCCAGGGGCGGGGGATGGGGGGGTCAGAGAAGAGGACCTGCCGGTCTTTCTCTTCTCCTCCCCACTCCCCACCTCCTGCAGATGACAAGTGTCCACTAAGGGGCTATGCACCTGGGAGCCCAAAAAGTCCCTGGGGCAGCTGGTGGGACCCAAGAGACCCAGCACCAGCAAGAGATCAGCCTGCTACTGGCCTAAGCCAAGTTTCCCAGATGCGTTCCCAGAGGAAAGGAAGACGGCCAAGAAACGCGCCGTGGCAGGAATCGAAGAAACAGACCCAGCGGCTATCAGATGGGCAGAGGGTCAATGAGGCAAGAGGGAAACTGAAAGCTGCAGCCACAGGCGGGGAAGCAGGTGCCAGCGTCGGGACAATAAAGCACGGTCCCCCAGGGAGGACAAACTGAGCGCAGAGGCACCGGGTCACTCTGCGGCTGAATCCCCTCGGGTGCGACTTGGGTGAGACCGTCTTTGACCCACACGGGCCCGGCAGCCCCGGCTCACGTGTGCTCCCCAGATACAAGCCAATTGCCTCTCTGATGACACCCGAGCTCGGTGGAAGGGCTTCATTTCTGGAAGCCACTATATACTCAGCTCATGTGCAGCCTGAGAGAGCAGGTGAATGGGACTTTCAACGGTTTTGCTGTAGACACTTTTCCTGTTAACAGAGCTTCACATGCATGGTTCCTGTAATCGCCACAGCAGACAATGCCCCCCCAACCCCCCGAAGATCAGAGCTGTGTTCTGAGGAAGGAGAGCCCTCCGGCTAACCAATGAGTGGGGGACATGAGGGACTGCTTACTCAGAGGCGCCCCCGGAGGGTCTGGGAGGCACAGGCCCTGGACCCAGCCTCTCTGCCCAGCCTTCCCTGGGAAGTGACCAGCACCAGCAGTGACAGACAAGCAGGGCTCCGGGTTCGTGTGGGCCAGTATGTGGTCCTTTCTATCTTTCCAAGATGGCTACTCGGAGGAGACAGGCCACATTTGCACAGCCACCATATTTGACTTAAACTATCTGAGGGTCTGCAAGGGGTAGAGGCCGAGCTCCAGGCCAGGGAGAGGCAGGGGCTTCCTGAAGAAATGAAGAGGGAACAAATATAGAGGACACATGGACAAAACTAGGGGGGTTGGAAAGGGGAGGGAGGAGGGGAGGGATGGGTGGGAGGGCTGGAATGGGAATAAAGGAAAGAAACTGTACTGAATAAACTAAAATAAAAATAAAAAAAGAATACAAAAGAGAAAAAAAAGAAATAAAGGGCACCCTGGGACCCAGGAGAGCTCCGGAGGGTGCGGAGGCTGGTAGCCACCCCGGAGGGGCAGAGGAGGCTGGGGGGAGGGGGTGAGCAGCCCGGGACCAGCTCTGGGGCAGCGCTGGGGTCTTCAGGTGGGTGCGCAGGGTGATGGCCAGAGCGTGGACAGGGGCCCTGGCTGTGCGCTTCACCTGCCAACAGCCTGAGTTTCTTTGTTTTATTTTACGGCGAAGGAAACAGCAACAGTGGGAGAAGGAGAGCACTGGGGCGGCCGTCACGCCTCTCCCCTACCCCTGCCACGCCCTCCGCCCTCCGGTATGAGCTTCCTAGTCAGGTTTCCAGGAGATCCTTTGTCCTCCTTGCTGAGCAAAGAGAAATTCCTTCAGTAATCTCTTTAGGCAAATGGCTGCTGAGTCCCTGCTGGAAGTCCCTGCTCTCACCCCCTCGCGGGACCGGCAGCAGCCTTGGACCTGCTGTGGCCAGTGTCACTCTTCAACTGGTCTGGTTAATAAGTGAGAGGCAGGCCCCTCCGTGCCCCATGAGGGACTGGGCCCAGGACCCAGGATACCACATGGCCGCGTAACCTCAGCAGCCCCAGCTGCTTCCCCGTCCACAGGGTGCCCCTGTCCACTCTACCCCTTATTTACAGGCCCATCCTACCCCTACCGAGCCCACGTGCCTGCTCCCGTGTGAAGTTCTTGTCAGGACCCAGGAGGTAGGGGGTGATGAAGCTCTCCCCAGGCCGCATCTGCGCCATGAAGCCGTAGAAGCAGAGGTAGAACACCAGGCACTGCCAGGACTGAAGCTTGTGGCCCAGCCCAGGCTTCAGCCCAGGCTCTGGCTGGGGCTCCAGGGGCACCTGCTTCTCCGCGGACTGGCTGGAGGCTGCCATGCTGCCCGGGCCCCACGCAGCCCTGGAGAGACTGAAGGCGATGCTGCCCCTGGAGGGAAGAACAGAGAGTCAGGGCAGATCGTGGCCCAGGGGCGCCTCCCCTCCTCCCCAGAGCCCGGCTGAACCCTTCCTCACTCAGTCAGGATCCCACACCCACATGGAGCTGGGGAGAGGAGCCCACAAGTCTCAGCCCCACGCTCTCCGCCTGGAGCTTCTGACGGTCCAGATGCCGTATTAACCCGGACTGCGCTATCGCCACCTCCAAGGAGTGTCCAGGGCTTCCCGATCCCGTATGGTAACCACCAGCCTTGTGGGGATCCTTTGGTGTTAACTAAAACTAGATGCAATTTAAAATCCAGTTTCCCAAGCGCACCACCCATTTCAACTGCTCATAACTGGTGGGCTGGGCACACATCCTTCCCAGGAGAGGTCTCAGGGACAGCCTGCCCTTGCTGTCCCATTGGCCTCTGGGGCGGCTCTGTGCACAGAAACTGGGGGATGGGCAGTTGGGGTTTGTAGGTAGAACCCAGAGCAGGAGGCAGAGACAAAGGGAGACGCAGGAGCCGGAGAGTGGTGTGACCAGGAAAAGGAGACAGACAGAGTCCAAACTACACCACGAGCTGAGGGTGGGTGGCCTCACCCAGGGACACTCTGGGTGGCGCCTCCGTTTGGTGTAGTGGTGACGGTACTATTTCTATGCCCACCAATTACCCTTTCTGACAGAGAGGGGCAGATAAATCACGTCTAGTTATCCGAATACAAAGTAATCTGCTGTTTGTTTCTATTACTACTTCTGTATATGCTACATGTTGTTGGTTTTCCATGAAGGCAGGGATACAAAGTTCATTTTTAAGAGAGGGTCAAAAAGCAAGCTGCCCTGAAAACCGTGTCAGGTGGAGAAGGGTGCCCATGCCAAGCAGACACAGTGAGAATGAGGAACGGTCCACCTTCTCCGTGGCTCAGGACAGGTGGGGACACACTGGGTGGAGAGGGGGCCGGGCTGAGAGATGTCGGGACAGCTCTGTGCGCCTTACTGCACGGCCTCTGGGAGGGTGACTGCAGAGGGTCTGGATTTGGGGAGAAATCCCTGCCAATTCCCAAGCAGTGGACACTAAAAATTCCCAAGATGTGGGAGCTGGTGCTCTGGAAAAGCCACCAGGTTCTGGACACTCGATCCAGCCTGCTGCTCAGAGACCATCCGAGAAGGACACGTTCCCACACTCCTCCCTGGATGAGGCTCAGGAAAAGCAAACGAGCTCAGAGACCCCCAGGGACCACCAAGGGCAGAGAGAGACCTCCCGCCCGACCTCTGATTACTCTGCACAGGCCTACGGCCTCCGCAAAGGGAACCGTGGCTGGATGCGTGAGATTCCTCCACCTTCTCAGCCTCCGTATTTATTTCTGTGGCTCAGGAAACTGAGGTCAGGGGACCATAGTGAAACGTCTCAAGAAACCAGGCTGGTGGGTTTGTTTGTGGGGCCACAAGGTAAGGCAGGGCGGGGCAAGCGGCAGCTTCGGGAATTCCAGAAAATTTCAATGGGAAGTGGTGATGGGGGTAGCAGTGGCCTGAGAGTTACAGGGTCCTGGGACGCCCCCCCCCCCCCACCATTTCAAGGAGCGGAATGAAACAATCAGCCAGGCATGGGAGCACAGTGAACCTGACCCCCTCCCCCAGCAGCCCAGATTTGGCACCTGCAACTTCTGGAACGGAGCACACAGGCCATACAGGGCTGAGGCTGCTTTTCCAATCCCCTTGGAGTTCGCACACAGACAGCTGGGGGGCGGGGGGCCTGGCCCCTTCAACGGAGGGGGCAGCCCCAGACCAGGGGGTGTACCACAGGCAGAGCTGCCCACCTTGGGGTACACATACTACCAGGGACCCCATTCCAGTTCCAGGACACCCCTCCGTTCACTTTCCCGATCCTAGTGCTCTGCTCCCTGGAACCAGAGCAACTAACTCACCCACCCTAGCAGCAGGCATGGGGCGAACAGTCAAGAATTTAAGCCCAGGGTCCCCAGGAGTGGGGTCCCCAGCTTTCCTATCCCCCAGGGTCCCCAGGAGCCCTGTACTTGGCCACCCTGTCATCTCCAGAAGCAATGGGAGCCTTCCTACCTGAGGTACCCAAATCCTGGGGCAATGGCAGCGGCCTCAGACACCAGTCCCCGGTCCTCGTGGTTTCATTTCTACATCCTGCATGCCTACAGCTTCTGAAACCACTGGGCGGTGCTTCTTAAACTACAGAAGAGCACATCATAAAGTGAGCTCTGGGTCCCGCCCCATGGGGCCATCTGAAAGTCTCGCCTGGCCCAGGACTCTGAACCTTAACCTGCGCCACGGGCATGCCCACAGGTGACCAAGTGAGTCAGTCCAGGACTCACTGCACCAGGACTCCTGGCTGGTCTGGACAAGCTCACCCCCTGGACATCCAGTATCCAGGCTTCAGGGCAAACCCATCCTCAACCACCCAGTTCTCCAGAGTCACAACACAAGTGCCCAGCGGCACTCCCCGAAGGATAGACAGGAAAGGCACCACTCCAGGTGATGGCCAGGGAGCCCCCAACATGGATGGAGGTCACAGAGTGGGGGAGTGCCTACAGAGACCTGGAGTCCAGGGCAGGAGAGATGGGGTTCACATGGGCCTCTCCTGGTGGCACCCGAGGCTGCCTCCTCACCCCACAGGCTCTGTCTCAGGGCGGACCCATCAAGCACCCGACCTCACAGGCTTCCCCTCCAGCTCCACCCCTGCAATCTGGGGACACTGCTCAGGGCAGGGCTCAACCTGCTGGGCCTCATAACTACCACAGCCCCCCACCTTGCTCCTGAGGTTCATAGCAGGCGCCAGCACTTCGGGCTGGGGCAAGACCAACGAAAGGAATGCCCTGGAGACTCCATGTGCGGGGCAGTCAGTGATCCCATTTCTTTGAGCTAAAGGCCTGTCCTGGGACTACGGCTTGTGTCCCCTACGGAACATGCCTCTCTCCTGTGCATTTCCCACACTGCTCTGCGCTGCTGTGTACACACTTTCAAAAACTTATGAAAAAAGACGAGGGCTGAATGACTGGGTGACTTCAAAGAGAGCTGGGCAGGACAGAGTCATGAGAAGGAGCAGAGGCCAAAAATCCAGGGTCTTATCTGAAATCCATTTTTAACGACGGAAAAAATGTGGAGCACCGCAGGGCCAGAACATGTTTACAAAGCAGATTCCCAGTCCAGGGCACAGCAGGCAGCTTGGCCATTACTCAGTATCTCTGGGAGGAAAGGCCACTTGAGGTTCAAAGGAAAGAGCTGACTCAGGAGCCAGGGCCCTCAGCTACCGAGGCTGGGCCCTGCCATCCGGGGTGGGGTCTGCCTGCCTGAAGTCCCATTCGGTCCATTTACTCAGCTCACGTGAGCGTGATCACCAATGGTGGCAGGCAGGCAGCCAGCATCCCAGGTATGACTCAAAGTCCTTGGCCTGGAAGGCACAGGCTTCTCTTCTCCACGCCGGCACGGCCCAATCCTGGGCTCCAGGAGATGAGGGGGAGGGGCACAGCACAGAAACGGGCACAGAAGGCAAGTGAGGTGCCCGAGCTCGGGATAAGTGGGCAGCAGGCCAGGGCCAGGCCTGGACCCCACATGTGCTGACCCCAGCCCAGCCCCATGCAACTTCAGGCCTCTTTAGGGCCAGCTGGAGAATCATGGGGTGGCCTCCCCAAAAACCTGTTCATCTGCTTCAGAAGGCTCCTACAGTTTCCCCTCAGACCCTTTCTGCACCTGCCCTGGGCAGAGTGTGGAGCACCAGCGGCTTCCCTTGGCTCTGTCCTCCCAGCACCTAGGAGACCCAAGCAAACACCACCTCTCCCATGTTATATTTTTTTTATTGTTTTATTTTTTTATTTTTTATTTTTTAAACATATTTTATTGATAATGCTATTACATTTGTCCTACTATCCCCCCTTCGTTCCCCTCCTCCCTGAACACCCTCTCCCACTCCCCCCCT
>CM052539.1:183589189-183611229 GCA_028533065.1 Trachops cirrhosus | reverse complement strand
TCTGTGAGTATCTTGATAACCAGTGCTTTGAACTGTGCATCTGGTAGGTTGGCTATCTCTTGGTCGCTTAAAAGGATGGGACCTGGGGCTTTCCAATCCTCATCTGTTTGAGCCATGTTTTACTGGGGGTTTTTTGGTCTTGACAGGCTACCGTAGTGAGGGGCGGGACCTAAGGTTTTCACCAGGAGGGGGCACTCCAGTCCTGGGTTGTGACGCTGTATATGGGAGCGGGGTCTGGGAAGGAACAATGGTGCTTGCTCTGCTCTCTGTAGAACCTGAGAACCTTCCGCCACTTTCCACAAGCCAACCGGGCCCCTCTGGCACCAATTCCGGTGTGGGTGGGCCCGTGCACCTGTGGGGCCTTCCTTTTCAGTCAGTGCCCCAAAGCTCTATTTCCCGGTGCTGGGGTCCTGAGCTGCGCGCAGTGCCCTGCTTCACAATGGCCGCCTCGCTGGGTCTGCCGGTCGCCACCTCCCAGCCTGGCCCGCCAGCCACTGACACTTGTGCGCCCAGAGTCTGCCTGCTGCTGGTTTGTGCGCCCAGGGTCTGCCTGCTGGGGACTTGAGCGTGTCCCTGGTTGCTCAGGTCTCTGGTTGCTTAGGTCTCCGCTCCGCATCCCTCACCGGGCCCGACTCCGCCCCTCCTACCAGTCTGGTCCATCGAGTCTATTTTCAGCTCACTGGTTGTTGGACTGCCCGGCACTTCAATTTTCTGTTATTTCTGGTTGTTATTTTGTTTCTATATCTTGTTGTCCATATCTTGCTTGTGCGAGGGGGCACAGTGCGTCTACCTATGCCTCCATCTTGGCCGGAAGTCCCTGTGTTATATTTTAAACCAGCTACTACCAGGTTATCAGGGAGGTTTCTTACATTTTAAAAACATCTGCTGGTTAAAAAATATATATATATATCTTTGCACCCCTGCCCCACATCACATGATAGAGTTGTAAAATTAGCGCCCCCTGGCCACCCATGCTACAGATACCCAACTCACAAGTTTAAAACACCCTGGAGGTATTGGTCATCTATGCCCAGCATAGATAACTGTAATATTTGGGGTTGTATTAAATCCACCAAAGCAATAAGCAGGCCCAACAAGAGGACGAAGATGGAGGGATGCGGTCCAACAGAGGCAGCAGAGTAATGCACCATCTGGAAACCCGGGGCCTGGGTAGTGAGCTCCCAGACCCGCAGAGGGATGCAATTCTGCTGTGCCAGAGGGTCCTGGTTCTGCAGATTCAGTTTGGTCTGCAGAGGGCCCTCCAGTCTCCCTGAGGCGCAGGAGGCACCGGGTCACTTCTGGGCAGGACACCCAGCAGCTGCAAGGGCTTTATCCCTCCTGCACTTTGGGCAGCCACTAAAACAGCTTCCTCTCATCCCGGGTGTCCAACCTTTTGGCATCTCTGGGCCACACTGGAAGAAGAAGAGTTGTCTTGGGCCACGCGTTAAATGCACTGTGACATGTAATCACAAAAATAGCTCATAATATTTTAAGTACACCTACGATTTTTTTGTTGGGCCACATTCATGATCCACAGGCGGCAGGTTGGACACCCCTGGAAGCCTTCTGGATTGCTGAGCCTACCCAGATTCTACTCTGTATCCTGAGACCAGCAGGGTGCGCACCCGTGATATGACCACACAGTTTGCACCTGGACCCAGGACAATCGTTTGAGACAGGGAAGTAGCCAGGACTCCCGGGAATAGTTCTCCTCTAGTTCGGGGGTAGGACGGATCCACTAGGGAATGGGCTGCGGACACACTGCCCAGGTTCTGAAACAACTTCCAGCGCACTCAGCGCCCAGCGCGCCAAGACACTCGGGAGGCGCTCACCAGTCGGGAACCGGAAGGGAAGGTGGAGGGTCACGAAATTTACGCGCGCAGCGGAGGGCGGGACTCCCGCCCCGGGGCGTTTCCGGTCAAAGCGGCTACGGTTCCCTGGTGGTTTCCCGGTGGTTCCCCGGGAAGGCACCAGGGGTCCGTGGGACCAGAGGAGGGTAGGGGCGGCACTCACAGCACCAACTAGTCGGACCGCTGGGGAGACGATCGGAGGTGAGCCCTCCCGGCCGTAGACTTGCGCGCCGCGGCCACGTGGCAGAAATGCCGCGGCGGCAGCAGGCTTCCAGGGGCGTAACAGGGGGTCCACACATGCGGGCAGTGGCGGAGGTGGAGCCGCCGTGGTTACCCACGGCCACCCGATGACAAGAATGGGTCTATGTCACCGTGCGCCCACTGTACCCTGCACGCAGACTCCGGTCCGCGCCTCCTGCACCCATCTCTGAGACTCCCGCCTGCACCCCACCCCACTGCCGCACTCACTTCAGGGGCCCCCCAGGCAGCCGCAGCCCTCCGCCCGCGCCTCATCGGGATCGCGGCGTCCGCGGCCTGCATCCCTCTGCGTTCACCCCTAAGATCCAGAGCGGGCGCCCTCTGCATTCACCTCTGAGGCCCAGAACCCGTGCCCCCGACCGGTCCCCCGCCCGTGTCCCGACATCGCCGGCCCGGCAGTCGGAGGTCTCACTCACGAGCGTTCGTGCACGCGGAGAGTCACCTCTTGGGACCACACATGCATGCATTTCGCATCTCGGATCGCAGTTCCCTGACCCGCCCACGTGACTTCCCCGGGTCACGCGGTGCCCTCGTGGAGCACGCCTGGGCGCCAAATGGGGGACACGGCCCACCCCAGTATGTCCTTTGGATCCCGGCTGCAGCCCCACTGGACCACTCCTCCCAGAGCGCCTGAGTGCCTACTGTACAGGCCCTAAGACCGCCCCCTTCAGAAGCCCCCTTGCCGGGCTGCAGCCTCCACTAAACCACCACCTCCCTCCTTGCCCCCGGCGGCCGCAGCCCTCCCGGAGCCCCCTTGCGCCTACCCACACGGCGCCCCGGTCACAGCTCGCGGATGTTCTCGAAGCCTTCTCCTACTGATCTGAAGGGAGGCCCTCCCCGCCCTCTCCCCAGCTGTGACCGCCCCTTGGAAGAGTGCCGGCCCGCTAACCCCTGTCGCGGCCCCGCCTGCCTTCCTGAGCAAGAAGTTCATGTGCTTTTTCTTTTAGGCTCATTTTAAAACGTTCCAATCCTGGCTTACCCGCAAGCTCCAGCCAGACACTGGTCACTGTGCCAGGCAGGACTGTTGGGGTTTGATGAAGTTCTCCCTCCCCCAACGCAGCCTGTGCAGTTCACCCTGACCCACATTTGGCTTGGTGGCTGGCTCAGGACTACAACCAAGCACAGACACCTGACCTTGGGGTCACAAACAGCAAGCCCCCCACCACACACACACACACACACACACACACACACACACACTCCACATATGCCTAGTGCCTGGGCTGAGGGAGGGGAGGGGTGAGGGTGGTGTGCCCGAAAGTGACCCAGGGCTAGTTAGCACCCCCAACCCCTGAGCTGGCTCACCTCTCTGGACTGGGCCTGTCCATGGTGCAGTGAGGCCCATAATGCATGATTGGCACCAGCCTCCAGGTCCCTGGACGATGAGCTGCACTCTCCGAGCTGCCTACAGCCCAGCCATGGGGCATAACTGGGGAGGCTGGGGTTACCCAGGCTGTGACACTCAGGCTTAAGGAATCGTGGGGAGCCCTCAAAGGCCCCCACTACTCTCCCCTTTTCTCTGCTGGGAAGGGAAGAATCAGGAGCCTGGCCTCACAACCTCAGAAGCATCCACTATGCCTGCATGCCACCTGAAATGCAGGCACAAAGGGGTCTGGCCATCAGGCACTCAGTGCCAGAGTCATTTCTGCCCACAGTCTGGCCACAGCAAGGAACTGGGGTTTGTCTCATCTTCTGGCCAGAGGATGGTGGGAGCATCTGCTCAGCAGACCCACCAAGGGTGTGTGAGGACTGCTGGGTCTCCTAGTGTGTGGGTGCCTGTACATGCCCCCCCCCCGCAAGAACTTGGCCATGGACCCTATTCAGGGGTGCCCAACCTGTGGCCCATGGGCTGCATGCAGCCCAACAGAGTCATACGTTTACTTAAAACATGAGTTGTGTGTGTGTGTGTGATTATGTATCACAGTGTATTTAATATGTGGCCCAAGACAATTCTTCCAGTGTGGTGCAGAGATGCCAAAGAGACACCCCTGTGAATACCTGAGTGGGTGGCCACCTGCTGCCTCAGCCTTGGATGGATGTGAAGCCTTCAAAAGGGCTTCTAAGTGGGGCCTGGGGTGGCTCTTGGGAGGTAAGGAGAGCTGAAGAGGGAGCGCGTTCCCTGGCAGGTTCCCCTCCGTCCATGCTGGCTCTTCCACACAGGCCTTCTCCATGGGTGTGTGGGAGTCCCACCACCCACAGGTCTTACTCAGCAAACTAAAGGGGTAAAGCGAAAGGGCATCTGTCCTCCTCCCTCCATGCCTGTGTATGGGCCCCACCCGAGGGACCCCACCTACAGACATGGGGACCAGCTGGGGGGTAGGCAGACCAGCAGTGCAGCCCCTCCTAGAGCAGGACAGAGCTGCTACTAGAAAGAGGAGTGGAAAGCAAGACAACTGGCACAAGGGACAGCATGAGTTACCGACCGTCATGAGGGCTCAGTGAGAATGATCCTGCCCGTAGGAGCAGGGTGATGGGCTCAACGATCTGGCTTGGGGACAGGAGGGGTGGCACCCACAGCAAGCACAAGCATGCACAGGTGTCCGGAGAGCAGTCTTTCCGCACCTCCCTCCACCCCCCAGCAATGAGGACCGGAGGGCCCATGGCTTCCTCTCTCCAGTCCCTCCACTGGTGGTATCTCTCTGGCACATGTGGAGCCAGATAAAATGCTGGTTGGACCAAGCCTTCCCCCAATCCCCCGGCTGACTAGCTGCCATGCCAGCCAGGGCTTCTAGAAGTCTCCTGGCCACACAAAGCTCAGGGTTCCTACAGGAGCTCTGTGCCTGGGTGGGGGCGGGGGCACAGGTAGAGGGGCCTTGATCACTGCCGCTCCTAGAAGAGCCGGCCAGGTCTGCAGGGTGTGGCAGGGCCGCAGTGATAGGGCCCCACGGGAGCTGTAACCTGTAAGCAGCGCTCCAAGGGAAGAGTGACTGGCCGTGGGCGGCTCCTGGGGGACGAAGAGCTTCCAGAATTTTTGGTGTGATGTGTGCTGTCGGGAGCAGCCACAGGAGCCAGGGCATTGGCTTCAGAGGTGACACAGATGCAGCTGGTAGAAAGTGTAATCACCAAACTGAGAGGTGTACAGAAACCAGTGTTTTGGGGTAAGTGTCACCTTCGAGAATGGACCCTGAATTTTAGTCACTGAGGCTTTAAGTGTTTCTCTGTGCTTAATAATCTATCTCCCAGACATGTAAGGACTGGCTTCAGGGTGGGGGTAGGTGCTGCAAGGGTCACAGGGAGCAAGAGCTGGTCCCTGGGCGGGGTGTCCATAGTCAGGATGGCCCAGCATTACTGATCCCCAGCTTCCCCACCCATGGGCTCCAGTCACACCTGTTCAGAGGCTGCCAAGGGTCTGTCTACAGGCCCACAGAAACCCCATCCCCTCCCTAAGGAGCTCAGATGGGCTCTGGAGTTGTCCCGTGGAGCAGCACCCAGCCCTTCTTGCCCCCACCATGATGAGATGCCCCCAGCTCACTACCTCCTGGCACTCCTCCCAGAATGTCCCCCATGTTCCCAACACCCCTCCCTTCCCCAACACTAGGTAGAGACTGACAACTTACAGTCCAGGTCAAGACAGTGAGGGGCCAACCCTCCAGTCTGGGCTCTCTCGGGCCCTCCTCCCAGCAGGACTTCAAGAGGACCTTGTCCTTGGGTATCAGTGGGCACCGAGGTCAAGGGCTTGGCCGTGGGGCAGCAAGAGTGGGGGCGTCCAGCTCGGCCCCATCTGTGTGCACAGAGCAGCCTGAGCAGTGAAACAAGGGTCCTGGGGGTGGGCCATGGTTATCTGAGGGCTTGTCCCCAACAAGATCTTGCTTTGTCCCCAGCCCAGTCCACCTCTCAAAGCCGGAAACGTGGAAGGTGGCGGGGCTTACTCCTTCTGGGAAGATAAAACCTGTGCCCGATTCGAACACAGCTGTCCTTGCTCCCCAGCCTCACAGGAGTCTCACGCAGGTCACCCACCCCCCAGCCCTCCCAGGCTCCAGGGCAGTCAGAGGTAGACTCCCCCTCCTGGTAGCCAGCTGCTGCCCAGGCCCCTCAGATGCCGCCAGGAGTGCCGGCCTCTAACCCAGGGAGACAGCCTGCTCCCCAACCCACAAAAGGGACCAAGAGATGGGGTTTGGGGGGATGGCCTTGAGCTGCACTTAGGAGAGATCAGGGAGGAATGTGATTATCCCAGGAAGCTGAGGAGCTGCCTGTCCTCTTACAAGATGCCTAATGGGGGCCTGCTGAGGGCAGGAGTCTAGCTGACCTCTGACATCTGCTGAATGAGACTGAACTCAGAGGCTGGGGATGGAGAGAAGGAGGGAGGGAGACAGAGAAAGAGGGCGAGGCAGACAGAAAGGAGGGATAGGACATGTGGGCCTGTGCTCAGCACTGCAAGGACAGAAGGTCATGTGCTGACCTAACATACCTTGGCTGTCACATAGCCAAGTGGCCTCTGGCCTGGAAAGTGGGTGGGATGGACTGTGCCTTTCCCACAGCTTTGGATTCTGCTGACGTATGTCAGCTGCAGAAGCAGGGCTGAGACCAAATGCTACCACACAGGTGCTGCAGGCACCCCAAAAGCACCTCTGGAAGAGGTTCCCACCAAGGCACCCAAGGATCAACCCCACAGTGTCTGGCCCTGGAACAGCCTCCTCCAAGAAGACTGTCCGGCCTCCAGCTCTCGGCACTGGTCCTCAGAGTGGAAGGGACCTGATGGTGCTTCTGCCCCATGTCTTGGTTCACCCTTCACCATGAAGTGCATCCTGGCCTCTCTGGTGCCCGGAAGACTTTGGTGAGGATGTTTGAAAGGTCCAGGCAACCACCCAAGAAGAGGGACCTCTGGATCTGGCCCTTCAGAGGCTAGGTGCCCCCAGGGAGGCCCACAGCAGCCTGTGCCTCACTGTTCCACTAAGTGCTGAGGGCAGACAGAACCAGGAATTTGAGGAGGGTGCTTTTTTCTTCCACAGGAATGAAATGCACATTTGAGAGCCATGCCCCCTTCCATCCACCGTCCGTGGTCAGGGAAGGCCGCATTTCGGGCTTTGAGGGGAGGGCTGGGCTGGGGATATGCAGGACCTGTGCCCTCAGCCCTCAGGTGGCTGTATCACCCCCAGGACCCTTCTGTTTCACTGAGTTCAGGCTGCTCTGTGCACACCCAGTTGGGGTTGGGGTTGTGATGGACACCCCCGCTCTTGCTGCCCCATGGCCAAGCCCCTGACCTCAGTGCCCACTGACACCCAAAGACAAGTTCGCTTCAAGAGCTCTTAGCTTTCTCCCCAAGGTCCAGGAGCCCTCAGCCAGAATCAGGGCAGGAGCAAACGAGGGGACATGTAAGCTAAGGTGGGGCACCCAGAGCCATTGGCAGTAGGGTCCACTTGGAAGGTGCAGCCCACTGAGCACCCAGTCCCACAGCCCTCCCCGACCCCACTATGTCCTGGACTAAAGCCCACCCCCCACCATGACCTCAGGGTGGCAGAATCACTCCCCGCTTGGCTTTGGCCAGTGGATGTTAGCAGATAAGGGGAGGGGGTGGAAGTGAAATATATCCTGAGGTGGGATTTGCTTTGTGCACTCCAGTGAGAGACGCTAAAGGTGACCTGGTGGCTGCTGATCCAAGGAGGACTACAGCCTTGAAAGAGGAGTAGGACCCCCTGTAGCCCAGAGCCCCCAGCTGGACAGGCCAATCCCCTAGCCACCCACTGGCCAGCGGGTGGGGAAGTGTGCTTTCTTCTGACAGTTACTGAGTTTGGACTGCCTGTGACACAGCTCTGTAGTGACAACAGCCGGCTGTGACATGGGGAAGGAATAGAGACCAAACAGTCCATAAAAGTTTCGAAAAGTTTTAGCCGTGCAGTTTCCCTGGATACAGCAATAATGCAGAATGAACTGCTCTCCACTTCATAGTTGGACTTTTTTACATCTGGGTAGCTATTATTTTTTTTTAAAGATTTTATTTATTTATCTTTAGAGGGGAAGGGAAGGCGAGAGGGAGAGAAATATCAATGTATGGTTGCTTCCTGTGCATTCCCTGCTGGGAACTGGCCTGCAACCCAGGCATATGCCCTGACTGGGAATCGAACCGCGATCTCTTGTTTCACAGGCCCGAGCTTAATCCACTAAGCTACGCCAGCCAGGGCTGGGTAGCTATTATTTTTTAATGATGTAATCTATCAGCCTTATAGGTCTTTTAATTAATTTTTAAATTTGGAAATAATAATTACAACTCCACATGGAGTTGTAATAAATGCCACAGAGGAAACC
This sequence comes from Trachops cirrhosus, assembly GCA_028533065.1. NCBI lineage: Eukaryota > Metazoa > Chordata > Mammalia > Chiroptera > Phyllostomidae > Trachops > Trachops cirrhosus. Next base: position 183,602,878 of record CM052539.1, on the reverse strand, counting down.
ACGCATCCTTCACCCAGTTTTCCCAAATCGACTTCTTGCAAAGTTACTCAGCCGGGATGTCATCAGTCTTAAATTTAAAGGGAGAAGAAAAATCTGCTAGGAAGGAAATGATCCTGTAGTCCTCTCTGAACCTGAGGGGATGGGTGTGGTTCAGCCCCTCGGTGCAGCCCACCAGCCTTCTCTGATGCCGTGTTCCTGCCTGTAGCAGGTCAGCTGCTTGGGTGGCCTTCCTCTGGGAGGGCCCTTGGGTCTCCCCAGCACTAGACCGGCCCCCCAGGGTGGGCTCAGGCCGACGGCCACAGGCCAGGCACTGGTTCTAGCCAGCGGTCGGGAGGTGCTGCTGCGTGCGGCTGACACAGTGATCAGACCTGTCACCTCGGGCCTGGCTCCTCCAACTCACGGTGGTCCTGTCCTCCAGGCTCATCAAGCCTCCTCCTTCTGAAGCCCCTAGTGCCCAGCATGGCGTGCCTCGTGGGGTGACCTGGGACCAAGGTCAGGAGCTCAGGGTGGACAGCCTCTATGCAGAGAAACAAAACCTGTGAGGGACACACCAGCGACCACGTGATGAGAAAAGTGTGCAAGTGAGGGGCTGAAAAGCGCAGCCTGGGAATGGGCGTGATCCGGTGTTAACACCAGAGAAAGCTGCATTCAAGGTAAAGAGTGAAATGGGCGTGGAGTGCACGTCACATGGATGAAACACGTCCACACGCGTGGGGGTGCGGGAGGTAAGCCTGTGGGGCCAGAGGAGAGCGCGGCCGCACCCAGCCACCCAGAACCTGGGGTCCAGGGCACATGCCATACATAGATCGCGGAAGAAATGCAAAATGAGGGCATAAAAAACGGATTCTATTGGTGATTTTTTTTTCATATAAAATGCAGTATGCATACAGAGAATACACATTTTTTTCTAAAGTCTCATGAAAAAGTTTAAAAGCCCCCAAACCAAGCTGCAAATCAAAGCTCAATTTCAAAAAAAATTAAAAATTGTGGGGGAGTAGTGGAGGGAAAATGCAGACTACTGTAATTGAACAATAAAGTAATTAAAAAATTAAAAATCCCTTAGGTCACATTTTCTGAACTTTATAAAAAAATATAAATGAAACAAAAATATACAATAAAGCTTTACTTGTTGAAAAATTCAGTTATTTTTTCAAATGAGTCCTGAGTCAAAGAGGAAGTAAAAACTGACTTGGTTTTGGAGAATTCATTGCACAGCGATGTTTGTATTATTTCCTAGTTTTATTGCTCAAATTAAAAAAACATAGTAGTTAACTCAGAAACTGGAACAGAAAAGGAACAAAGTCAATAAAAAAATAAAAAAGAATGAAATGACAAGAAAAGCATAAATTGGAAAGCAAATAAACTTGATCTTTTTAAACCAAAAGGTAGTTTCTTAAAAAAAAATAAAAGCTTCCTCTTCCTGAAAGCATTGTTACAGAATGGACCCGTATGTGGGGGACACACAAGATACTATTACCGAATGGACCCCCTCTTCTCCCAGGGTCCTCCTGTACTAGGTTCGCCTTGCCCATGGCCAGGGAATTACAGCTCTCAATGTCAGAGATTGGTGAAAAGGAAAGGATTTATTCAAAAGTTATACAGACTTAAGAGTAATGGCTTAATGTCTTCATTAAAATCCCAAAGTCCCTTAAAACACCCACAAACACACACAGTCCTTCCTTCTCCCCTCTGCCCAGTCCAGCCAGTCAGGGGTACTGTATCTCAGGAAAAGAAATAAAGGTCCGTGGCTCAGGTAGCCCCCAGTTCTTCCCAGTAATCTGTGCTCGGCTGACAGGCCTCCCGTGGTTCCCAGCACCATCAGCTTTGTCACTGGGATCTCCAGTTCTTAATCCAAACACACAGGACACCTTCTCATGGCTCACCAGCAAGAGTCCTTTCACCCCTTTCCTTCCTGCAGCATCTCTACTACATTCTCCCAAACTGCTAAGAGAGAGCTCTGCATTGCTGCTACATCTTGCTTTCTGGCTTCCTAAGCTGCATGGCAAAGGGAGCCCCAAAGCCACATAGGTCCCCTTCTCTCAAAGCCTCATGGGTCTCCCCTTACTCCAAGGCCACGTGGTCCCCTCTAGCATGGCTGTCATGCCTGGGTATAAATCCCAGCACCAAGCTTCCTCTGCAGCCCCATTTCTGATTCTTCCCACAATTGGCTACACCTGCCAGCATTCCTGTATTTTTCCAGCTTTCCTGGGCTGCCATAATAAGTTCGGGCAGGCATGGCCCTGTGGCGTGAAGCAAATCATCTCCAAGCTCTCACGCAGGTGATGTAACTGGGGGAGTTGCTTCCCAGTTACATCCTGGGTGAAAGTCAGTCCCATCTCGCTGGCTCAAAGCATGGCCACAGTTATTTAACATATGCATGAAGCCAGTTAAAAGTTATAGATATGTTAAATGACCATGCCTGACGTTAGTTGCAAAACTATTGCTATGCAGAACAACTCTCAATGGCCTTGCTCCATATGTCCCATCACCCAGTTCAGATTTGTGGGGGTGAGGACATCCTATATATATATTTTTAAATATTTCCTGGACACTCTGAGTTCTGGACCCCATTACAAATCCCTGTTTGGGGGCCTCCTTGCTGCACACTGTTACATTGTCCCGAGGTGACCTCTGAAGATGGTGCGCTCTTCACTTGACCCAGAAAACCCCACAAAATAATGCAAATCAAGAGATTCCATTCCAAAGTATTGAGGTCAGTTCAGGGCAGCTTCCCTGTTCTGTTCATTAAACTTTGGGACATTGAAACACAGGCTTAGGAGAGATGATTGGATAGAAAGCATTGCTCTATTCATTTACCTCCCAGCCTACAAAAAAAAAAGAGATTCCAATCTTCGTGTTCACTTTAAGAACACTCACGAAACTGCTCAGTCCATCAAGGGTATGCATATTTGAAAAGCCACCAAGTAAAGCCACCAAGCATCTGAAAGATGTCACTTCAAAGAAGCAGTGTGTCCCATTCCGTCAATACAATGGTAGAGTGGTAGGTGTGCCCAGGCCAAACAGTGGGGCTGGACATAGGGTCAGTGGCCCAAAAAGAATGCCAAATTTTTGCTGCACATGCTTAAAAATGCAGAGAGTAATGCTGCACTTAAGGGTTTAGATGTAGATTCTCTGGTCATTGAGCACATCCGGGTGAGTGAAGCTCCCGGGACGTGGCACAGAACTTGTAGAGCTCGTGGGAGGATTTACCTGTACGGGAGCTCTGCCCGCCACACTGAGATGACCCTACTGGAATAGAGCAGACTGCTGCTAAAGCGGGTGAGGAAGCTGCAGAAGACAAAGACACCCCAGAAGAAACTGAAGAAACAACAGCTCATGGCCCGGGAGTAAATCCAGCATGAAATAAATATTAATAAAGTTGGAAGGAAGGAAGGAAGGAAGGAAGGAAGGAAGGAAGGAAGGAAGGAAGGAAGGAAGGAAGGAAAAGAAAAGAAAAGGAAAGAAAGGAAGGAAGGAAGGAAGGAAGGAAGGAAGGAAGGAAGGAAGGAAGGAAGGAAGGAAGAAAGAGAAAAGAAAAGAACATGACATAGGGAATGCTCTGGGCAACTAGACCAAGAATTACAGCAACACAAATGTCACAGTTAGGACAGAGGAAGGACTGCCTGCCGTGTGGAGGCCGTGACGGCTGGGAAACAACAGCCCACCCCCCACGCCCAGAAAAGTACTGATAATGCCTGGGGCCTGCACACAGGACAGGCTCCAGCACAGAAGACAGGCGCCCAGGACCGCCTGAGGCTGCCCCACGGCTCCAGGCTGCTCCACCCCCCACCCTTCACCCTGGGAGCCTCCTGCTCAGCCCTGGGCTATGAAAGTTCAGACCTCAGTTATAAGAGGTCAGTGCTGTCCCAAATGCCTCTTTGCTGAGCTCTACTCCAGAGCTCAGGAGGGTCTTTTTGTTTTTTTGAAACTTGGCAAATAAATCTCAAATTTATTCTCAAACCGAGTAAGGTAAAGTAGCCCAGAACATTCCGACAAGAACCTACCCTTCACATCTCACTTCCACAAGGCAGTAGCAGGGAGAACCTGTGAGGACCACTGGCTGTCACTGGCAGAGGGGGCCAGAGAGCCAGGCCAGCCCCGCCCTCTGGGGCACAAAGGGTCTCAGGGTAGTGGGAGGCACCCTTCCCCAGTGGGAGCCCCAAACCAGGGACATGATTCTACCCAGGCGGAGACACTGCCCTGGGCCAGGCAGACAGGCAGGGAACTCGGAGAACACTGACAGAATGTGGAGGAACCCTGGAACCAGGGATCCGGGGAGCGGGGGACTAGAGGGCCTGTGTTATGCACGAACCACTCGTGGCCATTTCTGGAATGTCTCAGTGAATCAACCTGGGGTTGGAGAGAGATCCCATAGTGCAGGAGGGATGAAAGGGGCTTTGGCCTTTTAGGGTGGCCCCTGGGCCAGAGGGTGGGGTCTCCGTGGGAGAAGACCAGTCACGTGAAAACCTGTGTGGCCATTAGTGTGCTCCAGCCCAGAGCACACCTAACTCCCCTGCGTGCGCGCACACACACACACACATCTCAAGGCTCCAGGACACTATGTCAAATGTGACTGGACCCTTGTCACTTTGCCACTTCCCCACTTCACCCCTTCTGGGCTGTGGGGGGACCCAGGCAGCAGCCGCTTCCCATGCCCCATGGCCTCTCCTGGGCCCCGGCCTCTTGCTCTCTTAGGACCTCATGGCTCACTACTCTCTTCCAAGCATTTCCACAAGCTGGGGCTGGACTCCCAAGGAGATGAGGGAGGGACACAGGGAGGGGGGCTCCATGCTCTCGGCCTGTCCCAGGCCTTTCACCCACTTACAGCAGTGCAAGCTCACAAAACATCGATTTCTTGAGGTGCAATTCACATGCAATAAATCGCACCCATGTGAGCATGTGGCTCGATGCTTTCTGACAACACACGTTGCACCTCCACATGTATCCACACACAGACCACTTCCATCCTCCGAGAGCCCAGCCCCTTCCCGCCCACCCCGAACCCCGGCACCGAGCTGCCTCCTGGACAGTTCTACAGGCAGGGGGACTCAGCAGTGTTTCTGGGACCCGGCACTGAGTCGTTCTGAGTGGTCTTCATTATGTGATCTACCCTTCATTCCTTGATGGACATTTGGCTGTTGCCAGTTTTAGTGATTACAAATAAGAATGCTACACACACCTATGCACAGGTTTTTGTGTGAATGTAAGTTCTCACTTCTTGAGTACATGCCTGGAGTGGGCCATGAGGTCTCATTGTAGATGCATGTTTCACTTTGCAAGAAGCTGCCCAAATGTTTTCAAGGCAATTGTCCCATTGCACATTCCACATCCTCGCCAACAATTAGTACTGTCAGCTTTTTAAGTGTTAGCCTTTCTAGTGGGGGTGACATGCTCTTTCTTCGATGACAAATGATTATGGTACTGAGCATATTTTCACGTGCTTATTAGTCATTTGTGTCTTTGTTATGAGTGTGTTTGAACATTTTGCATAATTTAAATATTGGGTAGCGAGTTGTAAATGTTATTTATGTATTCTGGATACGAGTCCTGTATTAGATGCATGGAATATGAATATTTTCTCCTAGCTGTGGCTTGTCTTGTTTGCTTAATGGTATCCTTTGAAGAGCTGAAGGATTTAATTTTGATGAAGTGCAGGCTATCCATTGTTCCTCTCCTTGCTTGCTGTATCCTGAGAAACAGTTGCCCACCCTAGGCTGGAGAAATTTTCTCCTATGTTTTCGTCCATAACAGCACTGTCCAGTGGACTCTTCTGCGATGGTCGCAGCTGGGTATCTGTGCTGTCCAACCTGGTGCCCTCCGGCTGCCTGTGAGCCCTAGAAATGCAGCTAGAAATTTTCATTTTAGTTTTGGCTTCAAACCAAAATAATCTAAATGGAAATGCCATGTGTGGTTAATAACTATCACAAAGGACATCGCAGGTCTAGACATCCTACAGATTTTGCTTTTAAACTTAGGTCCATTACCATTTCAAAACAGTGCTTGTCAGTGACCTGGGCATTTCTAGTTGTTTTTGCACTATTGATACAAAAGACTGTCCTTGCAGCCCTGGCTGGTGTGGCTCAGTGGGTTGGGCATTATCCAGTAAACCAAAAGGTCACAGGTTAATTTCCTGGTCAGGGCACATGCCTGGGTTGCAGGCCAGGCCCACGGTTGGGGGCGTGCATTGCACATGAATGTTTCGCTTGGTCTCTCTTCCTCCCTTCCCCTCTCTCTAAAAATAAATAAATTCTTAAAAAAAAAAAAGACTGTCCTTCCCCAGTTGAGTAACATCTACATGTCTGTTGAAATCAGTTGTCTGTGTACATGTGAGTCTACTTCTGAACTCAGTTTTTTCCCTTTGATTGTCTGTGTATGAGCGAGCCTACCCTCTCTGCTCTGCTCTCAAAATTGTTTTAACTATTGAATGTCCCTTAATTTCTATACAAAATCGTAAAAATATTTATTTGTTTATTTTTTAGAGAGAGGGGAAGGGAGGGAGAAAGAGAGGAAGAAAAACATCAATGTGAGAGAGAAACATTGATCTGCTGCTTCTTGCACATCCCAACTGTGGACCAAACCAGCAACCTTCTGGTTCATGGGCCAACGTTCCCAGGCATGTGCCCTGCCCGGGAATTGAACCAGCAACCTTTTGGTTCATGGTCAACCAGCTGAGCCACAGTGGCCAACGTTTCATATAAATTTTAAATCAGCTTCTCAGTTTCTACAAAATAAAAAGGCTGTTGAGATTGTGATTGGATTGCAGTAAATCTATAGGTCAATTTGGGGAGAATTTGCACCATAAAAATGAGGCTTTTGCTCCATGAACATGGCATATCTCCCTGCTTCTTTAGCTGATCTTTAATTTCTCTCAGCAATATTTTGTGGTTTTCAGTGTAAATAACATACACATCTTTCATTGAATTTTTAGAGATTTTATCATTTTAAGGTTACTGTAAATGGTGTTTTAAACTTTTTATTTACCAATTACTTGTTGCTAGTATTAGAAACACTGTTGATTGCTGTATATGAACTTTGTATATTGTAACCTTGCTAAATTCACTTATTAATTCAGCTATTTTTGATAGATATTTTTAGTATTTCCTGCACAGACTGTCATGCCATCTATAAGTAGACACTCACCTCTTCCTTTCCAGTTGTTATGCCTTCTATTTCTTTTTCTTGCCTTATAACATTGGCTCTCACAGAGCCAACATAAGAGGCAAAACCTCTAGTCTTTTTCCACTAAGAATAATGTTATGTATATGTTTCTTTTTAAATAGCTTGTCTGTAACCAGCATCCACTGCCAGTGATTTGGGGGCTGGATGAAAACCCTCTCTTGCCCCCAGGCACTTCATGTAGCCAGAATGTCACTGCATGTGGGAACAAAGGCTAGGATGCCAACACTTCTGCAGGGTGGGGAGTACTCTTATTTCTCTGTTCTGGAAATGAAAACCAGGCAGGTCAGTCTTCAGAAATGGGCAAATAGAAACTCCACTTTGTAGGGATCTTTTTCCGCTGGTTATTTGAATGTCTTTTAAACACTTTCCTATTGTTATTTGGTAGTAGTAGTAGTAGTAGTAGTAGTATTGTTTTCAACAGCTTCATTGTGATTCCAAAGATGTTTAAATGACATTTTTCTCTCATTAGGTGGGCTATTCAACCATTGGTTTGTAACCGTGGCCGGTTGGGAGACTTGGGGAAGGGGTTGGTGTGAAGGGCCTGGGGTCCACCCAGGGCTATGCTGCTGCTGGGTGTTGATGGAGGCTGGTATTTGCCAGGAGGGAAGGGGAGAGGGGACAGACACTATACGGATGCTGTAGTCAGGACTCTGCTCTGGGTCAGGGGAGGGAGCGGAGGCAGGGGACAGGCCAAGGTGGGAGGATGGGCCTCATGCTGAAGGTCCTGCTTACATGCCAAGTAGAGAGGGCCAAGGATGACACTGAGCTCATGGGCTCACTTGCTGGGACGATCGATGACCTGCGCAGCCTCAGGGGCTTCAGGTTGGGGTGATAAGGCCATTGGGACCCTGGTTCAACCTCATGAATTTCCCTTGTACCTCCCAGGTTTCTCCTGAGGGTTCCCCTGGGCCTGGTTGTTGCCAGTTGAAATGGGGACCTTCCATGAAGTTGCAAGAAAAGCATTTTGGGGACCCACATATGGGAGGATGAGATGCAGTGGTAAGATTTATTGGACCAGAAATAAAAGACCGCTCCCAGGTGACTGGTATCTCATCTCATCTGTCCCCGCTGTGAAAGAAGTCCGGCTTTGTCTTCATCAAGCTTCAAACAGGACCCAGAAGAAATGCTGTGCCATTGGTTCAGTCCATGCCAAAGCTTAGTCCAGTTCAGCCTGTCCCCATCCAGGTAGCTTTGTCTCTGTTCCTGGCTGTGCTCCAGCCGGCGCTGTGCTGCTGTACCCAGGCCCGTGCTTGGGGCCCCATGTGGCTGCTAGACCCGTGTGTTGCCACCCTTCAAGGCCTGACAGGTTCATGGTATTCCCGCAAGTGGAAAAATATTCACAGAGCCATTGGGACGTCTGGCACGCCTTTATTCATGGGTGGGCGAGCCACGCATGCTGCAAGCTCTGTGTCTATCTGCACGTCTCATGTCGTGGCCCCTGCTCCCCAGCGTGGCACCCATCATGGTACCTGTCCCCTTTCGTGTCTCTCATCATCATCATCCCCAGCAGGGAGTCCCTACCTGTTTAAGTACTAGAGGGAAACAAAGCCGGAAAACTGCCAGAACATTGTGTAACATAACATGATTCTGTGCATGCGAGCTCACTTCATGTTATGGGAACAGTTTATTGGACCCAGTCTCAAGGCTATGAGAACACTAGTTATCAGGCCCCTCCCAGGCTATGGGAACACTGATTCCCTTAGCTATCCAGATACCTGGGTGAGGAAGCCAGACTGCCTCTACTTACCCTATAGCCCGCATGGCTGGTATGGAGAAAGAACATGCAAGCACACGAGCACACCAACAAACAGGCGAACAAATGCATGTTACTGAGTGAGAGGCCTTTGTTAAGCTTTGATCTTGTTATCTCGGGCTTTCAAACTGGACAATCTTTCCCAGTCCTTCTCAGGCTTGTGCTGGGCCCTTCCTCTAACCTATGTATTTCCTAAATCTTATGAGGTTCTGTGTCCCTTATCCAATCCAATTCTTCTCCCAGATTAGACGCCTTCCGTTTATGGTCACCATCATGGCTCCGACTGCGAATGCCTGAAAGTGGAAGGACCGCCCCCTGGTCTATCTTGGCTTTTTGTGGACGTGTTCCCAGTAGAGGAATTCCCCCCTCTTCTCCCACCCGATCATGCCAGCACTGGAGAGCTGGCTGATTTCTGCGGAGATCCTGCCTCCCTACATGGTGGAAGAGGGTGGAGGGGTGTCAATTCCCTTTGTGGGGCAATGCTGTTATCCCCTGAAGTATATGAAGCTGTAGCTTCCCACCTAATTAAGCTTAGCCAGTTTTGCTTCCTTCTCTTTTGTTACTATCGAGCTGCCTATGCTAACATTTTCCTCCTGAAGAGACCTGGGCCCTTATAATCTTACCCTTATAAGGGTAAATGGATGAAGGTTTCATCTTCTGTAGCTTTTTCCTGCTGTCAAGAGGCACAGTCCTGCCCATCCCCAGATCCTTGCTGCCTGCCAAAGGAAGACGGGGGTCAAAGGTAGAGGAGGGAGTCTTCACATGAGGAAGAGTGGTTTTATAAGGTCCAGGTCGGTCTGGCACTGTTCTCGAGAGGCGGCATACACTGGGTCAGAGGATGGCACTGCTGGACAAGCTCGTATCTTTGTGTTCTAGAGGTGACAAGAAGATTAAAAAGGCATAGTCCAAAAATGAGGAGAATTATACAACTAAAATTCTGATGAGAGGTAAGAACCAGGTGATAGAGGGAGGGACTTACTTTACCGTGTCCCAGACAGGGTGGGTAGTCACATCCTGGGCCTGTAGCTTCCTTGAAAAAGGTCGGTCTTTACCTTTGTGGATGAAAAAGGGACCACGTATAAACTTGGCCCCTTTTTCTCGGGGGAGGCCTCTATGGCAGCCTTACAAGCCCAGTGACCTAAAGTAACCACATAGGATTGAGGCAGAATAGTAAATAGCTAGGAAAATTCCTTGGCAAGCGGAATGAGAAAACAGACAGACAACTGAACAAACTGGCCGAGCAAAGTATAGCCAGATACAGGAGGTCACCGGGGCAGAAGGCCCAGGTGCCTAGCAACCGGCAAGACCGGCGCCAGACCTCACCCCCAGGGTGGCCTTTCCTGCCAGGCAGATGCCGGTCATGCAGTTTGGACCCCTCTGATCTTCCCTCCCTGCAGATAACATCTAGTTCTCGGTTGTATTTCAGTTCCGCCCCCAGAAAAGCAGCAAAACCAGGCAGAGGACCTCAGGACCAGCTGCAATGACTAATGACCCCTGCCCCGGCACTGACCAATCCGTAGGGGACCACAACCCTGAAAGGATACACCTGGGAAAATTAATGACTATTCTATCGAAATTCTTCCCTAAGACCTCCCTTAAACCCCCAGGCTTTAAAATTCTCCAGATGAAGGTCCCAGCACGCACTCCCCCACCCAGGAGCACGTCTGCGCCTTTCCCTCCCCCTCCTCTTCCCCCACAGGCCAGCATCTCCTAAACTCTAAGGGACCCCACGGAACTCGCAACCAAGGAGCAATGGGTAGAGGCAACTCGTCCCAGGCTAACCCCCTGAACCTGACCCAAAGGCCCCCCCGTTCTCTGACTCCCCAGTGAGCTGCCAGTAGCCCCACCTGGGCTCACTTCTTAGCCACAACGTTTCTAGGGAGCCACAGCAGCTCCGCCTAGTCTGTCTCCTGTTGCTTCGTCTGTCCTCGGCCCCTTCCTGTTTCACTGTCCCGGCTTTAGCAGACATCCTCTCAAAACCACCTGGCCTCATGTTGTGATATGTTTCCTGCACGATGTCAAGAACCCACACGTTACAGGCCAGCCCGAGGCAGACCCGCTCTAGGCTCGGTCCCTGTCCTGTAACAGGGTGGTCTGAAATGAGCACTTCCTAGCAAAAAGCGAATCATAGCGGGGAGTCAAGTCCTAGGCTGGTATTGTCCTTGGCAAAGTCTTTACCTTAACCGAGTCTGTCTACTGTCTTTTCGCCGCTATGATAACATACCTTTGCAATTTCAGAGTAGTCCCCTTTTTCCAGACCCCTGAGGGCATAATCTCCCACATAACATCTCTATGTGCTGAGTATGTTGTTAACTGTCCTATACTCACCAATGTAGAAGCATGCATCTATCAGCTTTGCTTTTTATCCAATCTTAGCAATTTCCCTGCTTTGCTTTCTCCCACCTCCCTAATCACCGGTAAATTTGGCGTGGATCACCTTACACCTTCTCCTTTGATTCCAATGTATAAAACAGGTGTTAAATCTGTCATTTTCCAGAGCATTTTCTCAGTTCATTGAGATTTTTGCTTCCTGGCCATCGTTGTCAGTTTGGCTCAAATAAACTCATAAAACTTATCTATAGGTTTGGACATTTCTTACATGGAAACCTTTGAAATTGTCCATTGTTTTGGGGCATCTAAGGTAACACACTTTGGAATATCGAATAATCACCCCATCCAGACCCCTGGGGCACAGTCACCACCAGAACAGGAAGACACAGCACCCCCCACATTATTATCAGTTTCCTTGAGTACATGTCTCTGTGCTGTAAATGTTAATTATTACGATTCTGCACCCACCAGTGGAAAAGACGTAAATGTCTCTCCACTTTACTCTTTATCCATCCCAGAGATTTCCCTGCTTTGCTTTCTCCTGCTTCTCCAACCCGCCACCCGTGCCTGTGGGTTTCATGTCACCCTCCTTACACCTCCTCCTTTGATTCTAATGTATAAAATAAGCTGCAAGACTGCCATTCTGTGGAGCATTTTCTCAATCTGTTGAGGTTTTGCTTCTCAGCATCTGTGTCAGTTGGGTTCAAATGCACTCTTACAAGACTTTTTCTTAGGCTGAACATTCTTTCCTCAACAATCCACATAACTTTCTCCTCGCTACAGACCTCTGGGACTCACGGGGCTCACTGCAGCCCACCCACCTGTCAGAGGGGTCACACGAGCTGGGAAGCCAGGGCCTTCACTGACCAGGGGCAGGGCAGCGCTCTCTGTTATTTTCAAAGCATCTGGACCCTCAGGACAGGAGGGCTACTTTGGGGCACGAGGCACAGACATCACCTCTGCAGAGCTGGGGGAGCAGGGCATCAGGGTTGAAAGAGAGACACTCCTCAATGCTGAGAGGGCGAACAGGCAGGAACTTGGTTGTCTGCTCGTGTTAAAAAGTAAAGACTCGACCACTGGGGCGACACACGTCCCGTCAAGTTGAACAGCGGCGTCTCTCACCGGGAGAGGAGCGTGGTGCTATTTAAAAGGGAACACTGGCAGCCACTCAGGTGTGGCTCAGGAGGGTCCCAGCTCCCTGGGTGGTGGCACCCAGCACAGGGAAATGCCAGAGGCTATGGAACCGTGCCCAGAACACGTGAGGAGGAGCTGCTGTCTGGAAGAGGCGAGAACGAGTGTACGTTACACAGTAGGGCTGCAGGACACCCTTCCGTGATGCCCTTTCTGTGTGTGAGTGTGTGCTGAGGGGCGCCAGAGTTTGCCACCCCAAACATGCCATTTGGGGTATTGATTATTTTAAGCTGATTATTTTTTAAAAGATTGTATTTATTTGTTTGTTTGTTTTAGAGAGAGGGGAAGGGAGAGAAATATTGACTGGTTGCCTCTTACATGCCCCCAACTGGGGACCTGGCCTGCAACCTAGGCCTGTGTCCTGACCAGGAATCAAATCAGCAATTTTTTCACTTTGTGGGTTGATGCTCAACCACCTGAGATATGCTGATCAGGGTTTATTTTTTCTTTAAAGATTTTATTTATTTTTTAGAGAGGGGAAGAGAGAGAAACAGAGAGGGAGAGAAACATCAATGTGTGTTTGCCTCTCGTGTGCCCCTTACTGGGGACCTGGCCCACGACTCAGGTATGTGCCCTGACGGGGAATCCAACTGGCAATCCTTTGATTCCCAAGCTGATGCTCAGCGCACTGAGCTACACCAGCCAGAGATAAGCTGGCTATTTTTAAAATATATTTTATTGATTATGCTATTACAGTTATCCCATTACCCCCCTTTATTCCCCTCCACCCTGCACACCCTCTCCCACTCACATTTCCCCCTTTAGTTCATGTCCATGTGTCATAAGTTCTTTAGCTTCTACATTTCCCATACTATTCTTGCCCTACCCCTGTCTATTTTCTACCTACCATCCATGCTACTTATTCTCTGTACCTTTTCCCCCTCTCTCCTCCTCCCACTCCCCTGTCGCTAACCGTCCATGTGATCCCCATTTCTGTGGTTCTGTTCCTGTTCTAGCTGTTTGCTTAGTTTCTTTTTGTTTTAGGTGTGGTTGTTAATAATTGTTAGTTTGCTATCATTTTACTATACAGGTTTTTTATCTTCTTTTTCTCAGAAAAGTCCCTTTACCGTCTCATACAATAAGGGCTTGGTGATGATGAACTCCTTGAACTTGACCTTATCTGAGAAGCACTTGATCTGCCCTTCCATTCTAAATGAAAGCTTTGCTGGATAGAGCAATCTTGGGTGTAGGTCCTTGCCTTTCATGACTGTGAATACTTCTTTCCAGCCCCTTCT
>CM052539.1:183537152-183588689 GCA_028533065.1 Trachops cirrhosus | reverse complement strand
CCCATCACTATTGGTTCCCTGTGCATTTTCCTTCATTTCACTTAGCATGGCCTTCATTTTTTCATCTAATTTGTGACCAAATTCAACCAATTCTGTGAGCATCCTGATCATCAGTGCTTTGAACTGTGCATCTGATGGGTTGGCTGTCTCTTGGTCGCTTAGTTGTATTTGCTCTTCGTTGTGTTTGATCTGTTCTTCCGTTTGGGCCATTTTTGTTGGTCTTGTCGCGCGTGTTATATATAAGGGGCGGAGCCTTAGGTGTTCATCAGGGCGGGGCACCCCAGTTCCTGGGTTGAGATGCTGTGTGTGGGAGCGCTGTATGTGGGAGCATGGTCTGAGAGGGAACAATGGTGCTCGTTCTGCTCTCCATCAGACTTCAGTCCCTTCCACCACTTCCCCCAAGCAAACTGGGCCCTTCTGGTGCTGATTCCTGTGTGGGTGGGCTTGTGCACGTTCCAGGACCCCATGGGTCTCTCCAACGACCTCTCCTGTGAGGCTGGGAGTCTTTCCCTGCACCTCAACTCCCACAGGTGTTTTCAATCAGTGCCCCGAGGCTCTATTTCCCGGTGCTGGTACCGTGGGTTGCGCACAGTGCCTTGCTTCATAATCGCCACCTTGTTGGGTCTGCCGGTTGCCACCCCACGCCCAGGGTCTGCCAGCCACCTGCTGCGCTCCCAGGGTCCACCTGCTGTAGTCTTGTGCACCCAGGATGCCTTTGTGCTTCAACCCCTCTCCACCCAGCTGCCCGACTCCTCCCCTCCTACCAGTCTGGATGAACGTGTCTATTTTAACTCCTTGGTTGTTCGACCTCCATACAGTTCAATTTTCCATCAGTTCTGGTTGTTATTCTGTTTCTAAATTGTCATTGTCCCTATCTTGGTTGTGCCTACCTATGCCTCCATCTTGGCCGGAAGTCAATAAAGCTGGCTATTTTTAAGAAACATAAGACTCAGGAAGAAACTCTGACCTTCTCCCAAACTGCCTGAAGGGATTTAGATAAAAGGCCTGCTCCAAGGCGGGAGCTGCCATCACAGAGGACTGGTATCTTAGACAGGGAGGAACCCGGCAAGGCTTCTTTGGAAAGAGCCCCTCTGTGTCCCATTGGTGAAAGTGGCCCAGCAAACATGTACCCACCAAACCCGGGCTTTTCCATCTGCCTGAGCATTGCCTCCCGCCACCCCTTCTCTTGCAGATGGCACACAAGCCTCAATTGTCCCTATCTGTCCTGAGGTCCCACATTCTTTTGGACTCCTATGTATCTCTACAGAATAAATTTGGGCATTTTTCTCCTGTTAATATGCATAATGTTAGTGTGATTATTAGTCCAACCAGAAGAACTTAGAAGGGTAGAAGATTAATTTCCCGCCCCACCGTCCACATATGTGTGTGTGAGGTGCCCACAAGTGTGTGTGTGTGCGTGTGTAAAGAAATTGAGGGAGCTTGAGAGCTCAAGGTCCAGCCCATAGGTAGACTCACAGGTCAGCAGTGCTTACCCCCTCTTTCCCTTCCTTCCTCCCTTCTCCCAGGTGCTGACTCTGGTTCTCTCACTGGTTGGCCTATGTGTCCCCTCTTGGCCCCAAACCAGCTCCCCTGCAGCCCCTCAAGGGCAGGGACTGTCCCCTCACCAGGTCCTTAGACTCAAAAGAGGGATGCATGCCAAATGACTGAGCAGGTGCTGGCCCCAGGACAAGCAAAAGGTGGAGTGCCATATAGAGCAAGAGCTGGGTGGACTTTTTGGACACTTGATAATCCAATATGGAGTCACTGTTGGCTGTGCCCATTATGTCGGGTGCTATGTCAAGACAGAGGTAATGGTGTGTAACAGGAATGCCCTTAGGAGGGGCCTGGAAAGTCGAAAACCGCAAGTATAGACACTTGGATAAGGACGTCATCTGGGCACCCATAGGAGTGGGACCTCCATGCCTGGTGGGCCATAAGAACTCAGAACTCCAACCATCCAACACTCCAGTTTGGCTGTGCCATGGGTCACACTTGGAGCGCTGGTAGACTTCCACTCCAGGGGACATGTGCTGCCACTGCAGCTGCCTGGCTTGAGACCAAAGCCTGCCTCTTCAGTTATTGGTGTCACCAGGGACTGGGACTTCACGCTGGACTCTTGCTCTGCTCACTTCTATTGCGTAAGCTCCCCCTCTCTGTGTGTGACCTGCGTGTTACTCTATTGGCTTACTGGGGAGGTCTCCTCTAATAAACCCGGCATTGTGGAAAGACACAATTGTGAGTGGCTCCCTACGGGGATGCTCCCTTCTTGTGACAAGTGACTCTGGTTCCTGTGTTATGGGTGTTATGCTGTTTGCAAGTCTGTTCAGTGAACAAGGAACCAGAATGAACCCATGTTAGTGAGAGCCTCAGGTGTGGGGGTGAATGGCCAACACTGGGGGGAGGTGTGGCTCTGCCGCTGGTCCTGGGGACTCTTAGGGGACCACTGGGAACCAGGCTAGTCAGGGCTGCCCAGGGAGCACAGCTGGGGAGGACAGGCCACCCACTTGGTATTTGGCCCGGGATCAGTGCTGGGCAGCTTCCGAGTGTGCAGAGACCTGGGCCCAGGGTCCAGGACCTCCTTGGGGTCTTGGTGAAGGAACAATCGAATCACTGTCATCCCCGGGACAGGAGCATGTGCCTTGCCCAGAGCAGGGTGCCTGGATGCAGAGCCTACCAGAGCCTGCACAGTGGGCACTGTTCCTCAGCCCCCCAGATGAGCCCTGCCTGGGTCCCACTGCTGTCTCCACAGCCAGGCCTGGGCTGAGCATGTCCAGCCATGATGTTCTGCCCACCTGCTCACCCTGCTCCTGCATCTGAGTGGTAAGAGAATGCCTCACAAAACATACAACTGCTTGTTCATTTTTTAAATTTTATTAATTTTAGAGAGAGGGGAAGGGAAGGAAGAGGAGAGGGAGAGAAACACCAATGTGTGGTTGCCTCTCACATGCCCCCTACTAAGGCCCTGGCCCACAACCCAGGCATGTGCCCTGACTGGGAATCGAACCAGCAACCCTCTGGTTTGCAAGCCAGCACTCAATCCACTGAGCCACACCAGCCAGGGCTGCTTGTTCACTTTTAACTTAAGGCATAGGACAGTAAAAGCTCTTTTCCTCCAGAAAAGCCGAGTGGACAGATTCGCCCCAACTAGAAAGGTGTGCATGGGTGCTTCCACAGCCTACCTTGCCCCAGGGGTGGGATCGGCACCGAGGTGGGAATACACACTGACCAGCCTGTGGGGCAGGGCAGCATCCGCTTGGCCGGGTGACCAGGCTCAGGCCAGGCAGGTCAGGACCCAGCCCTGGGCTGGGAACGGGCCCCACAGTGGCATGGGGCTGACGGGCAGTGGGGCCCTGTTTCCCACAGAAGGAGTGGGCGGTGGGCAGCACACACCTGTGGTCAGCGAGTCCAGTTGGTCCCTCCTTCTGTGGGTGTCCATCATTCATCCTGCTGTCTAAGGGGACAAGAGATTCGGTACCGTATCAGGTTGTAATAAACTTATTTGAGGCAAAACCCTCTGCCAGCCCTTGAGGATGTGCTCATACCTTCCTCTTATTGTCTCCCCACCACCACCAAAGGTAGGTCCCCATTGAAACACCAACCATGGGCATTGCTATAATTATTTTAAAATATTGTGGTAAATATATGTAACATAAAACTCACCATTTTAACCATGTCTGAGTGCACAGCTCAGGGGCATTAAGCACGTTCGCACTGCTGCGCAGCCGTCACCACTGTCCGTCTCCAGAACTTCCCATCCTCCCAAACTGAAACCCCGCCCACGTTCAACGCTCCCTCCCCACCCCGCGCCCAGCCCCTGGCACCCACCATCCACTTCCTGCCTCTGTGAATCTGACGACTCTAGGGACCACATATAAGTGGAACCGTGCAGTATTTGTCCTTTTGTGACTGGCTTATTTCACTGAGCATGATGTCCTCCAGCCTCATCCATGTTATAGGAGGCGTCAGAGTTTCCTTCCTTTTTAGGGCGAAATAATATTCCATTGTATGGATGGAGCACACGGTGTTTATCCGTTCATCCAGGGATCGACATGGTTATTGGGCACAATGCCGCTGTGCTACTATTTTACTAGGGTCATTGCTATTAACAAATTGATAAGAAAATTGTTTTTAGTGCTTGTGTTTTCTTCCTATAAATTTTATTTTACTTTGAACCTACCGTCCAGATTTACTAAATCCTAACACTCTGCCTTGTCTCCATTTCTAAATAAAAAACCAAGGGAGCCAGCACCCCCGGCTCTCCCCCCTCCTCTTCTCCCCAGGAGGACATGCCAAGAATTCCAGGATCACAGGGCTATTCCACGGTTTTGTTTTCAAGATGTATTCTGTTGTTCGACCAGTTGAAAAGCTTTAAGTGACAGCATGCTGCACTGTGGCTCTGGAATTCCTTTCTTTTACTCCTTTTTCTGTATGTGGGGCTAGGCTAGAGATGTGGCCACCAGGTGGCAGGTGGCTCCTGGCATTGTCAGGTCCTGGCTCCGGCTCTGTGGGTGACGGGGCTCGGCAGCTGCACTCTGGAGGCTAAGAGTCTGGCTGGATGCTGGTGCCAGGCAGGCCCACCCTGACCACCAGATCTGCCCAGTGGTGGGCAGGTAGGGGTGTGGCCTGAGGGGTTGGGGTGGGGGTATGGGAGGGGAAGGGCTGGGAGGAGTGTGGCTACAGGAGGAAAAGGACTGGCAGGGCCCCGTGGGCTGCAGGCAGAGGTCACTCAGGACACATACCCAGGCCTGGCTCCATGCAGGCAGGTTCAGAGACCGCCCATCAACATCAGGCAGGGCTGGGGGGCCACGTAACTGCAAACCTACATTTCATGGTGGGCTTGGGTCAAGGCCAGAGAACATGGCACAAAGTGACCTGCAGGGATTTCCCCGGGAACTGAGGGACTAAGCAGGGAACCCGGTTCACGTGTAGGAAGGAGAGTTGACAGCTGGGCTGCACCAGAATGCAGCACTGTCGTAGAGGTCCCCAAGGGCTAGTCTGGTGGGTATGGGACTGTTGGGACAGGCCACAGACCTTCAGGCTGGAGCCCCGGGGTAGTGGTCACCGGCCAGACCCTGTCAGCAGAGGGGTCAGTGGATAGTAACAGTGCTCAGTGGTGGAGATGCTGTGCCTGGCAAGTGTTTTAAAAATATGTCTGCAAGGAGGTATCAGCCACAGCAGCGGAAGCAAGTTCTGCAGGGAGACATGGCATTGGAGGAGCCCTGGAGTCCCACACAGCCCTCGCCCATCCTCACTGGACCTCACCTGCCCTCACCTATTCTCATCTGCTCCCATCCACCCTCACCTGCCCTTATTGGGCTTCACCCCCTTTATCGGCCTTCACGGCTCTGGTGCCCTCAGTGCTGGCAGGGACCAGGCTGGGCAGTGGTGGCCCTGAGGGTGGCCCGGGCTCCACCTGAGGCTGTGAGCGCCCTCCTCTTTATGTTGAGTTTGAGCAGTCACCGTGTCCCTTGGACTGGCAGGGCCAGGTCCAGGGTGCCAGGGACGAGGGAGCGGGGCAGGAATGAGGAGGAAGCCAGGTGGAAGTACAGTTCCAGGTGCTGGCCCAGCTCCCCCTCACCCCAAGGAAAGCACCTCACAGCTCGTCTGGCCTCAGGCGGGGCTGCCCCTCAGTCCTGGGGTTTGGTCATTTTGTGGGTGGAAGGGGGCACGTGGCGGAGTGAACCAGTGAGCTACGTACAGCACTGCCGCTCTGTGTGGGCATGAGCCTGTGCCCGAGGGCAGCCAGGTCATAGGTCAGAGCTTTGTAGCTCGGAGAAGCTGGGGTGGCGGCACAGAGAGAGGGACAGAGGAGCCTGGGGACCTGGGCAGCCACCTGCGGTGTGCCTTCAGGCCACATCCAGGATCCCCTGAAGAGAGGGAGCGTTTGCTAGGTGTCCCCCAGAAGAGGTGCCTCCTGCCACACGAATTGTCACTTGCACGGCATTCATCACAACCCTCTCTCTGTGGTGGTGACTCAGGCCACATGGAACTGTTGGACACCACTCAAGACTGCAAGGTCCCCAGCTGCAGGGGTTACAGGGACAGAAAGGAGGCAGGAGGCTGGATGGGGCCAGGAACCAGGGCCGCACGTGCCCACTGGCAGCTCGGCTCCCCGAGGCCGCTCACCCGGCTGACCGCCCCTCCCCCACCGGGACTCGGCCCAAGTTGCTGGTGCTGCTGACTTCTCCAGGGAAGCCTGAATTCTGACACTTTTATTTGAAAGGCCTGATTTTTAACTAATTAAAAAATTTAAATTAGTTAAAACTAATTAAAATTGACTAAATTTGTACTAATTAAAACTAATTGAATTCTTTTCAAACCACCGTGCTGAGTAAACCGCCCAATACCGCGTGAGCCGGCAGGCAGCGGGCGGGCGTGTGGGGGACCTGAGGGCCTGAGGCAGGACCAGCCCGAGCACCTAGGACAGAGCGAGAGCAGGAAGGCTCAGTGCTGCTGGCACTGATGCCTCCTGACCACACCAGCACGTTGAAACGGATACCACCGTCATCTTGGACAGAACCAGGTCATCTTGGAGTTGTGTGGGAGGGTGGGAACCGGAGGAGACCTGCAGATGGGTGGCGGTCCCTGCACCAGGCCACCTGTGCACACTGTAGCCTCTTTGGGACAGCGTCCTCCCAGGCCAGGCCCTCCATGAAGGCTCCAATGCCAAGCCACCTCCCTCAGTCCAGCCAAGCCGGCGGCTGCCATCCAGGGGCCACTGCCCCCCTAGCGCCTCCCTGCACCTCGGGCTGGTGGCAGGGTGGGGCTGAGAGGGTGCCTTTTCCCTCCAGTGACTAAATCTTGACTCACCTGCAGCAGGTGGGGGGGACATGCTGGCATGGGGTGAACCACAGACACAGCATGGCACCGCTCACGCCAGGAGTTAGTCATCCTCACCGGCCTCTGACCCCCTCCTTTTCTGGGGGAACCCGAGGATCCTCAGGGTGACAGGAGGGAAGAGCGCATCACAGCTCAGGACAGGAGAGCGTGGCTCAGTTAACAACACAGGCGCTGTCGGCACCACCAGCAACCGCCCGGGAAAATGGGTGTGCGGTGACTGCACCCGCAGCGCTCTGCCAGGCGGGGGCGTCAGGGCGAGTCCCCCGTGTTTAGTGGGGAGGTTGCTGTGTCCACACAGGCTCCCTCCCTTGGAGGGTAAAACCAAGGTCACCTCCCCGGGGATCCTCTAAGGGTCGTATTTTCAAAATTAGGCTGCCAAGTGGCTCATATGTGATTTGTGTATTTATTTTTTGTTGTTTTGCTACTATAAGATTTATTATTTTCTTTTTATATTTCATGCTTCACTCTATCCCTCATAATTTTTAAAAATTTTATTCTCATCCCACACCCTCTCCCCTTTGGCAACCATTAACTTGTTCTCGGTATCTGTGGGTCTGTTTCTGTTTTGTTTTGTTTGTTGATTTTTTTTTTTAAGATTTCACATATGAGATTCTACAGCATTTGTCTTTCTCCGTCTGGCTTGTTCACTTAGTATAATAGCCTCTAGGTCCATCCATGTTGTCGTAAATGGTAAGTTTCCACTCTTTTTTAATGGCTGAGTAATATTCTATTGTACAGGGTGGGCAAAAGTAGATTTAAAGTTGTTTGTATGGAAAATAATACAATAATTAATAAATACTAATACATGAATAAACTCTCCGTTTGACCCCACCCTGTAGATATATATATGGCATCTCCTTTATCCACTTGTCTGTCGGTGGACACTTACTTGGTTGCTTCCATATCTTCACTATTGTCAATAATGCTGCAAAGAGCTCAGGGGCGCATGTAGCTTTTCAATTTAGTGTTTTTGTTTTCTCCACATAAATACCCTGAAATGGAATTGCTGGATCATATCATGGTTCTGGTTTTAATTTTTGAGGAAACTCCACACTGCCTTCTATAGTGGCCTCACCAATTTACATTTCACCAGCGGCGCGCTAGGTGCACTTTCGTCCACGCCCTCACCAGGACTTGGTATCTCTTGTCTTTTTGATAACAGCCATTCTAACAGGCGTGGCTCGATTTTTTAGACAGCTGCCACACCCTTGCTCCCAGCCTTGTCTTAGTGGTTAAGGAGTAGTTAACTTCTGTGCTGTCATCACAGTGGTCCCCAAATTTACACCTCCACCTCAATGAGGGCCGTGACATGGGCCATCCAGAGCCACTGAGATTATGGGATCAGTGCTGGAACTCTGGAGCCTGGGGACAGGCTGTGGTCATCCTGAGGTTGGCCTGCCAGGGTCCCTGGGACTGTAAATGTGGACCAGGACAGAGAGGAGCAGTGTATAGCAGTGTCCGCCGGCACTAGCAACCCAGACTCCCAACAGAGGACAGGTGGCAGGAAAGAGTAACATGGAGAGGAGAAGCCTGACAGACACACCTCCGCCAGGGGACCATGGTCAGCACCAATGGTGACAGACCACGTTGATGGCAGGCATCTAGATGAGATGTCATGAGCGGGGTGCTGCACCTCTGTGGCCTCCCCCCAACACCCCATGTCCCCAGTCCATCATGAGACATCATCGTGCTAATCCCGATGGAGGGAGCTCTGGCGATGTGCCTGACCAGCCCTCCTCCAAACTGCCAAGGTCACAAGGGAAAGTCTGAGAAACTCACAGCCCAGAGGAGATCTAAGGGGACATGACGACCAAACATCATGTGGTATCCTGGATGGGATCCTGGGCAGAAAACGGACGTTATATAACAACTAATAGTGTCTGAATAATGCATGGACTTTAGTTAGTACTAACATATCAATATGGGTTCACTAACTGTAACAAATGGACCACGCTAATGGAAGAAGTTTATAAAGTGGGAAACTGGGAGTGTGCCATGTGGAAAATGTCTGTATTATCTTTACAATTTCTCTATAAATCTAAAACTGTAATAAAAAAATGTTTATTTATTAGATTTTATTTAGTTAGTTTTAGAGAGAGGGGAAAGGAGGGGGAAAGGGAGAGAAACGTTGATGTGTGGTTGCCTCTTGCACGCCCCCAACTGGGGACCAGGCCTGCAACCCAGGCATGTGCCCTGACTAGGAATTGAACCAGTGACCCTTTGGTTCACAGGCCAGCACTCAATCCACTGAGCCACACCAGCCAGGGCTGTTTATTTTTTTAAAAAATTTTAAAGAAAAAAACTTATGGAGGGAGGAAAAGTCAGCAAGGTTTTACCCATGGCAAGTAAGCACACGAAAAAAACGTTATCCTTCGTTATGGACACGCACACCCGCCAGGATGGCGAAAACTGAAAAGAGTGGCGTTTGCGGTGTTGGCACGGAGCTGGAGCGACTGGCACTGGCGTCCGCTGCGGTGGGGAGATAAGGAACACGACTGCTTTGGGGAACAGGTGAACATTGTCTTAAATGGTTAAAGACGCACCCTCCGTGTGGCCCAGCAATCAACTCCTGGTGTTTACCCAAGAGAAACATGGCATTTGTACTGGCCAGAAATGAGCACCGACCCAGAGTCTGTCACTAGGGGTGTGTCATCGTTGTGCATCGACACTGGGGAGACTGGGTGGCAGGGGATGGAAGGAACCGCTGCCCACACGACCTCACAGGAGCATTGGGGTGGTCACGTGTGACACCTGGCTAACAGGTGTACGTGCTGATGGCTCCATTTGAATGGCATTCTGGGAGTTGGCAGATCAGTCGACAGTGGTGGGGAGCAGGTCAGCAGTGGCCCGGGAACAGGCGAAGGCAAGGAGCAGAAAGGAACTTGCGTGAGTGTGTTCAGGATCGTAAGTTTAGTGATTGCTTCACACGTGTGTGCAAACAAACTGTTCACGTTCAACTGTGCCGCTTATCTGTGTTCCCAAGAAAGCTGCAGGGGAAAAACTCATAGCAATCCACGAAATTGGAATTGTAGGTTCTGGTAAGATCCAAATTGGTGTTACAGGCTAGGGGACCGGGTGGGGAGACGGCGACCACAGCTCTGCCTCTCACGTTCACCTCAAATGTGGTGAAGTTCTGTCTGGATTTTAAAATGGCAAGTGCACCTTGAAAAGGCCCTAATCCACAACACAAATAATTTAAACGGGCACACGCCGAGAAAAGCTGTGTCTCTGGACCCGATTAAGTTTCATCCGCTCTCATTACACAGCACACAGCTTGGATGGAGTCAGTCACACATTTTAAGACAAACCTGTCCTCCGACTTCTGCCTCTGACCCGTCTCATGTTTAAAAAGGAAGCCTGTGTAAAAGCCACCGTTTCCTTGGCCCCGAGTGGGAACAGCCTGCTGAGCTTCTTGGCAGGAAGGTCCCAGCTGTCCTGATGGAGGATGACCAGCTCTGGTCCCCAGCACTCGAATGGAAATTTCCAGAGACATTTTTTTTCCTTCGTCACATCTTTAATTTGTCAAATGGGCTTCTGCTGCTCCGGTTGCCAGGTTGGCACGGCTGCCAAGGCTAGAACTGGCGCGCGGCCCCAGGAGGCGGCTGGGCCTCGGTGTGAGACCAGGCCCCGTGCTCCAGCTGCCTGCTCCACTGAGAAACCAGGCCCAGAGGTCTCTGAGGACAGCCCCTTGGGTTCCCAGTCCTGCCACGTTTCCACCCAAAGGAACACGCAGACTTCCAGACGCACTGCGCTCTGAAAGCACACATTTCCTCCTGCACCTGAACTTGAGAAGGATGGGTGTGCCGTGCCCTTGACTCTGGAAACGCTGTTTTCCAGGCTGTGTAGACAAATTCGTTTGTGGTGAGATAGGCTCTGTTTGTGCTACCCGACCTTGAGAAGCGGAAGGATTCTCTTCGGGGCCGCCTACTCCTCAGTAGGTGAGAGCTCCCTCTGGTGGAACATTCCAGGGCTCTCTGAGCTCAGATGGGTGCTTTTATGAAGTTGAAAAGGGACAGGCACTGATTTTCTGTGATATACAAGGCTGGACACTCTGGGAGCCCTGCAGCGTTGCTTCCGGGGAAAACAAGTAAGTCTGCTAGAGAGCATGGGGCTGTGTCAGAGATCAGAGGTCAACCATGGACACACTCGTAGCCCGCGCACAGGGGGGGTGCCCGCCAGGCGGGCTTTCCCTCATTGACCTGCCCTTTGATGTCCAGCTCTAGGTTTTATTTTTTCATCAAATACACGCAGGGTGCTTTCAGAACTGCTGTAATTCAACCTCATTCCCTACACACATCTGGCTTTCTTTGCTTGGACGCTTTGAAGCCACTCAGGATCATTCCACCTGCGTAAACAGATCCTTTCTCAGTCCAGGGAAAGTATTCCCAGGTGTCTTCGATTATTTTCTCTTCCATTTTAATTGTTTTTGTTTATT
The DNA here is from genome assembly GCA_028533065.1 of Trachops cirrhosus. Lineage (NCBI taxonomy): Eukaryota > Metazoa > Chordata > Mammalia > Chiroptera > Phyllostomidae > Trachops > Trachops cirrhosus. The sequence goes on along the minus strand of CM052539.1, from coordinate 183,577,414 downwards.
CTTCAAAAATATTTCCAGTCCTCGACCGAGTGGGATGTGTCTCCTCAATGACCATCTCGCTTTTCCTTCGAATCCAGACCATTGGTCACCGAGCTTGATCTGGTTCCCTGGTACCTAGTCTGCCACTTACCCCATGCTTTTGAGTTTTAATTTCTCTGGAATCCCCACCTGCACCCACTCCTCTTTATCTCCATCTCTTCTTCTCTCTTGACTTTCTGCCAGGGTTTATCTCAGGCCTTGCTTCCCCCCTCCTTGCTGGGGACACCTGCCCATTCATTCTCGCACAGCCGAGCACGACTAGAGTGGGGTCATCTCTGACTGCCGGGCTGGTGAAGCCTCCGGATGGTTCTGCACGGGCCTCTTTTCTGCCTCTTCTGTTTTCCTGCTTGCTTGTCCCCCAGGAGCAGCAACCAGCAGCTGCCAGAAGCTGAGGGGGGAGTGTCCTGCACAAGTGTCCTTCTGGGACAATGAGATGAAGAAGGTGAGGTGAACATTCCAGGTCACCTGCCTCAGGCCCTGTCACAGGCTCTGATCTTTGTCACAGGCCTGCCTCTGTCCCAGGGCAGTCTGCTTGGCCCTAAACAGCCTCGGCCACAGCCCCTCCCCCCACAGATGGATTCTTACCGGCCGCAGTGGGGCGGAAGAGGCCCCGTGGGACGGATGTGAAGGGCTGAGGGGGTGGTGGCCCAAGCCCACCTGGAGGCAGCTGGATGGGGCCTCTGTGTTCCATCTATGCAGATTCTGCCAGCTCACCTGTGTGCTTGTCGTCAGTATGTTAAATTTATCTTTGCCAGAAGGTGCACGGAGACCCTGCTGTGACTTTCTGAGAACAATGATAACAGTCACAGTTTTATTTCCATCCTCCAGCCCTCAGTGGCTTCTGAATGGAGCACCTTGGTCCCTGCAAACCCTGTTTGTCTCAAAGCCAAGGTGGCCCTCCATTCTCTCTGGAGATTGATTCACCTTGGGACAGGGCCATGTGGCACACAGTAGCTGCTCCTGAAAGGTATCTGTGCCTGTCACACCAGCATTTCCCAGGCATGGAAACCTGGATCAGGGGCTGCTTGTCGGCACCTGAGGGCACTTGGGACTCTGCTCGGTGCTTCTTGGATAGCCCTGTCCCAGGAGGAGGCGTCTCAGGGAGGACCAGGCCTTGATGGAGGAGGCCTTGCAGGGTGGAGGGTGGTGCCCCGAGCACAGGTGGGAGCAGGCCCAGGACCAGGAGAACACTCAGAGCCTCCAGGTCAGGGCAGATATGGTCGACGAGTTTTGCAATATTAAGTGTACTTTCTGTATGTCGTTGGACCCCTCCCATGTCCCAGGCAGTCATTTCTAAATAAAGGGAACACAGAAGAACCCCAGCATTCACAGTGGGTCCCAAAGTGTGTACTACCCCAAAATAAACACTGTGCAAAGATCTGTGCACCTTCCCTATGTTTTGCAGTCACCAGGCATGCGTGCCGGTTGAAGCCCAGGAGCCCTGCAGAGAAGCTATGCCCACCGCCTTAGTCTCCTGTTTTCCAAATACATCTGCCCAGGGATGCACAGTCACCCATGTATGGGGTACGGGGTTCTGATTTCCAAGCAACACTTGGTGCCTAAGACAGGGTCCTGCAGGGACAGAAGTTTGGTTCCCCATATTTTATGTTGATATGTGTAATTGACGTAATTAGCTCAGACTGAACCACGCAGATCTTAGGCGTTCACTTCTGAGTCTGACAACTGTCTTCACTTCACCGTGCAATGCCATCCACAGCAGGGAACAGAGGCTCTGCCCGTCACCCCCCAGGAGCCCTTACATCCTTCCCCACAGAAGGGTTTTGTCTGTTCCTGACGTTGGACCTGTTCTCACACAGCAGCCTGCCAGGGCCACTGGTTTGTCCATTCTCCAGCCTCAGGTGATGGGAGACATGCCTAAAGCTGTTATTCTCACCCTGGTGATCGTGCTGTCTGTCCTGTGAGAGCTCTGCTCCAACCTCAGGCTGGCATGGACCCACCTCGTCCTGGATCACAGAGACCCTGTGTCTCCTAAAGGCCCCTGAACCCTGGGCAGCAGGCCTGGCAGCCCCACCCACCCCATTTGCCCCTGCACAAAGAGGGTGAGCTGCAGCCCCCAGACTCCTCAGCAAGGGAGGCTTGTTACCAAGGCAGGCTCCGGGCCTAGGCCCCATCCTCCCTGGCCTGTGGCCCAGGGGTCTGCATTTCACAGTTTCTCCAGCACATCCCAGTGCCAGGCTCATCTTGGAGATGCAGGGGAAAGAGAGTACAGCCTGGTTCTGGCTCCTGTGATCTATGAACACGTGGACTCTTGGTTGCTATAATGAGTGGCAGACAAAATTTTAACTGCCCCCACTCTGTGTGGAAAGTGCCAGCATCACTCAGACACACCTGCCTGGAGTAAGACCCCTGTGTCCTGACTTCAGAGCCTGACCTCAATGCCCCCATGACAGACAAACACCCCAACATCTCACCATGGCAGGTAGACACCATGATGTGCCCATGTAGCACAGAGATACCCCGGTGAACCCCTGTGCAGATGGTCCTTACCCCCTACAGCAGAGAGAGCCCTGGTGGAGTCCTTCTTTGGGCACACATTGAAGCTGAATCCTTGAAGGGAGGCCCTACCACAGGGAACAGGTTGAACATGGCCCCTCCCTTGTCACCGCCCCCCCCCGCCCCCCCTTCTTGTCTTTTGGGGCTTGCCCTTGCTGGCCAATGGGAAACCCTGACCACCCTGCCCCCACCCCCCAGAATCCCCTGCTGTTTAGTCTGGAGCCCAGGGAACCTCTTGGCTGTTTATAGGGGTCTCATGCTGCCCCTCCCCCCACACCTCCAGGGGCTGACAGCTCTGCAGGGGCATCCTAGTGAATGTGGGTGAGAAAGGTGTTTGGGGGTGGGAGTGAATTCTCCCACCTTCAAGCGTGGAGGGCAGGGTCTGTCCTGCCAAGGCTGGGTGCTAGATTTGCAGAAATCTGCCAAGGACAGGCATGACACTGGTTACCAGGTGCAAGGCCCTTGATTAATCTGCTTGCCTCATCTGGGGAATATATGGGGGGCAAAAGTGGGTGGCCCAGGATGGGACCCCTCAGGAAGGGAGGGGACAGGCCTGGCAGCAGGTGGCAGGTAACCTGGCTATTTCCGGTGACATCCTGCCTTGGTGCATCCTAATGGAGTCAGCTGTCCTGTGTCCATCCATCCATCTGGCTTGTTGGCCAGCAAGTTGGGGTCATTGCTTCATTTCTCCGTGATTGTTTGGAAGTCTTCTACAACTGATCTGTATGCCCAGTGCAGAGGCGCATTCCATCACCCGCCCCAGCCCCTCACGTTGTCAGTGTCACGCCTATCCTGTGTTCCATTAGCTGATTATGTCTTGTGTCATCTTTCACTCACTGGAAATGTGAATCGGCTGATTCTCCAGCTCTTACAAGCGAGGATGTCTTGTAGTCACTGGTCTCTGCCTTCTTCCTGACAACAGGAAATCTCCTCATCCTGGAGACCCCATTTCCTGCCACACACTCGCCCCAGGAGACCGGTCACCACTCCGTGAACTGACTGGCAGAGCCCAGCTCTCGCCATCCAAGATGAAGGACCATCAGCTGTCGGTACCTGGGGAGCCCCCCGGGGTATACAGTGGGGTGTGGCTTCCCCTGAAGTCTGAAACAGGAGGACGCTTCCTGATTCTTGTGGGTCCCAGAGGCAGACTCGTTTCATTGTTGTCAGGGCAGCAGGGCCGATGGGACGTGCCCCCTCCTTCCCAGAGGGGAGAGATACTCCGGCCCCCAGGGGCTGGCCCAGGGCCTCACAGGAGAGGCAACACCTTGGGAATTCCACCTGACAAAGGGGTGCCTGTGAGTGCTGTGAGATACAGAAAATGTAGATACTGGTCTCTGCCCCTGGTTCCTGACACTGGGCTCCTCAATCCCTTGTAATTTCCTGAGTGACCAGAGCATCTTTTATCTAATGAGGTAACCCTGCTGGTCACCAGAAAGACCAAGTCATGGTAGAAGCTTGGAAATTTCAGCCCTTAATCCCTCATCCTCAGAGGAGGAGAGATGGGCAGGAGATGGAGTCAGTGATTGGTTATGCTTTCATGAGGAAGCCTCCATAAAATCCAGTAGCACAGCATTCAGGGAGCTTCCAGGTCAGTGAACGCTTCCACATCGGGAGGGTGACGCACCCCAACCCCATGGACAAAAGCTCCTGCGCTTGGGACCCTCCAAGACCCTGCCCCATGCACCTCTTCATCCGGCTGTTCATCAGTCCTTTACCGTGTCCTTTAATAAGCTGGTAAATAGTGGTATTTCCCTGAACTCTGAGCTGCTCCAGCAAATCAATCAAACCCGAGGAGGAATTGTAGGGACCTCTGACCTACAGCCAATTGGTCAGAAGCACAGGTGACAACCTGGACTAGGGATTGGCATCTAAAGTGACGGGGAGCCCTGAACCTGTGGGACCTGAGGCTAACTCCTGGCAGATGGTGTCAGAACCGAATGGATTTGTAGGACACCCAGCTGGAGTTGGAGGATTGCTTGGTGGGGAAACCAGACATTCGATGACCAGCCGCATCAGGAAGGAAGTGTTCTGTGTAAGAGGAAAGGAGACGCAGGAGTATTTGTCTTCCCAGCTCACCTCGGTCTCACTGAGGATGGAAGACAGTGGGTGGGTCAGTTCCAGCCTCTGCCCAGACCAGGACAAGCTGGATCCGCCTCAGTGCAAAAAACACATTACAGCATTCTCAGGACTTCGGTGCCTCACGGTGAGTCAGCACCCACACATGCCCGGAACTGGCAGTGTCCTTCCTTCTTCCAGTAAAGGGGGCCTGCGGAGAGTCCGCATCACTGATGATGTTTGTGGAGCAGGGCCGGGCTGCCCCGCCCACCCGCTCTGCCCTGCCCAAGTCGGGCTTGCTGCTTTGCTTTAATAAAGCTCTGACATCCTCCAGCCCTCTCCACCGCACCCATTTCTCCTTAAATGTAGAAACACACTCCAGGTCTGCTGGCCTCACATCTCTGCCAGGAACAGAGGCTGGGAAGAGGCCCTGCCCTCCCGCTAACAAGCAGCCTCAGTGGGCTGGCAGAGCACTGCTCCAGAACCGAGGCTTCAGGGCCTGGCTCAGAGCCCGGTCATCGTAGGCCTGGGCCAGAGAGCTCCCACCTGCCCAGAAAGACCACCACAGTGTCCACCCTCCTTCTGGCCCAGGGGTTGTAAATCTCCTTGGACAGCGTGACTCGACCCTGGGAACGCTCCTTGGAAGGTCAGCTCCCCCTGCCACCTCTAAAGGCCTGGGGAGCCTGGGCACCCCGCCTGCTGGCTCGGCTCCGAAGCCCCTGGCTCTGATCCCTGCCAGCTGTGCCCACCCCCACTGGGACCAGGGAGTGATTTGCACCTTTTTGCAGGCAAGAAGGGGCAGCTGTGGCTTCATCCCACAGGGAATTTCTCAGAATCGGAAAGCTTCCTGAACTCAGTTCAACGAGAACTGGGGAAACTCAATTTAACACATGGCTTTTGGCTCCTGCCAAGCGGCAGGGACCAGGGAGTTAAGGGGGAGGGTTCTGTGGGAAGGTGCTCTGGAAATCACAGGGCCGTGCTGCCGGAAGGCTGAGAGGTGCTGAGGCGGGTGTGGGTCCCCCCTGACCTCCCGGGACTGAGGGGCTCCTCCCTTCCTGGGTCCCCCTCCCTAAAACGCGATAAAAATGGTTCCAACTGTATTTATAAAGACCAATGTATCAACATTATGTGTGAAAATGTTTTTTGAGCAGGAAGTTGTTTTTCTTATGATTTTAAAAGTAATTACAACATTGATGTGGGCCCAGGATAGCCACACAAACCGGGGAAGGAGGAACTCCTGAGCGCTTGGGGCAAGTGGAGAGGGTGTTGGCCAGTCAGCCGCCGTGGGGAGGGGCCGGGGAGCCCAGGGGGTGGGAGTGGGCTCATGTGCAGAGGGGAGCCTTCCCATCACACCTTTGAGCACCTGGAACCAGGGCACAGCCCCCACCTCCACCCCAGACCGTGAAAACTTGATTTGTGAGCGTTTGGATCCCGCGTGACGAAGGTGTCTGTCTGCACCAGGCTCCTGGGCTTCTGGGCCCAGACAGTTTTCGGCCCTAGGACTGCGGTGCTGGGAAGAACCCCTGGTGCTGTCGGCTGCGTTGCTGAGAACCTTGGAGCCCCTGGAGCACCGCATATGAGCCTGCCATTGTATGGGGGCTGGCGTGGCCAGTGAGATGTGCACTGGAGAAAATTCCAGACCTCGCACAGCCTCCCTGTGGTGATAGAGGGAGGCCCGCAGGGCAGCAGGGCAAAGTCGAAGTGGGCCCCTCTCTGGCACTTGATCCCATCCTCAGCTTCTGGGGTGGAGTCGGGGTGATTAGGGGCTGATGTGTGCCTGCCAGCCCCTGATCCCCAGCACCTCAAAATGTGGCTGTTTTTGGAGGTAGGTCTTTAAAGACGTGGTTAAGTTAAATGAGGTCATTAGGATGGGCCCTCATCCAAGTAGGACAATTGTCCTTGTGAGAATAGGAGATCAGGACAGATACACAGAGAAACGAGTGTGCGAGGGCACAGGGAGAAGACGGCTGTCTACATGCCACGGAGAGATGCCTCAGGAGAAACCAGCCCTGTGACACCCTGGTCTCGGACGTCCAGCCCCCAGGGCTGTGAGACTGTGAATGTCCGTGGTTTAAGCCATCCCGTCTGCGGCGCTTTGTTACTCCCACTGAGCTGACCAAGTCGGGGCCCTCCTCTCAGAGAGCTCGGGGGGGGCTCTCTGCGTGGTGTGACCCTCGTGCACGGCCAGTGTGTGCCTGTTGCCGGGGCCCACCCGCCTGCCCCACCAGCCTCTCCCTCCTTGAAGCTGCTGTTTTGCTCCCTCGTGAATTCTGCATCCAGCTGCTTTATCAACGTCTGTAATGAGAAAGCTTGCACAGGATTAATTTCCTGATGGCAGGTGTGAGGGACGAGAGGGTGGGGGCTGTGACAGGGGTGCTGCGTGACGGGCTGGGGAGGCCCAAATGGATGGATGGGGGTGCTGCCACGTGGCTCCGAATCTCATCACCTTGGGAGCATCTGGGCTGGTACATGTCTGCATTGTCTTAGCATCTAGAGTCTGTCATTTGCCCCGAGGTGGCCCTGCGCCTACTTCTATAACAAGTCTGTGGTTTGATAGAATCTTCCTCCTCACACTGGCTTTAATTACTGGCTAGATGTTTACTCACCACCCTCTGCATCTCCGTGCCTCCCACTCAGCCTCGAGAACGGAGCCCAAATGTCACGACTTCAGGGTGTCTCTTCTAAAGTCCTGTTCTAATCAGGTCCCTTCCCTCTGTCACATGTCACCATTGTTCTCTAATTCTTAATTCAGACATTATTATCTCCACCCTGGACTGCAGTTCATGGAGAGGAGGGTTTTTGTCAGGGAGGAGAGAGGGGGAAGGGAAGGGAGAAGGAGGGGGAGGGGGAGTTGAGAACCAGACCCCTAAATCACGATGGCCCCAGCACAGCAGTGCTCTCTGGGGCTGCTGGCTGGCTGCCACTGTCCCTGTGGAGAACGGGGTCCTTCCACCTGGTGCCCCCTCCTCACTGTATCAGCTGGAGGAGGGGAGAGTGGGCCTGGGGGCCGTGGCTGCTCCCCAGGCCTGGGCCAGAGGCGTGTGGCTGTCCTGCCTCCTCCACTGGGGAGGATCCAGGCTACACAAGGGTGTCTGTGGGGACTGCAGCCCTGGACAGTGTCATCTGCCCACCTCGCCTGGCCGCAGGAGCTCCCACCAACACTGTGGGGGCATAACAGTGACAAGGGACACACGCTTTCTCTGTGGTTCTCACATCTTGGTGGGGAGACAAACACGCAGGGGGTCTCTGGGGTGACAGGTGGTAGGACAGACTCAGGCAGGGACAACATTGGAGCAGGATCCCCAGGTGGGGAGCATCGTCAACATCTGTTGGGGGCGTGTCCATGCCCCACACCATTGCCTGCAGACCCAGAGTCTGAGCCCAGGGTTATATTCCTTTCCGGTGACTGTGGAGCGGTGTGGCCCTGGAGAGGGAGCTGTGACCCTCCGAGAGGGTGTCCAGTGACAGGATAGGAGCCTTCATCTAAACCAAGACAGCCCAGGTCTCTGTCACCTTGCAGCCGGCACGGCTCTGTTTGACTCATGGAGAGAGAAAGCAGGAGTGACGTGGGCCGGCTCCACTTTACGACAATGGGTCTAAGAATATCTTCATCATAACCTGCACCACTGAGCTGGGAAAGAGAAGAGACAGGCCGTGAGGATTCTCAGGGACAGAGCGGTTTTGAAAAGGAAGCACAGAGCGCTCGTGTGAGCGTCTTCCCTACAAGGTTAGTTGTGTGTGGGCACACATTTCAGTTTTCATAATACACGGATTGATGTCTAAATACTGTGTTCTCTCCGTTGAAAACAGACCGAGAGAGATTAATTCTGTCACCAATTTGATTTGACACGGCAACTGGGAAACCAACTGGACATCTTTTGCAAACAGAGTTAATTAATCAGATTTTTAGACTGGTTTTTTCTTCTTGTTTTTTAAAAAATTCGTGTAAAACTAATATGTGTGTATGATATAATTTAAACATGAAAAAGGCAATTAAATTAGAGATACAAGCTCCTCTGAGTCCGGCCCCCACAGACTACAGTTCTGTCCCCATCCCTCTGTTGTAACTACTCGAGATCTTTCAGAAACTGCACATACACAGGTGTGGGTGTATAAATTTGCACATGTACGCACTTACCACACCAATGAGATCACACCATGTGATACTGCTCTGAATCTTGAAATAGTGAACAATAATACTTTGAAGAGATCTTTCCGGATCAGTATAACTAGACCCAGCTCATTCTTTTGTATCCTAATTTGGGGGTATTGTTGTTGAGAAAGATGCATAAACTGCCATTGTAATTGCGGACTTTAGATTCCGTTCGTGTTTACACATACCCCGCACGTGTGTACACACACTTACACCCCCACAGACACACTTCCCACCTGCACCTCCACATACACACACACACACACACACACACACACACACACACACACACACACACTGTTTAAGGCCCCAGGCTCCACGGCTCTCCCCCTCCCAACACAGAGGCTCCCAGCTGCTGACAGTGGGGTCCTCTGGCTGTGCAGGGAGGCCACTGGGCAGTCAAGGGCCCCTTGCTGTCCATGCCCCTGACTGCTGCTGGGGTTCCCCTCCCCTGCCGCCTTTTTGGAAGTTTTCATCTGCAGTCCCAGGTCCAGGTTCCTTTCTGGAGCTCTTTCCGCCTTCCCTGGGAGACCTTGGGCCAGGAGCTGGGACACTCAGGGGCCACTGTAACCCGCCCATGGGCTCGAGTCATCTGTTTATCTACAGGGTTGTGCCTGAAAGAAAGCATTTGTGTAAACAAACATCTTCTTGTCCTCCTTGGTTGTCAGGACTATAAACAGATGAGGTGACCACAGCACACAGCCAAGGGCAGTGGCTCTGTCCTGGGACAATAGCTTCTTCAAATGCCTGCACAGGTCAGCACTCAGCGCCAGACTCAAGTGGACTCCCTGCAGCTGTCTCTCTCACTCTCTTCTTTCCTCCCCCCGCCCCACCCGCCATAGCTCCCTCTTCTCTGGTACCCAAGCCCTGCAAGTTCTAGCTGCCTTGGACTCTCCAAACTCCTAACTCTGCCTCCAACTCAGCAAGATAGTAAGTGGGGGGGACTTCAAAGGCTCACCTTACATATTTCCTATCTGCCAGGATCACTACCCAATCCCGCCTGTTGTTCCATGTCTAAAACATCTCCTTTCATATTTTGCCCATATTTCTAGTTATTTAATGTGAGAGAGTAAATCCAGACCCAGTTATTCCATCGTAGTTAGTTTTGTTTAACTATAAATGCTTTTGTTTTACCCTCATTCTAGAAAGATAATTTCATGAGATGAACAATTCTTGGTTGAAAGTTATTTTCTCCCAGGCTTTGGAAAATATCAGGGTCTTAAGGCTTCCACTGTTTTTGAGATGTCAGTTTAATTGCTATTTAAGTGAGTTACTCCCTTTCCTCTAGATGCTTTTATAACCTCTTTGTCTTTGAAATTTTCCAGTCTTGACGTGATATATTTAGGTGCAGCTTTCTTCATGCTACCCTGCTTAGTTCCATTAAACCATTAGAATCTGACAAATGCTGTCTTTTGCGTCCATTATCTCTTCACTGTTACCTTGGCCCTGTTTTATCTGCTTTCTTCTCCTGGAGCCCCGATTCGGCCATGTGGGGTCTTTTTAGTGCACGGTCAGTGTTGGCCACTACAGAGAGCTTATTTCCAACCCTTTGTTTCTGTGGGCTGTGTTCTGGGTGACTCCTTCAACATATCTTCCTGTTCACTAATTTTTTGTACATCTGTATCTAATTTGCTGCTTAATCTATTTGCTGAGTTTTCAGTTTTAGTTATCCTTTATTATTTCTATGATAATCCCTTGTCCAGTAATTTTCAATACCTTGTTTGGTTTCCTTAAGCGTATCCATCAAGTTACCACCAACCTGGACCATGCTGAACCACATTTTTGTCTTGGGTTTCTTGGTTCACCATGAGGTAATGGGACCGCTGGCCCTTCGAGTGTGTCGAGTCGGGTTTTGTGTGGTGTTCCCAGAGCAGACCTTTTTTTCTTTACTTCTTTTTATTTTTTTTCTTTTCCACCTCCACCCAGATCTTTCTGCAGGTCAGGGTTTTCTCTTTGAGTGTGTGGTTCACTGGGAGACCCAGGGTTATGCATGGGGTCTCTGTCTGATACCCCTCTCTTTGCCAGGCTCTAGGCTTCCTCACCTCCACCGAGGGCTTTCACAGTCCGGGCTTCAGGTCACAAGAGCTCAACCCCAAGGAACTTTCTTTCTAGTTGCTTCTGGATTCCCACTGCTCCCCCCACTCATGGCCATCTCAGCCGTGTTTTAAAAACATTGTGAAGTGCATTTGTCACGATGTTTAGGTATTCTGAACAGGAAACAGCGGAGACTTGTTTTTCTACAAATGTCCTTGTTCCTTCCCCGTTGTCCTCTAGCGGAGATGTAGAGAGAAAAGGGCATTTATCACCCTGGGGAAGAAGCCGCTGCTGGAGTCTCGGGGGACTTTTCCACAGGCACCCTCCTCTCATTTCACATGTGGGCACAGTGACCCTCATGAGGCTAGATGGACAGCCCTGGTCACCTGTCCAGGCGCAGGACTGAGCCAGGCCTTCCAGAAGGTTGTGCATTTGCTCCATGGCACAAGGCGGGTGTGGGCTGGCTGGGGAGCAGAAAACCCAACCACACCTGCTGCTGGGCCTCAGGCTTCCACCTGCTTTGGAGCAGGACTGGCGGGTCTGGCAGCACTGCTGGTGCCTCCCAAGCAGCAGTGACCAAGGCGACCCTGGGAGGATGGGGCTCTGCAGAGCATGGGGCCAGGGTGGACACCTGCTCTGTTTCCGTGGGCCCTCTCTGATCTCTGAAGGGTGCAGCCTCTTCTGATATTTATTTACTTATTTTTAAGATTTTTATTTATTTTTTTCAGAGAAAGAGAGGGAGAAAGAGGGGGAGAGAAACATCAACGTGTGGTTGCCTCTCACGTGCCCCCAGCTGGGGCCCTGGCCTGCAACCCAGGCATGTGCCCTGACTGGGAATCGAACTGGTAACCCTTTGGTTTGCAGGCTGGCACTCAATCCACTGAGCCATGCCGTCCAGGGCTTGCAGCCCCTTCTGAGATGTCACATTCTGGAATTTGAGGACAAAGTTCACTCTCCTGCTGCCATTGGAGCCCCCCAGGTGCCCTCACCTGCCCTTTCAGGGAGGCCATCAGGGACTTCTGCGGAGACTGAGACGAGGTGTTACATCTCTCCTCCGCCTGTCAGCCTCCTGGCCGCAAATACATCCTGACTCATCTGCGCGGCCTCATCAAATATTCATACCCCAGCTCAGCAGGATGGCCAGATGGGGCCGCAGGAGGGTCCCTGTCTTGTCAGACTGTAAAGGCGACCCTGGGACTGCGCTCAAGGCCTCTGAGAGGAAGGCTCAGTCAGGGGGCCCAAGGCAGCCCTCCAGGAAGCCTCTGGTAGAAAAGGACCCATGATGGCAGCTGGGGGCTGGCAGTGGCTCCAGTCCTGTGGGATCAAGCCCAGGCCTTAGCCAGGGGTCTACTGTCTCCTCAGGTCTGGGCTACCTGCTAGGGTGGGAGCAGCTGCCCCCTCTGGCCCGGGTGCTACCTGAGCAGCACTTCCTTATGCTGCAGCAAACAGCCTGGGGTCTTCACCTAGGGCTCTGAATCACTCCTGGCTCAGGGCCGTGTTGCTGATGCTGTCCCCATCCCTCTGCTGGCCTGGCTGCAGACCCCATCCTGGGATGTCTCCCCCCCTCACCCCCGCTGCTGGGAGCAGAAGGAAACCTGCCCGGGCTACTCATAGCTGCCACAGCAGTGGGACCACACCACTCACTGATACCACTGAAAAGGTGAGTGCACCTTCTCTGGTCCCTGGTCCCACGTGGCAGGCTGAGGACAGGTGTGTGGGGTGTGAAGAACTGCTCCCTGCACTGCCAGCTGGGTTGGGGTCAGGGTCAAGGGTACAAGAGGGTCTCCAGCATGCGGGTCCTGTCCAGTCCTTCACCACAACCCACTTGAGCACCTTCTGTGTGGTGGGTAGGGGGTCCCACATGCTGGCAAAACAGTGAAGGACCCTGGCCCGGGGAGCTGTGTACTCAGGGAGAAGATTGTCACCAGCTGGAGTGAGCTATGGGGCAGGGCAGCAGGATGGGGTTAGGGCAGCTGGGAAAGGTCTCACTGAGCGGGGCTTGATGCAGAGCAAGTGGGCATGCGCTTCCTTATAGCCAGGCCCAGCCCAGGCACACTGGGGCCAATGTGGCTGCAGTGGGGCCCATGCCTGTGGCCCCGGGGAGAACGTGGGCTCTGACTTCGAGAGAAATGTGAATATGGTGAGAGCTTCGAGCAGAGGGGGTATACTCTGACTTCAGTTTTCACAAGCATCTTTCTGACAACTGTGTTCAGGGCAGACAGTAGGGTGAGTGTGGGGGGTTGGGGAAGCAGGACAACTGTCTAGGAGACTCTCAGAATAATCTGGGAGCTGTGATGGGAGCCTGGGCCAGGGGGTGAAGGTAAAGACACCAGGAAGGATGGAGTGTGGAAAAGCTTGAAGACAGAGGCAAAGGGCATTTTGGTAGATTTGATTCTGGTGTGAGCAAAACAATTCACGGGCAGGTAGACTTGCGCTGACCTCGTGGGCCAGGCCTTGTGGGCGTGTTGAGTGGAGTGTCTGCTGGTCTTATACTCTGGGCATCCAACATGCTGCCTCAGCTGCGGAGAGGCTGGGAGCTGGGCAAGGACACCTCTGGTCCCACAGTGACTGGAGCTGAGAAGCCGAGGAGCCCCAGGAAGCCATGTAGGAGGGGAGGGATGGGGAGGGGGTCTGAAGCCAGGCCCTGAGTGGCCCCCAATGCAGGCACATGGGGAATGTGGTGGCCTGAGGACCCAGGACAAAAATGGGTCCAAGAGAGATGTGAGGTCAGCTGCTCTGATCTGAGGGAGACCGAGAATCAGCTATATTTACACTAATGATCATTTAGACAAAGTCGCTTTCCCTCTTCCTTCCTTGTGTCTTGCTCCCCAGTTCCCCTCTTAATGGTCTCACAGTGAGCCAGGGACCACTGTAGGTCCATCCCTGTTCTTTCCAGTCATGTCTCTGGTCTGGTGTGTTGGCCTTGGGCAGTGGGGCAGGAGCCTGCGTATTGTCCTGAGTCAGCTCCCACCAGGTGACTGTGTCCCTCCTGCTGACATTAGGAGCCTCCAACCTACAGGTGTCTGTGTGGAGACCCCCGTGGGCACACCCTTCCACCCTGTAGCCGTGCCTGCTGCTCTCAATAAACACACACACAAAACTGCACGCACACACATGCAGGCACACACAGATGTACACAGGATGGTTACTGTAGTGCTTGAAGTAGAGAAAAAGGAAATCATGTACCTTTCCATCTGTTTAAACCTGCCTGGTATGCTCATGGCCACCCATATACAAAGCCAAGATGAGGCCACATCTCGGGGGAGACTCTTTAACACATATGGGATACCTTCAGCAGGTAAAGAAAATCATCCACCTATTTTACTTGTGAACAAGGTGCAAAAATCTAAAATGGAAAGGTAGCCATGCAAATCTGAGAATAATTTAAAAACTAGCGCAGGACACCCACCCGCGGGTCCCTCCGTGGCAGGACTGCAGACCGTCTGGGCAGTCCTCGGCACCATCTGGCTGCTTTCACACCTGTGGGTTTCTGTTGTTTACAAGTCGATGAGGTGACAGTTCTATTTGCGCCCTCACCATCCACGCCAGGGTTTTGCCTGCGCGGCCTACCGGCTACCAATAGATGCTTTACATGTCCTGCGTGGCTGTGGGTCTGTTTCTGCCTTTGACTCTGCAAGGTCGCTTGCTAGATTTTGGGACTGTGTTCAGAGGGAGTCTGCCCTAGAGCCGTGTTCCCGGGGGATGGTCCATTTTGCTGTGAAGAAACCCCTCACTCCCCCAGAGCCCTCGCTTTCCAACGTCCTTGCACACTGGCATGACGTTATGTTAACATGACTACACCAGTGCTCCTTTGGGGCCTGCACGCCTGGTCGCCCATTGCACACTCATCCTCACACCTTACATCGAGGGTGTCTCCATTGAGTCCAGTCTGACAGGCGTTGTCTCCTAACTGAAATATGCGGTTCTTCTACATGTGACTTATCTGGGTTTGCATCGGACACATTCCTGTTTGATTTTTGTTTCTCTCACCCATTCCCTACTCCTTTTCTCTCTGCTTCTCTCAGATTGATTGTGTTATCCCATGTTTATCCCCTTTTAACCTGCCAGTTATAAATTACTTTACTGTGCTTTCGGTAGTTACACTCGGATTCCACTTATCTTTGTTATGAGTCTAGTATAAATTACTCCTGTCACCCCTGGCAGACCACACGAGGACTCAGAACTCCTTAATTCCATTTCCAACCCACTCTCCACATTATTGTTCTTAAATGTTTTAAATCTACTTATATTTTAGCTCTGGGAGTCATTGTTATTATTGTTATACAGTAATATTTACCTCTATTGCCCTTTCTCCTGCTCCTCATCCCTTTCTGGGTGCCTAGCTTCCTTCTGGGTCATTTCCTTCCACCTGGAGTGCTCCCTTTCCCCCGTGTGTGTGCCTGCATGTGCACAAGTGTGTGTGTGGGCGTGTGCACGGGATCTGTTGTGTCTTCCTGACGACTCTGTGCTTTCTGCTCTGGCCCTTCCGGCTGAGCCATTGGAGCAGAGCCAGTGCATCCACTCAGTTCCAGGGGATCTGACTCTGAGACTCTGGGCAGAAATAGACAGCACAGAGTGGGCATCAAGGCCCCGTGTCCAACTGTCCCCCCCCCACCAGGTGCAAAGAGCAGGTCTGCAGGTCTCTTCTTTAGGCACAGATGCCCACCAGGCCCACAGGGACCAAAGGCTCCCTTGGAATTAGATGTGCAGCATTAGGGCCAGTGAGCCCCAATTTGGGGAGACACCCTGCTTTGGATAGGTCTCTGCTGCAGACCTGGAGAGAGAAGCAGGCCCTGCTCACCCAGGACATTGTAGGAGCCGCAGCAGAGGGGCCAGGGTTCCTTCAGGTGGCACGCCCCTCTCGATTTTCTTCCCATACCGCACAAGTGTTCATTTAACTTTGTTTTTCAGGCAATACTTTAAAAACAGAAAAGCCAACAACCAGATTCTGCTTGACAGACCGATCACCCCTATTTGAGTGGAAGCCTCACGCGCCCTCCTTTGGAAAGGAGGTCCAGACAGCTGACAAGGACATGCTGTGCATTTCCTCCGAGGCCTCTGGGGGAAGGGAGCCCATGAAAGATGTAAAACATAGTGAATAAAACATCGTGGTCCAGGCGAAGGCTGGGAGGAGCCCTTGCTCCCACAAAGCCTGTGGAAACCCAGCAAATCTGTATGTAGGAAGAGATGCCTACTATTCTGGTTCATTTCCTGGATGTTTATTAAGCGAGTCAGGTAATGAGGGTCCCAGATACAGTTTGGGTGGCTGCAGTCTTATTGCTACACCTTGTGGAGATGTCTATATGGGGAACACTGTCACCCACCCTGTCCTGTCCCCTACACAAGTGCCCCCACGCCGCCACCTGCTGTTAGCATCTGTGAAATGCATGCAGATCCCATGACCCTCCTGCCTCCCCACCCCCTTCCCCCCTGGGGGGTGGGGCGCAGAGCTGCATTGCCCCCAGGCCAGCTCCACCCTAGCCAGCACTATGCCTTCTGCGTGGTTGGCCTACCCACAGAACAAACACCTGCCAATAGCTCAGGCCAGCCTCACCCCCAGGCTGCCTAAGGGAGAGGACTCGATCCTCGCAGACATGGGCCACTTTGTCCCTTTTCTCACTCAGGGGCTCTGGCTTCCCACTCTCGACCTCCCTGTGACCCAGTCCTGCGGTGCAATTTTGTCTGCATAGCAAATCATATTGAGGGACACAGAACATTATAAAGCACATTTCAGAAAAAATTAGTTTAAGTTGTATTTAAACTAAATTTTTTAAGTTGATTTTTAGAGAGAAAGGAAGAAAGAGAAAGAAAAACAGAGAGAGAGAAACATGAATTTGTTGTTCCACTTATTTATGCATTCGTCGGTTGATTCTTGTATGTGCCCTGACTGCGGATTGAACGCACAACCTTGGCATATCTGGATGATGCTCTAACCAACTGAGCTACCCAGCCAGGGCTAAATGTTTGAATTAAATGGTCAATTAAAACACTGTTAAAGTTTCAGCACGTAGAATGAGCTTCAGTTCCTAGATAGTGTGCTTCTGTACACAATGCCTCGAGAGAGAGGTGACTGGACCCTGCACCCCACTCGCTCAGCATAGTCCCAGCTGTGTGATCTCAGGCAAGTCACCTCCTCCTGGACATCTGGTGACGCCCCGTCTCCTAATGGGGCCTGACCCTGGGCTGGGCTCCAGGGGTCTCTGCATGTTTGTGTCAGGCCTGTGTTTCTGACCAAATGTCCCAGCAGACGTGTGGCTTGTGCGGGGGACTGCGGTGGAGATGGACCGTGGGGCGGGCTGGGCTGGAGCTGGGCCAGTCCTCCCCGAAGGCCTGGTAAGGGCACCTGGGTAGGACTGCTAGGAGTGGCTACGAGTCCAGAGCCCCCTGCCTCAGCACCCCCACCTCTATTACCACCCATGTGGGTCCCCTGTGAGGCAGGAGACAGCACAGGAAGAACTCTGAGACTGCACTGCTGTCACTGGCCGGCGTCTAGCATCCTGGTTGCGAGGAAATGCCTTTTAGCACTTACGTAGAATGAATAGTAAACCAAGGCAGGCAGGAGGAGGGAGACATGTCTCACCTGCTAACTCAGCAGTCCTGAGCCTGGTCTGACAATATTGCCAGGTGTTCCAACATCACAAGAAACACTATGTTAGCAAGGAAGGAGGGAAGTCCTTGAAATTCTATGTAGCATTTCCACTACCTGGGAAAGAAAGCCTTGAAACTGTGCTTTCATCCCAAGGCCTAGAATGTGGGAGATGGTTCACAGTGCCCAAAGAAGAAGCCCATAAAACAACTTTGGTTAACTGCCTACCTCTGGTCACTGTCTGTTTTATGAGGGAGTCCCTAATGCTTACAGAAAGAGCCCATAAATAACTCTGGGTAACTGCCCCAACTTTAATTAGCTGCCTCCTGTCATGTATCTGTTTTATAAGATGAACAAGTGGAGTCTGGAGCAGGATAAGGACTCGGGCTAACAGACCCCCACATATACCTGAGTTTGGGTAGTCACGTCCCCCCTGGGAAAGCTGGCACCACCTTTACCTGTCAATCAATATATAACTTTTTTACTCCCATCCCTCCAACTATGTAAGTCCTCAGAACAAAGGACTCATGCTCTTGGCTCTTGGCTCTCTGGCCACCCGGCTTCAGGCCACCTGGCCTCGGGCCACCAGGGGCTTGCTACCGTGGCCTTCAGCACTCTTACTTTTGCCACCCTGCTTTGCCCTGAACTTCCGCCTTTCACACACACAGCCCCTCCCTTAGCTAGGCCTGCTCTCCTCCATGGGAATGGATCACTAATAAACTCTGATTACGCGCTAATAGTTTTGCTGGCCCGCAATTCTTTACACGCGTCAGTGAGAAGAACCAGGTCTCTCCCATCAACACCTTCCCTGTCCTTTTCACCCACCATCTGGAGATTTTTGATCTCCTTTCAGAGCAGTTGGGGGTAGTGGCGTCTCTATCCCAATCCCAATGTGTGCCCAGCATCCAGAACGTGCCAGAATGTGCCAGAACACAGAATGAGCGTCCTGCTCGGGTTTCTGCTGACTCAGGGAGGTAGGCGCCTGCACTGAGGAGGCTGAAACAAGGCAGTCACCACCACTGGCCGACCTCGGAGTGGGGAGGGGCTGGCCCTGCTGGTGGAGAATGAAAGGCTGCTTTGGGGGGCTGCAGGGGGAATCACGGAGGCTCACCCCGCTCTTTTATGAGAGAGAGGTGAAGGGGCCTCACTGAGAACCAGCCCTTGTGGGTCCTGCTTGGTTTGTACCACCTCCTCCTCACCCGCCAATCACACCACCATCCTGGCTGACCCCGCTGTGCCTCAGGATGACTCATAGTGGCTTCCTTAACTCGATTTCACCTAACCCGTGATGTCATTTGGTTCCACGGTGACCTCGTGATCCAGTCAGGATGTGGATGCCCATGCCTCCCAAGGAAACTGAGGCTCAGATGGAGTGAATGCCTGAGTCAGACAGCCAGAGGTGACCCAGGGGTAACGCAGGGCTCCCTCATCCCTGGTGACCATGAACCAAGTTTTGGGAGAGGGAACCGGGAGATCCTAAGGCCTGGCCCCTCCCACTTGGCCGTGTTTGACTTGATAGTATGACTTGATCCAGTGATCCTGTTACACACCTAATAGAAACAATATGGTCACACTTGGAGGGTGAGGACTGTCAGGCTCTGGGCCACCAACCAGACTTGGTTTGGGTGCCTTTCATGACTTCTCTCCTCAAGTAAGCAGGTCATTCAGAGGGGTACAATTTTCCGCCACTTGGGAAATAAATATCTTTGCTTTGTAAAACCATTCTCAGGGCAAAGTATGTGCTGCGCAGCTTAAAGAGAAAAAAAATAAGCTTAATCCAAATACTTCCGTTTCAAGTGACAAGCAGCAGGAGGCACAATGTGCTCCGTTTCCAGGATGGAGGGTTTTTAATCCTCCCCACGCCAAGATATAAACCCTGGAAAGGATCAGGCACTTCATCCTCATCAGACTTTTCCCCTTAAAATTGTTAATGCCAAGTTTTGTGAAAAGTATCATTTGTTATTGTGAGTAACACAGAGTCAGGCAGGACAGCCAGGGCTACAGGCCTGGGTGGGGAGGGGGAAGAGTGTGGTTTCTGTCCAGGCAACTTATTTAAGGGGCTCTCAGGACTGATCCTGGGGGACGGCCGCACCTCCTGGGCAGGGTGTCACAGCACATCACAGCATGGACGTGAGCTGCTCTAATACTGAGCTGTTAATCCTGGTGCTTTGAGAACATGTCCTAGCTTTGGGCTGAGGAAAATTTTGCCTTTACTGTGTTTAGAGAAGCAGGCAGAGCGGTGGTGTGCGGCCTGTATTGCAGTTTCCTCTGTAAAATGCAGTATGAGCTGCTTATCTGGTGGCCACGTGCTCCGTAGGTAGACAACGAAGTGCGGGGTGCCCTCAGGCAGGTAAAGGCAGGGCTGGGGGAACAGAGCAGCAGCCTCTCTTGAGACAGAGGTCACCGACTTCATAGACTTGACCATGCGATTTCCCTCCGCACCCATCATGCGTGGACACCTGCCTTACCCACCATGGGTCCTGACTTCCCCGCCATGTGTGGCTGTAGGATGCACTGCTGGGTACTTGCTGAGTCAGTGGAATTAGCACCCATTCTTACCCCTGCCACTTCTGAAGGCCCTCATGAGCACTGAGGACCAAAGCCTGGGTGCTGACCGTGGCCTGTGGCAGCAGGAGCTGCCGTTTGAAGTACCAGCTGCACGTTTCTGAGCACTGAGACTCTGCAAACCACTTGGTCCATTTATCTGATGCTGGCACCCATCACCCCAACACTCAGTGGCTTAAAGACAAGCAATCATTTCATTTTGTCTACCTGGTCCTGGGCTTTCCCTTGCACTCAGACAGTGGCTGGGGACCACCAAAGTCTCCTTCACACCTATGGTTGGCACCCAGGCTGGGAGAACTCAACGGAAGGGTTCCAAGGGAGCTCTCGCTGTGCCCCTGGGTCTCTCCACGTGGCCTCTCCAGCATGGCAGCATCAGCCTGGAGAACTTTTACTCCAGCCTCAGCACTCCAGGTGATTGGCCCAAGAGAGACAGAGCCAGGCAAAAGCTGGATTGTCGTTTTGGCCTGGTCACACAGGTCCTGCAGCATCACAAACACCGTGGTCTGAATTCAGGTGTCCATAGGAGTCCACTCTGGGTCAAGGGGAGTGGACACAGGTCCTGTCTCTTCACAGAGAACAGGCAGTTGCAATACTATTTAGGGAGGCTGGTATGAGTACATATGCTTCATTCCTGCCAACACCTGGTTTGGCCCACAGGAAAACTGCCATATTCAGGGTCTAAGGTAGGCGTGTTTTAATATGTGGCTGTCAGAGCTCAAAAGAACCTTTGAATTATATGTAAATTCAAATAAAAAATGCATTGTTGGCTGCACTTCCAAAATCATAATATTGTTTGTTTCAGTCCATCCATCAATTATGCAAAAGCTTTTGGTGAATTTCGGCTGGTAAATTTCCATCTCCCGCGAAACTCATCATCACTATTCTTACAAGCTTATTGGAAAGAGTTGCATTTGTGTGTTTTTAAACAAATGAGTTCAAAACTCACTGCAACTTCTGGCAACAAGACACATCACATTAAAAAACAGTTCAAATACCAGTTTTCAGAGCACATCACCTGTTTTTTAACATTTTCTCACTGATTGTTAAAACTCCATTTTTACCTGGAAGGATAGATTCTCTAAGGTCTTTTGCTTTGTGTTAAAATATGGGTGAGCATTCCACTCCCAGGCCTGGTTAGCACACCATGATGGCTTAGCCTCATTTGTCCTCTGAAGTAGTCAGGGTCCACAGTCTTGTCCTGCTGCCCCTTTCAGTTCATGTTAGTAATGTCATCTGCGGGTTGTGGGGTTATGTATGTGTGTGTGTGTGCACGTACATGTATGCACATGCGTGCATGTGCATGTACCTGTGCACACCTGTGTGTCTTTTCAAGCACCTGCTTGGTGATGAACGGTTATTAAAGTAAAGCAGTATCACCTGTCAATCCACATACCTGGGCACAGGTAACCTGGAATTCTGTCCTCAGACCTCTCGGGCCCTACCACGACTCTCCCTGTAGAATCAGATGTTTGGATTTCCACCTGGATCATACCCTCCTCCCTTCTAGACCACATCCTGGGTCCCCAGCCCCTGGAGTTCCCTGCTAGACTTCCTAGGAGTGCTTCCAAGGTTTGGTGGGCCTTTCTGGGGCAGACCTAGTCACCAGCATATGCCCAGGCCTATGGTGGGCCAATGGGTGTATGCTAGAAAAGTGTAGTGGACAAAACTTGGCTGAGTGAGCTGGGTCGCTCACCACCAGGGCAGGGCAGGGCTGGGGGTTTGAAGAGGAGGCGGGGCTGGAGTCTGCCACAGGCCACCAAAAAGCCTGGTGGGACAGCCGCAAGAATTCCCACTGCCACAAGGGAGATGAGGGGAAGAGATTCACTAGTCTACCAGGCTCCTTTGTGCAAAATAGAAGAGGCGCCCCTTTGCATGATGAACTCTGGGGTGCTGCTTGCTGGTGAGGAGCAGCTGGGTCTGCTGCCTTCTCGTGGCGGTGGTCTGGGCCTGTGAGCAGCAGGAAGAGCACGTGGTGTGCGGTGGCCAGTGGGAGAGGGCCTCTGTCTGCCTCTCTGCAGCACAGTAGTTCCTCCTGTCTTTGTCC
This sequence comes from Trachops cirrhosus, assembly GCA_028533065.1. Taxonomy (NCBI): domain Eukaryota; kingdom Metazoa; phylum Chordata; class Mammalia; order Chiroptera; family Phyllostomidae; genus Trachops; species Trachops cirrhosus. Next base: position 183,555,424 of record CM052539.1, on the reverse strand, counting down.
CATGGGCGAAAGAGTGGTTGGGGGTGAGAACTGTGCAGTCGGCATCACCCCAGTGACCCTTCCTTATGCTGTCAGGTCAAGGGATGACTGCAGAGAGAAGCTCCAGTGTTTCTCTGCCCCCTTCCCTCAAGGGTCATTTGGGGGACACCCAAAGGTCAGGTATCTTAGTTCTATCTTAGTTTCACATTTCCCCAAATCAGTCACTATATTGGTGGTTTTACATCCAAGGCCTAGTTGTACCCACTCGCTGCCTCTTCTTGCGTCCCATGTCTTTCTTCTGGGTTCACTCTCCCTCCTACTGGGCTATGGCTCTTACCAGTCACCTCAGAGATAGTCTGTAGTCGCAGGCTTTGCTGGTCTTAAAGGCCTCCAGCCACCTTGCCAATGGGGGTCCGGAGGCATGCCTTCGCGTTGACATGCGGCCTCCCTGGATGTGGGGGTTCACTCCTCATCGACACCTACGGCTGCTGCCAAACATCTGCTGAACTTTTCGGACATCAACTTTTTCTCTCTAGCGTCTCTCCTTTTGGGGAATTTTGTTTTAATTTTGTTCAAGTCTCAGAGTGCTGCTTCCCTGTTTTTCAATCTTCTGGCATCTATTCTGTGGGCTGAACTGTGTCCCCCAAAATTCATGTGCTGAAGTTTTCACCCCTGCACCTTACAATGTGACTGTATGTGGAGACAGGGTCTTCCAGGAGGAGATTCAGGTAAAATGAAGTTCCAGGAGTGGACCCTAATCCAAGAGGACTTGTGTCCTTATAAGAAGAGGAGATCAGGACACAGACACACACACACTGGGACAACCATATGAGGACAACGGGGAGAAGATGCCTTCTATACACCAACGAGAATGGCCTCAGGAGGAATCAGCCTGGAACACCTTGATCTCAGACTTCCAGCTCCCGGCACTAGGAGACAATGAATGTCTGTTGTTTGAGTCACCCTGTCTATGGTACCTTGTTATGACAGCCCCAGAAAACTACTACAGTTTCCATTCTGGAAAATTCTTAGTCATTCTCTCTTTGAACATTGCCTCCTTCTCACTCTGTCCTGACTGCCTAAGTTGGTATTTCATATCTTTTTGTGGCCCATATTTTAAATCATTTTTAATCTTTCTGTGATGTTTTCTGGATGATATTCTCGTCTCTACCTTCTAGTTTGTTGAATCTCTTTTCCACTCTGCCTTATCTGCTTTTAGCCTCTACCTCAAATTTTTAATTTCTATAATTACATTTTTCATTTCTAGAGTTTCGAAATAGTTCGCTTCTTTAAACATTTTGCTTACTCTTTATTCATATTGCTTTTGATCTTGTTATTGTTTCCATTCTCTAGTTTAGCTTTAGTTCTGGGGGATACAAGTCCTATTGTTTCTTACAGCTGTCGACTCCCTCATGCTGCTTCTTCCCTTTGTTCAGCTTAAATATTTCATCGTAAGCCCATCTAGGTTGCAGAAACGTCTTTATAGGAAAATATATGTTTTCTTCTCTCCAGGCACCAAGAATTTCAATCACTTGGACAAGTTTTTATTTTAGGTTCTTAGCTGGAGACCCATGCACCAACAACGAGTGGAAACTCAGACCTCACAGTTGCATGTCATGTGCTCAGAGTTTTTATTTGGGGCAGGGGATCTTTTCTTTTGATATAGATCTGCTGATTTCTAAGCACAACGGGTAGAATTTTTCTAGTCTTTTTTGGGGGGGCCTTAAGGACCTGTGTCCTGTAGGAGGCAGCTGTCCCCGCTCATGCAGGCGCACGCCCATCTCTCTCATCTGACCTGCACGTTAAAGCCCAAGCTGCCACCACTGCAGGGTCTGCCTCTGTTCTTTGTTCCCTGAGAACCGCTTCGGCGTCAGCTCCCATGACAACTGTGGCTTGGACTTATCATTTAGTTTGGACACTTTTATAGTGTCCAATTTATTTTAACCAGGCTGTGTAGTTAAAATTTTCATTATTGTTGTTGTCGTCTATTCTTAGCCCAGTTTCCTTACAAAATAGAGCCTGAGGCAGTTTTAGGTACCACCTTTTTCCTGGGAGTGTGACCCCAGAGGAGGAGTGAGGGAAGAGGGAGCTGGGGCTGCAGGGCAGAAAAAGAAGTATCAGGGAGGTCACTGTGCATCGCAGACTGAGAGAGAGGACACGTGGAGCTCCAGGGCCTGGCCAGGAAAGTCGATCTGTCAGCTCCTACGGCTCACTGGTCACTTTGCCTCGGCAGGTGTTTGCTCTCTCATACTTTCAGGTTGCGTGTACTCAAGTAATGACATATCCTGATGCGTTTCATCCCTCAAAGGCAACGAGAAAATCCCAAGAAAGCAGGCAAGAGGCCTCCATCATGCACTTGGGGAAAGGTGCCACTGGGTGTTGTTTACCCATGGCACGAAGGACGGGCAGCAGCCACCCTACTGGTCCCAGTCATATGTAGTGGCTGCAGTAGCAACAATAGCAACCCAGCTCTGTAACTGCAGAAGCAAGGCCATTATGGTCAGGGCTGAGCTGGTCAGACAGCAAAGCAACTGCACCAACCCTAAGTGATCCGCGAACAGAATCCCCTGCCCCTGCACTCTACCTCTTACAACCTCACCTGAGAACAGATGCTCTTACTTCTTTTCTGAGAATGAGGGCCAAGTATGATTCTCCAAGATCTCTAGTTGTATCTACCAGAAAGTTATAGAAAGGGGTAGTAAGCCAAGCTGTGGTCCCTGCCACTGCAACTCGTCTCAGCACTGAAACCAGTGCTCATCATCTCCTTCCTCCACCCCATTCTAGATCATTCTCTCTCAACTGGAACTCGCTAGTCTGAGTTGTTTGCCCTAAGGAATCAAGCCCTCGGTTGCCTTGCCTCTGATGGGCCATGGCTGCTGCAACTATGCATTTATAGTTATCACTTAGCATGGACACCAAGAGCCCCAGTGAACCTGTCGGTTCCAGACGTCCTCCTCCCTGGCTCCACCGCGTAGCAGCAAATCTAGCTCCTCCTGGGATTTGGGGTTGATTAGCACCAGTACAATAAGTCCATTCATTGCCTGCCTGTCCACAGGCACGAGAGCCCAAAATGGTCAAATGGTAGTTATGGCTTCCAGTCTAGCTGTAACCCTGGCAGAAGTATTCCCCGCGCCTAACCAGGGAATCAGGACTTCTCACCCAGCAGAGCCTAAGAATGAGGAGGCAGGACCACTGATCATGCAAGTGGTTCACCAAGAGTATCAGTAGGAAGGGCAAAACTGGCCTCCGTGCCTTGGTTCCTGGAACACGTGTTCAAGGCGTTAGGGACCCAGCGCCATTTACTGACTGTAGTTCCAGCACAAATCCTCTGCTCTGGAGGATAGTGACTGGCCCCTGCAGGGTGCTGGCTCAGAGCTGGAGCCTTAACTGAGCCACCCACAAGCCTTTCCATCATTCTTTCCAGATTGGCTGCTTCTAGGTGATGGGACACATGGTAACAACAGCGAATGCCATCGTCATGTGCCAATTTTCATCCCTCTTTACTTTTTAAAAGAAATTTCATTTATTTTTAGAGAGAGCAGAAGGGAGGGAGAAAGAGAAAGAGAAATGTGAGAGAGAAACACTGATCCGTTGCCTCTCGTATGTGCCCCATCAGGGGATTGAACCTGCAACCCAAGCGTGTGCCCTGAGCGGGAATCAAACCAGCAACCTTTCCCTTTGTGAGACTTCAACTTAGCCACACCCGTTAGGGCAGTACCTTCTTTACTTTGAAATGGGTCTCATGTGTGAATTAGTTTTGTTATCCAATGCAGCATAACAAACCATGTAAAATTTTAGTGATTTATTATTATCTCTCCCCATTCTGGGGGTTGGTAGGTTGAGGGGAACGGTTTCCCCTTTGGCCCCTCATGTGGTTGTAGTCATGGGGAGACTAAGGCTGGAACCCTCTGAGGGCCCTTCAGTGGTCTGGAATGGCTGGCACTGCGGGGGCAGCAGGGGTGTCTCTCTTTCCACTGAGCCTCTCATGGGACTAGCCGGGGGCTGCTCACAGCATGGCAGTCCCGGGGCAGCTGGGCTTCTTACATGTTGGCTGGCCTCCTCCAGAGCGAGCATTCCAGGGGAGAAGAAATAGAAACTACTTAAAGCCTGGCCCCAGAAACTGGCACAGCACCACTCCTGTCATTTTCTGCTAGCCAAAGAACCCACCCAGTTTCAAGGAGAAGCATGAACTTCACCTTTTGATAGGAAGAATATCAAAGAATTTGTGGCCATCTTTAACCTTCCATGGACAACATATCAATAGATTGGGAACTCTATAAGTCATTGGATAGGGTGCTGGAAGACCTGTAGGACAAGGAAGCAAAGCTCGTACAAAAGTATGTATCACCTGCTGTAAGGACAAATCACTCTCTCATCCAAGGTCATTTGTCTGCCTCCAAGAGGTTGGCTGGTCTCCCGGAGCATAGTGCCATGCCAGCGTTGGTCTGCACTGCTGGCGCTCAGCTGTGGCAGTCACTGGATCAGCTTCGATGAGGGGGAGGGCACGCTGTTGGAGCCATGCGCGGCCATCATTCCTTTTCTGGTGGCCACTCTGTCCATGGGACACTGGCATAAGAAGTGGAGCAGCTGAGGACAGGGGCTGGCTGCTGTCCACTGATGAGTTATCCTGTCCACCTAGCCACTTGTTACTTCCTCTGAAGGCGGTGCTTTCTAGAGGCAGCAATATTAGGCACAGAGACCTTCCTTCACTGGGCCTTGTTTTGCAGGGCCATCCACACGCTTGTTCTCCCAAATTACTTCTTTCCAATTTCTGATCTTGTTCCTTGTAGGTCTTTGATCAACAGCCCAAGTCATTTGGGTTGCTTGCCTTGGAGCCTGTGTGCATCCTTACCTGTGGCATGTATCACTCTACATAAACGGCATAACTAAATGCTGTGCTCAGAGCTCTTCTACCAGCAGGATTGACCTTCACCACCTTTAGGGCCACCCAGAGGGCATCGAGGTGTGGCAGTAGTCTGTTTCTGGCTGGCTCTAACATATTGTGCCGACCTATCTGTGTTTCAGGCTAAAATTTCTTCCTGGTCTATCATTTACCATGGAGAACCCCTATGAGGCCATGGGGGACACGTGGAGAAAGAGGCACTGGTGTAACGGAGGTAGGTGGCCCAGGGTCTAGACCAATGGGAACTTCCTTGAGCCTCAGATCCTGCTCAGACCTAATCCCCAATGCACTGTTTCCTTTATATGATGGATTGCTACTGCACTCAGTGGATCTGATAATACCTAGCTAAAGCCCTGGTGGCTGCAGTACTGGAACTCAGGGATATAAAAGCAGAACCTCTTCCACCTCCATCCTCAGTAGCTGAGCTGGGACCCACGACAAAGATGGAAAAAAAGAGGCACCTGGCTGAGGAGGGCTGAGGATTCTCCTCTGCAGGTATGAGAGTGACAGGGAGAAAGGCCACTGTGTGACGGGGAGTGAGCTGGATCACCAAGCTCAGGACAAAGGAGGAACAGACCTGAGGTGTCTGAGAGTCAGGCTTGGGGAGGGAGAGAACCTGTCCTTGCACTCTGTCTGTTAGAGGGATTTTTCTGCTGCTCCGGCTCTGTCCACAGGGCCTAGTGGTGGACCCTTGGCTGGGCATCTTGGGGCGTGCCCGACACTGCACACTTGAGACCCTCTGAGGATTAGTTTTGTAACCTTGCCTTTGTTCGTATGTTTGCAAACTCCTTAGCTCTTGCTGGCATGATGCTGTCAGGGTGCACGTGCTGGCCTGGCTTACAGATTCCCACTTTGTGATCCATACAGTAGCAAAGGGGTTTTCCTCCTTAATTTTCATTTTAATGGTTTATTTCTCAACATTTACGTTTTTGCATTTTCACCTGAAGATTCTCATCACAGGTCTTTAATGGCAGGAGTCAAAGACCACTAAAGTAGAAAGACAGTACAATTGGGAACCGATGACATAGATGGAAGCCTAAGAAAATAGGGGTCTCAAGTAAATAAGGGTGTGGATGGTTGTGCCCAGCCTGTCCCCTCACCCTCTTCCTATGTCAAGGGTGTTCTACTAATCAGATCAATATGTTTAAATCACCTTCACTGATGCTGACTGGAGATGCTTATTTATGTCAACAGAGAAACTTCACGTGACCCTAATGAAAAAAACAGCAGGTGAGCAGGAGTCTGTTGTAGACCGGTAGATATACACAGACAAAGCATCCACAGTGACCCACATTTAGTCACACAACTTGGGGGCATGTTCTTCCTGCAGGTATTAGAAGTCTTGTGTTTCCCTCCCAGCCTCTCCCTGCCGCCCGGAGTGGAGGGAGGGAGGGTGGTGCCGAGTGACTCAAAGATAGTAGTTCTCATTGTAGAGGCTTAATGGCTGAGGTACATGGAGGAGGGCTGGGATTTTGGCTTCCCCTTTCACCCTGAAATTCTTCTAAAAATAGAAGGGAAGTCTGGATGACCCAAGTTACTGCTGCTCCTGTGATGTGTGAGCAGATGTGGTAGTTCTTTTCAGAGAGGAAAAAGAAGGCAGTATCTCTCTTGTTTACACAAAATATTAGAAACCTCGAATAAATAAAAAAGAAGATAAAAATGGGGTGGGATCCAGAGGATGCTTAAAAAAAAAACAAAACAAAGAAATGGTCCAGAGCCTGACAAGCACTTAGGGGTCTAGAGCTGGCTGCTCCGGTTCACTCCCTTCCTCCTGGTTTTTCTTTGTCTCTCAGTCTCCTTTGTCTCTCCTCTCTGCCTCTGTCTCTCTCTATTCCTCTTTCTCTCTCGCTGTCTCTGTCTTTGTGTGTGTGTGTGTGTCTCTCTCTGTCTCTCTCCCTCTCTCTGCCTCTGTCCTTCGTCCTGTGTGTCTGTCTTGTATGCTGCATCCATGCTCACCACTTCCTGTGCGGCCCATTTCCCGCAACATGATCTTCTGAGCCTGCAGCTTAGAGGCCCGATTGGCCCTAGTTTTTCTGCCTCTAAGACCTTCCCACAGTTGTTTAGGAGGTGGATTGAGGGCACCAGAGGAGACCCTTTGACTGTCCTGCCTAATAAAATTGCAATGGGATATTTCAGGAACCAAGTAAGGCAAGTCAGGTGCTGTCTTTCGGCTCTGACGTCACAGGGAGGAACCTTTGTGCACGGACTGGTGTACCTGCTTCCCGATTTTCATGACACCACCCTGGCTACCACCGAATCACCTCCGAGCTCAGCAGACCCTGCCTCCCCCAGGCAGCTTTTTGTGAGAACAGTGGTGGCAGTGCAGGGAGGGAGGGCAGGCCCATGACACTTTAGGGGTGGCTTGGGGTCGTGGCCCTATGAAGGGAACTTCTTCCTCATTGTTTTCTGAAGGGGATTCTAGCACAACCCTCCCCACCACCCCGTTCTCAAACTTGTATTTAGGTGAGCATAAAGGTGGTTGTGATGACAACGTAAGTTGTCACTGCGTCAGGCCCACAGAGGTGAGGGGTTTGCGGGTAAGTGACCTTCCGAAAGCCATCAGATGCCCTGTACTCCACAGAAGACCTCTCCCCATAGTAGGGGAGAAGGGGACCCTGCAGCTGGGGATCCTGAGTTCCACATGCAAGGAAGCCTGGGGGAGATCTACACACCTGGGAGGGCATTAACTCTAATTACCACTGGGACTGTTTCTGCACATAACTATTCTACCTCCCTCCCCCCCAACCCCTCGTCCGCTTTATGAAGCTGTCTAACTTGGAGTCAACCCGGCTCCCATCCCCACCTCTCCAGATGCTCCAGCCTGTGATAAGGTGGACACACTCCCTGGGGGCATGGATGTGTGTGTGACAGGAAGGCCAGTGCTATGAGACTTGCCATGGTTTGGTCTGACATCATTCCAAGCAGATGATAATTATGTGTCTCCTTCCCTCTCCACTCCCCTCAACAAGACATCATGGAGTTATTTATAAACACGGGCCCCTGGGTGCACTTCTCACGGGGAGGACCGCGGCGACAACGGCGAAAGCGCACTCAAGATGCTAACGCGGAGGAAGCATAGCAACCCGGTGGTGGAGACCTGGAGGCGGGCTGGTCCTGTTCAAGGGGCGGAGCTGAGCCCAGGCCAGCTCCGCCCCGCCCAGCTGCCGTGGTGTGGGGGTGGAGGCTGCTCCGGTCGGCAGTTCGGCTTTCACAGATCTTCTAACTTGTGATAATATGCCCGCAGACACAGATTGTCTTGTGTGTCAAGGGCGGAGGCAGGAGATGAGCTGCTTTTTCCTCCCAGGAACTGGAAATAATTGAAAGTTGTTAGGGTCCAACATGCTGTCCCGAAAACACTATCATTACTTTCCTAATGACTATCTGTGTCTTTCAGGAGGCGATGAAGGCAGCTGAGAGGCGTCCGGCTCCTGGAGAGGATGGGGAAGTGGGAGGCTGGCAGCCTGTAATCTAGGCGGGGGGAGGGAGGGCTGAGGGTGCTCTGCTTGTGCCCCCCGCAGTGCATTCTGGCCTTGGGAATGGGGTCCCCAGTGTCCCTTTGGCCCCTTTGCCTGCGGAGTCACACTGAAACTGACAGAGCCACGCAGTTGGGACGCTGCAAATTCTTGCACCCTTGGTCTCCTGGTCCAAGTCCTGTTGGCTGTGCTGCATCATCCCTTCTTGTTCAATTCCCAGTGTCCTGTCCCGGTGTCTCCATCGTGGGACCACCGAACCATGGCTTCTGCCTCCCTCTGCGGCTACATTCTCCTTCTTACCCCTACAGCACATGGTTAAACCACACGTTCCTGCTCTGAACATGACGGGTGTCACCCACACTGCTGGGAGGGGGGCTCCCGTGGTCCCTGCCTCCAGACCGGGTCTTCGGAAGTACTCACGAACCATGCTGCCGCCTTTCCAGGTGACCCCACCAGTCCCTTCTCACCCTCCAGCCAACGCCCTTTCTTTTTTAAAGGTTGTTTTTGATTCACAAAAGTGACATGTGAGGACATGAGCACTGTAGCTTTATGACTTTCCCCGTAACCAACCTCCTCCGGTGTGGACCCTCCAGAACTTTCTGGGTGTTGCCTGGTGTTGTCTGCCTCTGGGTGCCAGCCGGGTATACCTTGTGTCGTGTGGTAAGGCTCCAGTACTAGGCCGTTTTTAATGTTTCCACACTCGAAAAGGAGGTCATAATGGTAACCTTTGAGTGGGTGGGCTTCCTGCAGCCCTCGTTCCACCCTTCACCACCCACGAAGCAGCAGCGTTCAGAGAGGAGAGGCCCGGGAAATGTCTTCTGTCCCTGTCTAGGAGCAAATGGCGCCAATGAGACCCTGAGCAGGAATGTTTGAGGAGGACACAGCTATTCCCAGGACCCCCCACCCCCACCCCAAGCCCTGCTCTGGCCTCCAGCTGTCCTCTCCTCTAGCTCCGAGGCGAAAGAACCGATCAAGGATGAGCCCTACCCCGGGCTCCAAGATCCGGTGAGGGCGACGCTTGGTCCAGCTACCCAGTCCCCTAGTGATTCCCGGGGGTCTGAGGCTACCGCAGTGCCTGTGACCTGATTCGTGTCGTGGATGCTGCGGTGGAAGAAATAATTCTTGCTGAGAATAGGCCACAATGCAGAGATGGGACGAGGGGTGAGAGTCACGAAAATGACCGGAATAGAAACAAAACAGCAGATCGCAGCCCAGGAGGTGTGGAGGAAGGGTAATGATACGAAACAGCTGGATTTGCTCTGATCCCGAGGACAGCCTCGGTCTTCGTCCTCGGGTCACCTGTGGGCAGGTGTGCCAACCAGGCACCTGCGAACGTCCAGGCGTAAGCCCATCTGCGTCCCGAGTCGACCCCGCGGGCAGATGGGTACACTGCCCGCAAATGGATTCTGCGGCGTGGAGGAAGGGGACATCTACCGAGGCGATGGGACGGTTGGGGGATCGGGCTCGCTGTGGGCATTGGAGCCCAGTCCGGTAGGGGCAGGGGCGGCCGCAGGGCCGTTGGGGACTCGCTGAGATCTCGGGAACAGACCCAGAGACTGGGAGGACTGTTTGCTTTACTCATCACCGAAGGACCCAGGCCCGCGGGATAGGAGGGAGCGAGAGTCTGACGCTGGGACCTCCCAGGCCACTCCCTAGCCAGGGACCCGCCCCGGCCCCACCCTACTTGCGGTTCCGCCCCTTGCCCTATCCCAGGCCCCGCCCAGGCTAGTAACCGCTTTGCTCCAGGTCCCTCTCAGCTCCCACTTACAGTCCCGCCCCGTCTCTGGCCCCGCCCCCACCCCACCCAGTGGCCCGCCCCCCCTAACCCGCCCCCGACCGGTGACTTGCCGGCCCAAGACCCCGCCTCCTGCCCTCCCCAACTTTTCGTACTGCCCCATCGCTATTGGCCTGGTTCAGCCCTCGCCTCCGCGACGCTGCTGGTTTCTTTCAGGAGAGATTCACAGGCTCTGATTGGTCGTTCACTCTCCGTTCCGCCGTTCCATTGGTCTGCGGCGCCCGCTTTCGCGGGGCTCAGCTCTTAGATGGGGCGGGGCCAGTGGCGGCGCGCAGCGCGGGATTGGTCAGCCGCACAGAGGGGGCGGGCTCGCGCCGCGCGCAGCGCCTCGGCTGGAGCGCTAGGAACCGCTACCGGCGCCTCAGTCGCCTCAATCGCCTCAGTCGTTTCAGTCTCTTCGGACTTCTCAGACTCAGTCTCTTCTGGCTCCTCCGCCATCGCCTGGATCACACCGTCCCCACTCCCGATCCCGGCCGGGCCTCCTGCGGGCTGGCCCGCGGACACGCTCTCGGTGAGTGAGTGGTCAAGGGCGGGGCTAGGGGCGGGGTCCACAGGTGGAGACGGGGTCCAGGCCGGGAGTCGGGGTCCAGTCCGGGGTCTGGGGCCTGGTGTCAATCTCGGGTCGTGTCCCGGTCGGGGTCCGGGCCGGGCGGCGGTCAGGAGGCCGTGGCCAGGCGGCGACCTCCGGCGGCCGCCAACTTTAGCCGCGGGCTTGCGGGCGGAGGCGCAGGTCTCGGGCTGACCGAGCCCCCGAGGGGCGGAAAGAGCGGAGGCCCCGCCCGCCCGGGCCAACTTGGGCGGCAGCTGCGACGCGGGTGGGCGGGTGGATCGGGCCCCGGTCACCCCCCCCTTCCCCGCGACCCTCGGAGTTAGCGCCCGGCCGGCCGCCTCTCTGAGGAGCCGGAGCGCGCCGGGGGCCGGGGGCCGGGGGCCCGGCGGGGGTGGGGGCGGGTGTTTGGGATTCGCGCGACGAGAAGCCGCGGGTCTCCCCTTCCCCCACTCCCTCCGAAGTTGTTGGCGAGACGCTGCCTCCGGTAACGGCTGGATGGCCTCGCTTGTGGGTGAACAGCTGCCACGATTTTGTTCTGGGCTTTATGAGGCTTAAGTTTCAGACGACTTAAACTTGCTCGCGTAGGACTGAGAAAGATCGTGGGGGCAGCAGCCCCGGCGCCCTGTGCTCGGGACGCGGGAGCTGCGGCGGACGCGCGGGTGCTGAGCGCCGTGCGGGGAGCCGGACCCTCGCGGTGCCCTTGGCGTCCTCTCCCTCGAACGTCGCAGATGCCCCCGTAGCCGAGGCGTCTGCGTCGCTCCGTGGACACTGTGTCAAAGCGGGGAGGCGGTGACCTGGGGGTTCGGGCACGTTCCTCTTTTCTGGTCACTGTATTTTATTTGGGGGTGGGCCAAAACGTGTTTCTTATTGTTCCCACAAGTGTTTTGCTCCGGAAGTGTTGTTCAGTAAAAGTTTATTTTTTCTTTCTGCCTGGTGGCTTTTCTGACTTTTCTCTTTCTGCTCCGAAGTATATTTCTCACACGACGCATTTAAAAGTGAATCAAAAATGAGATCTTGAATCTTGTGCGTAGGGTTGGTTATCTTCCTTCTGCCTCCTCTTCGGGGCAGCGTAGACTTCAGGGCCTGTTGCCCTGCGTGCGTGCAGCTGACAGAGCACTGCCTGGGTTCCTGAGGATTCATGGCGTGCGATTCTCTGAAAGGAGTGCTAGGGGCAGGCAGGCCTTGACCAGAGACCTTAGAGCCTGGCTGGGTAGTGCACAGACCCTCCAGTTCAAACTATTCCTCTGGCACAGGGATGAGTTGTCCCTTTTTTGTTCTTTGAACTTGGCTTAGATATGGGAACCAAAGAAGTGCCCAAGGGAGCTTCCCTACTGAAGACAACTGATTTCCAGGCTCCTCATGCCCAGAACAGCTCATAACTTTAAAAAAATGTCTCAGGGAGGCCCGTTTTGGTTCAGGAGACTGAAGATCGTTGCACTCTGGAGGGATTGTTGGCAAGATTCCAAAAGACCTCATTGATCTTCACACTGGAGGAGCTGGAGTAGAGTTGGGTGGTGTTTTCAGACTGGGAGATCCAGTGGAAACCAAGGGGTCTTCACTTACAAATGCAGTCACTGACCAGCGGAGGTCGGTCAGCTGATGTCCGGCCAACTGGTGTCGGACAACGAAGTACTGTTGTCTTTCCCTTGTCTGTAGATGCTGTTGTTTGTACAGTGCAGGTTCATTACACATGTTTTAAGATTTGCACAACTTTATGTATTTTCTTAGTTAATACTCAATATTATAAAGTTATAAAAAGGTTTGATGGTAAAAGGAGTCTTTATAACTGAAAAGGCTGGGTGTCCTGTTTAGAACTCAGGGCTTTGTGACTGATGATGCCATCGATGGTGCTGATTACTGGTGATATTGGACCTCAGAACATCACTTTTTCAGATGTTGTTATTAATACTCAGGTTTAGAGAAAATATACAGCTTTATGGTTACTTTTTTTGTATGAGAATATTTCAACACTTGTTCATTTTGTTAGATGTTTAAAAAGAAGCCATCTCTTTCCCTGTTGTTGTGGGGGCTCAAAGCATGCTGCATTTATATTTGCAAAAGTCCCATGAGGTTCTTGAAACAATCTAGCCATTCAAGACTGGATGCTGTGCTTTAGTTTCAACAATTTCAGTTCTTTGACCTGTAGCCAATTTGTGGACTCATAGCCACGTGTCAGTAACAAAGTCGTTCCTAATTTCTCAGAAATCCGGGGCTTTATTGTAAAAGTGATAAGTGAATCAGATTTTGGTAGGTAGAAGTTGTTCCCTTTGGTGAAGAAGGCTGGTCCTTTGGGCCATAACAAAGAAAAATACCTGCTTATGTATTAGAATGATCACGAAACTTAAACGTTAGGATGAATGCTATGTATTTTGGGCAGCTCTGATTTCTTAGTCCTGGTGACAAGGACTCTACAGGCAAGTGTGGGCCCACTGTCCATGGTGCTGAATATGTGTCATCTGATTTTTTCATCTTCAATTTTTCTTTCCAGTGTGAGAGTGGTTTTTGGATTACATTTTAAAATGAATTTCAGAATTCATACTATTAAGGAAAATTTCAAACAGGGTAATTTTATTGCATCTGAAAGGAAGTGTGCATTTTAAAAACTTAAGTCATATTATTGTCTTTTTTTGCAGTGGACAATTGTGCAGACTCAACAGTTTCATTCCCTTGCTCAGTTTCCTCCCCAGGTGGGAATTTTCTTGCTAGCTATGGACATCAAGTAGCATATCATTGAAACTAAATGAAACCATATTTGGTTAACAACCACCCTCTGAAGAATATACTTTTACTATAACATACACAGATATTTTTACATATAGGCAATTTGTTTTTCCCTAAACAGTGTCGATTGTAGCGTCCCTCACACTCACTGGCATTGTGCGTCCCACCCTTCCTGGAGCAGGACCAGAGCTCTCTGATTATGTGGTGGGACTGTTGGGCAGTTTCCATGCATCCTGCTGTGTTGGAGCAACATCTACACTCTCTTCTATAATTTTGAGAACATCTTTGTAAATCATTTAGAGAAATCCTTTATTTCTCTTGAGGTTAATTTTACCTGTTCCTTTAGAATTGCCCCACAGGTTAGCAATAGAAAATAATGGGTGTTACTTGTGGTACTGAGTTTCTTCCACACGATAGTAAATTGTGCATCAAACTAAACATTGGATTGTTCAATTGTTTTTGTTATGAGCATTTTAACTAGTTCTTTGGCCCTATTGGTTGTGTACTTAACCCAGGTTACTCTTTGCATCTGTTTTGTTGATGGAAATCCAGCAGCTTTCTTCTGCCTCCTCCAAGCTTCAGAAATACTCTTTGAGTGCCCACTCTTTGCCAGGCTCTGTGATATCACCTGGGAACCCACAGGGAAATTAGACAGAGTTCTTAATCATTGAAGGACTCGCTACTTTGGATGAGGAAAAGACATGTAAACAGATGGTTGCAGGGGGCTATGCTCGGGGCTGCAATTGGGATATACAGAAAGTTAGGTTATTGTATTGAAAGAGGGGTGATTCATTTAGGCTAGCAATCAGAGAAGGCATCAAAGAGGACATAGCCTTTGGGCTGAGCTCCGGAGGATGAATTGTAATTTTTGGGCTTGGATGGGTATAAATTCAAAAAAGACAAGAAGATTGGTGTAATGGGAGAACAGGGTATGTGGTAGTGCGGAGGCTGGAGGGGTGGGGGGTATTTTGAAAGGGTTGGGACTCCACTAGAGGTGTGTGTGTAGGGGGAGAGTTGAGAAGAGATTGTGTGGCAGGTAGAATAATGGCCTTCTAAAGCTGAGTACATCCTAATCTACAGAACCTGTGAATCTGTTATATTGCTTGGCAAAGAGGATTTAAGGTAGCAGATGGAATGAGGTGGTGGTTAATCAGCTAATTTTATTTTATTTTTTAAAAGATTTTATGTACTTATTTTCAGAGACAGAAGCGGGTGGGGAAAGAGAGGGAGAGAAACATCAATGTGCCAGAGAAACATCAATTGATTGAGAGATGTGCAAGAGATGTGTGAGAGAAACACTTATTGGCTGCCTCTCGCACACCTCCAACTGGGGACCTGGCCTACAACCCAGGTATGTGCCCTGACTGGAAATCGAACCGTAGACCCTTCTGTTCACAGGCGGGAAGCTCAACCCACTGAGCCACACCAGCCTGGGCTATCAGCTGATTTTAAAATAAGGATATTATCTTGTATTACCCTGGTGGGCCCAAAGTAATCACAAGGGTCCTTAAATGTGCAAGAAGTAGGCATAGGAGTCAGTGTCATAGTGATGTGAAATGAGGAAAATTACCCATCATTTCTGGCTTTGAAAATAGAAGGGGTCACGGGCCAAAGAATGCAGGGAAAGCTGGAAAAGGCAAGAAAATGGATTCTTTCCCAGAACCTCCAGAAAGGAACACAGCCCTGCTTACTCCTTGATTCTTGCTTATTGAGAACCATGTCTGACTTTGGATCTGATTTCCAGAACTGTAAGGTAATTCATTTGTCTTGTGTTAAGCCACTAAATTTATGGAAATTTGTTAAAGCAGCCACAGGAAACTGATACAAGTTGGGATTCTGCTCTAGGAAGTTTTAGCTGGTTAAGTTTAAGGAGGAAATAATATAGTCAGATTGGCTGTAGAAGATAAACTGATTAGCTGTTTTGGAGAGAAGGTTGCCCCAGGTAAGCATGGCATCTGATATTATCTTAACTGGCCTGTGTCCCACTTGAAGTCTTTCTCCTAGCAGGCTGTTCAGTCTCCCCCAACCCTCGGTTAATTCCATGTCCCACTGGCCTACCTTTCCTCTGTTCTAGACACTGAGGAGAGAGTGGACCTGGTATTCATCTGTAAGTGGGATTGTGGGGTCATAGGGTAGGTCCAGTTCCAACCTCAGAGCTGTTGTTAAAATACTTTTCAAGGATTTATTTCTTCACATCCTTGCTTTATATATTCAGATGTTTTAGTTGTTGTCAGTCTGGTAGATATGAAATATCTCACTGTTTTAATATGACTTTCCTTGATTACTAGTGCATTTGGGAACTTCTTATCTATTTAGGTTTCTTCTTCTCTAAATTGTATTCACATATTGTTTGTCCGTTTGTTGCTTGGGTTGTCCTTATATAGCTTTTTAGAAGTTCTTTATATATTCTGGATTCTATTTGTGCCCTATTTTTATCCTTTTAAAATGCTGTTTTGATGAACAGATATTTAATTTTAATATAGTCAAACTTATCAATATTTTCCTTATGGTTTGTGGTTATTAAGTCTTATTTAAGATATTCTTTGTTACCACAAGGTTATAAGATAGCCTTGTCTTTAAAATTTTTTTTGAATATTTCCTTTTAATATTCTTTTTTGAACTTATTTTTGCATGAGATAGAAACATAATTTTAGAATTACATAAATTTAGAAAAACATAATTTTTCTAGTAATATTTAGTGAGTGCCATCCTTTCCCCAGCAGTTCTACCTTGGAATATATCAGATTTCACTAATGTGTAGCTGTTTCAGATTTGTTCATGTAAATAATAATTTTTATTTCTTTCTTCCTAGTCTTTAAATATTTTATTATTTGTCTTATTCCCTTTGTTTGGATCACTAGGCAGAGTTGTGATAAGACTATCCTAATATTGTTTTTAACTTAAAGGGAATTTTTTTAAAGCTTAATTGTGAAGTGTGCTGGGTTTTTTTTGTAGATTCCTTTTATTAGGTTAAAGTTGGTCTCTTCTACTAATAGTTGGTAAAATGGTTTCTAAAATCATTACTAGATTTTGAATTTTATCAAATGGCTTTCTGCACCTGTGTAGATGATATTATGTTTTTTCTTTAAACTGACTGAGATGAAGTATTTTTATCTTTTAATTTCAAACCATCATTGATTTCTTGGGATAAACTATACATTGTCATGATGTACTACATTTAATAATTATTATGGGATCCAATATGGTAATATTTCACTCAGGATTTGGGTACATATGCTCATTAGAAGTATTAACCAATAATAATTATTTCTTGTATTACTCTTTTTCAGATTTAGTATCAAGGTGATGCTTCATTATCTCTGTAATTATTCCTGAGAAGAAGGGATTTTTTTCCCCCTGGAAGTTTGGCAAATTGCTTCTTAAATGTCCTAGATCTGGGCCCTTTTAGAGCGTGGAGACTCTTGCACCAGCAAGTATTTAAAGGGTTGCTGGTTCATTCTGCTCACATTTTATTGGCCGGAAGGAGTCATTTTGGCCACACCTAGATTAAAATGGGGTAGGGAAGAGGAGTCTTCCATGTCCTGGAATTTTAGTACAACTGGGTATTAGTAATATTTACCACACTGTGGAGGCTAATTGATGTCAGTGCCACAGAGTCAGCCAAAAGTCACACGGTGTGCCTAAGTCTTGATGGAAGGTATTGCAAGTGTGTTGTTCATCAAGGGCCCAACTAGAATGTGAAGTTAGGATATCATTTTGGTTTGTGTTCCTACTTACTCTCTCCAGAACCTACCTTGGAATGCCTGCTTTCTACTTCTTAATGCAGAGGAGATGTCTCCCTTTCTCATTCCTTCCCATTGATCTAAATCTTAACCATTCTTCAAGGCTGGCACAGGACCTGCTGAAATTAATTCTCTGTGTTAACTCTGACCTATGGTGAACTCTCCCTTCAATTCTTACAGTGCTCTACTGCCTCAGCAGTGTAGAGAGCAAGGTTCCATTGTGTTTAGGGGTGGCTGATTGATGAGAAGAGTCTTCAGATGCAAGCATAAGCTTCCTTTCTTTGCTTGGGCTCTGCAGTGGGAGGCAAGACATAGTGGACAGGCTCTGTGAAGATGGCCCCACCGTGATCCCCACCTCTTAGTATTCATGCCCTTGTGTTATCCACTCCCATTGAAGTGGGACCTGTGACTTCTAATAGAATATGGCAGAAGTGATGACATGTCACTTCCATGATTATGTTACATTATATGCAACTTTATCTTGCTAGAAACTTATTTAGAGACTTGTTTGCTGAATTGCGTAAGTGGCTATGTTGGGGAAGCCCACATGCCACGAACTGGAGGTGGCATCCAGGAGCTGAAGACGGCATGTAGGGACAGCCAGTAGGGAGTGGGGGTCTTCAGTCTTACAGCAAGTAAACAAAATCTGCCAATAACTTGAGTGAGTTTAGAAGTGGATTCTCCTGCAATTGAGCCTTCAGATGAGAACATGGCCTGGCCGACAGCTTGATTCAGCCTTGTGAAACCCTAAGCAGAGAACTCAGTTCAGCCTTCTCAGTCTTCTGAACCACAGAAACTGAGGTAATAAATGTGTATTGTTTTAACTTGCTAAATTTGTTATTCATCTATAGAAAACTAATGTGTCAGATCTTACCCTCACTAGAAGTGGGTCTGGGTTGATGAAGAGTATTTGAACTTATTTGAGCAAGTCAGTTTTTCATTATTTTTAAAAATGTTTTTTCTATTTATAAAATTAATGCAAATGTTTTGTGTAGAAAAATTGGAGCAAGTGGAAAGTATAAAGAACAAAATGAACTTTATCTATAATATTAGCACACAAAGATAGCTAATACTTTTTTATACTTTTTTTTTTTTTTTTTTTTTTTTT
>CM052539.1:183505351-183536652 GCA_028533065.1 Trachops cirrhosus | reverse complement strand
TTGTCCGACTTCCATAAACTTCAATTTTCTGTCAGTTCTGGTTGTTATTTTGTTTCTATATCTTTGTTGTCCCTATCTTGGTTGTGCGAGGAGGCACAGTGCGTCTACCTATGCCTCCATCTTGGCCGGAAGTCCCTTTTTTATACTTTTATGTATATATGGTATGCATATCCTAAAAATTGGCATTCATTCCATAATGTGTTTTATGAACAACTTTTTGCCTTTGTACTAGGTAGTGAGCATTCCCTGTATCATATCATATTCTTTTAAAATATGATTTTGAATGGCTGTATACTATTCCAGTGGGTGTCCCCGTTGATTGAACCACTGCCCTATAGCTGGACATTTATGCTGCTTTGAAACATTTACCATCATAAATAATGCTTTGATAAATATTCTATACAAAAATCATTGTGTGTATCACCTATTATTTCTGAAGGATACATTTCTAAAGGCAGAATTATTAGGTCAGAGCTTGTAGATGTTTTTAAGCCTTTTGATACCTAACCATTCAGCTTTCATCGTCTCTAAAAAACAATACAAAACTCAAACGTCTGTTTCTGTAATTCACCAGGTTGGGATAGGACAGAACTATTGATTTTTGAGCATTTAGGTTTCTGTTTTCTTAACCCTGTTTGCAAAGTGCTTTTAAATTATTCATTAAAGTGCAGTATGGATTCTATTTATAGACATGTTTGTGTATGAGATTGCTCCCTTAATGTCTGGGCAAAAAGCCTATGAATTGCTATTATCACATCCCTATCTTTGTAAATCCTTTTCCACTCCTATCCACTTTTTCTTTGTTCTCAACCAAATAGGGACACTGAGACACGTAAGGTCTTGTAACCTGTGATTACTCAAATGAAATGGCCGCTCAGTGGCTAGCCCTTGTTCTTCTCTTCTTGCCATTCTTAAGTAGTTGACGTCATAAAGATTAGAGATCAGAATATTATTAATTCAAAAATGTATTTATGTTTCATAGAACAATGAGTGCTTATTTAGAAAATTTCTAAAGTAAAGATTATCATAAAACAATAAAAATCTTTAATTCTATCATCGACAGATGACCACTGTATCATATAACTAACTTGTTCATGTTAGCTTATTCCTGTAATATATTGATTAGATTCGAATGACTGATACTTTGTTTGGGCTTTTTGCATACAGGTCTGTGAGTGAAATTGGCACATAATTTCCCTTTCTTGTAACTGTTCTCTCTCTAATTAGAGATGAATACTTAATTTATTAATTTGCAGCTTTTCTCTTTTATTAAAATGTGCATTTAAGGTGAAACATTTCCTTATAAATAATGCTTTAAGTGCATTATACAGAGTTTGATTTGACGTTTTTCATTATTGTTTATGCTATACACTGAATTGTACCCCACCCCCCAAAGTCATATGTTGAAGCCCCAAGGTTCAGATGAGGTCATGAGTGTGAGGTCCTTATGATGGGGTAGTGAGTGCTTTATAAGAAGAAAGTAGAGAGCTTGCTTCCTCCCTCTCTCCATGCCATGTAAGGATGCAGCAAGAAGGCAGCCATCTGCAAGCCAGGAAGGGGGCCCCTTACCAGCCCCTGACAATGCTGGCACTCTGATCTTGGTCTTCCAAGCCTCCAGAACTTCAGGAAATAAATGTCTATTATTTTAGCTGCCTGTGATATCTTGTTATAGCAGCCCAAGTAGACCGCAACTATCGCTTAGTTTTTAATTTATTATGAATTTTTCTTTGATTTGTAGGTCTTTTAGAAGAATATTTTTAAATTTCTATTTTTTTAAGAAATTAGAAAACTAATTTCTTAGTTTTTTCTATCTCTTAGTTTTTAATTTATTATGAATTTTTCTTTGATTTGTAGGTCATTTAGAAGAATATTTTTAAATTTCCAAACATGCGTACTTTCTATTTTCTTATTTTATTCTTCCCCAGCATGATGGCATTGCCCAAATGTCTTGTTCCTTATGATTTTAATGCTTTGAAACTTGCTAATATGCCTTATACCCAATATGGACTATAAGTTTTCTCAAATGTTCCTGTGTGCTTGAAAAGAATTAGGTTCAATGTTATATATTATCAGCTAACTTGATAAGCATGTTACTCACATCTCCTGTTTTTCTTACTCATATATAATTTTTTGGTCTGGTTTTTACATCCATTACTAAGATAATTACACAGTTTCATTATGATATGAATTTGTCTTAATTCTCTCTGTAGTTCTGTCAGTTTTTATTGTATTTATAAACTTTGAGACCATGTTTTTAGTGGCATGCAAATTTAAAATTGTTTTATCTTCTAGATGAATTGAGATTTTAATTATTATGAGTATTTCTTTTTATCTCTAGTAATAAATCTTTGCCTTTGTGGTATAACATGTCTGATGTTAATATAACCATTCCAGATTTCTTTAGGCTCATATTTGCATGATGTCTTTGTTTTTTATCATTTTACTTCCAACCATATTCTTATACTTTAGATATGTCTCTTGCAAAGATTATGCAATTAGACTGTTTTTCATCCAGTCAGATACCTTTGTCTTTTAATTGGAACATTCAACTCATTTACATTGAATGTAATTACTGATCTAGTTGAGTTTAAATTCACAATTGTATTACATACAGGAGTGGGCAAAAGTAGGTTTATAGTTGTGCATACACAAAATAGTTTATTCTTATATTATTTATTTGTACTGTATTATAACTGTAAACCTACCTTTGCCCACCCCTGTATTTATCGTGTTCTACATTTTGTGTTTATTTTTGTCTCTTTTCTGGTATTATTTTAAATTAGTACCATGATTTAAAAAAATCATTCTACTTTTCCTCTCTCTAGTACATTGGAGATTATAGTGTATTTTTCTTTTTTTTTTTTTTTGTGGTTACCATCTAAATTAGATAATGTGTTACTAATGTCTTCAGATAATGCAGTTATACCTTCCTACTGGGCCATGCAGAGATCATAGTTTCTTAGAATACTTGAACTCCATTCACCCCCTCCAGATTTATATATGCTTGTTGTGTATTTTAATTCTCTGTCCCCTTCTTAAACTCCAGTAAATGATATTAGTATTAACTATTTTATTTCACATGCTGTCAGTGTTCATTTAGATTTATTCACATACTTACTCATGTTTTACTTTTCATTGTTCTCTCTGACATTTCTGACCTTCACTCTGGGGTCCTTTCCCTTTTGCCTGAAGAACCTTCTCTGGACATCCCTTCATTTCAGGTTAACTGCTGATAGACACTCACTATTTTTTTCTAAAAATATTTTGATTTTACTTTTATTCTTTTTAAAATTCTTTCAATTTACTTAATTTTTTTAATATAATTTACATGCCATAAAATTTACCCTTTAAAAAAGTTTATGATTTAGTGTTTTTGGTATTATCACAAGGTTGTGCAACCATCACTACCTAATTCAAGGACATTTTTATTACCTTAAAAATAAATCTCATACTTTTAATAGTAAGTCCCCATTCTTCCCTTCCTCCAGGCCTGGCAAGCATTAATCTACTTTCTATCTCTTAGAATCTGCCTATTATGGACACTTTATATGAATGGAATCATAAATATGAATGGAATCATAAATATCCCTTAGTATAAAATTTTCATGATTCACTGATGTTATAGCATGTGTCAGTACTTCATTCTTTTTCATGGGTGAATGATATTCCATGGTATGGGTATATCACATTTTATCTGTGTATCAGTAGGAAGACGTTTGGATTGTTTCCACTTTTTTTTTTTTACTGTTATGAATAATGTGCCATGAAAAGTCATGTATAAGCTTTTTAAAAAAATCCTCACCTAAGGATATATTTACTGATTTTAGAAAAGGAGGAGGGGAGTGGGAGAAGGGGGGGAGAGAGAGAGACACACACACACACACACACACACACACACACACACACACGCATCGATATGAGAGAGAAGCATTGATAGATTGCCTCCCATATGCACTCCAACCAGGGATTGAACTGACTGGCATTGTAGTATGTGCCCTGTCCGGGGACTGAACACTCCACTTTTTGGTGTATGGGACAACACTCTAGACAACTGAGCCGCTTCGCCAAGGCAGTGATGTAGAAGGTTTTTTTTTCCAGGAGATTTTCTGCTCTTTTTATTCAAGGCATAGATTTAGAAACTCTACTTTGATTATATGCATGTTATATAAGACATTTTTTAACTATTTGACCTTAGAATGATAATTTATTATTATTTTTAATTATAAAATTACTTTAATGTTTTTCTTTTGTTGAAGTAGAATAAGTTTCTTTTTTTATTGTTGTTCAAGTACAGTTTTCTGCCTTTTCCCCCCACCCCTCCTGACCACCCCAGCCCTCCCTGCCACCCTCCCCCATTTCCACCCCCCTTGTTGTTGTTCATATGTCCTTTATAATTGTTCCTGTAACCTTTCACCCTTGATTTTTATGTATGGTATGAAAGAGGAGTTTTACTTTATTCTTCTGCATATGGCTATCCAGTTGTCCTAGCACCATTTTTTGAAAAGACCATTTCTTCACTGAATGGTTTTAGCATCTCTGTTGAAAATCAAATGACCGTAAAATATGGGTTTATTTCTGGACTCTCAGTTCTATTCCATTGATCTGTACATCTCTCTTTATGACAGAACCCCATAGTCTTGATTAATGGAGCTTTGTGTTAAGTTTTAAAATTGGTAAGTGTGGGTCCTTCATCTTTGTTCTTATTTAAGGTTGTTTTGGCTATTCCTGGTTACTTGAATTTTCATATTAATTTTAGGATTAGCTTGTCAATTTCTGCATGAAAGGGATATTTGATAGGGATTGTGCTGAGTGGGTAGACCAATTTGGGAGAATTGGCATTTTAACAATATTAAGTTTTCTAATCCATTAGCATGGAATTTGTTAGCTCTAATAGTTTTTTAGTGGATTACTGAGGATTTCTATGTCATGTATAAGATTATGTCATTTGCATATATGGGCAATTTTACTTCTTCCTTTCTAATCTGGATAACTGTTATTCTTATTTCTTGTGTAATTTCCATGCTTTTGACCTCTAGTATAACGTTGAATTGTTCTGGCAAGGGTGGACATCCTTATCTTGTTCCTAATCTTAAGGGGAAGCTTTCAGTCTTTCACCATTATGTATGTTGTTAGCTGTGGGTTTTTGTAAATGGCCTTTATTAGGTTGAGGAAATACCTTTCAATTTTTATTTCATTGAGTATTTTTCTCACAAAAGGGTGTTTTTGTGGTCAGATTCTTTTTCTGCATCTATTGAGATGAACATGTGGTTTTGTCCTTTATTTCATTAATATCTTGCATTACATTGACTGATTTTTGTATGTGGAACCAACCTTGCATTCCTTGGATATAAATCCCAGTTGGTCATGGTGAATAATCCTTTTTATATGTTGTTGGATTCAGTTTCTTAGTGTTTTATTGAGGGTTTTTGCATCTGTATTCTCAAGACATATTACTCTACAGTTTTTTTTTCTTGTGATATCTTTGAATGATTTTGATATGAGGATAATACGGGCCTTAAATAAATAGGGAAGTATCCTTTCATTTTTCTTCAATTTTTGGGAAGAATCTGTGCACGATAATGTTAATTCTTCATAAATGTTTCATAGAATTCACTAGTGAAACCATCTAGTCCTGGACTTTTCCTTGTGGAAGACTTTCAGTTACTAACTCAATGTCTATTTATTTTAGGTATATTGAAATTTTTTATTTCTTATTGACTTATTTTTGAGTTTGTGTCTTTCTAGTAATTAGTCCTTTTTACCTAGGTTATCTAATTTTTTGGCAAACAATTGTTCATAATATTTATTTATAATCTTTTTTATTTTTGTAATGTTGGTAGTTCTGATTTTAGTAATTTAAGTCTTCTATCTCTTTTTTGTGGTCAATCTAGATAAAGATTGTCCACAGTTTTGGTGATATTTTCCAAGAATCACCATTTGGTTTCATTTTTTTCTCTCTTGTTTCCTATTTCCTGTTTCATTTACTTTTGCTCTAATATTTGTTTTTTCCTTTCTTTTTTTAGCTTTGGGTTTAGTATGTTCTTTTTTAATTTTTTAAGGTGGATGTTTGGGCTATTAATTTGAGATATTTGCTCCTTTTTAATATTGGTATCTCAGGTATAACTTTTTCTAATCACTGCTTTTGCTGCCTCTTATCAGTTTTGGTATGTTGTGTTGTCATTTTCAGTCAGCTGAACATATTTCATAATTTTCCTTGTGATTTCTTCGATTGCTTGGGTATTTAGAATTGTGTTGTTTAATTTCCACAAACTTGTGAGTTTCTGTTTTTGGCCTCAATTTCTTTCTCTTGCTGTCAGAACAAAACTAGTGTGATTTCAGTTCTTTTAAATTTTGAGACTTGTTTTTCTGGCTTAACATTTGGTCTCTCCTGAAGAATGTTCCGTGTATAGTTTAAAATAATGTATTTTTATTTTTTAAATTGTTTAATAGGGCTGTTAAAATCTTTTTTTTCCTTCCCAATCTTCTGTCTTGTTGTTCAGTCCTGTACTAAAAATAGTATATTGAAATCTCCAACTATTATTGTTGAATTGTCTAATTCTCTCTTCATTTCTGTTAATTTTTTTTTGTTTCATGCATTCTGGGGCTTAGCTGTTGGATACATGTGTATATAATTTTTATATATTGTCTTGAGTAACAGTTTTTGTTTTTAAGACCATTTTGTCTGACGTAAGTATAGCCAGTACAGCTCTCTTACATTTTGTTATTTATTTATTCATTGATTTTCGGAGAGAGGAGAAGGGAGGGAGAAAGACAGGGAGAGAAACATGCATGAGCAAGAGAAACAATTGCCTCTCCCATACCCCAAGCTGGGGACCTGGCCAGCAACCCAGGCATGTGCCTTGACAGATAATTGAATCGGTGACCTTTCGGAGGTTCGAAGGCCAGCACTGAGTCCACTGAGCCACACCAGCTAGGGCCTGTTTACATTTTATATATTTTTTTCAGTCTTTCATTTTCAATCTATTCATGTCTTTGAATTTAAGAGTGTACTTGTATACTGCATATAATTGAATCATGTTTTTAAAATAATACAGTAGTTTCTGCTTTTAAATTGGAATGCTTAATCCATTTACATTTATTGCAATCCTAATAAGGTGGGATTTATTCCTGCTATTTTGCTGTTTGTTTTTTATATGTCATGTCCATTTAATTTTGTATTCTTCATTACTGCCCTCTTTTGTGTTAAGTAGATAGTTTCTAGTGTGCATTTTGAATTACATTGCCATTTATTTTACTATTTATTTTTTGTTATTTTCTCAGGGGTTGCCTGGGGCTTCTTACTATCAACAACTTATAAGAATTTAGTTTGGATTCATACCAATTTAAGTTCAATAATATATAAAACTTTGCTTCTGTATATCTAATTACCCCCTTCTCCTTTGTGCTACTATTGTCTTACAAAGCACATCTTTACACATTCTGTGCACATCAACTCAGACTTACAAATATTGTCTCTTACACTTATCTCTTATTCCAGATAGGAGAAAATAGTTGCAAACAAACATTACATTTATATTGTCTTTTATAATTACTTTTGCAATTACCTTTACTGGTGTTCTTTATTTCTTTACTTGGATTTGAGGTACTAGCTAGCATTCTTTCATTTTGACCTAAAGGCATCCATTTAGTATTTCCTGTGGGGCAGGTTTTCTAGTAACATAATCTGTCAATTTTTGTTATCTGAAAACGTTTCAATTTCTTTTTCCTCCCCACCCCTTGCTTTTGAAGGAGATAGAAGTTTTGCTGGATATAGACATCTTGACAGTCTTTTCTTTTATAATTTTTACCTCTTTAAATATTGTTATATCCCTTTCTCTAGTCCTGAGAATTTAATTATGCATAAGTTGGTATGCTTGATGGTGTCCCACAGGTCTATGAGGCTCTGACTTTTCTTTTTCCTTTTCTTGTAAGGAAGAGTTTATTCAAGACAAGTACTACAGTTGGGTTTTGTAGTAAGGGAGAGAGGTTGGGCTCAACTCATGCATGCCCTGTTCATTTTTCTTCCTACTTTTAAATTTTTGTTCTTCAGACTAGAAAATTTCAGTTAACCTGTCTTCCAGTTCACCAATTCTTTCTTGTCTGCTCAAATTTGCTGTTGAATCCTCTTAATGAATTTGTCATTTCAGTTATTGTACTTTTTAGCTCCAGGATTTTTGTTGGGGGTTCTTTTTATAATTTCCATTTCTATGAGTAGTTTCTATGTGATAAGATATTATTGCCGTATTTTCCTTTAATCCTTTGGATATGGTTTCCTTTAGTTCTTTGAACATATTTAAAATAGGTTATATATAGTCTTTATCTTGTAAAGCCATTATTAGAGCTTCCTCAGAACACTTTTCATTGATTGCTTTTTCCCTGTGTATGGGTTATACTCACTTATTTTTGTGTGTGTCTCATAATGATTTGTTGAAAACTGAACATTTGGATAATGTCATGGCAGTTCTGAAAATATAGTTCTCCACTCTCCCATGGGATTTTTTTTTCCTGCTTGTTGTAGTAGATTTTGTTTAGTTACTTTCCTGAACTAACTCTGTAAAGTCTGCATTCTTTGTCATGTGTTTCCACTGAAGTCTCGGATAGGCTAGCCTAGTGGTCAGTTAATGACTGGACAGAGATTTCCTTAAATGACAGGAAGCAATACATTTTCTAGTGTTTCCCAATGGACTGTGTGTGTATATATTGGGGCACGCTTCAACATTTAACCAGGCAGTTGACGACTCTGTCTTAGTCTTCACTTCCTGCTTGTGCAGAGCCTCAAAGTCAGCCCAAAGTCAGTCTTAGGTCTTTCCTGGGCATTCATACAGCCTTGTGTATGTATACAGCTTTACATATACATGTGGCCTTCTAGATTCCCAGGAATATATTGGAGTTTTAAAAATCCCCTATGGACATCTTATTCCCCAGCTTTTCCTTTTAAGCTTTTGGGTTAATGTATTACTTAATGCAACTGGTGTCCACTGTCTCAGTGGTTAAGCAATTGCTTCTGTTTTGATGTACACCTCTGAGCAAAATGCTTTTGGCACTGGGCTAGCTCTGACTCAGGTCAAATAAAAACAGCCTTGCAAGTAGAACCTATTAGTCATGTCAGAAAATGACAATTCTCTGGGAATAGGCTTTGCAAGAATTCTAACCCTATTCTGTCCCCTTCTGTGGCTGCTAGACAGTTGGTTTTCTTTTAAAAAAAATTATTTGTTTGTTTATTTTTTTAGAGGTAGGGGATGGGGAGGAGAAAAAAAAGAGAGAGAGAGAGAGACATCCTTTGGGTGCTTCTGGCATGCACTCTGACTGGGGACTGAACGTGCAAGCCAGTCATGTGCCCTGACCAGGAATCAAACCGGTGACATTTTGCTTTGTGGGACTCACCCAACCAACTGAGCCTCACTGGTCAATGCCACACTGCTGGTTTTCACTATGATTACAGGCTTTTGGTTTTCAAGAGTGTTATAAAGTTGAGGTGGCATTGGCGCACGGTGAGGGGAGTGAATAGTAGTAGAACAAGTTCAAACACCGCAGATTTGTTCTTATGGAGATTCAACCATGTTTATTTAACAAATGCTCCCTAGATTGCTGCAAGCCTTTGGTTAAATTCCCAGGTATCTGAAAAAAATTGAGTCTGACAATTTTTGCTCTATTTTTCATTGCCTTTGTGGAAGGGGAAATTTTTGGAGGTTGTTACTTTGCTATTTTCACTGACATCACCCTCTCACCTTTATTTTTAAGATTTTTTTCCTGTATATTGAGTTTTATGTTGGCATTATTTTATTTCAACACATTGGAGATATCTTTCCACAGTGTCTGGCTTTTATTTTTCCTGTACAGAATTCAGTAGTCAATATACCTGCTGTTCCTCTGGAGGTAATCTGTGTGTTTCCTATTGCTTTTAAAAGATTTTGTCATTGTCCTTAGGTTTCTGTAGTTTCACTAGGTTCCATGCATCCCTCCCTAAGGTATATTGGCTTTTTGTATTGATGGCCTAATATCTTTTATAACCCTGGAAAATATGATGCCATTATCTTAAGATATCACTTCAGCCTCATCTTCTCTCTTCTTGCAGGATGCTTATTAACTGTGTTAGATCTCTAGCCATATAGTCTCATACCATCTCTGTTGTATTTTCCAGATTTTGGTCCCTCCATGCTTTAGTTGGAATATTTTCTTCTGACCTAGTTTCCAGTTCACCAGGTCTCCCTTCAGTTGCACCTAATCTGCTTTGAAACCTGTTCATGGTATTTTTACTTTTCAGTTCTAGATTTTTTAAAAATTGAAAGCTATGTTACTTTTTATAGCTTCTAATGTTTCATATTTTTGAACATAGCAAGTGTAGTGTATTTTGTTAGTTTTTAAAATCACAGTAAAATACATTTAACATTTTAACTATTTTAAAACATACAGGTTAGTGGTATTATTGTGCAGCCATCACCACCATCATCTCCATAGCTCTCTCATCTTATAAAACTGAAACCCTATACCTATTAAACAATAATTCCCCATCCCCTTTTTCTCCAGCCCCTGAAAACCATCATTTTACTTTTTGTCTTGATGATTTTGACTCTTCTAAGCACCTCATGTATGTGAAATTATATGGTATTTGTCTTTTTGTGACTGGCTTATTTCACTTAGCATAATGTCTTCAAGGTTCATTTGTGTCATAGCATATGTCAGAATTTCCTTCCTTTTTATTTCTGAATAATATTCCATTATATTAATATGCTACAATTTGCTTATCCATTCATCCATCAATGAACACTTGGGTTGCTTCCATGTTTTAGCCATTGTGAATAATGCTGCTATGAATATGTGTGTACAAGTACCAATTAAATACCTCAGTTTTCAATTCTTTTGGGTATATTTCCAGAAGTGGAATTGTTGGATCATATGGTAATTTTATATTTAATTTTTTAAGGAACTGCCATATTCTTTTCCATACATCACAGTGTTTTTTATTGTGGTAAAACATATATAACATAAAGTTTACCATTTTAAGTGTACACTTTTTAAGTGTACATTTCTTTGGTATTAAGTATATTCATATCATTGTGTAACCATCACCATCATCCATCTCCAGAGCTTTATCTTGCAAAATTGAAACTGTCCCCATTAAACAATAATTCCCTCTCCTGGTCCCCTGGCACTCACCATCCTACTTTCTGTCTTTATGAATATGACTACTCTGGGAACCTCTTACAAGTGATGATTCATATAGTATTTGTCCTTTTGTGACTGATTTGTTTCATTTAGCATAATGTCCTCAAAGTTCTTCCATGTTGTAGCATGCATCAGAATTTCTTTTTAAAAAAATGCTGATTTATATTCCATTGTATGTATAGAACACGTTTTGCTTATCCATTCATCTGCTTATGGACATTTGGTTGCTTCTACCTTTTGGCTATTGTGAATAATGCTGCTATGAACATGGTTGTACAAATATCTGTTTGAGTTTCTGCTTTCACTTTTTTGGAGGCATGTACTCAGGATTGGAATTGCTGGATCACATGGTAATTCTGTGTTTAATTTTTTGAGGAACTACCATACCATTTTCTACTACAGTGGTATCATTTTACATTCCCATCAACAATGTACACAGATTCCAGTTGCTCTGCATCCTCGCCAACACTTTTATTTCCTAATGGGTATGAAGTGATATTTCATTATTGATTAGCATCCCTTATGTTGTGCATTTTATGTGTTTATTGGCCATTGATATATCTTCTTTAGAGAAATGTCTATTCAAGTCTTTTGTCCATTTAAATAAATGGAGTTGTTTGTTTTTGTGTTATTGCAAGTGTTTTTTTGATAGCCTACATTGGATAATTCTAACTTCTCATGTCTTTGTGAATCTGTTTTTGTTATTTGTGACTTCTGTTCCTTGCTCATGATTTCTTACTTCTTTGCAAGTGCTAGACATTGTATTTGCAGAATTATTTTGAGGAATAATTTGAGACCTAGGGTGATTGTCTCTGTCTTGCTATTCAGGGTATCTAAAGGCATGGCTGTGGATGGGAGAGAAACCCTATAATCTAATTTGTGTGTACAGCTGTGCCCTTCCTTTAATCGAGGAGTCATTCTGGGCTTTTGCTTCTCAGAATATTTTCAGCCTTACATTATACTTCTGGGGAGCTGAAGGGGTAGCTTTTCCCACTAGGCGAGCCCCATGTTTCTGGACTGTTTCTAGATACTGTGCTGTTTCTCTCAAGTAGGCCAATTTTGCCTACCCTCATCCCTTTCTCTGATGCCCCGTTAGGCAGTCACCCAGACTGCCTGCACTCTCTTTCCTCCTGTTCCTGAGTTGGGGGCTGGGTGTGAGTGTGGTCTACCTTTAGGTGATTACTGGAAACACTTTGCAATGCATAAAATAGGGCATCCTTTTTACCAGCTGCCTGACAATGGTTTTTATTATGGCATCATCCTTCTTCAAAGAATCCATTCTGTCTTAATTCATCACTGTTGAAATATGTATTTAATGACAGAATTTAAAAGAGGAAAATTTCTGACTTAAACTCTTTCTTTGGGAATTATTTGACCCATTTTCTATTTCTTTACCATTTGGAAATGAAGCTGTACATTTGTGGAAGTTTTCTAGACAGATATTACAAGGGTGTGTTGTGGTAGTCCATCTTGCTTGTTTGTATCTATATTCACATTGGAAAATCAAGCCTTTCTGATTTTACAAGAAGAAAAAATACAACACTTCAATTTTTGGGGAATAAGTTGGTATATAAATAAGATAAATAAAATTGATGAAGAAAACCATTTTGAGCCCAAGTTGCAGTGATGTAGAAGACTCACAGGAAAGCCCTCTTTGCCTGCCAGTAGCCGGGGCTTGGGGCCCATCTCTTGCTCTGCATCTGTTTCTGCTTTGAAGAAAGGGGGATATGAGTACCTGGCCTGTATTTCTCTTGGGGGCATTGTGGAAGAGAAATGAGATGATAGACATGCAAACACATTCAATTGTAAAGCTCTCTGGTGGATAAGGCATTATTATTTCATCTTGAAGTACTTTGGGGGATTAATAATTTATGTAGCACACTAAGTTCATCCTTTAAAGCCAAGTGCTCCTACTATAATATACTGTACCCAAACCAACTCTGGAAACTTAACAGCTTCACAGAGAGAAGGGGGCCAATGAACATGCCCCTTGGTAATTTTTACTGAGTCCGGTGATTTTTCAGAGAGTTCTTAGCTTTATTCATAATTATCCTTAAGCAAATAAGAAACAGTCCAAGATGGTAACACTTGAAGGAGAGTGACATTTATAGTTTATCTATAGTACGACAAAGTTAATAATTGTCTACAGTACTTAATGTTCCAAACTGGCAGTTTGAGTTTTCAAGGAGTTTTAAACATAGGAGGTTTTATAATAGAACCATGTTTGTTATGAATGTCTTCCACAGTCCCTTTTGATTAAACTTTTGCTGAATTTTATAGACTTGATTAATTACCTCCTTAATTAATAGCTAATAATGAAGTAGATTGTTTTACTTACTGAGAACTGTTCATCTTGAGATAGCCACACTTCTCTCAGGAAGCTGAAGGATTGGGTCTAATGGTCTTTTCAAATTCTTGTATTATCCACATGATTGGTATGGTGGCTGATACTGAGAGAAGTTATCATAGCTGCATTTATCTTAGGGCACTGGAATGACATTTGGACCACTGACCTGCACAGGGATCTGTGACCATAACTTTGGCCACCTCTTTTCCCCGCTCCAGCCCCCACATGGCACCCTTACTTCTCCTGGCACATTTGGATCCCCAGGGATTTTGCTCTTGGACATGCCCCACACAGAACCTGTCATTCTGTTTCTTTTGTTCTGGGCACAGCTTCTCCTGGGCCAACAGGGATACAGTGGGGAGTAGCTGCGCTTCCTGGCATTCTACAGCAGGGTCCCCAGAGACTCTCCCATGTACAAGAACAAAATGCAGTTGAGGCAGGGCACTGTGCTTTACTGGACTAGCTGAGGAGAGCCTGGCTTCAGGTCTCCTTTCCTTCAGGCCCAGCAGTAAGTGCCCAGGAACAGAGTGTGTGTAGTCATTTCAGTGAGTCTGCACTATGGTGTGTGAGCCCCTCTGCCTCTTGTTGGGTGCTGAGGCTGAGGTTCTTGGCTAAGCCTGTCTGCCTAGTGTAAGATCTTGTTCAGGCAGGCATACTCCTACATATAGGCCCAGGCTCGACTGGTCCACCAGGGAAATCTGTAGGTGAGGCCCCAGCATTATTACTTGCAGCACCATTAGGCAAAGAACTAGACTGGAATATTGAGCTGGAAGGGAGTCACAAGTCATTCCTGAACAGAGAATTAAATTCCACCCTAGGAGGGAGGACTATCTGATGAATAGTCAAAGGGCACTCAGTTATGAACTGGTAATGGTCATGCTGAGGGCTAGACATGGTAGGTATCTTGCTTCACTAGTAGATGCAGACCTAGGTCTCCAACCCTCTTCTTTGCTCTCTTGACACCCCAAGTACACCCATGATATCTGTGACCTGCAGACCCTCAGGGTACTCTATAACCCTTTCAGAGGGTTGGTGAGGTCACAACGATTTTCATAATGGTACTGAGACATTATTTCCTTTCTTACTGTGTTGATATTTGAGCTGGT
The DNA here is from genome assembly GCA_028533065.1 of Trachops cirrhosus. Classification (NCBI taxonomy): domain Eukaryota; kingdom Metazoa; phylum Chordata; class Mammalia; order Chiroptera; family Phyllostomidae; genus Trachops; species Trachops cirrhosus. The sequence continues at coordinate 183,522,033 of CM052539.1, read as the reverse complement.
GACACAAAATGATGGAGGGTAAAAAAACCAGGGGTGCCTGAACACCATCAAGGCTGGGTTGCAAACTTTACTTGCATTGATGGTGTCCTTCACCACCACCCGCTCACATACATCATGATGTTGCTTAAAAGTCAACATCATTTAAAAATGTCCTTGATGAGCTGGTGTATCTCCACACCATGCCCCTCTCCTTTCTTGGAGAGAGAATAAAGTTATTCTCTACAAAAAAAGAATGTCCTTGATAAAGCGATAAGAATTATTAATTTTATTAAATCTTGACCCTTGAGCACCTGTCTTTTTAATATTCTGAGAGACAGAATTGAAAGTTCACTTAATGCATGTCTGCAGATGGAATTACAATGATTGTTTTGAGGAAAGGCTCTTGTGCTTTTTGTGGATTGGGAGCTGAACTAGCTCTTCTCATGAAATACTGTTCTTACTTTAAAGAATAACTGACAGACAAACTACGGTTATTCACACTTGTGTTTTTGGTTGACAACATCTGAAAATTGAACCTGTCACTTCAAAAGTGAAATAACTCCCTGCATTTGTTGTAACTGATAAAATTTGAGTTTTCAGTCAAAAATTAGAAGTTATATCTGCCATGGTAAGCTTGATAACTTCCCAAACTCAAAGATGTTTCTGATAAACCCAGGTGACAATATTAACAAATGTGATTTTTTGACATTGTATATTGAAATGTGTTAACATTTGGGAGATAACTCAGTAAACCATTATTTTCTGAATGACTAATGCATGTTGTTACAACAGTCATGCATGAGCAAAATATCTGTTCAAGGTGCAGGACTGACTGATAATGGGTTTTAATGTGATATAGTCTGAAAAGTTTATTTTTAGTTTATTGAAAAGTTTATTCAGATTCCATGTTGCACTAACTTTTAAGAAATGACCACTTATCAAGTGTTTATGTATGAATTTTCCAAAGAGTAGCATCCACAGTGGTCTGATAAACCTATGAAAATATGCTTCCTGTTTCTAGCCACATGTCCACGTGAGGATGGGCTTTTTCACATACTTTAACCAGAACAACAGGTTATAACAGATTGAATGCAGAAGCAGATATGAGAATATAGCTGTGTTTTATTAACCCTGACGTCAGAGTTCCACAAATTCTTCTGACTAATATTTAAAAAAAAATTATTTTTGTTTTGGAAAATAGTTTTTTTAATAAAAATTTTATTTTTGGTAACATATGGGTTTATTATTCATTGTGAATGAATTACTGAATATATAATTTTGAAATCTCTGTTAATTTCAAGTACTATAAATATCAATAGATAGAACCTACTTAAAAATAATTTGAAGATCCTGACTTCTGGCCAAGATGGAGGCATTGGTAGATACAAAGCATCCTTTGGTTGCTTCCATGCACAACCAAAGGAAGGACAACAACCAATTTAAAAACAAAAAACAGCCACAACTGCCAGAAAATTGAACTGTATGGAAGTCTGACAGCCAAGGAGTTAAAGAAGAAACATCCATCCATACTGGTAGGTGGGGCAGAGAGGACATGCAGCAGGGAGCAGACCAGGTGGGTGAGGTGGCAGCTGGAGGACCAGGCTGTCCTACATTTGTGAGTGGATAAACCAGGAGGAACAATTGGAGAGCAAGACAGACTCTGCAACCCAGGGTTCCAGTGCTGGAAACTAAAGGCAAAACCTCTGGCTATAAAAACCTGTGGGGATTCTGAGCCTCAAATGAGAGTTCATTGGAGAGACCCACAGGGTCCTAGAATGTACACTAGCCCTCCCACTCAGGAATCAGCTCTAGAAGGGCCCAATTTGCTTGTGGGTAGCAGGGGAAGTGACTGAAAGAGGGTGAGAACTGAGCAAGTGGCATTGTTCCCTCTCTGAGCCCCCCTCCTACACATATAGCTCCACAACAGCGAAGTAGGTTGCTTCACCCTGGTGAATACCTAAGGCTCTGCCCCTTATGTCATAACAGGTGCACCGAGACAAAGAAATATGGCCCAAAGGAAAGAACAGATCAAAACTCCAGAAAAAGAACTAATCCATGAGGGGATAGCCAAACCTGTCAGATGTAGAATTCAAAACACTGGTAATCAGGATGCTTACAGAAATGATTGAGTACAGATGCAAAATAGAGGAAGAAGTGAAGGCTATGCAAAGTGAAATAAAAATATACAGGGAACAAACAACAAAGGGAAAGAAGATGGGACTGAACCAACAATTTGGAACAGAAGGAAGCAATAAACATTCAAGCAGAACAGAATGAGGAAACAAAAATTTTAAAAAAATAAGGAGAGGTTTAGGAACGTTTCGGACAACTTTAAACATTCCAGCGTTGGAATCATAGGGGTGCCAGGAGAAGAGGAAGAGCAATAAATTGAAAACGTATTTGAACAAATAATGAAGGAAAACTTCCACAGTCTAGTGAAGGAAATAGATTTCCAGGAAGACCAGGAAGCTCAAGAGAGTCCCCCAAAAATTGGATCCAAGGAGTAATACACCAAGTCACATCATAAATACATTACCCAAGATTAAAGATAAGGAGAGAATCTTAAAAGCAGCAAGAGAAAAGGCGTTACCTACAAAGGAGTTCCCATATGACTATCAGCTGATTTCTCAAAAAGAAACCTTGCAGGCAAGAAGGGGCTGGAAAGAAGTATTCACAGTCATGAAAGGCAGGGAGCTACATCCAAGATTACTCTATCCAGCATAACTATAATTTAGAATGTAAATTCTAAAGGGCAGCTAAAGTACTCCCCAGATAAGGTCAAGTTAAAGGAGTTCATCATCAGCAAACCCTTACTATATGAAATGTTAAAGGGACTTAACTAAGAAAAAGAAGATCACAAACTATGATCAGTAAAATGGCAACAAACTCAAAACTATCAGCAACTGAACCTAAAAAACAAAAACAGAAGTGAACTAAGCCAACAACTAGAACAGGAACAGAATCACAGAAATGGCGATCACATGGAGGGTTATCAGTGGGGAGACAATGGGGAGAACAGGAAAAAAGGTAGAGGGAATAAGAAGCATAAATGGTAGGTACAAAATAGACAGGGGGAGGATAAGAATAGTATAACAAATGGAGAAGCCAAAGAACTTACATGTATGACCCGTGGACATGAACTTGGTGGAAGGGGGCGTACAGGATGGAGGGGGGACAGAGGGGAGAAACAAGGAACAGAACAACTGTAATAACATAATCAATAAAATATACTTAAAAATAATTTGAGGAAATGAAAAGGATCCTGAATTCAAAAAGTTTGAGAACTGCTGGTTTAGTGGCATAGGATAATGGAGTATTGAGTGGAAACAGATGGTTTTGGTGAAGTACCTCAGAGAACTGCTGATTTGATGAGCTTTTACCAAACACTGAGTCAGAGAGAAGACTGAATTATTTGTTTATTTGTCTTTAGGAAAGTAGGTTCAATGGGAAGATGAAAGTTGGAAGGAAATTGAGGAATTTATTTCAGCTCTAACATTGTAAATAATTTTAGAAATTGATGTCAGAATTTTTTATTTTTTGTGTTTTAATTATATTTTATTGATTATACTATTACAGTTGTCCTGTCCTGGTTTTTCCCCCTTTGCGCCCCCTCCACCCACACTCCCAACTCCCTCAGGCAATTCCCCACCCTTGTTCATGTCCATGGGTCATGCATATAAGGTCTTTGGCTACTCCATTTCCTGTACTGTACTTTATATCCTGATGACTATTCTGTAACTACCTATTTGTACTTAATCCCCTCACCTCTTCACCCATTCTCCTACATCTTCCTCATCTCCCTCTCATCTAGCAACCATCAAAATGCTGTCTGTATCCATGATTCTATCTCTGTTCTTCAATTGTTTTGTTTTTAGATTCAATTATTGATAGATTTGTATTTTTTGCCATTTTAATGTTCATTTTTACCTTTTAAAAAATAAGTCCCTTTAACATTTAATATAATAATGATTTGGTGGTGATGAGCTCCTTTAGTTTTTTGTTGTCTGGGAAGCTCTTTATCTGCCCTTCGATTCTAAATGATTGCTTTGCTGGGTAGAGCAATCTTGGCTGTAGAATCCTGCTTCTCATGACTTTGAATATTTCTTGCCAATCCCTTCTAGCCTGCAAAGTTCTTTTGAGAAATCAGCTGACAATCTTATGGGAACTCACCTGTAGGTAACTACCTCCTTTTCTCTTGCTGCTTTTAAGATTCTCTTTATCTTTAACCTTTGGCATTTTAATTATGATGTATCTTGGAGTGGGCCTCTTTGCATCCATCTTGTTTGGGACTGTCTGTGCTTATATATTTCTTTCCTTCATCAAATTAGGGAATTTTCTTTCATTATATATTTTCAAATAGATTTCCAGTTTCTTGTTCTTTCTCTTCTCCTTCTGGCACCCCTATGATGCAAATGTTGGACCTCTTGAAGTTGTCCCAGAAGCTGTTTATGGTATCCTCATTTTTTTGGATTCTTTTTTTCTTCTTGTGTGATTGGTTGTTTTCTGCTTCCTTACGTTCCATATCATTGATTTGATTCTTGGCTTCATCCATTCTACTCTTGTTTCCATGTAAATTGTTCTTTATTTCAATTACTGTATCCTTCTTTTCTGACTGGATCTTTTTTATGCTGCTGAGGTCCTCACTAAGTTCCTTGAGCATCCTTATAACCAGTGTTTTGAACTCTACATCTGATAGATTGCTTATGTCCATTTCGTTTATCTCTTTTTTTGGAGTTTTGATCTGTTCTTTCATTTGGGCCATGTTTCTTTGTCTCTTCATTTTGGCAACCTCCCTGTGTTTGTTTCTATGTATTAGGTGGAGCTGCTTTGACTCTGTGTCTTGGTAGTGTGGCCTAATGTAGTAGGTGTCCTGTAGGGTCCAGTGGGATGGCGTACCCTGTCACCCAAGTTGGGTACTTGAGGCGCATCCTTCGTGCAGGCTTAGCACACTCTGCTCTTATAGTTGAGTCTTGGTTGCTGTTGGTGGATCAATGGAAGGGATTTACCCAGGCCAGTCAGCTGCAGGGACTGGCTGTGACCACTTACCACCAACCTCTGCGCTCCGTGGAGGATCAGCAGTGCAGGGGCAGTGTGGTGGTACTCTGATGTAGTCTGTAGCTGTCCACTGGGTGCACTGGCCCTGGGGTTTTCCAGGTAGTGCAGGCCAAGGTCAGCCCCATCCCCTGCCCTCCCCCGCCACCGTGTTTTGCCTGGGCTGAGCTATAAAGCAATCTGAGATGGCTGCTACATGTTCTGGGCTTGGAGATACCCAAATGAAGCCAACCTGTGAATCTAGGCTTGTTGCTGCTAGTGCTGGGTCTGGGGCTCACTGAGGCTCGCCATTGCTTTTGTTTGAGAGGATTTAGGAAGTTGTGAAGCATGAGCCAAGACCAGCCATTCATGTTGAAAAGAAGCTTGGGTGGGCCCATAAGTTGGGTGGGGTGGAGTGAGTCTCTGGGCATCTGCAAGGCGGGTCAAACAGTTAGCCAGGTTGATGGAGTCTCAGTTATGTCACCAACTTGCTGTCTCTGGGGGCGGGGAGGGTTTAGAAAAGGAACAATGGCCTCTGCTTGCCTTGGTGTCAGATACTTTAGTTTCTCTTTATATACCACTGGTGCCTTTCAAGCTGCTACCCTAGTCCTGGAACTCAGGGGAATGAGTGAGTAGGTGAGTCTGTGTGTGGGTTCTTTAAGGGGAACTGCTTGGGACTCCAGAGGTTTCTTCCACTGACTTAATCCCTGCTAGTTTTTGCAGCCAGAAGTTGTGGCACTTACCTTCCTGGCACTGGAACCCTGGGCTGCGGGCTTGGTGTAGGGCTGTGACTCCTCACTCCTGAGATATCCCTCCCGAATTTTTATCACCATATGTGGGTGAGGGATCAGCCCATTCATGCACATCTGTACCCTTCCTACCAGTGTGGATGGATGTAGTTTCTTTAATTCCGTAGTTGTCAGAGTTCCTTTCAATTCAATTTCTGATGGTTCTGAGTGATGGTTGTTCTATAGTTTAGTTGTAATTTTGATGTGGTTGTATGAAGAGGTGAGCCCTGACTGCCTATGCCGCCATATTGACCAGAAGTCCAGAATTTGATTTTCAGCTCAAAAGCTCTGTGAGCGATTTTGCTCTGTGATGGAGACTGACTCCAGATTGTTCTGTAATTCGACAACATTTATCAGTACCAGTATTATTAGTGGGGTATAGACCTCTGTGATAAGTACTAAGATGGAGATCAAAAGTATTGTACAGTAGATAGTTTTACTGATCCTAATGGTTTTTTTTCTAGTTTTTTTTTTTTTTTAATGAGGGAAAGAAGGTTGGTAGGACAAGCTCTCAGCTGAAAAGCTGCCTAAGAATATACAGTTGGCCCTCCATATTCACAGGTTCTGCATCTGTGGGTTCTACATCTGTGGATTCAACCAACCTTGGATCAAAAGTATTTTTGAAATGTTACATTATTGCTGACGTGTACTGTGAAGTAGGGCCTACAATGATTGTATCTGTACTGAACATGTACAGATATTTTTTTCTTGTCATTCCTCAAACAAAACAGTATAGCAATTATTTACATAGTGTTTACATCGTATTAGGTATTATAAGTAGCCTACAGATGATTTCAAGTATATGGGAGGATGTGTGTAGGTTATATGCCAATACTATACCATTTTATATAAGTGACTACAACATCTGTGGATTTCAGTATTCTTTGTGGGTCTTGGAATCAATATCTCCTGCAGATACCTAGGGATGACTGTCTAAGACAGAGGATACAGGAAAGCTGTGCTTCTGAACAGCAGCTGCAGAAGGGCTCTGTGCCAGAGTGACGTGGTGAGTGAAGAGGGAGTGACTGTTGGCTGGCTGGCTGGCTTACTCCAGTTTACTGGGTGCCAGTGGGGAAACAAAGGTAAAGAAGCAAGCCTCTTGACCAGAGATGTCATTGTCATGGATGAGCTGCATTGCCCATAGGGAGTCCCAAGGGGACCCAAGGGGACCCAAGCCCACGGGTCTACAGAGTGGTGGTGCCATGTGCTCATCTCAGCTCTTCCTCATGCCTCTCTCCCTGGGTGGGAACTCTGGGTTGATTCCAGTGCTCTATAGAAAGAACAATAAAGCTACTTCTAATAGGAATCAGGGAACAGGGAATTCTGATTAACTGCATTTCCCTTTCAGTTCCCAGATCATCATGAGAAAAATATTTTAAACTGTAAGATTCAGTTTCTAATTTATTACCTAGAAGGTGTTAAACATGCTAGAAAGAGAATCTTTCTAAAGAGAAGAGAATTAGCAGAGCCATAGGGCATCGTAGACCACGGAATATTAGTCATCCAAGGTTCCTGAGAAACTAGGTTTAGAGCTCCTATCTCAGAGCACAAACCTGTGGGGCAAACACTCACTGGTGTGAGTTGGTCTTGCCCCTTGTTCCTTGGAGCTAGAACTGAAGTCAGAAATCTGGCTTCTTGTCCCCATATGATAAACTTTGTGTGCCTTTGGTCTCTTAATGCCTGTGTCTCTTTCTGGAAACAGGTGTCAGTGAGGTTGGTGTTAGTGAACAGGAAGAGGGGTGTGTGGTGAGATCTGTACCGGAGTGGAGTGGAGAGAGGGCAGAGTGAACTTGGGCTTACCTTCCAAGTGCCGCCATCACCTCTTGCTGGTTAAGTCATGCATGGGAGTCTCACTGCACCCCCACCCAAGGCCTCCAGAATGAAAGAATAATGAAAATTTGGGAAATAATGTGGGATTGTTAGTCTTTGGGCCATTTGGGAACCCCTCCTGCCTACAGACTTATTTTCTGATGCCCTCAGAGGTGTGGATTAGGTGATCTGTGGCCACTAACATCTTTCATTTCCTTGGTGTGTGAGATTTTCCTCCATTTGTGGGCTGTATTTGAGTTGCTACATCAAGCACAGGGCTGTGACAGGTGACATTAATGAGCTAGCTGGTCTTTAAATAGCACAGCTCCTATAAACAGAATCACCTGTTTTATGACCTGATATTGAAGACGATTGCTCACAGAGGATTCTGAATGGCTGGTAGAACATTAGAAAGTCAGTGAAATGCTCCTTGCCCCCTGCCATGAGGCAGGACTAGCTGAGGATACATACACCCCATGAGAGCTGCTCCTTTGTATTGGGCTGGAATTATCCCTCACCAGGGATTAAACTCAGGTTGCATCAGAATGAAGAATGGCCAAGCCAGAATCTTCTCCTTGATTATCGGGAACTTAATCATTTGTTCTCTGAGTCAGCTTAATGGCGGGTAATGTTCGCATCACATTCTTTTGGGGCTGGGCCAAGAACCAGCATGCTTGCCAGCATTTCAGCGATGAGCTCATCAGCCTTTCGGCTCCCACATTCCTGGCCAAGAGCTTCACTGGAATTAATACTGTCACTGCAGCAGACTAGAACCATCACAAAGATTGCTCTTTCTTTTTCTGTGCCATGTGCTGGCTCTCGCTTTCATCAAGTGAGTCCTAAACCTCTTCCTCCTGAGAAAGTCTTCTCAGGCTGAGGCTCTGAGTTGTGATGCTAGGAATTCAACCCAACACATTGTTTACAGAAAAGCCCTGTGCTGGTGGATGCTAAGGATGTAAACACAGGTGAGCAATAGCCCCACCCCCAAGAAGCATATAATCCATCCGGGATGGAGATAACGCAAGAATGTAAGTCTCAGCACCATAAAGTGTCAGCTATGCATCTTCAGAGAAGAGCGAAGGAAGGACATGGAGCTTGGAAAGGCAGGCACTTTGGAGGGATGGAAGAAGGCCTTGGAGAGGACAGGCATTTGATCTTGATCTTGGAGACTGTACAATGGGGCTGGCACATAGTAAGTGTTGTTGGCTGAAAAATAATATCGACTAGGTGTTTTTATCACCAAAAAGGATTTATTTGTTGGGGGTGGGGCTGTGGGAAGGGTTGCAGCCCAGTGCATGCAGACATGGCAAGCCACTTGCACACTCTGACCTGTATGCCAAGGTGGAGGGCTATTTATAAAAGGGAAAAGGAAGTTAAGGGAGGGAGAAGTTAGAACCATAGACCTTTATGAGAAACACAGAATTCTTCCTATAGAGTTCTTATGATTATATAAAGTGCAAGAACTTCATAAGCCCTAGCTCCTCCCATAGATCCTCTTGACTGATTATTTGATTACAGTTCTAGTTAGTCTTTATTGGTGTGCAATAAGTGATAGCTGTTGTCCTTTATTGGCTAGATTTCTAATTAGTAAAATAGAAAACAGTTGTCTTCCATGTCTCTCAAGGTGTGCACCTGGAGTCTGGTGCGTGATGACCAAGATGTCTGAGCCTGTGTGATGTCCACTCTCTGCCTCCTCTGCTGCCACAGAATGGATAAAATGCCCCTTGTAGTTTGTGGATATAAATAGTACACATCTGATTAAAAAATGAGCCATCGTTGTATTTTCTGTTTCTGTTTTATTAGTAGGATATAGCAAAGCAGGAAAACAGGCCCTTTGTGAGTTTTAAAGTGATAAAAGTAAAGGTAAAAAAAATGAAATCAATAGAGAGGGTGTTCTCAGCCAGTTTGTGCCAGAGCAGGAGTTCAAAACGATGTTTAGAGGAGTTTTTATTTATAGCTGTCAAGATTTATGACAGAGAACTTAACCAAGACAGGAATTGGGAGGGCCTGTGGGAGGCGCTCTTACACCATATGTAGGTCTCCATAGCCTTATAGGAAGAACTCTAGGATTACTACAGAGCTTCAGGGTTGGTTGTGACAGCTCTTCCTTTCTACCTTCCTCTTCCCCTCTGAAAAGAACTTCCTGCTGCTTCTTGCCCTTTTTTGTGTATGCATGTGTGCATGTGACTTACTATATCTGCATGTGCAGGATTGCAATCCTTTCTTTTTCCTGAGTAAATCCTTTTTGTGTACGAAATACCTCATCCACTTTTTGTTTACAGTTGCAAAGGCGGAATAGTATTCCACTATACATATATAGCACAAGGTGCCTGTTTTTTGAAATGTTTTACCACAAATGGGCATTTGAGATGTTTCTAGTTTGGGGCAGTTAATAATAAAGCCTCTCTGACTTCATATTCTTGATGTTTTTTAGCTGACATATATACACATTTCTCTTACATATATGCCCCAAAGTAGAATTGTTGTGTCATAGGCTTGCTGTTATTTACTTTTAGTAGATAATTGCCAGATAGTTTTTCAAAGTGGTTGACTCAGTTTGCAATCTAACCAGCAATGCATTGTTACCAACACTTGCTGATTTCTTGTACATGTTTGCCTTTCTGGAGGTTGTGTGGTGGTATTTTTATGTGGTTTTAATCCGAATTATACTGATCACTGATAATGTGTTTTTCCCACGCCACCAAGTAATTCTCCCACAGCAGCTGGTGCCCTACAATTTAATCCAGTTATGACACCAACTACCTTGAGTTAGCTTCAGATCCCACAGGTTAAGGGCTCAGTCCCACAAGACTGCCAACCTCCCATCCCTGCCCCACTGCAGATGCCAGTGAAAAGTCCTCGTTGTTTGTTACCTGTGCCTTCTAAATGACTGGCTATAAATGGGATGGTCCCTTTTTGGGTTCAATTAATTTGCTAGAGTGACTCATAGAACTCAGAGAAGCATTTAATTATGTTTACAGTTTATTAGAGAGGACATTATAAACAATACAGATGAACAGCCAGATGTAAGAGATGCATAGGGCAAGGTACTTGGGAAGGGGCTTGAAGTTTACATGCTCTTTGGGTGCACCAGTCCCCCTGAATCTCCAGGTGTTCACCAGCTTGGAAGCTCTCCAAGCTTGTCCTTTTGGGTTTTGATGAAGGCTTCATTACCTAGGCATGATTGATTAAATCACTGGCTATTGGTGATAGGACTCAATCTCCACTTCTTCTCCCACCCTGGAGCTCGGGAGGATGGGGCTGGGGGGTTGGGCGGAGTGGGGCTGACAGGTCCAACCCTCTGATCACATGGTTGGTTCCCCTGGTGACTGGCCTTATCCTTAGGTGACCTGGTGGTTTTCCAAGTGGCCTCAGTAACATAACAAAAGATACCTGATCTTTTCATCCTTTAAGAAATTCCAAAGGTTTGCTTCAAGTATAAAAATCTTACACACATTTGGTTAAATTTATCCCTTCAAGTGTTTCATGTTTTTGGATGCTATTGTAAGTGGTAGTTTTGAAAGATTTACATTTCTAATTGTTAGCTAGTATACAATTTATTTTTGTATATTGAATTTGTATTCTCAATTTAGCTAAAGTCACTGATTAGTTTTAATAACCTTTCCCTTTGACCTTATCATTTGCAAATAAAGATAGTTTTACTTATACCTTTCTAATATATGTGCCTTCTATTTATTTTTTCACCTTATTATCACAAACATTCAGTGTATTATAATACAAGTGGTGAGAGTGAATCTTCTTGCCTTGTTCTTTATCTTACGGAGAAAACATTCAGTCATTTCATTTTCCCATAATTATAATGTTAACTTTAGGTTTTTCATAAATACTTTTGATCAGCTTGAGGAATTCCCTCCTTGTTCTTGTTTCCTGAATTAAAATTTTTCTTATCATGAATCTGTGTTGAATTTTGTCAAGTGCCTTTTCTGTATTTATTGAGATGTCATGGGTTATTTTGCCTTTGTTCTATTAATATTTCGAATTGCATTTATGTTTTTTCTCCCTTCTTATGGTTTTGCGAGGATGGGGGCCAGGTCTGGGCCACAATATTCACAGTTTCCCAGCCTCCAGCCCAGGTCCTCCGTGCACTGCTGAGCCCCCACTGTCCATCTGCACCAGACTGGGGCTTTAATCTACCAGTTGTGCCGCCCATGAGGTGCACTAATTAGGGGCAACTCACACACCACCTTCTCCCTCTTTGCTGGCCTAGGTGGCACTCTCAAAGTCTCCTCAGGGTAGTTCAGCTCTCCCACTGAATTAAGTCTTTCTGGGGACTGTGAGATCCCTGAGCCTTGCTGCCCTCCTCTGAACGGTCTGTTCGGCGCATTTATTTAATTTTAAATGTTAAACCAATCTTGCTAGGTTGAACTCCTCTTGGTCTTGATGAATATTTTTATCTATCTCTCTATCTTTTACCTATTTATCTTCCTGAATTTGATTTCCTAATACTTTTGAAAGGACTTTTACATCTAGGATCATGAGGGAAACTGATGTTTGGTAGTTTTCTTTTCTTGTAATGTCTTTGCTTGGTTTTGTGATGGGATAAAAGTAGCCTCAATATGTATTGGGCAGTGTTCTCTCTTTTCTAAATGAGTTTGTGTCAGATTATATTATTTTTTTCTTAAATTTTTGATAGAATTCATCCAGACTTCATGTTTTCTTTGTGGGAAAATTTTAAATTAAGAATTTGGCTTTTTACAGCTTTTCAGATTTTTGTGTCCTGAGTTAGTTTTAGTAATTTGTGTTTTGTAAGATTTTGTTGATTTTTTTCTAAGTTATCAAGTTCAGTGACATAAAATTTCTTTGTAGTGGGTATTATCCTTTTCATTATTGTAATATCTGTAATGATATCTTTTCCTTCACTACTGAGATTTGTGACTTGTGTTTTTTCTCTTGATCAATCTCGCTAGCAGTTACTCAATTTTATTTATTTTCCAAATATATAGATTGCGCTTTCATTGATTTTTCTCTAGTTTTTGGGTCCTTTACTTTTATTGATGTTTAGTCTTTATTATGTTCTTCCTTCTAATTATTTTGAACATATATATGTATTCATGTATATATGTATATGTAAATATATGTATATCGAGATTCTTAAGGTAGAAACTAAGATAATTGTGGTTTTTTTCCTTCTGACATTAGCATTTAGACCTATAATTTTCCTTCTAGGCACTGCTTTAGCTGTATCTCACATACATTTAAAACTTTTTTATTTTTAAATAGTTATAGACTCATAGGAAGTTACAAAAATGTAGAAAACCCAAAGGAAAAAGAAGCCAAACCAACAAATGAGTTAAGCAAGGTTGTACAATTCAAAATAAACATACAAGAATCAGTTTAATTTTTATATACTATCAATAAACACATAGATACCAAAATTAAAAATATACAAACAAACATGTAGGTGTACATTTCAACATTTATAGTACTTTTATGCTGAAAATGACAAAATCCTGATGAACGAAATCAAAGTTGCTCTAAAAAAATGGAGAGACAGGTCATGTTCTTGGACTGGAAAATTCAACATAATAAAGATGTTACTCCTCCCCTAATTATTATACCAGGTTAATGTAACTTCTATTAAAATCACAGCAAACATTTTTATAGGCATAGACAATCTGATTCTAAAATAAATATGGAAAACAAAGGAACCAGAAGAGCTAAAACCATTTTGAAAAGGAAGACTAAAGGGAGAGGAGTCAGTCTGCCTAATTGCAAGATTTTATATCCACAGTAATCATGACTATGTGGTGCTGTCAGAAGGATAGACACAGAGGTCAGTGTAACAGTTTAGGGAGCCCAGTATAGAAAATAGTATAGAGAGTCACAGCAATATGCCCAAATGATTTTTGAGAAATTATTTTCTCAAATGATTGAGAATTGCAGAAGCAATCCAGTGGTAATAAGTTAGCCTTTCTAACAAATGGTGCTGGAATAATCACACATTCATAAGCAAGAAATGAACCCTAATCTGCTTCATACCTTACACAAAAAGTAACTCAAAGTGTATCACAAATGCAAATCTATAAAACTTAGAAATAGGATAAATGTATTTTAGGGCAAGGGCTGGACAAAGTTATTAGACTTGACGTAAAACATCTTCTATAGGAGGAAAATTAATAATATGGATTTCATGAAAGTTAAAAACTTCTTCTCTGCAAAAGAACCTGATAAGATGATGGGAAGCTACAGACTAGAAGGAATATTTACAAATCACATACTAAGAAAAGACTGGTAATGAAACTATGTGAACTATCAAAACTCAACAGTAAAAGAAAACAATTCAACTAGAAACTGCACAGAAGACACAAAGAGACATTTCATCAAAAAGAAGATAACACACATGGCAGATAAGCACATGAAAAGATACCCAACATTATTAGCCATTTAGGAAGTACAAATTTAAACCACAATGAGATATCACTACACATGTCAGAATGGCTGTGACAAAAAAAAATAGTGATACCAGCAAATGATGGTTTGGATGTGGAGAAACATACATTGCTTGTGGGAATGTAAAATGGTATAGCTTCTTTGGACAACAGTTTGGCAGGTTCTTTTCTTTTCTTTTCTTTTCTTTTTTTTTTTGGCAGAGCCAACTGAGGCTTTATTTTGGGAGAAAAAAATACACTTGATTTGGCTTTTAGTTGGGGGCATGGGTGAGAGGTGGTGCCCCAGGCAGTAAATGACCCCACCCCAAGGGTGAACTGAGGCCTGGGGCTGCGCCTCAGGTGGGTCTCCTGTACCTTCCGCTCCCCTACAGAGCTCCTTTCCTGCCAGCTTGGAGGATAGGAGGGACCACAGTAGTCATTCACTTGGACAGGACATCAGATGACTCAGACACCAGCTTCCCATCTCAGTTCTCAATCTTCTTCACAACCACCATCTTGGAAGAGCTGGTGCTGGTGCGGCTGAAGGAGCCAGAGCTCCTGCCAGAACCCAGGCTGGCCTAGAAGCCCAGGCCGTAGTTGAAGTTCCCGTAAGCTGGACTCAGCCCACCTGAGTAGCTGCTGGTGGTCTTGGTATGAATACTCATGTTCTGCATCCCAGACTCCATTGGCTCTCCTTGCCCTCCAGCAGCTTCTGGTAGGTGGCGATCTCCATGTCCAGGGCCAGCTTGACGTTCACAAGCTCCTGGTGCTCATGCAGCTCCTGGGCCATATCCTGCTAGGTGGCTCTCAGAGCGGCTTCCAGCTCAGTCACCTTGGCCTGAGAATCCTTGATGGCCAGCTTGCCACACTACTCGGCATCCTTGATAGCGGCCTCCAGGGAAGCCCCCTGGCCTTTGAGGCCATCCACCTCAGCCTGGATTCTGCTGATGTTCCGGTTAGTCTCAGAAATCTCTGTCTTCCTGTGATGCAGGTCATCCTCATGCATCCCAGCCAATGTCTGCAGCTCCTCATACTTGATCTTGTAGATGGCCTCAGCCTCAGCCCAGCTGTGGTTGGCCATCTTCTCATACTGGGCCTTGACCTGGGCGATGATGCTGTCCAGGTCCAGGGAGCGGCTGTTGTCCATGGACAGCACCACGGACGTGTTGGAGATCTGTGACTGCAGCTCATGAATCTTCTCATCATACAGCTGCCTGTAGAAGTTGATCTCATCGGTCAGCCCTTCCAGGCAGGACTCCAGCTCTACCTTGTTCATGTAAGCTTCATCGACATCCTTCTTGATGAGGACAAATTCATTCTCCATCTCTGTGCGCTTGTTGAGCTCATCCTCGTATTTATTCTTCAAGTCCTCCACCAGCCCCTGCATGTTGCCAAACTCTGCCTCCAGTCTCAGTTTCTCCTGGGCCAGTGTTTCCAGCTGCTGCCAAAGGTTGTTGATGTAGGCCTCGAACATATTGTCCATGTTACTACGAGTCATCTTCTGCTGCTGCAGGAGACTCCACTTGGTCTTCAGAATCTTATTCTGCTGCTCCAGGCTCCGCACCTTACTGATGAAGGAAGCAGACTTGTTGAGGCTCTTGATCTTCTTTTCCTGGTTGCACACAGCCTGGCAGTTTCTTATAAAGTTAAACTTGTAACTACTGCACAACCCAGCAATATTATCTCCTGGGCATTTATCCCAGAGAAGTGAAAACTATGTTCACATAAAAGCTATTCACAAATTCATAGTAGGTTTATTTATAATAGTGAAAAACTAGAAAACAGATATTTTTCAGTGGATGGATAATTAAGTAGACTGTGGCACATCTATGCTATGGGATAATACTCTGCAATAAAAAGAACTTAACTTGGGTGAATCTCCAGAGAATTAGGCTGAGTACTAAAAGCTAATCCCAGAGGTTACATACTATATGGTCTATTTATATAATATTCTTGAAATGAGAAAATTACAGAAATGCAGAACAGATTAGTAGTTGTCTGAGGCTAAGGAGGAGATGGGGGTAGGAGGGATGTGGTTGTGTCTATAAAAGAGAAACACTAGAGATCCTTGTGGGGATGGCAGAGTTCTGTCTCTTGATTGTGTCAAAGTCAGTGTCTTGGTTGTGATCTTGTACTATAATTTTGCAGGATATCACCACTGAGGGAAGCACAGATTAACTCTGTACTCTTTCTACAACTACATGTAAATCTACAATTGTCTTGAAATCAAAAAAAGTTTATTTAAAAATATAGGTGAGATCATGCCATCCCTTTGTCTAAAACTCTCCAGGGTTGGTCTCCTTGTGTTCCTCATAGTATAAGGCAAAGTATCAGGTTCTGAGTTTCAAACAACCTGGCCTCTGCCTGCTCCTGGACTCACTTCTTTCTGCTTTCTCTGGCTGACTTTGTTCAACTACATTGGCATCCTTGGCTTTTCTCAAAGACCAAGTACATTGTTTAAACTGCAACTCATTTTACTCCCCCTTTTACTTTTGTTTCCAGGAAATTGAGGTTTTGAGGCCAACAATTTTTAAATTGAAATTTATAGAGGACTTCCGGCCAAGATGGAGGCATAGGTAGACACACTGTGCCTCCTCGCACAACCAAGATAGGGACAACAAAGATATAGAAACAAAATAACAACCAGAACTGACAGAAAATCGAAGTTTATGGAAGTCGGACAACC
>CM052539.1:183468511-183504851 GCA_028533065.1 Trachops cirrhosus | reverse complement strand
TATGGGAAATGTAGAAGCAAAGAACTTATGACACATGGACTGAAGTAAATGGGGGGAATATGGGTGGGAGAGGGTGTTCAGGGTGGAGGGGAATGAAGGGGGGATAATAGGACAACTGTAATAGCATAATGAATAAAATATATTAAAAAAAAAAAAAAAAAAAAAGAAATTTATAGAGTGCCAGGCCCATTCTAGGTAATTGGGCAATAACAACGAACAGAACAGATACAGACCCCTGCCCAAGGAGCCTCACCTCCTGTTGGGGGAAACAGATTCAGTGAACAGGAAGTGTATAAAGGAGCACGTTGTGATAGTGGGCAGTGCCAGGGTAGGCTAGATTGGGAATGCTGGCCAAGTGAGGGTGGCTGCCCTTGTTCATCAGGTGCCATCTGAGGACAGATATGGAGTAGGTGAGGGAGTTAGACATGTGAATGTCAGGAAGAACATCTCAGAGGAGGGGCAGTAGAAGCAAATGGCAGGGACAAGAGGAGAGGCTGGCATGGTGGAGCCTAGTGGAGGTGAGGAAATGCTGAGAGTGATGGTTGGGGTGGGAGGTAATGGTGGGCTGGGAGAGGGTGAACAGATCTTGTTGGGCCTCATAGACCAATGGGAGAATTTGGCTGTTACTCAGCAGGAAACAGGGAGTCATTGCAGGGTTTGAGCAGAACAATGATATGAATGGACTTAGGCTCTAACAAGATGATCCTGCCTACCCTTTCTGGGTCAAGGGCAAAAGGAAGCCAGTTAAGTGGTCATCTCATTAACCTGGGAAAGGGAGATGGTGGTACGCAGCAGGGCAGTGGGCTGTGCCGTGGTTGGGTTCTGGTCATGGTTGGCTGGTAGAGCTCACAGGGCTTGCTCACAAACATAGACCTGTAATGTGAAAAGGAGAGGTGTCGAGAGTGATTTTTGCTCAGATAGCCTGAAAGGTGGCATGTGGTGGTCAAGGATGGGGAAGCCCTTGGTGCCTTGGGTTGGAAGGACTAGGAGGCCTGAGCCTCCAGTTAGGATACACAACACAGGCAGTAGGAACAGGCCCCTGCACATGAGTTGGGGTTTGGGAGAGGATAGAGGTTTGGGACTGCTGGGCATCTAGGTGAAGGGACAGAATTTTTGAAAGGGGATACAGAGACAGATGAGGACCTGGGACCAAGGCAGGGCCCTCTGATGTCAACAGGTTGGGAGAAGACACACTTCCATAGCAGCAACTGAGAAGAGTAGCTGGTCAAGTGGCAGCTTAGGAAGCATTGAGCAGATGACGTAACAGGTATCAAACGTGGAAGATGCTTGAGGGAGACACTGGCAATGTGGAGTGGCTGGTGGCTGAGGAAAGGGCAGGTGAAGCCTGACCAGAGTGAGAGGAGAAGACAGCAATGATTGTTCACTTGTTTTTCTGCAAAAAGAATATGGGGCTGTGGTGTTGGCTGGTGGGGAAATGGAACCAAGAACAGGAGTTTTTAAAATGCAAGACATACTAGCTTACATTTGCTGTGGTCAGCCAGCTTGCTGCAAACCAGCAGTTGCAGTTGCCCCCCATTGTCCCTGCCCACCAACACTCCCTTCGACATAGGCGCCCAGAGGGTCTCTGGGGAGAGCTGTCTGCAGCCGACAAGGTAATCGAATATGGGAAGAAGGTAGACATGGAGACATAAAACACTGTCTAAATGAAGGGCAATCGTATTTGAAGTAATTTGAAGATTGACAGGAAATTCATAAAGGGAATATGGAGTTCCATTTACAACAGCAGGAGATTGTCTTGTCCATAGCTTTCTGACCTCTGGAACAACAGAAGTTGCTGCTGGCAGAGTTCCAAAACATGAAAATGCAAAATGGAATTGAATAATCCCTCCTAAATCAATTTTGTGAGCCAGATGACCTACAGAGGGATGCGATATAGTGCAAGGTATACGACACAGAGTGCTCTTGTCTGTTGAATACATCATGACAGTTGATTTGGGAGATAACTAAGTACTGCCTTCCTTTGGTTTCTGGGAGCCTGGTTAGTGCTCTTTATTTGGCCTCCACTGAGGCCGTCATAGGGAAGCATGCCTCTTATTCTGGCTTTTGGGAACTGATTGCAGAATTGGTCAGAGCTGTCATCTGGGCCTGTTTGGAGGGCTGCTGACCCAGTAGGAAGGCCTCTTGCTGGCCCTCTTCATTAGCACCTGGGGTTGCTGTCTTTGCAGCATGGTTCTAGACTTTGCTTCCTGAGTGTGAGTCATTCTTTTGTGTTATGTGCTCTGATGTCCTTCCCAGGATCAGCTAAGTTCTGGGGTTAATTGTGAGGCCGAGCAGGGGTGTAACAGTTTGCATTTAGTCCATGTCTTCAACTCAAGGCTCACCACAGAGGCAAGAGCCTCTGTGGGCATCTTGGTCTTTCCATTGGCAGTACAGTTAGGCCTGCTGCACAGTGGGACTCAGCCTGGGGGCACAGTGGTAAGTGACAGCCAGAGCCTTTCACCAGCTAAGGTGCCTGTGAAGACTCTTCCTGAGCCACTCAACTGGATGGTCTCCTTGTGTACATGGAGACAAAAGCCTCTCCCTGCTCCTTTCGGAGCTCGTTACTTAGTGGTTTTTTTCTTGAGGTTCTTAGGATGAGGTTATGTTGGCTTCCCCTGTTCAAGGCAGTTCAGGTCTTTCCTGGCTATGAGGTTAGTAGAGAAAGTGCCTATTGGTGTGGACCCATGCTGGGTACATCTGGGCACCTATTGTTGTCACAAACCAGGAGTCTGAACATATTTTACGTATGTAGACCCCATGTGACATCTCACTCTTTTTTTTTCCTTTCAACTTTTTAAAATCACAAAGACCATTTTTAGTTCATTGGCCATATGAAAATGGGCATCACACCATTGTTCGCTGCCTCCTGCAATATGCCCAGCAGGCAGAGATGAATGTTGGTCTGGCCATAGGTTCCCCAATTTGGTCCACTTGGAGGTGGGAGAGGCACAGAGGATGTCCAGTGTTGAGACACACTGTTGCTTTTGTATATGTGTGCTTATGTTTTGTGAGCACCAGTCTTGGAAAGACCTTCCATTTGTCTTAGAGACTTCCACCATTCAGGACACTCAGTAGCCAAGCAGTCACTCACACCATTTTGTTAGCAGTCCTGTTTTAGAAAACCCACCTCATTACTACAGATTGCCAGTGATAATGATTCCAGCAGACTCTTTCTCCAGGAGTCATACTTCTTCACCCTGAATGCACAGGAGAGTCACCTGGGGGCTTTGGCAGAATTGCAGTGCTTAGGTCCCCAAACTAGTTAGGTCTTGTGGCATCCAGGGGACAAGCTTATTCTTTCTGTTACACACTGCCCAGATGCCTTGTTGGGCTGGTTTCTAGTAGCAGAGCCTGGCGTACTGGTGTGTGGTGGATACAGTTCGTTATTGCTGTCTTTCCCTTCCCCCACCCTGCCCTCCTCTCCTTCAGCCCCCAACCTACTGCCCATGTAGTAATGCTCCAGAAAGAGGAAGGGTTTTGGCTTAATCAGCAAGTGCTTGGTTCAGTTAGCACAAACCCCAAATGGCATGGGAAGCCTTTTAGCAGCTTAGATTAAGAACATCTTGCTGGTGGAGGGAGGTGGCGCTGGTCTACTGTGGACAGGAAGAATGAGCTCACTGGCTTTCAGAAGATGTCACAAAATGCCAGTGAATTCCTCCTTTCTTCTTCAATCTGAGACTGTTCCAGTTTCCAGTGGCACTTACATCTAGGAACTGGGTGTTTATATTTAAAAAATCACTATCTCTGCAAACGTTGATCAAAC
Organism: Trachops cirrhosus; assembly: GCA_028533065.1. NCBI lineage: Eukaryota > Metazoa > Chordata > Mammalia > Chiroptera > Phyllostomidae > Trachops > Trachops cirrhosus. The sequence goes on along the minus strand of CM052539.1, from coordinate 183,501,088 downwards.
AGAGGAGAAAGTGCTTAGAGGGAGGTTGATAAAAAGATGACAGGAAATCTCATGGTGATGAGTCTTGGCAGCACGCTTATATTTTCTTTTTACAACTCTTATTTCCAGGCCCTTGAAGCCAGTCTCTGTTTACTGTTCATGCTGGCTAAGTGTGTATACATGCTATTAATAGTGTCAGTGGGAAGAAAATAATGCTTTCTAGTCTGAAATAGTTCCTAACAGAAATTTTGGAATTGAAAGACTCTGGTCTCTAGGGATCTAGGCCAGTGCTTCTCAAACTTGAATGCACACGTGGATCACTGGGATCTTTAAACCTGCAGATTCTGATCCAGCAGGTGTGAGGTCTGTGAATCAGCATTCCTGATGAATTCCTATTGCCCTGTTTTGAGAGGTTCTGTGCCATCGCATGTGATTCTCCTTTTAGGAAGCATAATCAGATTGATTCCAGAGGCAGTTGGCAAATATAGGTTGCATTATTAGGAGTATGGCAGACAAATGGTGGAGGTGATAGACCAGTTTCAGTGTGTTTCCTGATTGTTGTTAGGCTCCTGGAGAGGGAGTCAGAGAGTGAGGCTGTTGCTGGCGTATGTGGCAGGTCTCCAGTGTCAGTGGAGTGGTGCACTGGTCCATCTGCTAGCCTGCAGTGCCGAGCACTCACCCATGCTGTCCTGTGACTGCTCATGCAGCCCTGGGAATGTGATGAGGACACTGAGATTTTTAGAAGAGTCAAAAAGTTTGCTCAAGGTCATTCCACTGGTAACTGTCAGGAATCAGCTCAGGCTTCTCTGATGCCAAGGATAGTCCTGCTTCCCCAGTGAGTATCAGCCACAGAACTGAGGAAGGTTAGTCCAGCTCATAAAAAGCTGTTCCCAGAAGGAAGATCTAGCTAAGTGCCCTTCTCTCCCTCCTCCTAGGTATTAGGTGCTGTTTGAAAGGCTCAAATTGGAAGAAAGATTGGAGTCTTTTTGTGTGAAAGGAGCACACTCAGGATTATAGTGTCACTGTGGGGGAGTGTAAGGCTGGGTTGCCATAAGGGTGAGGTTTGGTGAGAAAGGTTGGGGCTCTGGCTTTGGAAGGTGTTCTGGCAGATGATGGGGCCACTGTGTGGGAAGAGGTGGCAGTAGGAGGCTGGGCACTGGGATTCTCCATGCCTGGGCATTTAGGTTCAGTGACTTCTAAATTCTCTTGGGAGACTTTTGGGGTCCTGCATACCCTGACTCCCAAAACCTTTGAGGAACCCAGTTGATCAAGAAGCTTGGGAGGGGAATTACACTGTTTTTGCTGCTTGAGGTTTGGGAACCCTAGAACTTTTGTAAACTGAAGGGGATCATCCTAATATTCAGTAAATAAAAATGCAAGGGATCATTTGTAAAACATTGCTTTATTTTATCTAAGTAACTTTTATGAAGGTAGAAAAATAAAATCAGTGTCTCATTTAAGTTGAAAAAAAAAAAGCCAGCAACTATAGCTCTGGGAGGGGGACAATTCAATATGGTAAAGGGTTAATCCTTTCAAAGATTCGGAAATACTTTTAGGGAATTAATGTCCAGGATCTAATGGCATATTGATGACTGTGATGCATGTGGTTCCGTAAAAGCTTTTAGACCCTGGCTTTGTTTCAAGGGCACAGATTCAAGATGACTCCTGATCTTTCTCCATGTAGGAAGTCTCCTTTGTTCCCCCAGGAACATTTGCACTGTTCACAAAAATGTCCACTTGACCAGTGAGCTCTGCTCACAGCCAGGCAAGACCCTGGCTGGTAGACCACCTTGCTGTTTCTCAGCTGTGTGCATACACCAAGGGGCCTCTGGCAGGTCCTAGCCTGGAGGGAGAAGCTGGCTACCTCCAGTACCTCGCAGGCCAGAGTTCAAAGGCTGGCTCCCTTGCTTGCTATCTTTGAAGCTTTTGGACAAAGCCTTTAGCCTTTCTGGGCCTTAGTTTCACATCTGGAAAATGGAAATACTAGTCTCTGTCTTGCTGAGTTGGTGTGAGGGAAGCGGCCATGCATAGGGAGTGTTTAATGGGTTTGAAGTGCTCAGCAAAGGGGACTGTTGTTAAGGAGTGACCAGCAAGTGTGAAGATATTTTATGGTGTGCAGAAATGATAGCTGCCTTCTAGAATATTCAGTGTCTTATACTTAAATTCAGTGTAAGAATTAGAAATATTATTGAGGCAAAGCTGACACTTTGTTTTGCTTCCATTACCACTAAGCAGACCTTAGTTGGTGGAAAAACACTTTGCATCTCAGATATACTACAAGTTACTTGGTGCCCAAATAATAAAATCTGAGCATTTCCCATGAACTTGAACTTTCTTGTAAAAACACCTTCCCTTGGAGTTCTGCAGTATCAATGTCCAAACGTACATGCAATCTATCTGAATTTGTCAGTACTGTGAGAAAGTTGCTGTTTTCCTGCAAACTACTGAAAAGTTGGCGACTTTGGTCTTTTTTTTTTCTTTAACTGAAGGTTTTCTTAAAAATAAGCCTTTAATTTTAAAACAGTTTTAGATCTACAGAATTATAAAGATAGTTCAGAGAATCCCTATATACTCCACACCCAGTTTAACATTTTACCTAGTATGGGACCTTTGTTATAATTGATGGATCAATGTTGATACTTTGTTGTTAACTAAAGTTTAGTCTTTAGATTTTCTTAATATTTTCCTAATGTCCCTTTTCTGTCCCAGAATCCCACCCAGGACACCACATGGCATTTACTTGTCATGTCTTTTTAGGCTGTGATAGTTGATGAGACTTTTCTTGGTTTTTGATGACCTTGACAGTTTTGAGGACTACTGGTCAGGTATTTTGTACAGTATCCCTCTATTGAAATTTGATGTTTTTCTCATGGTTAGACTAGGGTGTAGGTTTTGGGGAAGAAGACCACAGAGGTAAAGTGTCATTTTTATCACATATCAAGAGTTTATATTATTAACATGACCGGTCATGGTGGGCGTTGGCTGTGGTCCCCTGGTGGAGGTGTGTCTGTCAGGTTTCTGCACTCCACATTACTCTTTCCTGCTACACTGTCCTCTGTGGAAGGAGGCTGAAGTGCACAGTACACATTTGAGGGGTGTGGTGAGTTTACCCTCCCTGAGGATGGAGCAGCCACAGGGAGTGCTGGGACTGTCTGCAGGGCATTTGTCTGTCTCTCCCATTTATTTTTTCAATCATTTGTTCATATCAGTATGGACTAATGGATGTTTATTTTATATTTTGGTTCATAGTTCTGTGTTAATTTATTTTGTTTCTCCAATTGTTCCAGAGGAGGCCAATGGGAATCCTTTCAGTTGGCTCCTGTGTCCCTTTGACATGCCCCTGTCATTGTGTAGGTGTATATGTTTTGCTTTTTAAGCACCTCTTTCCTTTTTGTTTACTATAAGAGGCTTCAGGCTTACTCTGTGTAGATCCTGTCCCATTCTAAAATCAGTAGCCTGGGCCCCTTTAATTGGAAAATGATATAAAAAACCAAGAACTGGGCGCTGGTGTGCATATTGCTACTGGGGTGTTGTTACTTCTAGGTGCTCTTAGCTGACAAAACAGGGGAAACTGTGTGTATATGGCAACCTGTGTATACACATCTATAAATGTGTCTATATGTAGCTATCTGCATCTATAAGCTAAACAATTCACGAGGCTCTTTCTAGCTCTAATCCACCACCGTGTGGATCATTCTAGCTTCTTCCCTTTGTTTATGTGTCACTCCAACAGTAGAGACGGACACCTGGCTCCCACCATCGTCCATCCACTTACTCGTTCAATCCCAGTATCCATGCACAGCAGCATCAGAGCTGTTAACACACACCCCTGGGAAACAACTTTGTCAACTAGAGCACAGGGCTTAAGTTTAGTTCCTTTGGCTGTTACTCTTACAGACTTCACTTGTTTCCAAAGTGACTCAGGTCAGCACCTTATTCTCTACCCCTCAGGGAGGTTGTTTTGTAAATTTTTAACACAGTAAGTCTTTTGTCGAATTCCACACTCCATCCTGGGATTCCCCTGACAGCCTAAATGACCTTTTAAGAAGTTGCATACACTAAGGTTTACTTTTGTACTGTAAAGCATGTGGCTTTTGAGAAATGCTTACTATCTTGTAGTCACCATTGCAGTATAATACAGAATAGTTTCACTGTCCTAAAAATCCCCTGGCTCCACCCCTTCAGCCCCGTCCCTCAGCCCCTGACCTATTTGGGGAAAAGACATCTACAGTCTGTCTTTTCCAGAATATCATACAACTGGAGTCATACAGTATGTAGCTTTTTCAGACTGCCTTCTTTTACTTAGCAGTGTGTATTTACGATTCATCTATTTTTTTTTTGGTGGCTTGATAACTGATTTCTTTTTATTGCTGAGTAATATTCTATTGTGCAAATGTACCACAGTTTTATCCATTCACATATTGAAGGATGTCTTGGTTGCTTCCAGTTTTTGGCAGCTATGACTAAAGCTGTTTGTGGATTTTTGTTTGGATATTAAGTTTTCAACTCATTTGGGCAAATACCAGGGAGTACAATTGCTGGATTATGTGGTAAGACTGTGTTTAGTTTTGTGAGATACTTCTAAAGTGGCTTGCACCATTTTCCATTCCCAGTAGAAATGAATGAGAGTGAGTTCCTATTGCTCTGAGGCTTTGCAAGTATTGGGTATGTCAGTTTTTAAAATTTTAACAATTTTAATAGGTGTCTAGTTGTATCCCATTTTAATTTGTAATCCCCTAACTTTCCATCTTTGCTGTCTTTTCATTTGGCAAGTCAGCTTTGAAGACTGACTCTCTTGTATCTCTTTCAAGTAAACTTTTTCCTTTTCAAGTGATTTGCTCTGAGTCTTCCCTTGATAGTACGTGCACTAGTTCATGGTCAGCATCTCATTAACTTGAGCTATTTTCCAGATCTACATTTATATAAATTGTGATGACACATTTTTAGTGAGGGTTGCTTCAATATAATTTAGATGGAAATCTCCCAGCACCACATGGGTGTTTGGGGATAAATGTATTAATTATCTAGAGTTTAGGAAGTTACTCCAATAGTAATAGAATTCCAGATTTCAACATGCCTCCACTGTGAAGTTGTCCTTTGCAATCTATTATCTTTCAGATAAAGGCCAGGTGAGCAAGTCCCTCCACCACATGTTCCAGATCTTCTGGTGTTAGCCTGCAACCTGTCTCCAGCTCAACCTGCCACTTCTCCCACTTATGTAGTGTATGTTCCTGCCAGACTGGGCAGAGCCCCTGACCTGGTTCTTGGTTTCTGTCCATCAGGACTGTCTCTTTGCGGACTCAGCATGCCAATTCTGCCCATAGGGCCTAGAACAAACTAGCCTGGTCTGGCCATGCAGCTTTCCCTGTCCTATCCAGGAGGAAGCGGTCTCCCCTTTTGAATATTGCAGCTCACCATGTTGAGGCAGAGAGGTCTTTCGTCCTCCATGGCATTGGGGCTATTGGTGTGCAGCTGTCTCCTAACACAGTGTGGACTCCTTGCAGCTATGTCCCACCCTGTGAACTCCCTGTTCCTAGCATGTTCTGGAGGGCCCAGCCTGCCTGACCAGTACAGGGAGTGCAGTGCAGTGCAGGCAGGACCCCTCTCAGCATCCTGCTATTCTAACTGTCTCATGAGGGGCTCCCTGGGCTAAGGATCTGCATTATCTCAGCTTTTGGGCTCTTTGAGAAGATGCCAGTGTGAATAACAGTAAAGATATGTACCCATGTGACTTTTGACTCACTGATGACAGGAATCAGCTCAACCCATCAGTTTATCTGTGGGCACAAGTGAAAATGTACCCTTTTAGTCATATGCAGATTGCTTTCTACAAGGTTTGGTTCATTGTCTGCTTCAGTGACTCCCATCAAAACCTTACAGAAGGAGGAGCCAAAGTGTAATGGCTGTGCCTCTGACTTCTGTTTTCTTCCTTTGCATGTGGTGGTCTCATTGTTGGCTTGGGGAAAGGGACCTGTTGCCAGGATAGCTGGGGGTGGGACATGCACAGAGCACTTGATCAAACTCCAGTTGTGTTCCTACTTTGTCTCAGTTTTGGGATTTTATGTTTCTGCCCTTGGCATTGTCTTTTTCCCTAAAGGGCTGGTGGTCTCCACACACTATCCTGAATGCACTGTCTGGCTCCTTGTGTCTCTATAAAGTGTGGTGGCTGGTTGTGCTCCCTCCTTCTGGGTTCTCACCTACTCTGTGTTCTGATGATTCCAACCCTGGACCTTCCAACCAACCCTGGACTAATTGGACTTGGTACCTGTTTGACATCTTCACTTGCCAGGCTAACAAGCATGTCAGACATACCAGATCCAAAACTGAACTTGTGAGCTTCCCACCATCATTTCGTTGTCTTGTTGCTTACACCAGAAGCCTAGAGCTATCCGAGTACACGTCTCATCTCAAACCTTACGTCCAGTCCTCCAGGAGATCCTGTGTTTCAGGGCACCCACCAAGTTCTTAAGGTGATATTTAAACAATAAAGTACAAAATCCACTCAAATGCTTTTAATAATGTTATTTGGGACAGTATTTTGCAATGATATAGAGTAAATAAACTAGGCATTTAACACCTACAACAAAACTGGTGTAGCTCTATTAATACTGGATTAAATGCATGTAGAAACAAAAAGCTTTTTAATGTATAATGTACTTCTATATGATGATAAAAGAAAATAGTTATGATAAAGATAGAGTAATTCAGGATTTATAGGTATATAAGATAACTAAAACTCAAAATATATAGGAAAATTGGCTGATTTATAAGGAGAAATGGATAAATTCGCAGTCATATGGGCTATTTTAATGTTTATTTCTCAGAAACTGATAGGTCAGATACAAACACATAAATAAAAGTATACAAGATTTGAACAAGCTGTATCTCTAGGTCGTATGAAAAAACTTCAACCATCTAGCAAATACATACTCTCTTGAAACCTGTGAAACATTTTCAAAATGGTCACAAAGTCAGTCTCTAATCCTTTCAGACCATGTCCTCAGACCAATGAAGTTAAAGTCAGAAATCAATAATAAAAGCACAAAAAAGGAAAGTTTATATATTTGATATTAAAAAACACTAAAAATCATTCAAATTAAGGAAGAAGTCACAATGGAAATATCCGAATTGACCAACTCTTAACAATGTAAATTAAGGCTTATAGATTGCGGCAGTGCATGGGGGGAAATTTATATCCTTAGAGTTATGTATTGGAAAAGAAAAAAAGGCTTAAGCCCTGGCTGGGTGGTTCAGCTGGTTGGAGCATTACCCCAAACATCAAAAAGTTGTGGGTTTGATTCTAGTTAGGGCGCATACCTAGATTGTGGTTTCGATCCCCGGTTGGGGTGTGTATGGGAGGCCACCCATCGATGTTTCTCACATTGATGTTTCTCTCTTCTTCCTCTTTAAAATCAAAACATTTCCTTGGGTGAGAATTTTTAAAAAAAGGTTCAAAATTGATCAGATAAGTGTCTGAGTTAAGAAGTTAGGAGAGCAAAAGACAGTAGAAGGAAGGAAATAAGAAAAGTAAGAACAGAAATTTGTGAAATGGGGTACAAAGAAGAATAGAAGTAATAAAATGCTGGTTGTAAAGAAAAACAAAATTGTCTAACTTTGGTAAATTCATCAAAAATAAAAGACAATATCAGTTATATCTCATTAATGATATGAACAATCAATATTTAAAGATGACATTTGTCAATTAAATGAAAAACCAAATCTTCTTGGGGTTTTGAAGAGCTTATCCTAAAATGCAGTAGAAGAGTAAGGGACCAAAACAGTAAGTAATTTTGGAACAAACAAATAACAAGAGGAGACTTGCTCTTTCATTGTCAGTCTTATTATAGAGGTGTAATATTTAGGACTTGTATTTGTGGCCCAGGGATAGACAGATGTGCCAGTGCACTAAAGTTAGGGAACATACAAATCCACACATACCACACACACATCTACTCCCTCCCACACACATATACACATATCCCCCTCACTCACACCCACATGCACTCACACACCCACATACCCACATCTATACATACACTCACACAATACCCACACCCCACTGTGCACAGTCACACACACAGAAATTCATAATGCTGGAGATTGCATTACAAGTCCATGGGAAAGGATAGACCTTTTAGTAAACATTACTGGGATAATCTTCTCTGCATATGGTAAAGGTAAAATTAGATCCATACCTAGACCTTCATATATGAGACTGAAATCTAGATGGAATAAAATCCTGAGTATGAAAAGGAAAACTAAAGCTTACAGAAGAAAAGACTACCAAAAATACTAGAATGTGAAGACTATCTTTGACATCTGGGTGTCAGCACAAAAAGCACAAACTATAAGGAAAAATACTGGTTTATTTTACTATATTAAATAGAAAAGTCATCTGTATAGTAGATAAAATTTATAGACTTAAAAGACTACAGATAGGAGGGCACATTTAAAAGTCATATAGCTTTAAAAAAGTATTAATATTAAAGCTATTAAGAGAATAAGCACACAGTAGATAAAGACTGAAAAGACAGTTCAAAATGAGGAAACAAGAAAGATTATAAATGTGTGAAAACCCTGTAATTTTTCTGTTAATCCATGAAATATGAATGAAAGCAATGAGAGACCATTTCATATTAATCACATTGGCAAACATGAGTCAGTTAATAAATATTGGTGAGGTATGGGGAAATGGGACCTCTTACTCCTTGACTGATATAACCACTTTGGAAATGAATGTGGTTATATAAGTCAAGTTGGTAACACGCACATCATATGACCCACCAATGTCATTGTCAGGCATTTTCTCTAGAAGAACTCAGTGTCTGAGGGATGTGGTCCTTCAGTGTTTGTAATAGCAAATTGATGGAAACTACCTAATTGGTCTCAGTAAGGGGGCCTAGACATTTGTTCTATTTATACAGTCAAAAATTCAGCACTGAAATGAAAGAATCAAATCTATGGGTATCAAGATGCATAAATCTCATTAGCAATGTTGACTGTAAAAAACCAAATTTCAGTAGTTTGGGTGCACTGTGGTGCTGTTGGATAGTTACATAGCCAGGAAAGGTGTAAACACTGATTGTGAAGGATGATGTGCCATCTTATGTTATGTCATTACCTACCTGTAGGGAAGCAGAAGTGATCCCTGGGGTACATATGACTTTAGTTGCATCTGCAAGAACTGTTTGTAGAGACCTGAGGCAAATAAAACAAAATGTGACAACTCTTTATTCTTTATGGTAAGTATATAGATGCCTATTATGTTTATTTTCTGATTTAAGATATAATTTTCAAACCATGAAATTCACCACATTGAGATGTGAGGAAAGATAGCAGAGGACTATCAGAGTGGGTAGGGAAAGCTGAACAACTGGTAGCAGAAAACTCAGGTCATTGATTTTGCTTAAACTTCTCTAATCAGGGCACCAAACCTGGAAAGTAAAAGAATGCCAGATTTCAAAACTTCTGTAGGGAAGATCACCACATATCAAATTCAAAGGCTAGTAAGAAGAGTAGACACATGCTAGATAGTGATTAGTAGCAAGGGCATCTCCAGATTGACCATGAAAGGTAAACAAGCCAGTGGGAAATGGAGGGTCATAATATCTATGAGGACTCTGTACCTAAAGAGGAACATTTGTTGCTATTTTGGACTTTATTTACGGCTCAATATGTTAAATGTATATAATATTTTAAAAGCAATTTAAGCAAAATTAGAAATTATTCTTTTAAATGCATTAGCAATAAAAGCAAGCAGAAATACAGTGATTACAAAATTTATTACTGCACATAAACCTTACCAAATATATTTGCACTGTAGTTTTAATGAATTTACCCGGCATCATTCCCCTTTGTGGGGCAGTTCTTTTACAGAAGCTTACTTACCTCTGCACCTTTCTAAGAGGGCGGATGACCTGGGCACAGTAGATCAGCAGGTGAGGCTTTGCACTTCAGAGCCATTAGTTGATAGACTGGGTGACTTGGTCACAGGTTCTAAGATGATTTGGGCCTTGAGTTCAGCCTGAGCTCCTGTTTCAGATTAAACTGAATAATCACAGATAAACTATAATAATGATTCTCTTATGCTGAGCTTCCCACACGTTGGCCTGGGACCCAGTCAGCTGCTGCCCCAGTGCTGCCCCAGATGTTTAAAGTCACCTTGCTTTCTGGTCAGAACTCTGTATTTCTTTTCCTCTGCTTTCTCCTGCCTCAAGTTATGGAAACAGCTACTTAGCAAAGGACTTCTTTTTCTTCTTGTGAAAAGCAGTGTTAGAGGCTAAAATCTTGGCTACAGGCTGCATATGAGTCTGACAGCCACTTTTAGTGAGAGAACTAGAGACAAACCTTTTATGGCCCTGAGTTTACAGTGATTTCCTCCTAATTTAATTGGATTATTATTAGGTCTATTAAGTTTTTTTTATTCTAATATAAAATCACCTGAATTTGTTCTTTTCTACAATATGTTTACTTATAGTTGTTGAAACTCTGACCGGAAATTAATTCTTCACCCCCCTTTTTTATAATTCTCCTGTGTTTCATTAACTCTCATCTACTTACTTTGCTGGTGAATGTTGAGCAGGCAGTTTACAAAAGGAACATAAATACTGACAAATGTCGGAAGAATCCAGCCTATTTATGATGAATGTATTCATGTCATTCTTGGACCATCTTATTGGCATATTTTGAGAAGGTTTGTAATAAGGAGGTTGCTGTGGGACAACTTTAAACATTCCAACAGCCGAATCATAGGGTGCCAGAAGGAGAAGAGGAAGAGCAAGAAATTGAAAACTTATTTGAACAAATAATGAAGGAAAACTTCCCAAATATGGTGAAAAAACTAGATGTGCAAGTCCATGATGCTCACAAAGTCCCAAAGAAGTTGGATCCAAGAAAAAACACACCAAGACACATCATAATTAAATTACCCAAGATTAAAGATAAGGAGAGAATCTTAACCAGCAAGAGAAAAGGAGAGAGTTACCTACAAAGGAGTTCCCATAAGACTATCCGTTGATTTCTCAAAAGAAGCCTTACAGGCAAGAAGGGGCTGGAAAGAAGTATTCCAAGTCATGAAAGGCGAGGACCTATATCCAAGATTACCCTATCCAGCAAAGCTATCATTTAGAAAGAAAGGGTAGATAAGGTAAAGGTGAAGGAGTTCATCATCACTAAGCCCTTATTATATGAAATGTTAAAGGGACTTATCTAAGAAAAAGAAGAAGATCAAAAACTATGAATACTAAAGTGACAACAAACTCACAACTATCAACAACTGAACCTAAAAAAAAACCAAACAAAAACTAAGCAAGCAACTAGAACAGGAACAGAATCACAGAAATGGAGATCACATGGAAGGTTATCAGTGGGGAATGGGAGGAGGATAATGCGGGGGGGAAGGTACAGGGAATAAGAAGCATAATTTGTAGGCACAAAATAGACGGGGGGAGGTTAAGAATAGTATAGGAAATGGAGAAGCCAAAGAACTTGTATGTATAACCCATGGACATACACTAAGGTGGAGGGAACGTAGGAGGGAGGGGGGAGGGGGTTAAAGGGGAGAAAAAAATGGGACAACTGTAACACCATGATCAATAAAATATACTTAAAAAAAATAAAAGTATAAGGAGTTTGGCAAGGAATCACAGAGATCCAACTCTCACACATCACTGTTTTGTGACTGGAGGGAGATGAGCTTCTGGAGGGCTCTTAGTCGTGTACCAGAAGCTTTAAAAATATTCAGGCATTTTGGCTGAAAATTCTATTCTTTAGAATTTATCTTCAGGAAATAATCAGATAACCACTAAATTTATGTACAGGAAATGCACATTACATCATGAGTTCAAATCATTAACAATTGGAGGCAGCCCAGATACACAATAGTAGGGGACTCAGTAAGTCAGTTACTGTACTCTCACAGCACAATCCATTATTAGGTGGCTATTAGTGTTTACAGGAATGAGTCATGAGATGAAGAAATCCACCAGCATATGAGGCCAGAATACACATAAAAACAGTCTACATGGTGTAACATATAGCCATACGTGTGTGCCTGTGCATGCATGTTGTGCAAGTGTGTTTTTGTGTATTTTAAATACAAACCAAGTCCTGAAGGAGGTACAAACCAAGTGTCTATGGTGTCTGTTTCTTTGAGCTCCTATCACTGCTAGTATTTGTTTGCATGTACTTCTGAGTTTTCTAAATTTTTTAAATGAACATGTATCATTTTTATACTCATAGAAAAAGTATGGTGAAAAGTCTTTTTTAAAAATTTTTTATTTTAGTTTATTCAGTACAGTTTCTATCCTTTATTCCCATTCCAGCCCGCCCACCCATCCCTCCCCTCCTCCCTCCCATTTCCACCCCTCCTAGTTTTGTCCATGTGTCCTCTATATTTGTTCCTGTAAACCCTTTCCTTCTCCCCTGAAATTCCCTCCCCTCTCCCCTCTATTTTTTGACATACAGTAGCATTTTTCTAAGCATAAAAACAATGCAAACAATTTCAAATAATAGATGTTTCTATATAGAAACATAGAAAATTTCTTTGAATATCAATGCATATTAGTAAAAGGCTGTTAATGGACATTTTTTTTCAAATATATTTTATTGATTATGCTATTACAGTTGTCCTATTATCCCCCCTTCATTCCCCTCCACCCTGCACACCCTCCCCACCCACATTCTCCCCCTTTAGTTCATGTCCATGTGTCATAGGTTCTTTAGCTTTTACATTTCCCTTACTATTCTTGCCCTCTCCCTATTTTCTACCTACCATCCATGCTACTTATTCTTTGTACCTTTCCCCCTCTCTCCTCCTCCCACTCCCCTGTTCCTAACCCTCCATGTGATCTTCATTTCTGTGGTTCTGTTCCTGTTCTAGTTGTTTGCTTAGTTTCTTCTTGTTTTTGTTTCAGGTGTGGTTGTTAATAATTGTGAGTTTGCTGTCATTTTACTACACGTTTTTTATCTTCTTTTTCTTAGATAAGTCCCTTTAACATTTCATACAATAAGGGCTTGGTGATGATGAACTCCTTGAACTTGACCTTATCTGAGAAGCACTTGATCTGCCCTTCCATTCTAAATGAAAGCTTTGCTGGATAGAGTAATCTGGGATGTAGGTCCTTGTCTTTCATGACTTGGAATACTTCTTTCCAACCCCTTCTTGCCTGTAAGGTCTCTTTTGAGAAATCAGCTGACAGTCTGATGGGAACTCCTTTGTAGGTTACTGTCCCCTTATCTCTTGCTGCTTCTAGGATTCTCTCTTTCATTTTTACCTTGGCTAATGTAATGACGATGTGCCTTGGTGTATTCTTCCTTGGGTCCAACTTCTTTGGGATTCTCTGAGCCTCCTGGACTTCCTGGAAGTCTATTTCCTTTGCCAGATTGGGGAAGTTCTCTTTTATTATTTGTTCACATACCTTTTCCACTTGTTGCTCTTCCTCTTCTCCTTCTGGTACCCCTATAATTTGGATGTTGGAACGTTTAAAGATGTCCTGAAGGTTCCCAAGCCTCCCTCATTTTTTTGAATTCTTATTTCTTCATCCTTTTCTGGTTGTATATTTTTTTCTTCCTTCTGGTCTACTCCAATGATGTGAGATCCATCTTTCATTCCATCACTATTGGTTCCCTGTGCATTTTTCTTCATTAAACTTATTGTAGCCTGCATTTTTTCATCTAATTTGCGACCAAAATCAACCAATTCTGTGAGTATCCTAATCACCAGTGCTTTGAACTGCGCATCTGATAGGTTGGCTATCTCTTGGTCGTTTAAAAGGATGGGTTCTGGGGCTTTCAATTCTTCTTCTGTTTGAGTCATCTTTTTGCTGTTTTTTTTTGTTGTTGTTGTTTGTTTGTTTTTGTCTTGTCCATCTCCTGTAGTGAGGGGTGGGGCCTTAGGAGTTCACCAGGGCGGAGTACCCCAGTCTCTGGTTTGTGATGCTGTATGTGGGGGTGGGGTCCCAGAAGGAACAATGGTGCTTGCTCTGCTCTCTGCAGGACCTCAGACCCTTCCTCTGCTTTCCGCAAGCTAACTGGGCCCCTCTGGCACCAATTCCAGTGTGGGTGGGCCTGTGCACCCGGTGGGACCTTCCTCTTCAGTCAGTGCCCCAAACCTCTATTTCCCAGTGGTGGGACGCTGAGTTGCTCAAAGTGCCTTGCTTCACAATGGCTGCCTCACTGGGTCTGCCGGTTGCCACCCCCTGGCCGGGGCCCACTAGCCACAGCCGCTTGTGCGCCCAGGGTCTGCCTGCTGCGGACTTGCGTGCCACCCGGGTGGCTCAGCTCTCCACTCTGTGTCCCTCTCCCGGCCCAACTCCACCCCTCCTATTGGTCTGGATGAACGTGTCTATTTTTAAATCCTTGGGTGTCCGACTTCCATACACGTCAATTTTCTGTCAGTTCTGGTTGTTATTTCGTTTCTATATTGTTGTTGTCCCTATCTGAGTTGTGCGAGGAGGCACAGTGTGTCTACTTATGCCTTCATCTTGGCCCCAAGTCCTTGTGCGAGTTCCTGGACATTTTCTACAAATATTACAAACATGGATATATTACAGTGTTTTGAAAGCACATAGGATCTATCTCATTTTGTTTTAAAAATATATAGATAATGTTATAATGAGAAACTACTAGAAGAAAATACATTCTGTTGCTGTCATTGCTTCTTTTTGGCATTGGAGATGCTTTTAAATATTTCTTGTACTTTTCTGTGCTTTCCAAGCTTTATACACCAAGAGCAAGCATGTATTTTACAATCACTGTATACACACTCATTATAAAGAGCAGGGACTGAGCTCCTGGCCTTCTGTCCCTACCAGAGCCTGTCACTGCTTGGCAGCTTGCTTTTGGGGAGGTCCAGGTGGGGGTGTGCAGAGCTAATTCTTTGTCACGGATTGAAAAACTGTTTCATTTGGAGAGTTGTCTAGAAAGTCTAGTACATGTATTTTAGGCAACTTCAATACCCTGGTGAGAGTACCAAACAGATTTTGGAAATTGATAGTGAACAAAGTTCAGTATAATTTAAAAGGATTGAAATATGGGTATGCATATCTCTATTCACACACATGGAGTATGATATATCTTAAATAGGAAATGAAACAAGCAATGCCCCTCCTGGGATGTGGCAGCTGCTGTGCACATAACTGTGAGCTTCTGAGTGGAGGAACCTTGCTCTAGGGTGTGTAGAAAGATGAAGGACCTGCTGTCCCAGGGCAGGGAGCACAGCTGGCATACCGCACAGGCTCATGTTAGGCAAGGGGCTCTCAGAGTCTACATTCCTTGGTCTCCTTGACTACACCACCACTACGTCATTGCTACGCATTGGCCTCAAGATCGTATTTTTTGAGGTTGAGGAGTAAAGTCCAACCCCGCTGAACCTGCCCCTCCCCCCCTACCGCCAGCCCCTGCTACCTTGTTTCTTTTCTGCTGAGACCATCACCAAGAGTATAATTACTTCAAAACAGTTACTGCATTAGTGGGTTCTGTGATGGGAATGAAGCTCTTTTAAACTCTAGTTAACCCTGATTTCTGGTTGGCGCTGCAGAACTCTGAATTTGCTCTCCTGCAGGGGCTGAGTTAATGAGGAGCTTGGTCTTCCAGATCTGGAGAAATTTAGACTCAAGACTGTCTTCCTCCTGAAGTCAGATCTTTGCAATGGCCTATTTAGTTTTAGGTAAAAACAGTAGCATATGCTCTTCATTCACTGAGATCTGTCAAAGCATGAGCTCCTGTTTAGCAAAATGGAACCTATGAATGGATGCCTAGGAGCTGCACTTGTGTGTCCCACCGTGAAACAGCGAATACTATCTCAAGTCCTCATTAAGTGGTCTTTGGAAGTGGTAGGCTAAATGTCCTATGGAATAGCCCCCAGCGGCTGCCTCCACTCACTGCTGGTCTCTGCTTGCTTGTTCTCTCCGGACAGGAGAGACCCAGAAATCAAGAATTCATGTCAGAAGGAGCCGCTCCAAGGGGAGCCTGAAGGATCCCAGCCCCGCTCCCCCGAACAATGAGGTGGGACAGCCCATTTCATAACATGAACATTTAAACTTTTATGTAAAATGTCAGCAGTGTCAAAAGGATGATAGGGGCGTTGGATATATGGATATGGGTACATGGCCATGGGAGGAAGAAAAGGCAAGGGCAGGGGTGCTGGGACTGGGATGGGGGCCTCAGTGGGATTTAGAGGAAAACCTGCTTCCCTTAGCTGTCTGCTGACGGTTTTCAGACTGCTGGAACATGGGGGCTGCTTGGGCCTGAGAGGGGCAGTGGGAGGACAGAACCGTCCCTCAGGAAAGGAGTGCATTCGTTCCCAGTGAGTGCTCGTGCTTGTAAAAGTAGAAAAATTACAAATAGTAGTTTTAATAAGAGTATGGCTATTTGTATCCCTGGCTAAATCCACAAAAGGAATAAAATTTTACTTGTTAATTTTCTCATTTCTGGTCTGTGCTTTTTAAATGTATTTTCAAAGATAAAATTTTGTTGTGGGTGTGGGTTACATATATGATGCTAGGGTGTCATGATGATGATGGGACGGCCTGGGCTCTGGGCTGTGTCTCATGTGGTCAGCAGCAGCTTTCAACTGGGACATGTAAACTCCAAACAGATGAAGACTTTTATTCAGACATGTCCTGATTGTGGGTTTTTTTTTTTTGTGATTAGTTGAATTACACGTCTCTTATGGTGGGTACAATGTTTTCATTTTTTTCCCTACCTTTTATTTTATTCTGTGATTTTGAAAAAAAAAGGCAGAGAACCACAGATGTAGACACATGTGTATTTTTACAGCTGCCTCTTTTCCTTCAGGGCCCTACCCCCAGGGAGAGTGTGCAGGCCCCCACTTGGTGCAGCTGCCTGTCTGTTCATTTGTCTCTTCGTGTGTGCACCTGTTCAAAAGGCTCCAAGGGCCCTCCTCCCACCCAGCACTCTTAGGCTTGGGTGGGTGGTAGGAAACACACACTGCTCCTGCCACCAAGTGGCTCACTTGGGGTGAGGAGTCGAGGCAAGGGACCCCAAAAAAGGAAATAGCTTAAACATGAAACAGCACATGACAGATGGATTAGAAAAGGAAGACTGACAAAAGGGAGGGGGATCCTGGCAGGTGGTCCAGGGAGGCCTTTCTGAGGAGGTGGCAATGGAGCTGGTGGCCTAAGGGAGCTCACACAGTGAGCCCCCAGCTACAGCAGCAATAGCTGGAGCAGATCCAGGTGAGGCGACCTTAGAGGGGTGGAGATGGGAAAGGAGGACGAGGGTTTGAATGTCATCCTCACTGCCTGAGGGAGTCAGGTCCACCTTCCTGTTCTCTGCAGCTGACTCTGGCTGCAGTCTGTAGGGGAGCAGATGGTGGGCCAAGATGGGAGCTGGTGGGAGGGTGAGGTCAAGGCCCTGCTAAGGCAGAACTTGCTGGAGAAGGGTCAGAGAGGCGGGTGAAAAGGCCTAGATGATTCCTAGGGGCCTGAATAACTGAGGCAGGTTGACCTCTGGAGGGTCAGGTTTGGTCTTGGAGTTTCGATTTAGACATCCAGGTCGCTTAGTCAGGTAGGCAGTTGATATAGGAGCTCAGGGCAGAGGACAGAGTCAGGGAGATTACTTTAGAGAATCATCAGGATAGGAAGTATTTATGGCAATAGACTGGGTGGGTTTACCTAAGGAAGTGAGTGTGGTCAGTAGAGAGGAGCAGAGGAACCAGGTCCAACCCCAGGAAGACCTTGCCTGGAGCCACCTGACAGGCCTGGTGCTCTGGCCCCAGGCCCCCATGTATGTTTAGGGGCCCCTGTGCTTTCTTCTGTCAGTACATTGCAAGCTACTGGAAGCAAGTGATCCCATCATGTCTGCCTGTCCCTGAGGAGACAGTGAGGTCATTTCTTATGTCTATGTCCCACTGTTGAAAGTTTATGTATCTTAGATTTCTTCCACTGTGGCATTCAGGTTAGGGAGGAAGGTGTCTTCATTGGGCCTACACACTCTGCTCCTGGACTGGGTTCTGGTTGGCCTCGGTGGCTTGCCTCTTTCTCTGCTAGGTCATCTTTTTGTGGGCTTATTTGCCATCCATATGTTTTCTTTGGTGAAGTATTTTTGCTCATTTAAAAAATTATGTTATTTTCTTATCCAGTTTTGAGAGTTCTTTGTATATTCTGGATGCTGTCCCTTCTTATGGGTTACTTGTTTTGCAAATATTTTCTCCCAGTTTGTAGCTTGACTTTTCATTTTTGTAAGTGTCTTTTGAAGATCAAAATTTTTAAATTTTGATGATAGTCAACTTATCAGTATTTCTCTTATATACATCATGTCTTTGGTATCATACTAAGAATTGTTTGTTAAAGTGGCTTTGTTCCTGATTTGGGGGCAAGCATTCAGTCTCTCAGCCTTATGAATGATGTCAGCTGTTTGTTTTAACCCGAGGTCTTTCATCAGGTTCAGAAAGTTCAGTGAGAATTTTTTTTATGATCGATAATGAAGTTTGCCAAATGCTTTTTCTGCATCTATTAAGATGATCATATAAGTTTTCTTTTTTTATTTAGTTTTTCATTTTTAGTCAGTTTATATGGCCATCCATATAAAAATCAATTACATTGACTTTTAAAAAAGCATTAAACCAGTTGCATTTCTGGTTGGAATCCACTTTGTCATGATTTTTTCTGTATACTGTAGGATTTCATATGCTAAAATTTAAGAATTTTTACATCTGTATTTATGAGGAATATTGGTGTATTAATGCAGTGTCTTTTTGTGGTTTTGGTATCAGGTTAATGCTAGCTTCATAGAATGAGTTGGGAAGTGTTCCCTTATAGTCAATTTTCAGAATGAGTTAGTAAGGAATTGGTATTAATTCTCCCTTGAATATTTGGTGAAATTCACTATTGAAACCATCCAGTTGACTCTTTTTTTGGTGGGAAGGTTTTTAGCTTGAATTCAATTTCTTGAATATAGATAGGGTTATCTAATTCTTCTTGAGTGAGTTTTGATAGCTTTATTCTTCTAAGAATTTGTTTCATCGAAGTTATTAAATTCATTGCCATGCAATAGTTTCTAACATTCCCTTTGAAAGGGTCAGGCTAGTTTCCCAACCTGCCAGACTGCTCATGACCCAGTCAGGCCAGTTTTCCAACCTGATGGACTGTCCATGACTCGGTTATTCTGACTCATTTGGTAGCCCGAGGCTTAATTGAAACTCTCTCCCACCAGGCACGATAGACATCTGGCGCCAGCCACGATGGCCTGTGGTCAGACTGACCCTCCTGTACCTGGCAACAGTCCCGCTCTTTACCTGACCCATTGTTCTGGCTCACATCCTGAAACCCTGAGGCACCCACCCAGAAGAGCAAGAGACTAACCCCTCCTCTATCCCCTCACAAATCCTGTGCTTTTTCTTTTAAAAACACCATTCCAGCCCTCCTTCCGCGCCCCCCCGCCCCTGTCCCCGGGGCTGCAGGCAGTCCAGACTCCACTCGCTTATAAGCACAGCATCAAATAAAGGCATTTGGATCAGATCATCCAGTTCCTCCGGCCTCTATCTCTTGCACATTTCTAACACCCTTGTTATGTTATATCTTATTATTTTTTATTGAAGTAAAATTCACATAAGGTGCATTTATTTATTTATTTATTTATTTATTGGTGGGAAGGGAGGGAGAAAGAGGGAGAGAAACATCAATGTGTGGTTGCCTCTTGAGCACCCTCTACTGGGGAATCTGGCTATAAACCAGACATGTTCCTTGACTGGGGATGGAACTAGCAACCCTTTGGTTCACAGGTTAGTACACATTCCACTGAGCCACACCAACCAGGGAGCAATGAATTATTTTCATGTGTACAATTCAGGACATTCAGTGCATTCTGTGTTTTGCAACCACCACCCAGTTTCAGAATTTTTTAAATTTGTCCATCATGCCAACAAACACTCCACATCCAGTAAGTAGTCACATCCTGTTTCTCTCTTCCCTCACCTCCTGGACAACTAATCTGCTTTTTATCTCTATGGATTTACATATTTTGGATGTTTCATATCAATGGAATCATATATACTATGGTGACCTTTTATGGCTGGAGTCTTTCACTTAGTATCATGTGTCAAGGTTTATCTGAATTGTGTGTATCAGTACTTTATTCCTTTTTATGGCTGTAGAATATTCCATTTTATGGATATATCACAATTTGTGTATTCATTCATCTGTTGATGGACATGTGGGTTGCTTCCACATTTTGGCTATTGTGAGTAGTGATGCTGTGAACAAGTACCTATTTGAGTCATGGTCTTCATTTATTCTGGACATATACCTGGGAGTGGAATTGCTGAGTCACATGGTAATTCTATGTTTGATGTTTTGAGAAACTGGCAGTCTTTCTCCAGACTTGAACCATTTTACATTTATCCCAGTAATGTAGAAAGGTGCCTATTTTTCCACATCCTCAGCAATGCTTGTTATTTTCTGGTCTTTTGTTTATAGCCATCTTAGTAGGTGTCAAATTAGTATCACATTGTGGTTTGACTTATCTTTTTAATATCCTTTGTATCAGTAGTAATATTTTACTTATTATTATTGATATTGGTAATTTGTATCTTCTTGGCTTTTTTTCTGGATCAGTGTAGCTAGATGCTTATAAATATTATTGATCTCAAAAAACCAACTTTTGGTTTCATTAATTTTCTGCATGTTTTTATTGCTTTCCAGCTCATAGATTTCTACTCTCATTTTTATTGCTTCTCTTCTGCTGTCTTTGGGCTTAATTTGCTCTTCTTTTTTTTTCTAGTTTTGTATAATAGAAGCTTAGGTTATTGATTTGAGAACTTTTTTCCCTTAATCTAGTCATTTTAGTACTACAAATTTCCCTCATGGACCTGCTTTTGCTGCATCCCACACATTTTGATATCTTGTGTTTTCATTTTTACTCGGTTCAAATGCTTTGTAATTTCTATTATGATTTCTTCTCTGACCCATGTGTTATTTAGAAGTGTGCTATTTATTTTCAAGTATTTGGAGGATTTTCAAGATACTTTTCTGTTATTGATTTCTAATTGAATTCCACAGTGGTTTGAGATTATACAGTTTCTGATTTTAACTTTTATTGCATTTTTTAATGGCTACAATGGCCTTTAAAAATATTCCATGATTACTTGAAAAGGGTGTATTGTATTGTTATTGTGTAGAGCAGTGATTTTCAACTGATGTGCACTTTGGCACATCACAAGAATTTTTAAAATAGGCAATACCTGACTATTTAGCCAGGGGTACTGACCTCTTTTCCCTTCCTTAGATTGTCAAATAACAAACTGACAACACAACAATAGCCATCCAGTGTGAATGAATCAAAATTATACCTATTTTTTGTCAGGTAAGCAAGAATATATTTTTGGTGTGCTGTGGCATTTTAGTAATTAGTTTATGTGTGCCATGAGATGAAAAAGGTTGAAAATTGCTGGTGCAGAGTTCTCTATGAATGTCTGCTAAGGAATGTGGGTGATAGTGTTGCATCTCCTAAATCCTTTACTGATCTTCTATCAAGTTGTTTTGGCTCTTTTTATTATTTAATGTCCTTCTTAATTTCTAATAATATTTTTTGCTCTGAGCCCTACCTTTTCTGATGTTAATATAGCCATTCAAACTTTCTTTTGATTAGAGTTAGCATGGTACATCTTTTTCCATCATTTTTCTCTTATTTCATGTATATGTTTATATTTCAAGTGGCTTCCTTATA
This sequence comes from Trachops cirrhosus, assembly GCA_028533065.1. Taxonomy (NCBI): domain Eukaryota; kingdom Metazoa; phylum Chordata; class Mammalia; order Chiroptera; family Phyllostomidae; genus Trachops; species Trachops cirrhosus. Next base: position 183,479,422 of record CM052539.1, on the reverse strand, counting down.
AATAGCAGTTTTGGTTTTACAACACTTAGTAGGGTAAGCATTTCGTAGCCAGATAGAATAGCCATTCCCATAAAAACATTCGGGTAAAGATGACACAGGCTATTTGCATAAACCTGTTTAAACATCCTGATGTTCTTAATCCTATCAATGCTTTTGTTGGGAGTACGGCCTTTGTATTCTTTCAGTCTAATTGTAGTCTACACCAGGGCTTCGCCAGTGGATTTGGATACTACAGTTTGTGGGGCTCCCATGTCAAGAAGTCCAGAAACTTCTCCACCTCCTGACCATTTTACCCACTCTGGTGCAGAGGCTTTGGGCCCCAGTGAGGGGTTGAGTCAAGGGACCCTGTTTTTCTTGTCTACTTTCATCTTGATTTATCTCTCTAATCATAGCTTAAAGCAATTGTGGGTCAGATATCTTTTTATAATCTTTGAATCTTGGCTTTCAAAATGCTACAAACCAGGATAAATAAGGCAGACTTGTTTGGGGCTCTTTAATCCTTTTGGCCTGCTTAAAACCTTTGCTTGAACCCCATCAATGTCCATTGTATTAATACCTAACCATTGAGGGTGTGGGTGGTCATGCGTTGGACCAGGGCTGCTGTGGTTGGGGTCGCAGCACTGGCTCCTTCTCTGGAGTGCTCAGTGGCATGGATTCTGGGAAGCTCCATCAGCTGAGATTAGCATAGGCAAAGACTGAGGGAGTTGTTAGTGGCAAAACTTTGAGTGTCCTGACAGCCACGAGGGCTGACTGGGTCCTTGGTGGTAAAAGCTGCTGGAGTCTTCTGCTCTCCTTTTCCTCCAAAGGGGAATGTCACGCTGAGGGGATCCCTTTTGGTGAAAAGCTGTGTGAGAATGGAGATGGATTGACACAGGTAAAATGTTGCCTATGTTTTTCTATGTTGCCATCTTTTATTTTTGTGCTCCACTGGGTTGCTGTAGCTCTTGCATTATACTTCAGAGCTCTTTCAGAGCTATTTTCATAAGTAGTGTCTATTAATCATTGTTTTTCTGGAGGTGCAAGTGCTGGGACCTCCTAATCTACCAATCTTGCTGATACCATACTCCTAAATGTTTGTTGTTTCTTTGTGTAAGAAATAAAGATGGGCCCTGGCTGGTGCGGCTCAGTGGACTGTGTGCCAGACTGTGAACCAAGAGGTTGCCAGTTTGATTTCCAGTCAGGGAACATGCTTGGGTTGCAGGCCAGGTCCCCAGTTGGGGGTATGTGAGAGGCCACCAGATCAATGTTTCTCTTGCATATTGATGTTTCTCTCCCTTTCTTTCTCCCTCCCTCCCTCTCTTTCTAAAAATAAATAAATAAATAATAAAAAAGGAAATAAAGATGATCCTTGGGGGACAGGCATTTTTACATGGTATTGACTTTAGCTGGGGTGCTTCCATGGTGCTAAGGTTAATTGGGACAGATTAGGACCCAAGGAAAACTAGCTGGCTTCTGCTTCCTCCTAAGGCACTGATGACTGTCCTTGATACTGAAATGAGGCTCAGAGGACAGAAATTTCAGGCAATGATAAAAGATAAAGGGATTTCTTTTTATAGAAAACAATAAATAATTGGTCTATTTAGATTGGAGTTGACCCATTTCCAGATTGGAAATGTCTCTTAGTTTGGCAGGATTTGGATCACAGATCTTTTTCAAGATCTGTGGATGGGTTAGCCATCACAATTGAGATCTCATCTAGCCATACCCCCTCAACCAGGACACTGTGGGAAGAGGGACTGATCTAGACTGTTGGGTTGATCATCCACAGGTAAGTAATACAGTGTATAAACTGATCTATGTCACAGGGAATGGAGGCCCAAGGAAGACCAGAGACACCCAGACATATCTGTTGGAGATCCTGAGAATCTCCATTCAGAGAATCCCATGATGCATTCCACACTTGGGCAATGGACCCTCCAGGTTGCTCAATACAAGAAGTCTTAGTTGGTTCATGATCATAGACATTCACAATGGCAGGACTTATGAGATGAGTGTTTGTAGAAATCACAGGTAAAGAGTTCTTCTCCTTTACTGAAATGATTTGGTTAGGTGCTTCTAGTGCCAGACTTGGCCAAGTTTGCAGCTGCTGCTTCCTCCTTTTGATGCGCTGGTTCTTGAACCAAGTCTTTATTAATAACTTATCAATTTGAGTTGTTGAAGTTAAGTTCTGCTGTGGTAGCCCAATGTGGGCACTTGGTCTTTTCAAATCTATTTTTCAGTATTCTAAGCTGTTCTGGACTAAAAGGTTGCACGGTATTAGCTAACAGACCTTGGCTTTTCTGCCATAAACCTTTAAAAGGTAGAATGATCTGCTGTGTGGGTTTATGAGCCACCTGAATTTCATCTCTATGAGGGGTACTGTTTTTTATCCAATCTTAAAATCTCTTTAATTCAGTTAGGATTTTTATACCAGTTTTATTTAATGTGAATATTGATATGATATACTTTTGGTTTCTGTTTGTCTCATTTTTTAATTAGACCCTCCTTTTCTGCTTATTTTGGATTATTTATGATCAGTTTTATCACCTGTACTAGCCTATTAGTGATACTCTTTGCTTTTAGAGGTTGCTTTGGGATTTATTCTATATATGCTTAACTTATCACTGCCTGTCTTCAGGTAATATTATACTCATTTACTTGTAGTGTAAAGCCTAAGAACTGCCCTGACTGGTGTGGCTCAGTGGATTGAGGACTGGCCTGTGATCCAAAGGGCCGCTGGTTCAATTCCCAGTCAGGGCAGGCACATGTGTGGGTTGTGGGCCAGGTCCCTGGTGAGGGGTATGTGAAAGGCAACCACACATTGATGTTTCTCTCCCCTTCTTTATCCTTCCCTTCCCCCTCTCTAAAACAAACAAACAAACACCCCACCTAAGAACAGTAACTTCTATATAACTTTACCTGGCCTTTATGTCATTGTCATGCCATTTTACTTCTGTATTCTTACAAACCCCACAATACATGGTTATTATTTTTGCATTAAATGGTCTATTATCTTTTAAAACAACCTTAAAAATTAAGGAAACACACATTTCTGTTTATTCATGAACTTTGTTTCCAGTGCTTTTCATTTCTTATTTGTAAGTCAAGATTTTGTTCTGATATTATTTTCTTTTTGTGATGGGCTAACTTTAATGTTTTTCCTAGTTCAGGTATGTTGGACATAAATTATTTTAGCTTTTGTCTGTTGGAAAAAGTCTTTATTTTGCCTTTGTATTTGGAAGTCATTTATACTACATATGGTATTTCAGGTTGACAGTTTTTTTTCCTTCATTACTTTAGAGATATAGTTTCATTAACTTCTGGCTTGCATGGTTTCTGAAAAGTCCTCTGTCCACCATGTCTGTGTTTGTTTCTCTGTACATGATCTTTTCTTTTCCGTTCTTTTCTTTTCTCTTTTCTTTCTGTGTCCATGTTTGAAGGCAGTATGTTTAATGTCTAAACAATGTTTCTTTACATATTTGTATGTTTTTCATAATCTCAGGCAGGAAGAAATATGTCATCAAGTGATAAAGCATCTGGTTTTCCCCCTCAGGACTGCTGGTAGAGTCAGGGCTTGAAGTGGCTGGGAAGGTGTTGAGTGCTAGAACTTTCCATGTGCTACTGTACACCTCACTGGATCTATTTCCACTTTAGCCCTGATAATGAAGGTGGAGTATGGAGGTGGGGATGAGCACTTGCAGTGAATCTCTCTTCCTAATAGCCCCTTTGATTCCAGCTACTTTGAGAAAAACAGATCTCTGGGTGGGGTGAGTTTGCAGGAGAGAGGACCACTGTTTTAAACAGAAACTCCCATCCTGGGATGATCAACCTTAAACAGGCCATCTAACCTCCCCCAGTCTTGGTCATCTCATATTTTAAGTGGAGTTAAGACTATCTACCTCAAAGATTAGAATGCAACATTGTGGGCCCTTCAATAAGTAGCTAGAATGCAAGCTATCTTTTTATTTAAAAAATATCAAAAATATGAACACTTCATGAATTTGTATGTCATCCTTATGCAGGGGCCATGCTAATCTTATCTGTATTGTTCCAATTTTAGTAAATGTGCTGCCAAAGTGAGCACCATGTTTCTTTATTTACTGGCTGCATTTAAGTTTTTCACTTTAGGTAAATTGATTATGATGTGCCTTGGTTTAATTTCCTTCATGTTTTCTCTGCTTGGGGTTTACTGACTTTTTTGGATCTATAGGTACATACTTTTTATCAATTTTTGTATTATTTCTTTAAATATGTTTTTGTCTCAACCCGGACTCCACTCTTAAGTCCTCAATTACATGTATATTTGTTTTCCCTTTTTTTTTAGGGAAGAGAGGTCTTTGATTTTAGATAGTTTTTGTCTGCACATATTGTTTTGTCTGCCTATTGAGTAATCTTCCCTTTTGACTGATGTAACATTAATCCCATTCAGTGTATTTTTCACTTCTGATATGTAATATTTTTTATTTCTAGATGTTTGATTTGGGTCTTTTTTAATGCTTTTTATGTCTCTCCATAGCATGTTATCTTTTCCTCCATTTTCTTAAACATATACAGTTCATTTATAATAGCTATTTTAAGGACCTTGTGTACTAATTATTTTTGTGTGTAATGTCTGAATCATTTTCTTATTGATCAACTGTTCTCATCATGAGATTTTTTTGCGTGCTCGTTATTTTTTGAATAGGTGGAAGACATAGTGCAATTTATGTTGTTGGGTTCTGTATTCTTTTAAATGTTTTAAACTTTCTTGTTAGAATCCATTTGAGTTAGAAAGTTTAGATCTTTTGGTAGCTTGCTGTTGGACATTCATTGTTAGGCAGGTCTTCATGTAGTACACCAGTTTCATCTGGTGCTAATGTGACTCTGCCGCTGAGATGACAATTCCAGGAGCTCAGCCTTGTGTCACAGGGTTCCCTGGTCTGGTTGTTGGGAATGAACACATTTCTAGAGCTGTGGACACTACAGCTCTTTTTGTCCTGCTTCTTTCTCTTGGCTCTCTCTGGGTGCAGACCGTTTGTTCACTCACATGTGCTAATCCACGTTCGGGTGAAGACTGAGGTGACGTACCACCCCCCCACCCCACAGCTCTCTGAACATTTCTCTGTGTGGTGCTCTCCTTTCTGGTACTCCGCCCTGCTCATTGTAGCTGTCATTGCCTTCCTTAATCTCAGCGCTGTTTTTTCCTTTCAGGACTCCGCTTGCTTTGCCTGGGCCCCTCTTCTGCACTGTGGCCTGGCAGCTCCCCACACTGCAGGCTACGTGATCAGGATGCATCACACTTTTTCTTTCCCTCAGCGATCATTGTCCCATGATGCCTGTTTGTCTTGTGTCTGAACACCCTGTCTAAGGTCTTTTGTCTGTTTCTCAATTGTTTGAGGCAGGAGAGTCAATCCCTCTTCTGTCATGGATGGAAGTAGATGTCCTCCTTTGGCAGTTTCTGATACCTACATCCTCTTCAGACTGAGGCTTTTGGGCTGCCAGAAGGAGTCTCTAGTGACATCGTTTATTGATACTTTTTAAGTCCAGACTCAGTTTCAAATCTAACTACTTTTTGTGGAATTCCTTCTCTGGAAAACTGCCTTGACTTTCCAAATAATTGATTTATGATTACATTTTTTAAATAAATTACTTTGGTTTGATGAAGTTTGATGTCTAAGGTCATAGAGCATTCTTTGTGTTATTTTCTACCTCTGATTTTCAATTATAATCCTTTTTTAACCTGTTTACAGGGCTGTATCCAGAGAGAGAAGATCTTCACATGGTTCCATGTAAGTAGTGCTTCTTAAGATGCCTTTATAGAGGGTATGTCTTTAATTGAGTGATTCTACAGCAGTAATTTTTTAAAATCTTGTTTGCACCTGAAGCCACATGTCTTGCTACCCTCTTATGACCTTGCTTTATGTCACATGAGGGACCTGTTATAGGTCAGGGCGCAACAACAGTGCCGGTGATATGCACGATTTCCTGTCTGGCTTTTGTAGGACCAAAGTTGAAAAAGAGGTGGTGTTCTCCTTTTCCATTAACCTTTCTTCTCCAAAGTTAGTGGACCTGAGGCCAGTTATTAGTATGCCCTACACAGGTACATGCCTTTTTTTCATGCTCCAGGGGTGCTCACCAGCCAGCAGTGATGAGTGTGCACTGTGGCCATGATGACATGTCCAGGCCATGTGGACACCTGTTTGTGGCTGTCTCCAGTTTTGCAAAACCACCTTGAAATGACTTCTTTTAAATTTATCCTTAAGAGATCTGTTTTTCTAAAACTTATAATATTTTCTAAAAATTTCAGCAGTCTTGCATGGAATACAGATGAGCCAGTTTTTATGAAATGCCTGACTTGTGTCAGCTGTGCTGGTCTAAATGTCTTGCTTAGACCCCACATGCCCTGTGAAGTAGGTACTCTTCTCACTTCCAAGGCTCAAGGAAGTGATGTCACCGTGGCAGTCAGTGGTGAGACTGGGATTTGAGCCAAGGCCTCTGACTTCATTAGCCTGAGTCTGCTTCACGAGGGTAGAATAAGGGGGAGCTGCCTGGATGCGGTGCGGTGGGCCCTGAACTCAGTGTCTGCCCTTCCCATTGAGTGGTTTCGATGGCAGCCCCGAATGGCCACCATGGAGTGCTGAGCTCAGCCATCCTGGTGGGAGGGCAATACAGGCACAGCCCACTGACCTTCCAGGGCCTGTCGTCTGTAGCAAGGCAACTTCATCAGCAGCCCCCCTTGGGAGATGGTGGCAAGGAGTTGGGAGCATGTGCACATATGTATTCAGGGCTGTTGGTTAACCCAATCCTGAACATTTGAAGAGGAGTGTTCTTACTTAACAAATTGTTTGAACAAATACCTTGTTTGTTCTTTCCTTTATTCCGCAAGTATTGGTGGAATGCCTGTGATGTGCCAGGCACTCTTCTAGAATGCCTTTAGTTTACATCCTTGTGGGGGTTACAAAACATAAATACTGTAAGTAACAGTGTGTCAGGTGGTGATGCTGCTGTGGAGGAAATGAAGAACGGGGAGGGCTGTGGAAGTGCTGGGCACAGTTTTGAATAGGCAGTCAGTGCAGGCCCTGAGAAGGGAACTGTTGAGCAGAGCCATGAAGGAGGTGCAGGAGCAAGCCCTATGGGTGTTGGAGGGTGAAGGGCTCCAGGCCCCAGGGGAGTTGGAGCAGAGGCTCTGGGCGATGTGCCTGGCATGTACATGGAGCAGGAAGGAGGTCAGTGTGGCTGGACCCAAGTGGAGTGAAGGAGTAGGGACAGGAGCTGATGTCAGTGGGTATCAGAGACACATTAGGGCCGTAGAGGGACATCCTGAGGCCACTTACTGTGTCAGGAATGGGGGCTGACTGTGGGAGTGGGAATCCAGGTAGTCTTTTTTCCTATCTTTGTTGGATTGTTTTTTTCAAACTGAAGCTGTTACATAGAGAACATCCAGATTCCTCCTGGCTTGGGACCAACATTGTAATTGTGCAAATCTGGATCTAATTTTCACAGAAACCCCAAGGGAAGGGCCCCTGGAACTCAGGCATATAAACAATGCCCTGGATATGCTGGGCCTCTTTCCCCATAGACTTTGGTGTTGTCCAAATTCCTCCGCCCTAGTTTGGACTGACTGCAGTTCTGGAGATGAATAAACATGCCTGGGTGGGCCAGGCTGGCTGAGTTACCCACCCTGTCGGTGCTGCACAGCGCTCGCTGGCTCTGCGCCATAGGAGACAAATAATGTGTTTGAGCCATCAAGATTGCAGTTCCAGAGGCCTGCAGCCGGGATCTGGGAATTCCCTGAGGCTTGGTTAAGTGAAGGCAGCCAGCTTTTTATAGGGCACCTGTGGCCTCTTCTGCAGGTTTGAAGGGAGCTATTAGGAACACTCATCTGGTTGGAACAGAAATGGCTCTGCTTCCCTTGGCAATCCTGGTTGAGTCCTGCAGTGTCTTCCAGTGGGATTCCTGGGGATGTGATGAGCCAGTATGGAGTTCATCTGCAGTGGGTGATGCCCAGGGGAACTGTTGGTTTGGAAGAACTTGGATTTCCATTTTCACGTCTCTGAGAACTTTCCACACTTCCATAGACTGAGGCGAAGGGCATTCTGACTTAGTGAAGCTGAAGATGGGCTTCCGGCCTCAGTGTGATGCCTGCGCTTAGGCAAAGCTGGGGTTCCTGAAAGCCCACTTTGTTAGGCAGAGGGGCATTGGGGATCCTACAGCTGGCTGGTGGCAGAGACCCCTCCTTGACCAGCTCAGGCCTGGGCCTTAGGCTACACTAAGAGCAGGAAATTAAGAGATAATGATAATAAGAACTTTGTTGACATTTTTATTTACTTTGAAGTCTTTTAGTCTTTGTAATACTGAATTGGTTATTTGCTTTTCACAGCTTTTTTCCTGCATTACATTAAGATAACAACTTTCACTATAGACTTGAATTGGAAACATTAAAACATAACTTTAAAACTCACCTAGAATAGGTACAGACAGGAGGACTGTGCCAATGAGCTTGCTGGCCGGGACTCCTCTCTCAGAGGCCCCCTTCCTCCTGTGTCTTTGGTGACCCTGCTACGTACACATAGTCTGCAGTTCACACGGCAGGCCTGCGATCAATTTCTCATGAACACCCGTGACTCCTTCATGTACTTGAGTGTCCACTGGGCAGGATAACAACACAGTATTGCAGGGAGACCATGCAGCCCGGCAGACTGGTCAAGGAACTTGGCACAGCTTCCATCCCCACCCCAACTCTGTCTACATGTCCCTGGTGGGTTCGCTTTTATCTGCGCCGTGCTTATACATCTGATCTTCCTCAGATTTTAGTCTCAGCCGGTACTGTGCCTATTTCCCACCTGTAATGCTGCCAACCCGCCCCTCCACTTGATGCTCCCTGCATCCCAGTACGGGCCCTCTCTCCATTACTTAGGGACTTGTTGCTGCCTGGGTTGTGCTGCCACACTCCTGGGCCTCAGCTTCTTCTTCCTGACAGATCACCTCTGTTAGTATCCAAGATGACTTGATAGCTCCCATCTTAAAATTAATTTAAAAATTCCTCCCTTGATTTTCAGTCAGAGTAGGAGATTAAATTTATAGTGACCTGCTTCTTTTAAAAGCCCACTAAAAGGGGCACAACCTACCAAGAGATTAAGAGAAGAGGTGACAGAATTTGGAAAATTTGGGAAGTAGATGGACAGAGGGATCTAGCAGATCTGAAAAACGGAAAGCTGAGAGGCGTGTGTGTGTGTGTGTGTGTTGGGGGGCCTGGGAGGTGAATAGACTGCACTGCAGACAGTTACCCCCTCCACCGAGTCTCAGGACTGATTCTGAAAATGGGGTGGTGGAAGGAGGCAGCAATAAAAATAGGGCTGAAATAGGAAATTAGTGGACAGCCTGTTTAAGAAGCAGCCAGACGCTTAGCCCCCTCCCCAGCAAGCCTGACAGTCCTTCCCCACCCTGGCTGAAGACTGCAGGTTCCTCTGCTGGGTGGTGAACTGGAGTCTTTGGGCACAGCAGAGGGGGCAGTTCTAAACAGAAAATGGAGCTAGCTCCTCCTGCCCTAATGGCCCCACAACACTGGAAACCTGGGATGGACTGTTGGATGTGTGTGAGTAGATCAGGCTGTTCCCTGCTATGTTTGAGTGATCCCTGGCCAAGTGTTTGGAGATAAATTGACATAAGTGCCCAGGACACTCAGCAAACCCTTATTAACTCTGGGAAGCACAAGAAGGGGGATGCAGCAGGGGGAGGAATAAGGTCACAGAGCTCCCATATGTATGTCCTAACAGTGTGTATTGGCGATTGATAGTCAGACCAGAGTGGGCAGAGGTGTGTGGGTGACTCTGAGAGTTAATTTCATGTTCATAATAGGAAGTTAGTGGATGACACAGACTGTGAAGTCAAGAAGAGCGAACTGAACCTGGGAATTAGAAATGTGGGGAGAAACACCAAAAAAGGAGAGAAGAACCAAGAGGGATGCCTGTGCGAGGGGACACTGTTTTCACCATAAGTTTTGTGGAATTCTTTGACTTGAAAACCATGTACATTTACAATTTTGTTAAAAATAAAATTAAAAGGTAATATAGCAAATACTGTTTTTCAAAAAAATATGAAAACAAGGCCTCTCCACTCTCTCGTGTCTGCTGCAGGGCCAAGCTGGACTGTGTGGCCATCTGGTCCTCCCCAGCAGGGCTTTGTCTGCACCATTGGGCTGGTTCACGTGGTCTCTGCCTCCCCCAAATCTGGTGAAAAAATCTTTCTCCTCGGGCTTGAGCTCTGCAGCTTTAGACCCATAGAGCAACCCCTTCCCATGACGCCATGCATCCCAGGTCCCCATGTTTGTTTGCGTGTCTGTCCCGTTTCTCCCCCACACAGGTGAGCCACTCTGTCGTCATGCTCAGTGAAGACCCTGCTGGTGGTTGGTGCTTGGGGGGCTACTGGGCCCACGGCACTGCTGCAGACATTTTGGTCTGTTTCACTCCAGGTTTTGCATCAGGGATTAAGATGTATATACACTTCTGTGCGCTGCTTTTAAACTGAATGATATACTGCAAAATGTTCCACACTATCCAGTTGAAAATCTTATTTTTAAAACAATTCTCACCTGAGGGTATGTTTATTGATTTTAGAGAGGGGGGAGCGGTTGGGAAACAGAGAGAGAGAGACATCAATGTCCGTGCCCCGATTGGGTATTGAATCTGCAACCGTTTGGTGTGTTAGGACAATGTTCCAACCAACTGAGTCACCCTGCCACGGTGAAAGTCTCATTTTTTTTTTAAAGATTTTATTTATTTATCTTCAGAGGGGAAGGGAAGGAGAGAGGGAGAGAAATATCAATGTATGGTTGCTTCCTGTGCATTCCCTACTGGGAACTGGCCTGCAACCCAGGCATGTGCCCTGACTGGGAATCGAACCGTGATCTCTTGGTTCACAGGCCCGCACTTAATCCACTAAGCTACACCAGCC
>CM052539.1:183447447-183468011 GCA_028533065.1 Trachops cirrhosus | reverse complement strand
TTTGTTCTTTATTTCAGTGTCTCTGGTTATGTTTTGCTTGCTTGTTTGTTTTGTTGATTAGGTTCCACGTATAGGTGAGATCATATGGTATTTGTCCTTTCGCCTGGCTTACTTCACTTAGCATAATGCTCTCCAGTTCCATCCATGCTGTTGCGAAGGGTAGGAGCTCCTTCTTCTTTCTGCTGTGTAGTATTCCATTGTGTAAATGGTACTACAATTTCTTAATATAGAAAATTCATTGATGAAATTCTGTGTTGATTCTTGGAATAAATCCTGTTAGTGCTTATTGATATTTTTAATACTTTCTCCCATTGTAATACCCTTCCAATATTTTATTTTATTTTTTATCCTCACTTGACATTTTTTTATTGCTTTTAGAGAGAGAGGAAGGGAGAGAAACATCGATGTGAAAGAGAAGCATGGATGGGTTGCCTCCCCTATGTGCCCTGACTGGAGATTGTATGTGCCTGGACTAGGGATAGAACCCACAACCTCAATATATGCCCTGACCCGGAATCATACCTGCGGACTTTTGGTTATAGGGATGACACTCCAACCAACTGTGCCACATTGGCCAGGGTCCGTCCCAGTATTTTATTTGGACTAGAATACGGGTTATTAATATGGTTAGGGCTAGAATCCAGGTTAGGGCCAGGGTGGGGGTTAGTGTGAGTATTAGTTACTGTACAGGTTAGCATGGGAGTTAGTGTGAGGGTCAGGGTTAGTGCCAGGGTTAGGGGTTAGTGTGAACATTAGTTATTGTATAGATTAGGATTGGGGTTAGAGTGAGCATTAGTTTTTGTACAGATTAGCGTGGGGGTTAGTGTGAGGGTTAGGATTAGAGCCAAGGTGCTACTGCCATATGTTCTTTTCCCTAATTTATAGTTTATTTCAGTGTCATGTAAATGATAACCTGCTTCCACACATGACTTGACCAACTTCACCTATTTTTCTTCTTTTTTAAAACACTATTATTTAATGATGTTAGGAAATTATTATAATTTTTAGGTGTTATAATGGTTCTGTGGAAGTATTACAAAAGAATCCTTATCTTTTAGTACTTCGTCTTCTCTTTCTGGTACCCCTATGATGTGAATGTTGGACCTCTTGAAGTTGTACCAGGGGCTGCTTATACTATCCTTGTTTTTTTTAATTCTTTTTCCTGATTGGTTGTTTTTTGCTTCCTTGTGTTTCAAATCATTGATTTGATTCTCGACTTTATTCACCCTACTGTTGTTTCCCTGTAAATTGTTCTTTATTTCAATTACTGTATCCTTCTTTTCTGACTGGATCTTTTTTATGCTGTTGAAGTCCTCACTAAGTTCCTTGAGTGTCCTTAGAGCCAGTTGTTTGAGCTCTGCATATGCTTATCTTTGTTTCGTTTAGCTCTTTTTCTGGAGTTTTGATCTGTTCTCTCATTTGGGCCATGTTTCTTTGTCTCTTTTTGGCAGCCTCCTTGTGTTTGTTTCTATGTATTAGGTAGAGCTGCTTTGACTCCATGTCTTGGTAGTGTGGCTTAATGTAGTAGGTGTCCTGTAGGGTCCAGTGGCACAGCCTCCTCTATCACCCAAGTTGGGTACTCAAGGTATGCCCTCTGTGTGGGCTGAGTAAACCCTTCTTTTGTAGTTTAGCCTTGCTTGCTGTTGGCAAGTCAATGGGAAGAATTACTCCAGCCAGTCAGCTGCAGGGATTGGCTGTGACCACTGACCACCAACCTCCGCCCTCCATGGAGGATCAGTTCTGCAGAGGCAGGGTGATGGTGCTCTAACATGATCTGTAGCTGTCCACTGGGTACGCAGGCTCTGGGGGTTCTCAGGTGGTGCAAGCCAAGGTCATTCCCCACCTATGTTCTACGTGGGGCCATCCTGCATGAGCTACAAAGCAATCTGAGATGGCAGCTACTTGTGCTGGGCTTGGAGGTTCCCAGGTGAAGCCAAGCTGTGAACATAGGCTGGCTGCTGCTAGTGCCGGGCCTGGGGCCACTTAACAAGAGGTATGAGGGCTGGGGGTTCGCCGAAGCTAGGTATTGCTTGTTTGAGACAATTTAGGAAGTTGTGAAGCATGGGCCAAGACCAGCTGTTCATATGGAAAGGCCACTGTTAACAGCTTGGGAAGGCCCTTAAGTTGGGTGGGGTGGAGCTTCAGGGGATTTCTAGGGTAGGGCAAACAGTATTTGCCATGTTGATGGAGTGTCCGATATGGCACCCACCTGCCAGCTCTGTGGTCTGTTGGGTGTGGGGAGGGTTCAGAAAAGGAATAATGACCTCTGCGTGCTTTTCTTTCTGGGAGAAACCTGTTCCCCAGCTCTCGCCTTGATGTCGACACTTCAGTTTCTCCATGTACGCCACTGATACCTTTCAAGCTGCTACCCCAGTACTGGAGCTCAGAGGCTATGAGTCCTAGTAAATCTGTGTGCTGTTTCTTTAAGAGGAACTGCTTGGGACTCCAGCAATTTTTTCCAGACTTAATGCCTGTTGGATTTTGCAGCCAGAAGTTATGGGGACTTACTGCCCTGGCACTGAAACCCTGGGCTTGGGGGGAGCCTGGCACGGGGCTGTGACACCTCGCTCCTGAGATATCCCTCCCAAATTTTTATCCACCACACATGGGTATGAGACCAGTCTGTTTAGCATCTCTTAGTCTCCACCTCTCCTACCAATCTGGATGGTTGTGTTTTCTTTAATTTGTAGTTGTTGAACTTCCATTCAATTTGGTTTCTGACAGTCTGAGTGACGGTTGTTCTATTGTTTAGTTGTAATTTTGATGTGGTTGTGTGAGGAGGCAAGCCGTGTTTACCTATGTATCCATCTTGACTGGAAGTTCCTTCTCCTATTTTTGTATCCTTTGTTTAAATATATATTTTTGGGTCATCTGTTATAGAAAGCAAATGCTATTGGTCTAATATTTAATGGAATTCCTCTGTCAAAGCCCCTAAGCCTGGAGTCTATTTTGTAGACAGACTGTTGACTGCCTATACAATTTCTAATTTTTTTCTTTAGAAAATAGTCCATTTCAGGGAAGTTTTCAGGCACATGGGCACACATGTGTACATATGTGCCTTTAGACTTTTTCCATCTCATCTCTTATTGTATTCTTTTAATTTGTAATGCTTATTTCAGTTTTTTCATCAGATTTGTCAAATTTGTCTTCATTTTTTATTTAGCTATTTTATGCTTTAATAGTTTTCAGTATGTTAATTATTTGTAGTTTTATTTACATTTCATTTCTCATTTACTGCACATTGTTTTTCTTCCTTTAGGTTTACCCTGTTATGTCTGTAGCCTTCTGAATGTTCTTTGGGATATTTTAACCTGTTTTCTAAGCAATGCATCTAGCTTTCCATTTTCTTTCAAGACACTTTAAATTCCATCCCATTGGTTTGATTTGACCTGTTCTCATCAGACGTTTGTCATTTCCAGTCTTTGTTTTAAAATTTTCTAGATGATTTTTCCCTTCTTGAGGAAGACTGTGCTTTTGTTGTTGTTTCCAGTTTTAAAGCTTTACATTCCAGAGGATATGGCCTGTCTACCTCAGTGAAGGTAGACACACTGATCCCTTGGGGCTATGGTCATGTAGGAGCAGTGACCTGAGCTTGACCAGGGCTGGTGGTTGTTGGCTGGGAGCCTGCAGAGGAGGACACACCATGACTCGCTGGGGTAAGGTGAGAGCACACAGACTGGGTGGCACAAGAGTGACACCAAGGGAATGTCACGCCTGGAACTGGAGAGAGGGGAAGAGCACATACAGTAAGAAGTGAATCTGGAGTTGTGAGCAGATTCACTTCTGTGTGGGATCCAAGGGAGAAGTGTTCCAGGGGCATTTGGATCCCTGCTATGAGCTGAGATGAGGGTGGGGACGAGAGACCTGGGAGATGCATGTGACATCAGCATAGCTGAGCCCATGGGGGCTGCACTAGAGAGCGATCAGTGGCTGAAACAGAGTTCCCCAAACACACAGCTTAAATAAGTCAAGTTTGTCTCCTGGAAATAACAGTCCTGGAGAGGGGCAGGCTGGGCTCCACTAGGCCTCCTGCCCAGAGGCCATGACCACCCAAGACTCTGGGTGGCCTGCCTTTTTGTGTATGGTTCTACCACACTCGGTTGGCATTACCTCTAGTACAACAAAATGTATGTGCATCTTCTGTGCTGTCACCGTGTGGAAGCAGAAAGCGTAAACAATAGCAGTTTAAGGATGCGAAACGTAAGTTATGGCAACTTGAATCATGGTACACATTGGACACTGCAAACCAACAGTGTCATGCAGGACACTGCACATTAACTGTGTCATACAGAACCACTGCATACCAATGGTGCCATGCAGGATCATGGCATAACAACAGTGTTATACAGGACAACTGTAAACCATTGGTGTCATATAGGACCACTACAGACAAATGGTGTCACACATTACCACTGCATACCAATGGTGTCGTACAGGACCACTGGATAACAACAGTGTTACATAGGACAACTGCTTATCAGTGCTGTTACACAGGACAACTATAAACCAATGGTGTTATACAGGACCACTGCATACCAGGAGTGTTATACAGAACCACAGCATACCATTGATGTCATCCAGGACCACTGCAAACAAATGGTATCATCCAGGACCACTGCATACCAATGGTGTTATACAGGACAACTGCTTACCAGCAGTGTTATATAAGACAACTCTATACCATTGGTATTAAAGAGGAATACTTAAACCAATGGTGTCATACAGGACAACTGCTTACCCATGGTGTTGTACAGGACAACTGTATACCAGGTGTGTTATACAGGACCAATGTAAACCAGTAGTGTTATACAGGATCATTGTATACCAATGATGTTATACGGGGCAACTGCATACCAGTAATGTGGCAGCGTGGTCCCTGGTTTCCTGGAAGGCGGGGCCATACCATCTGCTGGGAGGCTCAGTGCTTATTCACAGCTCTGTGGTCATGAAGGAGGAAGAATGGTCTTGGGAGGAATCGCTAGCCATCTGCCACAGAGATGGACGAAGTGTGTGTAGCTTGATTTCACTGTACTCAGAGTGAGGGAGGGGACTAGCAAGAGCATTTGTTGTTTGTACAGGTAGGTGCACAGTCCACATGCTGTTAGGCCAGGATGCTGGCTTGATCTAGGAGACTATAGTCTAGGGGCAGTGTCACCTCTGCCCTCTGTCACCTGGCAGTGCCCCCTGAGGGAGTGCTGCCAGGGTGCCGGCCTCCTCCTGGGCATCGTGCTGGCAGTAGTTCCAGCATCGATGGGTACTGCCCACCTGCTCATCCCCCACGCCAAGATACCATCTCATTGTTGAACTGTGGGCCTTGGGACCAGGAAGATGAGTGAAGGTGTGGAGGTCCTAGTTTTCAGGAGGGGAGGATGTTTTTATATCCTCTCCAGGAGTCATGGTGAAGTGCAGATGGCTGCAGAGGCCTCCAGCCCAGCTGACATCAGATCCCTCTGAGGTTTCACCGTTCTGCCCTTCATTTCACCTATACTTCTCATTTATAGTGGGCGTAGGCACTCACGGGGCTCTGAGAGAGAACTGAATGCCACAGCCATGGAGACCGCAGGCACTGGGGGCTTCACCTGCTCCCTCCTCTTAGCTTTCCTTTCTTCTGCGATTGAGTGGCATTCATCCAGGGCACTCGTCTTTCTTTGCCTTTTTCCTCTCACAGGGATGTGGGAGCATGCTGTGCTCCCAGAGGTTTAGGTCGAATTGCAGCCTGGCATGAAGGGGTTGGTTGCTTTTCACGAGATGACTCATTCACTCTTCCCTGTGCAGCCGCACTGCCAGGCTGTCTGGCGGCCCTGTATGCAGAGACAGTGATGGATCTGAGAACTGTTGTCGTTGGTCTGTAGTGGCCATGGATGGTGTACAGGGGTGGAGGAGTGCCCTCTAGGAGACATTCAGACAGGCAGGAGCCAGCTTGTCTGTGCACGGCCCTTTCAACTCACACCCGGCCCCTTGACCAGTGTTCTTTAGCACAAGTGAGTCAGGTGCTCCCAGGTGTGGAGGGCTGTGAACAGCCTGATGTGTTCTACCTAGGGAATGTCATGCACAGTCAGAGGGGCCAAGGATGCTTTACTTGTATGCTTAAGCAAACTCATTCTGCTCTTTCAGGCTTCTGTTTTCTTTCTCAGAAATCCACTGGCGCTTACAGATTACACCATTTGATTTAGTGCGTACTCCCCTGCTACCGTGAATCTTACATTACTTTTATGGGGGAGGCCACCTTATCTTTGGGTATGAAGGGTAGCAGTGACACTGCAGTTACACTGAGGCAGAAGGAGGCTTTCATTATAGGCTTTGACCTTTTTCCAAGTGCTCTGGCTATTTTACTCTTTCAGGGCATGAGACTAACCCACAGCTTTGCTACCCCTGTGATTGAGGAAATGTGCTGGATATTAACACTATTTCCTGCCCACTTCACATGCTGGTTATTAGGCTGCCTCTCAACTCCACTGAATACAGGGCACGATCTTTGCAGGGCCTGGGCCTCAGGCCAGAGCTAGCAGGGCTGGTGGCAGCTGGAGCGCAGCTGTTATAGGGAGCATGACAGTGAGCTGTTCTTATCCCCTTGTATACATTTGGCAGAGCATGAACAGAAATCATGGTAAAAACTTTCTGGTAGGAGCCCACCTGGGCTGGTGTAGACAGCCTGGGGACCCCAAGATGGTGTTCTGCTTCCAGCTCTTGCCCCTATCACCCTTTTACTTTGGCTAGGTTTTTCCCATTTGCACTGTTTCCCCCTCTGTGAGACGGGATTTCCTTACCTGTTCTGCCCAGTCTCAGAGGAGGAACAGTGTCCAAGCCAAGAGGATGGCAGGTTCAGGCATTTGAGCTTTCACTGGAGGGTGAGGGCGTTGGTGTCTTTCCAGGAATAAGTATGTGACCATATGAGAAGACAGTTTCCACAGTCATTGCTGTGTTCTAGACCCTAGTTTCTCACTCACTTCCCACAGTTCTCCAAGGTGTTTGATTATCCTGCTTCATCAATAAGGACACTGGAGTTAGCACCAGAGCAGAGACAAGTCCAGATATCCCATTCCAGAAGCTCTCTTAACCCCTTCATCTCATTAGTATTAAACTGTAAGAAGTTCAGGCTTCAAATACTCATGGCCAAATTATCTTCCAGGAAATTGGAGCATCTTTCATTTTCACGAGCAATTTTGGAACATGCCCGTTTAATTGTAACATCATCTATTGTCACAAAACCTTTTTTATTACAGGTTAATGGAGGAAAATACAGTTCAAAAAAGGACTAGAGGTGTCACTGGCTTTGGTGTGACTGAGTAGGAAGCTCAGTTCAGTAGTGTGGGAAAATGTAGACTGAATGGGCTGGCATTGATGGTGGGGGTGCTGTTCACACGTTTGACTCTGAAAATACGGGTCTAGGAGAGAGCTGTTTGTTTGTGTTTTTTAATAGGAGCTATTTGAATACGTTTAAAACCCAAAGAAGAGTTAACAAAGAGACAAAGGTTGAAGAGTAAAGAGACGGAGAGTGTGGGAAGCTGCTTAGAAGTCAGTCCCCAAGGAGTCAGCACAGGTTTGGGTGTGGAGATGGCAGAGCCTCTGTTTGCTAAGAACGGGCTCTCTTGTCGGTGATCGCTGACCTAACAGTGCTCTCTGTACTGCACTCCAGTGTTGTCTATGGGCTCAGCCATGTTTTCCACAACCCTGGTTCCTCTCCAGGGCTGGAGCCAGTATGGGTGCAGGTGTTACACTCAGCTGTCTTGGGCCTTTAGTCTCCTTCAACCTGGGACATATTCATAGCCTTTCTGTCACCCTTATGACATTGAGAGAATGAAGACTATGGTCCCTCCCTTTTCTTGGTTCCTCATGTGAGGTTCCAGTTGTGCATTCTTGGGTGGACTCTCCACCTGTGAGATAGGCCTTCTCAGGGCTTCAATGTCCGCTGCCCTTTTGGGGATGTTAAACTGTTCACCTGATCCAGGACTTGTCTGTTCTCTTCCCAGGATCCTGACTACTTTCCCTCTTGTGACTACTGATAATAAGCAATAGAGGGGAAGGTATTTTAAGAACATGCAGATATCCTTCTCTTCAGGAAAATTGAGAATCCATTGATGTTTTTGGCTAGACCAGTCTTTACTGTGATGGTTGCAAAATGATGTTTGTCTAGCTCCAACACTCTCCGCGTACACCTGTTAGCCCTTGGCCATCTGCCGTGAGCAGGAACCCTCCCCGCCTTCTTTTTCTCTTTATTTATGTGTGTGTTATCAGTTTAGTTTCATGGCTTCCTGTTTTTTGATTCGTCACTGTCCTACTTTATATTTCTTCACTGTCCTCCATGACTTTGGAGCACAAATTATCCCAGATCAATAGGAATTCTCTAGGCTAACTCCTGGCCTTGTGGAATGTCCCTCTTCCCTTCCTTCTTGTCTTAACTCTGTGTCAGTGTGTTCAAGCTACTGTAACAAAGTACCACAGACCAGGTGTCACTTATCCACAACAGACACTTATTTCTGACAGTTCTGGAGGCTGGGAGTCCAAGTTTAGAGTGCTGGCATAATCGGGTTCTGGCGAGGCCCTCTTTGATTGCAGCTAGACACCTCACTGTCCTCACAGGGTGGAGAGTCCAAGAGCTCTCTGGGGACTCTTTCATAAGGGCACTAATCCCATCATGGGGATCCACCCTCACGCCTTAATCACCTCTGAAAGGCTCTACCCCCTGATACTATCACATTGGAGTTTAGGATTCAACGTACCTATGTGTCATTCAGTCTATAACACCCTTTCTTCTTTCTTCTCTTCCTCCCTCCTTCCCTTTCTTCCTTTTCTTACCTCTTCCTATTCATCCTTAAATTTTTATTTTTAGTATTTCTGGTATCATGTTTCAGGCTCATGTACCTAACCTGCCCAGCCCTGGAATCAGCATTTCTTTGAAGGTCTCTGCTTCCTTGTAATATGGACATGTTATTAAACACTAAAATTTGGGTTCTAGGTGTGCTTATTGTTCCTGGGCTGTCTTCACTCCTAACCCCTGTCCATGGACAAAGATGGGAACTGTGTGCGTACACATGTACATAAACATACACGCGCATACACATGCACGCACATGTATAAATGCACACATACATATATTGTGTGTGTAATAAATACAACATTTACTGTATTTACAATCCTTTCACTTCCCATTAGCCCACCCCTTGCAGATGACAGTGGTGTTGTAGTCTTTCACCAGCCCCTGAGAGCCACTTTGCATATCGCTGTTCTACTCCATGTTCAGTGACATCTTGGTGGTTTGACACCCATAGTGGTTGGACTGGGCCTCTCCTCCCTTCCTAAGGGCCATTGGTTAAACAGTCACCAGCATACTATTGTAGAAAAACAAATCTCTCTCTCTCTTGCTCTTTTTTGTGGTTTATTCTTTTTGTATTATATTTTGGGGAAAAAGCAAATATATATATGTTTTCTAAGTTTCTCTTCTTTCTTATACAGAATATATGTAATATATGTTAATAGGCTTTTTACTCTTTTTGTGGTAAAATATATATCAAAATTTGCCATTTTTATCATTTGTGAGTGTCTCATTCATTGACATTCACTGCATTTGTAGTGTTGTGCAGCCATCTGTATGTACTCTTTTGTACTTGCTGTTTTTTGTCTGACAGTATCTCCTGGAAGTCCCTTCACACCAGTTCACAAAGAGCTTCTGCATTCTTTTTTTCCTGCTGTCTGATGCTGCTCCATTGTGTGACTCTCCTATAGTTTATCTCATCATTCCCCTGATGCTAGGGTAACTAAGTTTATGTATTACAGACTGTGACGAATAGCCATGTCGCTGGTATTTTTGATCATGTCTTCTGGGTTGGCTTCTAGAAGTGACAGCTGGGTTCAGTGGAAAGTACATGTGTCATTTTGCTAGATATTTCCACATTCACCTCCTTAGGGGTTGCCCCATTGGCTATTTCCACCACCAGTGTATCAGCATGCCTTTCCCACCACAGTCTGCCCTGCTAAGTGTATTATTCTTAAGCTTGTCAGTTTCTCCCAAAGTGGCAGGAGAGCTGTGGTAGCTGAGTGTAGTTGTAATTTGCATTTCTCTCTTCCTATGAGTGAAATGGAACACCTTTTCACAAGTTTAAAGACAGGTTTCTATCATTTTTTATGCCTTCTGCTTTTTTAAATAGGATTTCTGGTCATTTTTTGCCTTTCAAAAAAAATTGGCATTTCTTGTACATTAGGAATATTATTTCTTTTTTCTATGATATATGTTGTAATTTTTTTCATTTATTAATTTTCATAAATATTTTCTCATGGCATTTTTGCCATGCCAAATATTTTTACTTTTTATAAAGTTGAATTTATATGTCTTTTATTGAATCTGGTTTTTTTATTCAGTTACATATCCTTTTTCTACACTCAGATTAAAGAGAAAATTACTCATGTTTTATCCTAGTACTTGTGTAGTTTAATTTTTAAGTTTTAAGTAAAATGTTCGATATGTTGATTTTTAATGGAATATTTATATTTCTAGTGTATTAATTTCTGTTATTTCCTTCCTTTCTTGCTTCTCAGGGTTTACTTTGCTGTTCTTTTTTTAAATTTATATTGAATGTTTGTGTATTCATATTCAGCTTTCTTTTCATATAAATAAGCATTTAAAATTTAATGTTTTCTTGTAATGTACAGTTTGTTGCAGTGCACAAATTTAAATAGCTAGTGTTTTATTATCCTTCACTCATAAGTGTTGTCTGTCTCCACTATGATTTCTTTGTTAACTTAGGAGTTATTTAGAAGTTTCAGTTCCAAATACATCAAGTTTAAAAAATACAAACTATATTACAATATACACTTATATTTATATATGCAGTATATTAAAATATTTTAATTTTTTGGCTTACTGTGTTATGGGTGAAGTGAAGTGGTCTCTCTGCATGGTCTTATGTGTGTGGAGGGGGTTTGTGTGTGGTGGCACACAGTATATGTTCTGGTTTCAGAGCAGAGTATGCCTGCTGGTATGGAGCATAAGCTCTGTGTGTTTAGTAGATGAAACCTGGTAATCCTGTTTACATCATTTCTATCATTAGAGATATTTTTCTGTAGCTGATGTGTTGATCCCAGTGATAGTTGTGTCCAAATCTGACCGTGTGATTGGGGATTTATCTATTTTCTGTTAATTTTCTGATGTTGGGACTTTGTTTTGGGTGCATGTAAGGCTGGAATCATTGTATGTTGCTAATAAATTGAACCTTTTTATCTTTATGTAATGTGGCCTATCTCTGGTAATGCTTTTTTTTTTGCCATAAAGTAAAATTTTCTGATGTATTTTCCCGGTATATATTTTTCTCCCCTTTCTTTCAGTCTCTCTGTATCTGTATGTTGTAGTGCCTCTTTTCAAATGATGTCTAATAACATTTTGTTGTACCCTCTCTTACAATCTTTGTCTCTTAAAGACTGGAGCTGTTAGTTTACTTTCATTTACTAGATTTGGACTCCTTCCTACAATCTTATTTTTGTCTTTCTGTTTAGCTCAAATTTCTTGTGTTTAGTTTTTCTCTTCTCATTTTTTGATTGACAAATGATTTTTTCCTCATTCAGTTTTCTCCTTCAACTGTATAAATGTGGCTTCTCTTGTGTTCATTGTTTGTCTTATGTGTATACTTGATTTATCAATGTCTAAAGTAGTGATTTTTCAACTGGTGTGCAAAAAATTTTAAAACATGGGATACCTGACTATTTAGTAAAGGGCACTGAACTCTTTTCCCTTAGATTGTCACATTAAAAAATGCAACAGCCAATACAGCAATAGTTGTGTTGGCCAGTGTAAATGCCCTGTCTTGAATCATATCTATATGCATATATAGATCATATAATACAGTTGTATCTTATTGGTTATGTCACATAATAAGGCTGTGTCTGGTTGGCTTATTCCTGGTACCAGAAATTATTATATACAAGTATAAGCATCTGATTTTTTAAAAAAGTCACTTGGGATCAAAAAGGGTAAGTAGTTACTATTATTATTATTATTATTATTGCAAATCAAAATTATACCTACTTTTTTTGTCAGATTGACAAAAATGTATTTTTGGTGTGCCACAGAATTTTAGTAATTAGCTTTTGTGTGCCATGAGATGAAAAAGGTTGAATCACTGGTCTAAAGTTAGTAAGTCTTTTTAGCCACATCCTAAATGATACTAGAAATCCTACAGTACTTTATCTTTAAATATTCCCTTTTGTCTGTGTATTCTATTGCTGTGGAAAAGCCATTTTTCTATCCAAATTGTGCTCATTTAAAAGAATTTTTAAAACTCTGGTTACTTTTAAGATCTTCTTTGTCTTTGGTGGTTTCCAGTTTCACCACCATATTATCTAGACATAGATTTCTTTATGCTTA
Source organism: Trachops cirrhosus (assembly GCA_028533065.1). NCBI lineage: Eukaryota > Metazoa > Chordata > Mammalia > Chiroptera > Phyllostomidae > Trachops > Trachops cirrhosus. The sequence goes on along the minus strand of CM052539.1, from coordinate 183,455,656 downwards.
TCCTCTTGGGATTAATTATTTTTCACATCATTTACTGAGGTAAAATTTATGTAGTATAAAATTCACTCTTTTTAGGATTTTTTAAACTTGTTGTTCAAGTATAGTTGTCTCCATTTTCCCGCCACCATTCCCCTCAACCCTAGCCATCCCCACCTCCCACCCTCGATCCTACTCGCTTTGGCTTTGTCCGTGTGTCCTTTATACATGTTCCTTGATGAACCTGCCCCTCTGTTCCCCCATTATCTCCACCCTCCTCTCCTCTGGTTGCTGTCTGTTCTTTATTTCAGTGTCTCGGGTTATATTTTGCTTGCCTGCTTGTTTTGTTGATTGGGTTCCACTTATAGGTGAGATCATTTTTGACAAAACATGCAGATATTAGCTATCAACACAATCGTGATATAGAATATTTTCACTACCCCAGATCCCCTCCTGCCCCCTGTCCTCTCTTTCTCCCAGACAAACACGGGTCTGTTTATTGTCACTGGATGCTTGCTATTCCTTACAATGTCGTGGAAGTGCAGTCATCGCATGTAGCCCTGAGTCTGGTTTTTCACTTCCCTGTCATACTTTGAGATGTATCTTTATTGTTGTGAGTGATAGTTAATGAATGAATCACATTTGTTTATTCACTCACCAATTAGTGAAAATTTGGAGATTTGCCATTTTAGAGGATTGTGAATAAACATGCTATAGCTTTCCTTATTTTTCATAAATACCTAGGATTGAGCTTTTCTAGATCCCATAAGTGTGTGTTTAACTTTGAAACTACAAAGTGGTTTTCTAAAGTGATTCACCATCTGTATGCCAAGGAGTGATGTGTGAAAAGTCCCCATTGCTTTCGGAATGGTTAGCACTTGATGTCAATTTAAAATTGTGTTCTTTCTAGTGGAAGTGCAGTGGCACTTCATAGTTTCCATTTGCATTGATTTTCCTGATGACTAATGATACTGAACATTTTTTCTGTTTATTTGCCATCTGTATGTCTTCTTTGGTGTCGTGTCTGTTCTGATATTGTACACATTAAAATTTATGCATTAAATTTTGTACTGTTTTTCTTACTGTTGTGAGGGTTTGTTATGTACTCTAGATACCAGTCATTTATCAGATATATGTTTTTCAAATATTATTATCCCAGAATGTGGTTTATTTCCTTAACAGTGTCTTTCAAAAAATCAGAAATATTTACTCTTGATAAAGTAAAATTTGTCAATTTTTTTTCTTTTATGGGTTGTGCTCTGTGTCCTAGCCAAGAATTCCACACTTCCCTTAAGGTCACAAAAATTATTTTCTATGTTTAGTTCTAGAAATTGTATAGTTTAGGTTTTATATTTTAGTCTCTGATGCATTTTCTTCCCTTTGATCCACCTTCAGCTAATTTTTAAAAATATGGTACAAAATACTGGGAAAGTTAGTTTTGTTCCCTGTGAGTGTAATTTCTTTTACCACTCTTTGTTAAAAGACTATTATTTTCTCCATTGATTATCTTTGCTCCTTTGTCAGTTGACCTTATACAGGTGGATCTATTTCTGGACTCTATATTCTTTTTAATTACTTGATATGCCTATCCTTTCATCAATACCTCAATATTTTGGTTACTGTAACTTTAGTGTCAGCCTTGAAATCAGGAAGATGAGTCCTTCAATGTTGGTCTTCTTTTTCAAAATTGTTTTCCTATTGAGTCCTATTCTTTTTCCATATAAATTATAGAATCAGCTTGTCAGTTCTACAAAAGGGAATGCTGGGATTTTGATGGAAATTGTGTTGGATCTGTATAGATTAATTTGGGGATAATTGGCATCTCTTTGTTATTTTATTTTTTGAGATAAAATCCATGTATCATAACATTCACTATTTTAAAGTGTAAAATTCAGTGGGTTTTTTTTTTTTAGTATCTTCACTGGCCTGTGAAACTATCACCACTGTCTATTTCTAGAACATCTTTGTTACCCTTAAAGGAAACCCCAGGCCCATTAGCAGTCACTCCCCACTGCTCCCAGCCCCCAGCCCCTGGCAACCACTGATCTACACTCTGTCTGTCTGCATATTCTGGACATTTCATATAAATGGCTCCTTTCTCTTAGTATAATATTTTCAAGGCCCATCTGTTAGTACTTCATTCCTTTTTTGTGGCTAAATAATATGCCATTATATGGATATGCTACATTTTCTTTATCTAGTCATCAGTTGATGGACATTTGGGTTGTTTCCACTTTTTGGCTATATGAATACTCGTGTAAGTTTTTTGTATGAGTATGTTTTAATCTATGTTAAGTTTATAGCTAGGAGTGGAGTTGTGGGATCATATGGTAATTCTGTGTTTCACTTTTTGAAGAAATGCTAAACTACTTTTCAGAGTGACTATAACATTTTTACATTCCCACCAGCAATGTTTGGGTGTTCCAGTTTCTTTGTATCACTTGCTCTTTTCTGGATTTGTTTGTTTATTTTGGTTATAGCTATCCTAATGGTAGGTAGAAAGTAGTATCTCATTGTGGTATTGATTAGCATACCTCTAATGACTAATGTTGAGCAACTTTCCATGTGCTTAATGGCTATTTGTATATCTTCTTTGGAGAAATGTCTATTCATATCCTTTGCCCATTTTTAAAATAAGATGTCTTTTTATTGTTGAGTTATAAGGAATCTTTATATATTCTGGATACTAGATCCTTAGATATATAATTGATATAAGCTTTCTTCCATTATTTGGACTGACTTTTCACTTTCTCGGTAGTCTGCTTTTTGACACAAAAGTTTTTAATTTTTATGAAGCACAATCTATTTTTTTCTGTGGTTACTTGGATTTAAGATACTTGCCAAATCCAGGGTTATGAAGTTTTTGCCCTATCCTATGTTGACTGCTAAGACATTTATAGTTTCAGCTCTTACATTTAGGTCTTTGATCCATTTTGAGTTAATTTTTGTGTATGGTGTGAATCAGGGGTCCAAATTCATTCTCTTGCATGTGGACATCAAGCTGTCCCAGCACCATTTGTTGAAAGAACTAATTTTTCCCCATTGAATGGTCTTAGTATCCTAATTAAAATTCATTTTGGAGATCCAAGATAGCAGAAGAGTAAGTGGAAGCTGTCTGTACTTGCAGAACCAATCTGAAATTACAACTAAATTTTTGAGAAATAAAACCAACTGAACACTAGCTGGAAAGAAGCCTTATAAACAAGGACAGGCAGAAGAAACCGCTTTACCACAACCAGACTGGTAGGGAGTGTGGAGGAGGTATGAGAGGGCAGGGTGGACTCCCACGGGCAGCAGCTGACATTCCAGTGGTATATTTCAGTGGCTAGGGAGTTCCCTCTGAGAAGTGTGGGATCCAAACCCTTAGTTGGGCTTCCCAGCCGACAGCACCAGAGCTAGGAAGGAACCCAGATAACATCCAGCTGTGAATAGCAGGAGGGTTGCTGTCTGTCAGGAAGAGGTGGCATGACATGCAGAGGGCCTCCTAAACGGCCAACACACATTTCATTTGTAGCCCCTTACCCTGGGCTATGACATAAGGGGGGCAGAGTGAACTATAGACACTTGAGGAGAGTCTGGAGTTGGTGGCTGTGGGGAGAGAACTAAAGGAACAGCCTCCAGGATCCCTGCTCTGAGTCATTCCCTATACTGCAGAAGCCATGTTTCTCAGGGAGAGCACTCCTCCCCAAGTGGCATCAGCCTGAGGGGAAGCAATAGCCCTGCCCACAGGAATTACTCTGCTCCACTCTGTGGTGCTTAAGCTGGGCTGCTGATTATAGCTTGAGGCTTTTTCATTGATTAATTTAACAACTAAGGCAGAAAAAACAAAGAAGCAGTAAAAATAGGAAGAGAAAGAAACAGACCCCAGATGAAAGAATGAGAGAATTCTCCAGAAGAAGAACTAGATGAAATGGAGGCAAACAATTTATCAGACAGAGAGTTTAGAGTAATGATTATAAGGATACTCAACAGCATGAAAAAAGACATAGAGGCCATAAAAAGGATCAGTCAGAAATAAATAATGCAATATCTGAAATAAATAATACACTAGAAGGAATAAACAGTAGGTTAGATGAAGCAGAGGGTCAAATCAGTGATTGGAAGACAAGGAGAAAAAAGCATCTAGGCAGAGCAGAAAAAGGAAAAAAAAGTAAAAAAAGATCTTAAAAAACATTTTCGACAACATGAAGTATAACAATATACATCATGGGATACCAGGAGGGGAAGAGAGTGAGCAAAGATCAAGAACCTATTTGTAGAAATAATGACTGAAAACTTACCTAATTTGGTGAAGGAAAAAGACACAATCCAGTGAGGGGAATTTCAGCCCACAAGGTTCCCCAGGGCTGCTGCAGATGGAAATAAAGAGTGGTCCTGGACGCAATTTTGTTGCTCTGGTGGGAAAAGGGATGGCGATCCCCTCTAGTGGAGAGGGCCCTGGGCCCTTCTCCGACACGGCTTTTAGTAGGGCTGGGAAGTGCAGGGAGATAAAACACACGTGCATAGCTTATCAATCAATGTCCAACAGGCTATAGTCATAAAAAACTAACACTCTAGATAACAAAGAAACACAGAAATCTTTTCAGGTTGGGGTCTGTAAGACATGCAGGCGCCAGATGGCTATAAAGTTGTAAGTCATGAAGTAGGGAGTTTCACTTCCTATGCCTTGAATTCAGGCATCTGGGTTATACTAACAGGGCTTATCACTGAGCAGAACTGGCTTCAGAGGACAAAAATGTTCATTTCAGGCCTGATTCATATGGGACCCTTGGTGTTAGAATCGCGTCATGCCTGCCACCTGCGTTATGACCTGGTTTTCCAGGGAGACTTACCAGCCCCTTTCAGAGCTTGCTCTCATGGGGCTATAGTCTCTGAAACCACACAAAGCAGTCCCCAATAATCTAGGTAGCTCAGAGAGTCCCAAACAAGTTGGACCCAAAGAGGGCTTACACTGAAACACATCATATTTAAAATGACCAGGCTTAAAGACGAGAGAATCCTAAAGACCACAAGAGAAAAGCAGGTAGTTACATACAAGGGAGCACCAATTAGACTGTCATCTGATTTCTCAACAGAAACATTTTAGGCCAGCAGGGAGTAGTGTGAAATATTCAAGTGATGAAAAGCAAGGACCTACAACCAAGGCTACTTTACCCAGCAAGGCTATCATTTAAAATTGAAGGAGAAATAAGGAGCTTCCCAGACAAGAAAAAGCTAAAGGAGTTTGTTAACACCAAACCAGTACTGCAACAAATGTTAAAGGACTTACTTTAAGAAGAAGAAGAGAAAGAGGAAAAATAGTCTAAGAATAAAATGGTACTAACTGTGTATCTATCAATAATTACCTTAAATGTAAATGGCTTAAATGCCCCAACCAGGAGACATAGGGTACCTGATGGATAAGGAAGTAAGACCCATATTTATGCTGCCTTGAAGAGACCCATCTCAGATTGAAAGATACACGCAGACTAAAAGTAAAGGGATGGAAAGAGATATTTCATGCAAATGGAAGGAAAAAAGTTGGGGTAGTAATATTTATATCTGACAAAATAGACTTTAACCAAGGCTATAGTAAGAGACAAAGGAGGATACTACATAGTGATAAAAGGAACAATCCAACAAGAGGATATAACCCTAGTAAACATTTATGCACCCAACATAGCAGCACTTAAATATGTGAAGCAAATCTTGATGGACATAAATGGAGAGATCAATAGAAATACAGTCACAGTTGGGGATTTTAACACCCCATTGACTTTAATGGATAGATTTTCCAGACAGAAAATCAACAAGCAGACATTGACCTTAAATGACACACTGGATCAAATGGATTTAATTGGTATTTTTAGAGCATTTCATCCCAAAGCAGCAGGATATACATACTTTTCAAGTACATATGGAATGTTTTTTAGCATAGTCCACATTTAGGGCACAACACAAGTCTCAGTAAATTTAAGAAGACTGAAATCATATCAACCATTTTCTCTGACCACAATGCTATGAAACTAGAAATCAATTACATGAACAATGAAAAACATGCACAGACATGGAAGCTAAATAGCATGCTATTAAACAATGAATGGGTCAACAACAAGATCTTGGAAGCAATCAATAGATACCTTAAAACAAATGACAACAATGCAAAATCTGTGGGACACTGGGAAAGCAATCCTAAGAGGGAAATTCATAGCATTACAGGCCTATCTCAAAAAATGAGAAAAAGCTCAAATAAACAATCTAAGTTTACACTTAAAGGAACTTGAAAAAGAACAACAAACAAAGCCCGACATGAGTAGAAGGAAGGAAATAATAAAGATCAGAGCAGAAAGAAATGAAATAGAATCTAAAAAAAAATTACAGAAGATCATTGTATCCAAGAGCTATTTCTTTGAAGAGATAAACAAGATTGACAAACCTCTAACTAGACTTATCAAGAAAAAAAGAGAAAGGACCCAAATAAATAAAATCAGAAATGAAAGAGGACAAATAATAGCCAGCACCAAAAAAATACAAAGGATTGGCTCTGGCTGGTGTGGCTCAGTGGACTGAGTGCCAGCCTGTGAACCAAAGGATCGCCGTTTCGATTCCCAGCCAGGCAGAGCACACACCTGGGTGGCAGGCTGGGTCCCTGGTTGGGGGCACATGAGAAGCAACCACACATTGATGTTTTTCTCCCTTTCTTTCTCCTTTCCTTCCCCTCTCTCTAAAAATAAATAAATAAATAAAGTAAAAAAAAAAGATACAAAAGTTTGTAAGAATATATTGTGAACAACTAAATGCCAACAACTGGACAACCTGGATGAAATGGATAAATTCCTAGAAACATACAATTTTTCCAAAACTAAATCAGGAAGAATCTGAGGATATGAATAGACAGATTATACCAGTGAAATTGAAGCAGTAATCAAAAAACTTCCTCAAAACAAAAGCCCTGGACCAGATAGCTTCACAGATGAATTTTATCAAACATTCCAAGAAGAACTAATATCTCTCCTTCTCAAACTATTTCATAAAATTCAAGAAGAGGGAAGGCTCCCAAACTCATTTTACAAGGCCAGCATTATCTTAATTCCAAAATCAGATAAAGACACTACAAAATTATAGGCCAATATCCCTAATGAACATAGACACTGAAATCCTCAACAAAATATTAGCAAACTGAATACAACAATGCATCAAAAAGATCATACACTATGATCAAGTGGGATTTATTCTGGGATTGTAAGGTTGGTACAACACTCACCAATCAATAAATGTGATTTACCACATAAACAAAATGAAGGATAAAAACCATGTCATCATATCAATAGATGCAGAAACAGCATTTGATAAAATGCTGGCACCCATATGTGATAAACACTCTCAGCAAAGTGGGAATAGAGTGAACATACCTAAACATAATAGAGGCCATATATGACAAACCTACTGCCAGCATCCTACTCAACATGGAAAAACTACAAGCATTCCCATTAAGATTGTGAACAAGACAGGGATGTGTGCTTTCACCTCTCTTATTCAATATAGTACTGGAAGTCCTAGCCACAGCAATCAGACAATAAGAAGAAATAAAAGGCATCTAAATTGGAAAGGAAGAAGTAAAACTGTCATTATTTGCAGCTGACATGATACTGTACATAGAGAAGTCTAAAGATTCTAACAAGAAACTACCAAACTGATAAATGAATTCAGCAAAGTAGCAGGATACAAAATTAATATCCAGAAATCAGTTGCATTTTTATATGCCAATAATGAACTAACAGAAAGGGAAGTTAAGAAAACAGTCCCATTTACAGTTGTTACAAAAAGAAGAAAATACCTAGGAATAAACCTAACCAAGGATGTAAAAGACCTGTACTCAGAAAATTATAAGACACTGAAGAAAGAAATAGAAAATACAAATAAGAGGAAGCACATACCATGTTCATGGACAGGAAGAATTAACATTATTAAAATGTCCATACAACTCAAAGAAATCTGTAGATTCAGTGCAATTCCTATCAAGATTCCAATGATGTATTTCACAAAACTGAAACAAATGTTTCTAAAATTTATATGGAACCACAAAAGACCCCGTGTAGCAACAGGGATCCTGAGAGAGAACAAGTTGGAGGAATCATATTACCTAATATCAAACTATACTGTAAGACCATAGTAATCAAACAGCATGGTACTGTCATAAAAACAGAGACATAGATCAATGGAACAGAATAGAGAGCCCAGAAATAAACCCACA
>CM052539.1:183308915-183447347 GCA_028533065.1 Trachops cirrhosus | reverse complement strand
TTTTTAAGATTTTATTTATTTATCTTTAGAGGGAAAGGGAAGGAGAGAGGGAGAGAAATATCAATGTATGGTTGCTTCCTGTGCATTCCCTACTGGGAACTGGCCTGCAACCCAGGCATGTGCCCTGACTGGGAATCGAACCGTGATCTCTTGGTTCACAGGCCCGCGCTTAATCCACTAAGCTACACCAGCCAGGGCAAAAACCCACACCTTTATAGTCAATTAATATTTGAGAGAGGAAGCAAGCATATACAGTGGGTTAAAGATAGTTTATTTAATAAATGGTGTTGAGAAAATTGGACAGATATGTGCAGAAAAATGAAAGTAGACCACCTTCTTTGACCACACACAAGAATAAATTCAAAACAGATCAAAGACTTAAATGTTAGACCCCAAACCATAAAAATCATAGAAGAAAACATAGGCAGTAAAGTCTCTGACATTGCTTGTAGCAATATTTTATCATATATATCTTCCCAGGCAAGGGACAGAAAAGAAAAAAATAAACAAACACCAAAAAAACCCCAAGCCCAATTAACTACCAGGCAAGGGACCTGAATAGACATTTCTTCAAAGAGGATGTACAGATGGCCACTAGACATATGAAAAGACGCTCAATGTCACTAATCATCAGAGAAACGCAAATGAAAACCACAATGAGATACCATGTCATACCTGTCAGAATGGCTGTCATCAATAAATCAATAAACAGCAAATGCTAGCAAGGATGTGGAGGAAGGGGAATCCTTTTGCACTGTTGGTGGGAAGGCAGATTGATGCAGCCACCGTGGAAAGCAGTATGGAGATAACTCAAAAAATTAAAAATGGACCTGTCTTTTGACTCAATGACCCCACTTCTGGGCATATATCTGAAGAAACCCAAAACACTAATTTGAAAGAACGTAGGCACCTCTATGTTCACTTCAGTGTTATTTACAATCACCAAGATAAGGAAGTAACCCAAGTGTCCATCAGTAGGTGAGTATATAAAACAACTATGGGACATTTACACAATGGAATGCTACTTGGCTATAAAAAAAAAATTACCCTTTGTGACTGTGTGAACGGACCTGGATGATATTATGCTAAATGAAATTAGCCAGTCAGAGAAAGACAAAAACCATATGATTTCATTCATATGTGGAATCTAATGAACAAATTGAACTAACAAGGAAAATGGGGACAGACATAGGCGGAGAGCAGCATGACAGCTGGTGGGGCAGGAGGTGAGGGGATGGAGGGATTGAGCAAAAAGGAAAGACTCATGGACATAGACAACAGTGTAGTGATTGCTGGGGGGTAGGTTGTATTAGGGGGCTAAATGGTAATGGGAAAAAATGAAATAAAGATTAAAAAAATTAATTTTGACCCATATATGTATGGGTTTATTTCTGGATTCTCAATTCTAATCCAGTATCTATCTATCTATCTATCTATCTATCTATCTATCTATCCATCCATCCATCCACCCACCCACCCACCCATCCTTCCTTATGCTGATAGCACATTATTTTGAATACTGTAGATTTGTAGTAGGTTTTGAAATTGACAAGTATGAGTCCTTCAACTTGGTTCTTCCTTTTCAAGATTGTTTTGGCTATTCTGGTTTATTTATTTATTTTTTTGGCAATTCATATACATTTTAGGATCACCTTGACCATTTATATTTTAAAAGAGCAGATAGACTTCCACTTGATTGTCTTGAATCTGTAGATAAATTTGGAAATTATTGCCTTATTAAAAATATGAAGTCTTTCAGTCCAGGAACACAGGATGTCTTTACATTTAGTTAGGTCTTTAATAATTTCTTTCAGTGATATTTTGTTTTCACAGTTCAGGTTTTGCATTTTTGTTACTTATTCTTAGGTATTTTATTTTCTATTTTATTATAAATGTAATTATTTTCTTAATTTCATTTTGAATTTTTTGATATTGTATATCAATATAATTGATTTTTGTATATTGATCTTGTATCTTGTGGTCTTACTGTTTTTTTAAAAAAAATAGATTCTAGTCCATATGCTCTATTTCTTTTACTTCCTTTATTGCATTTACTTAGGCTTTCCAGTATGATGGTGATTAGAAAAAGTACAATAGACATCCTTCCCTAGTTTTTGATCTTGAAGGGAAAGCATTCAATTTCTCACCATTAAGTATGATGATAGCTGTAGGTTTTTCATAGATGTGTTTTATCAGGGTAAGGAATTCACTGAGAGTTTTTATTATAAAATCTTATTGAATTTTGTCAAATTCTTCTATATTTATTGAAATAATGGCTTTTCATTTTTAAGAGTATAAAAATGGTAAATTATGTTGGTTGATTTCCCACTGTTGAACTAACATTACCAGGTTAAATCCTACTTAGTTATGATATATTATATAAAAGAGATTTTGTTAGGGATTTTTGCATGTATATTCATGAGGTATTTGGGTCTGTAGTTTTCTTCCCTTGAAATAGCTTTATGTGGTTTTGTTATTAAGGTAATTTTGACCTCATAAAGTGAGTGGGGAAGTGTTTGCTCCTTTTTTAGTTTCAGGAGGAGTTTGTGTGGAATTAGTGTTTGTTTCTCTTAATCATTTATTAGAATTTCCCATTAAAGCCAATGAGTGTAGAATTTTCTTTGTTGGACAGTTTAAACTGTGAATTCAATCTCTTTGGTTGTTATATTGAGTTGACCAAAAAGTCCGTTACATTTTTCCCGTAAAATAAAAGACACATTTTTCGTTTTCACCAATATCTTAATGATTTAGGTATTTTGAGTGTGTCGGCTATCTCCTGCTATTGGCTTCTAGTGAGTAGAAGCCAGGCATCTTCCAATGCATTAGGCAGCCCCACAGCAAAAAGTTATTTGGCCGAAATGTCAACAGTACCAAGAAACTTCGCAAAGCACTTTTAACACATTTAATCAGTCACAGCACCTTCTCCATACACTGCACAAATTGCTTTTTGCGTTTCAGTTGTGTCTTTACCTTTCTTGAAATAATAAAGCATAATATGCTGAAAATGTTGCGTTTTTCTTCCATCTTCAACATTAAAATGGCTGCACAAAAATTCACCAATTTTGATAAGTTTTTTTAAATGCACACTGATATGACAGCTGTCACAATACAATTTAACAAAATTGTTTCAAATGAAGTTGCACTACTAGAGCCATCATATGGAAAAAATATAATGGACTTTTTGGCCAACCCAATAATACTTTATTTCTTTTGTAGATCAAAGCTTCTATTTGATATCAGAATCCTTCTACTGGAGTAGCTTTTAAAAGTATTTCATGTGATTTATCATGTCAGATACTACTTTTACTACATTTTCTTCCTCAAAAACTCCATTATATTATGCCAGACTTTCTTACCCTACACTTCTTGTCACTTACCTTTTTTTCCATATTCACCATCCTTCTAAGGGTTTTTTGTTGTTGTTTTTTTTTGCTGTAATTACAGTAATTATTGACAATGCAGCACAGAGAGACAAAACAATATAAACAATGACAGAGGGGATAAGAGACTTGGAGAGAGATTGAAATGGCATAATGGAATTCCCTAGTGTTCCAGAAGGGGAAGAAAGACGGCTGGAGTAGCAGTAATATTTGAAGAGATAATGGCTAACAGTTTTCCAGAATTGACAAAGCCACCATTGTACAGTTTCAAAATCCTAAAGCAAGTGAAACAAAGAGACATTTTTCTGAGTCTAAACATATTATGACAAACCTCTAGAATACTAAACACAAGTAAAAGATCTTAACAGAGAGAAAAAACTTTGTTCAAAGCAGGAACGTTAAGGCCATCAGATGACTTAAGTACACCAATGGAAATAGGAGGATGGGTGTATCTGCCATGTGGTGGGACAAGAGAAACCACCCAACTTTCTGTGCTTCAGGATAAATCTTTCAGGAATGTAGGCAAAATAACCACATTTTCGTACAAACAAAAACTGAGATAATTTGATAGCTCTAGACCTTTATTAAAAGCATTTCTAAAGGATCAATTTCAGGAGAAAAGATCTTGCATATGGAAGTTAGAGATTTAAGAAGAAATTAAAAACAATGTTTTATGTATGTGAGTGAATACTAACACATTTAATGTTTAAAGCAGTCAAGTAAATGTCTTCCAGGGTTAACAACAAACAGTAGAATTAAAATAGGGGAGGTAGTAGAGTCACAGGGGTTTAAGATCCTGCTGTTGCTTGGGTGGGTAAGGAGATCAGACTTTAATAAATTAGGGACCCATGTGATCATGTTTAGGGTAAGAAATTATATATATATAGCTGTGGAGGGAAAAATCTAAAGGAGGGTAAGGAAGTACATGTGCAAGAAACATAGAAACATTAGAAAATAGAAAACACAACATAAAATTATACATAAGTCCAGATATAACAGAAATTTGAATGAATATTAATTGGCTACATGCATTAAAAAGTTCCATTGAAAGAATTTTCACTCAGAATTCCACTGTCTTGGTGTTTAGTGTTGTCATGCTGAAGTTTTAGAGCTCTCTCTTTATCTTTGGGTTTTGTTAGGGATTTTTGCATGTATATTCATGAGGGATTTGGGTCTGTAGTTTTCTTTCCTTGAAATAGCTTTATGTGGTTTTGTTATTAAGGTAATTTTGACTTCATAAAATTTGATTTCATAGATTTAATCAGAATATTGTTCATTGGGTCCTCTGTGTTCATTCCTTCTGGAACTGAAAGACCTCTTCTTGGTATCTTTCATACTTTCCTTCTCTTTTTTTTTCACTCTACATTCTGGAAAGTCCTTGGCTTCCATCTTCTAAGTTTCCACTTTGCTCTTAGCTTGCCCATGTATGCTTATACTCACATATTAGGTTTTTATTTTGACAGTATTTCCCCTCCTGTTTCTCTCTCAAGTGTGGAATACCATGCCCACTACCTTAAACATACACATTATTATTGGATTTACAATTTCTCAGATGACCATTCTTATTTTGGGTTTGATGTGTCTCTTTGATTATATCAGTTTTCTTCAAGTATCATTTGTGGAGGTTTGCATTTTGAGAATGCCTGTCTCTGGTGACTGATAGAAAGTGGAGGGGCATGCGGCCAGGTGGAGGGTGCTGGATGGCTTCTCCTATGGGGATGTGTGCCAGCTCTGCCTCTAGGGATGCAGATAGCTTCTGAGCTATCCTGCCTCTGTTCCCTGTCAGCTTTCACTGGAGCAGACACCACGGCCCAGTAGGAAAGTTACTGCACATGGAGCCCCCCATGCTGTTGATTCTGACAGCAGCTCCCTGCTCAGCTTGCAGGATCTGGTTTCTCTCTGTTTGCTTCCCCATGAAACTCCCTGGCTTCCTGACACAGGCCTGCACTGCGGTCTTCTTTACAATTGTTCCTCCATGGATTCCACCCCATCTGCTCTTTCTATGTTGTTTTCCACTGCTAGTTAGCAAATCAATCCACAATGAGTGGCTAAAAACAAAAGCTCTGTAATGTCTCATGGTTTTTTATGGGTCAGGAATTTAGCAGTGGCTTATCTGGGTGATTCTGCTTGGGGTCTCTCATGAGGTGGCAGATGTTGGCCAGAACCATGTCATCTGAAGGTTGACTGGGGATGGAAGAGCTGCTTCCAAGTTGGCTTCCTGTGTAGCTCTGGGCAGGAGACCTTGGTTCCCTACCTTTAGGCCTGTCCGTAGGGCTGCTTGAGTGTCCTTATGGCATGGCAACTCACTCCTCTGAAGCCAGTGATCTAAAAGAGGGAGTAAGGAAGAATCACATGCTTGTTATGTCCTAATCTTAGATGTCAGGACACTTACACTTTACACGTGTGTTACCAAGTAGTCTACTCTTAGGGGAGGAGAGTTATAGTCTCCTGAGAGAATCATAGAGCATAAGGAGTATCATAGAATCTGTGGACATATGTGAAACCACCTTACTCTCAGGGAGGAATTCCTCCAGTGGTCTCTTGAAGTGAGTAGTGGCCCTGGAGGTCCATCTCCACATGACCCTTGTAGATCAGACCACTTGCCTTGCAGACCTTTCAAGCATTAGCCTGAATCTGACCTTTTCCATGTCTTATAACTTTAGTGTTTTTTTCATCATCTTTTTTGTGTGTTATGGGCTAATTTAAAAAACAGTATGTATGTGTCTAACTTCTTTAGTGCTTGCCTTCTTGCTTATTATTGAGTTTGACACACCTTGCTTAGAAGTTTAACAAGTTTAGAGTGACCAAATTTGGTTATTCTTGGGCAAACAGTGCTACAGCTGGCTCTAAATCTGTCATTCCTCTAACTAGCTTCTTCGCTGGCAAAACAATACAAGTAGCAAGGGTGTTTCTAGTGCTGGGAGCATATTTTGCAGAGCTGAGGTTTTGGAGTTTGAGTCCTTGAGTGAAATCTTAATCCCCATTTCTAGGCTTGGATGACACTTGGATGATAATTCATTTATGTGACATTTATTGAGCCCTCCTGGTGCTCTGATCATGTACCAGGCCTTGTGTGGGTGCTGGGCACAAGGTTTCCTGATACAATCTCAGGGCTGATGGCGCTTCAGTGTTTGCACTGTGATAACTATAATACGTGGGGGAGAAGCCACGAGAGTGCTGTATGGACATGGGTTTGTTACTGTTTTCCTTTCATTTTTGGTCTTCTGTCCTGTCTTCCCCTGAACTCTCTCTGCAAGGAATATTTGAAAGACAATGGGTAGCAGGTGGCAGAATTAACTTTAGGGAATCTGGTTGGTTGGATGCCTGTCAGAGAAGAGGAATAGAAGGAAGAGGGGCATTCCCAGATGGGGAGGGGTGACAATGGCCAGGTCTCAGCCACCTTCAGCTTAGGTGTGTTCATGGTGCAGAAGAAGAGGGCTTTGGGAGGGGCAGCCTCACTGCCCACTGCACAACTTCTTGTGTGGTAATCACAGCAGTGCTGTCAGCCCTGGGGAGAATGTGATTTGCTTCATATGGACCACTCTGCATGCACAGGGACATGTCTGTCAAACACAGCTACCTTTTTCTTATCCCCTCTTGGCTTCTTGCAGGACACTCACTCTTTCTTCCCATGTGTATCATGCTCCTAGAAGCCTCAGTCTGGTCACTGGCTTTTTTTGGTGTGGCCCCACCTTGTTCAGATTTGCTCACGAATAGGTTAGGCTTGAATTTATTTGTATCAATCAACCAGTTAGTTTAGCTTCTGGTCAAATAATGTCTGTAATGCTATACATGGCTTTTGTTATTGAAATAATGGCAGAAAATAGCTTTATTACTAGAAATGTGAAAGTCTAGCTCAAAAGTCTCCTCCCTGCTTTTTTCTTATTGAAATAATTGTTTCTGAAATGCAGAGTTTCACAAATATCATTGTGCTACAGCAAAACCAGCTGTCTACTGGTTACCTCTGGTGTGAGGTGCTGGTGGTTCTGACTCTATTTCTGCCTGTTTCAGTTCATCTCACTGCCGACATGAGGCACCTCACAGAAACCCAGCTGTGGGGGAGGTCGGGAAGCCACTGAGCAGCTTCTGCTGGACATGGATGTAGACATGAATGTGACCCAGCGGACAGAGCCCCGAGAGGGTTTTCTGGGAGGGGGCAGTCAGCTATGGTTAGTGCACGTGGGGGACACATGGAGTCAGCTGACTCAAGGGTGTTTTCGTGCTTTTAATTTAAACAGTCACAGAACCTAAAAGCAAGGTTTAAATGTTCCTTTCCATGTCTTGCATTCTGGCAAGGGAGGGAATGGTGTCATCGTTCTGTACTCTTTGCTAAGTGATAATTACAATTTGGAGACAGATGTGAGTTTCCTGGGAGCTGAGGGAGCTGAGCCCATAATGTGGTGCTCCAGGAAAGAAGGGGGTGTAGTGAGTTTGGCCCCATTGACTGGGAAAGGGGCCCCAAGGGCTTGGAACTAGAGGGGAAGGGTCAGTGGTACAGGCCCAGTGCAGGCCAGGCAGGGAATCTACTCACTGGTCTCAGTGGGCACAGCCTGGCCTGCCCAGAGCACCTCCTTCTCAAATGTGGCACATGCCTGGTACAGGAGGAGCCGGTAGGAAAGCTCAGTCCAGGGAACTATGGGGACATGTTTCCCAAGGAGGCCAAGGATTTGGGCTAGGTTAGATCCTTTCTCTTGCTTCTCCACCTGCCTTGCTGCTTGAGAGAAACCTCAGAGTCAGCTTCTAGGGGCAACCTGCTCTGGAGGGCCGCAGCCTCTCCAGCTTGGCTTTGTGGAGAAGCCAGAGGTGTCCATGCCCTCCCTGTGGGTGTTTCTCCTGCAGCTGCTCACGTTGATTCCACGGCCTGGGTTAGTTAGGTCTGCCTCACAGTGAATGGAGAGTGGTTAGAATGGGGCCCCTGCACCGACCACTTGTGACTGGGAGCAACTTGCTTAGTCTCTCCAAGCCAAGTGTCTCATCTGCCGGGGGACTGTGGGGAATAATTAGGCAGCGCAAGTGCCTGGCTCAGAACCTGGTTCACAAGGTGCCTTCAATGTGGCTCCTTCTTCCCTGCCCAGGGCCACTGTTGTCTCAGGAACAGCTACCAAATAGAATATGTGGGTTCCTCTTGAGTCCTCTCTGGCCTAACTTGGTTCAAGGACAGCGACTCTGTATGTAGGGTTCATGGGCCAGCTCTCCTGGTGTCCCCTCCACACCAGCTCTGTGCACATCTGCTGGAAGTGTATGGTGCTCTGTGGGCCCACCTGTATGCCCCATGGCTATGACACTGGCCCAGGTTGCAGTGCTCTGTCCAGGTTGCTGGTTGAGATGAATGCTTAGAATATCCAGAGCACTGCTAACTATGTGAACGCTGGAGCTGTTAGTTCCTTCCTAATTAGTAGTTAACCTTGGGCCAACCCCTCAGTTTGAGTCCTAGCTTATCCACGTGTTTTCTGGGTCACCTTGACCCATAGGCATTCTGCCACTGGCTGGAGTTCCCTTACAGAGAGGGAGGTGTGACAGCATCTCCTGCAGGGGCTTGCATGGGGGTCCTGGGAGCAGCAACTTACAAAACCAGAATACCTCTTGTCATCTTATAGAGTTCCTTTCTAAAGAAAAGAGAAATGTTTCATGTGAATATTTTATGTGCATTTAGTGAGCTGATGAGCATTAGAGATTTAGACAAGCTCCTAGATGCCGACTGGGAAGAAGTGTGTGTACTTGGTATCCTGTGTGTGAAGTAAGACAGGAATGTGTGTGGAGATCCATGTGTGTCTCTCACCTGCATGCACATGCACACACACACACATTTCTAATATATGCTCTTAGCCCTAATCCAGATTGGCCTTGGAGAGTCTCTGTCACCTCTGAGAGCAGTCTGTACCTAATTGGCTTGGGAGAACTGTCTTAATTTTATTTCTTTAAGGCAAAGTCTGATGCCAATTTATTTTGCTTGGGTTTGGGATGGTACATGGCACTGTGTCCACCTCTGGAGCAGACTTGACTATCCTGTCTGATGGCACACAGTGCTGGGTCTACCCTCATTCCCAGTTGGGGAACTGGTGGCAGTGATCCTTTGGGGATGGTGAGAGGTGGGCTGTGTACTCCAGGTAGATTGAGCAGTGTGAGCCAGTGCCCATGTGACATTGTGGTGACTGCTTCAGGTTATTGAGATGGTGCTGTGGATGGGGTTGTTGTAGGGGGCCAGGCTAGGGCCCAGGAGACCCCTACAGAATTGGACCACATTCTCAGGCCAGGGTGTAAAGCAAGGAATGATGTGACCAGATTTTTTATTTTAGAAAAATTATGTTCCTAAAATGAAGAAGTTGGTAGAAGCAGCAGCATAAACTAGAAGGCTAGCATAAATAAATAGGGCAGTATCTGCACTAAAGAGCTGTGACTGCTGTCCCAGCCAGCAGGCAGCCAGCCTGTCAGACCCTTGGGACAGTTTCCTATTGTGGCTCATAGGTTGTTTGCTGTCCCATGGCTGTCTTGGGCTCCTACTTTTAGTCTGATCACCGAGGGATTCCCCCTCCCTTCCAGCTCAGGCACAGCTTCAGCCTTGCATTGTGGGTCTACTGTGGAGACCAGTGACCTTCTCTAAAGTCACTGGGGATGATGTTTAACAGAGTCAGAGAAAATAAAAGTAGCAAATCATTCATTCTGAATAAGGGCTGGTTGCTCTTTTCCTTCATGTCGCTGAGATTGGGAAAGGCTTAGATTGTGTCCCTCTTAATAATTGTGCTTAGGAATGACGTTTTTAGTTGAATGCTTACAGAAAGCCTCTTGTAGACTCTGGGGCTAACAGTAATGGTGAGTAATGTTGGGTGTAAATTATGTCTTTTAAATGTGGAAATGCAATGGTGACTTTAAAATGGTCTACCCCCATATTCTTGTCCTTTCCTAATACTGATGTGGCAGGCCAGGTATCATTATCATCTGGAGTTTCACAGCAGAGACTGAGGATGACAATTCACTTAGAGCCTCCAGATGCCCCTGTTAAGCCTCACCTGTAAGCAGAGCACTGGAGTCATTAAGGATGCACGTGATTCGTTCATGTGGCTCATCATGGAACCAGTCTTCTCCTCAGAAACCATTTGCTATGGGCCGATTTATGTCCCTGAACTCACACATGGAATTCCTTGCCCCCAGTATGACTGCACTTGGAGACAGCACCTTAAAGAGATATATAAGGTTAAATGAGATGCTAAGGATGGGGCCCTAATCCAACAGGACTGTGGCCTTATAAGAAGATCCAGAGACACTAGAGTGCTCTCCCTCCTCTCCATGTGAGGACACTGTGAGAAAGAGGCTATCTGCCAGTTGAGAAGAAGCCCCTCACCAGGAACCGACCATGCCCACTCCCTGATCTCAGATTCTAGCCTCTAGAAGAGCAAGAAACAAATGTCTGCCATTCAAGCCACCTTGTCTGTGGCATTATGTCGTGGTGCCTGAGCTGCCCAAGGCACCATGTTTTGTGCACTCAGTGGCTGCATTTTTGGGAGAGTAATCTGCGGTTGGCCTGTCTGAGGGTAGGCCCCATCAGATACAAACAGATGTCACTTATTGGTCATTGAAAAGGTTCGGGATGAGTATGTGGTTGTCAGGGCTCTCCTCAAGCCGAGAGTCTGCTCGCCCCTTTGGGCCTCATGGCTGTTAACTTGTCGGTTCTTTACAGCTGGCTCTTTGGGGCTCTTCTTCAGCAAATGGGAAGGCCAACACATAATTAACAAGAACAAGAAGAGTATCACTACTATGTGTCAGGCATTGTTTAAGGAAAAACATATTTATATGTATATCTAAATATATGCAAATACACACATTCATTGTTATCATCTGTCATCTGTCATCTAGCTACACACATACACATTGACATAATGCTCACTTTTGATCCTAAAAGCAACTCTGAGGTAGCCACTTTTTAATTGGAGTGCCATTCACACAACATGAACTTAACCATTTAAAAATGTACAATTCAGTGGCATTGAGTACATTCACAATGTTGTACAGCCACCGCATCTATCTAGTTCTAAAGCATTGTCATAGCCCCCAAACAAAACCTTATACCTATTAACCAGTCACTCCCAACCCTCGCTCCCCCTGTCCTGGCCACACCAATCTGCATTCTGCCTCTGGATTTGCCTATTCTTGACAGGGCACAGAAACAGAATTATACAGTGTGTGGACTTTGGTGTCTGGCTTCTTACACTTAGCATGTATTCAGGGTTTTTCCATATCATACCATGTATCACAATTTCATTTGTTTTTATGGTTGAATAATATTCCACCAACGTCCAATATTAATGGACATTGGGGTATTTTCCACCTTTTGGCATTGTGGATAGTGCTGCCATAAATGTTCTTGTTCAAGTTTTATCTGAACGCCTATTTCACTTTTTTGGGGCATATCGCTAGGAGTGGAATGGCTGGGTCACATGGTAGTCATATGTTTAACTTATTGACAAACTACCGGCATTCTTTTATTCCTATTTTAATAAATGAAGGACCTTATGTATGGGGAGGCAGAAGGACATGCACAAGGTAAGTAAGACAGCCCTCTGGTGACAAAGGCAGGTCTCGGTTGGCCTGTCCTTGGGAAGCCACCACCAGGCCCTGGCTCCCTGGCCTGTATGTCAGACTCTGGCTGGGCACCCCCAGGCCAGAGCAGTGAGACAGGGCAGTGATGGGCTCAGAGAGGAAGGGTGTCCATGCTTGGCCTTTTCTGGAGTAGGAGAAAAAAGGGCCCTCTGAGGCATGAGCAGTGTGAAAGAGGGCACAGAATCTCAGGGAATTAATGAGCTCTCATGGTTTGGGATTTTGTTTGATTGTTTGATAAGGTACCTGTAGTTTTTAGTCCCTGCTGCTACCCAGGTTGGCCAAAGCCACCACCAATGTTCTTGCTTGGCAGGATGTGTGAGCTTCTGTCTTTCAAGCTGTTCCCTGATGCTTACCCTGGTGGGATTGCCTTCTGACCTTTTTTAAGGGGAGACCCCTGGGCTGCGGCAACACCCTCTGTGTGGCAGCCCTGGCAGAGGCGGAGGCCTTTTGAGAGCTGTTGCTGTCTTTCCCCTCAGAGGCCCCTTCACGCTCCCCAGCAACAATTCTTCAACAAGATGAAGATTTCTGCCATTGGAGACACTCACTTTTAGATATGGTGTTACTTGGCTTTGCTTTTACTGACAGTAAATTGCTTAAGGCACTTCAATTACACAGTGAAAATCATTAGCAGAATTCTTGTTACTTAGCATCAGACTGTGGGATTTAATCGTGGTTTCTTATGGGTGGCAAAGCAAATATATCTGAAGGGAGACTTATTCAGATTTCCCAGAATATCATTATCACATTCTTGTGTGATAGTTTCCTGGTAATTCAACTTGATTTAGTTTAATATATCAGCATGACTTTTCTTTACAAGTTGTGGAGGTTTAAATTTATTTAGCAAAGAAAACATTGAAGACAGTTCAAAACTCCTGTTTAATGTGTTCATTGCATGAGAATCTGATGGTTTTACCTCCTGGAAACTTTCATTCCTTTTGCCCAGAGGACAGAAGCAGGTGGAAGTCACTGGTGTGGACCTGGCCACCCATTGCCTCCCGCTCTCCACTGCTGCCCCTCTCACCCAGGTGTGAGAACAGCACCGCACTGTCCTGGGGGAGCACTGTCTGCAGGAGGCAGCAGCAGCAGTGGGCGGTTCCAGAACACAGGACTCCACTTGCCTCTCAAGCTCAGGGGATTTGATTTGTCACCAGAAGCAGCATTCCAGGCTTTGGATGACATCGCCACAGGCCCAAGGGCTCCTGGACTGACTTGTGCACAATCTCCCTCCCTCCTTCATTCGCCCTCACTAGCTCCTTGAGTTCACTCACTACCTGCAGCCCAGCTGAGTTTCTGGGCCCATGAAGTGCTGGCGCCACCAATGTTGCTGGTACTGTTTCCCACGGTGCTCTCCTGCATCTCTTCTGTGGTTTGAATCTACAGGAAAAGGTTCCACCATTGACAGAGTGCTGTAAGTAAGACTTGCTCCTTGGAAGGTGGGAGGGAGATGGCACTTGCAACCCTGGGTTAGAGACCAGGGGACAGAGTGCCATTTGTTAGAAGATGTTGGTGTGCCTGCAGGCTTGAACTGCCCTTGAAGGCCTGTTGAGAACACCCTTCCCTGTGTGAACTGAGGGACTGCGTGGGTCCCCAGGGAGTGCCTCACTCCCATTCTGTAACTGCCTCCCGAGGCATCTATACATTCCCATCAACATACAGGGAACTGGCATTGGCTGATTACAGTGATTTCTCTAAATGCTAGAAAACACTAGTGCCCAAGTGAAATGCAGGTTGGCCTGGCTCTGTGTCACCCCTCATCACAGTTCTCCTTTATGTCCCAAAGTCCTACATTTCTTTTACAGTTTGTCTAGACTTTACTTCATCTAAACCTGTTTAAGTTCTAATATAACTTTGTTTCATGATAGTCTTATTTCCCTTTCTTTTTAGATAGCCAGTTTATAGTTTTAAAATCTCTTGTGAGTTTTTGTTTTCTTTTTCCTCTGAAAGCACGTGACAGGCTGGTGACTGAAACCACTCATGTTTCTTTTTGTACATATTTCTGAACATATGTTCTTCTGCTATCTCCTTCTGTGTTTTGTATGTGTGTGCTTTTTTAACATGGTAGGATGTTTTCATGGCTTCGGTGTTTCTTGAAAGAGAAGCCCATTCTTGTCCTATCTGGGCCCTAAAGTGTGTGAGCATAGTATGTGAGGCCCTCATCTCTCTTAGGGCCTTGTACTTTGAGCTGGGTGACAGACAGCTCATTTGGGCTGGGCCTCATGCCACTTTAGAAGCTAGAAGCTCATGTAGGATGTTGACAGGAGGCTCCATGACCTCTGGCTCCTACATGGCACCCCATTTGACTGGGACCTGAGTCTCCCTCCAGGGCACACTGCCCTTCTGGAGGTCTTCAGAGGGGTCTCAAGGTTCCTAGCCATCCATGCTGTCATATTGGAGCTTACAGAAAGCCTTCCACATTTGTGGCCATGAGTGGTTTGTTTTTCTGACTTCTTTGCATGACTCATTGTCAATTTGGGAGATGGAGAGGGAAATGGGTATGGTTGGGCCAGTGGCCTTCTTCCACCAGTCCTCCCATCCTACCTCACAGTGCTTACTTCTTCCCTCTCCCTTAGTCAGGAGTCTGCATCATTGTCCTTGACAGAATCACATCTTCGTTATGACCCTGCTGCTCTTGTTGCCTTGAACCAAACTTTGGATTCTGTAACATTAAGCTTTCCTGTTCTCATATCCAATAGATGATACATCTTGAGGCCAGGACGGTAGCTACCTAAAATTCTACACAGATGATGTGTTAAATAAATTCATTAAAATTTGGTGGGTATTCAATAAAGACTTAGGGGTTTTGGTTGATTATAAATTTAACAGTGTAGTGTGATGGGTGGCTAAAAAGTAAATTTCAATCTTGAGCTCTTTCTGAGCAGCATATTGGCCTGAACAAGGGGTGGGGGCAATGTCACTGGAAGAGTGTGCCCGTAATAACAAACATGATCAGTACAGCGTCTATCCATTGTAGCCAGGCTCAGAGCAGAGCAATAAGAATTGGGAAAAGCCAACACACCAGATCCTGTGAAACATTATTTTCCAGGTCACAAGTTCTTATGTGGCCCAGACACTGCAGAATGTGGGTGGCTGGTTGGGTAATGGGAGGCAGGACCAAGAGCAGGGCGGACAGCTGGTCCATATGCAACATTACTGGGACCTGTGGTAGAAACTAAGGGATCCAGAGTGAATTATAATCTATAAAAAGAATCATACATTTTCTACAATTGAAAAATATAGGATCTAAAATGAATAATTCACTGGACAGAAGACTGGACATAACAGAAAGCAGGCTTAGTGAGTGGGCACCAGTTTAATGCAGGTTATATGTACTGAAGTGCAAGAGAACAGAGAATACAAAATAGAATGGGAGTGACCTGTGGGCAGTCGAAAGGTCTAATGGAATGGAATGAATTTTGGTGAGAGGCAGTGCATTAAAAAATATTTGAATAGGTGCCCTGGCTGGTAAGGCTCAGTGGATTGAGTGCCGGCCTGCAAACCAAAGGGTCGCTGCTGGTTCAGTTCGCAGTCAGGGCACATACCTGGGTTGTGGGCCACGTCCCCAGTAGGGGGCATGTGAGAGGCAACCACACATTGATGTTTCTCTCCCTCTCTTTCTTCCTCCTTTTCCCTCTCTCTAAAAATAAATTAATTAAAATATCTGAATAGGTGAAGGCCATGGATTTTTCCAAACCATTGAAAAATATTAATGCTAGATTCATGAAACAGCCTACGCTAAAATGTGTAAGTTAAAAAGGAAACAAACAAGAATCACCCTTCTTACATCTAAGCACATTGTTGTTGACAACTAGAGACAAAGACAGTCTGAAAAGCAACCAGATTCCAAGGAGCCACGGCCTGCATCTGGCACAAGTCTCATGGCCATGCCTCCCCGAGAGGAGCTGCTGCTCCCCTGCCTATGCACATCTGTCTGTCTTATCCGATCCGTTCTTTTTTATCATAGTTTGTGCTCAGACCAGCAAATACAGAGGTGCCTCACGTAGTCATTGATCAGGCAAGCACTTTTCTCCACAATTGCTCTTCCAAACTACACCAAATTTGGAGCACCATCTTTTCCCCTCCATCCAATGACCTTTTTACCCAAAACAAATTAAATAAACAAACTATATGGAGTGACATTATAGCATTATGGTTTCAAAAAAGAGACATATACCAATTTCTTCTTTTTTTCTTACAAGTATTTTATTAGATTAATGCGAAGTATTTTAATTTTACTGTTATGAATTTTAATATTTAAAATTTTCTTACTCTTCTTCTTCTTCTTTTTTATTGTTGTTCAAGTAGAGTTGTCTCCATTTTCACCCCACCTCAGCCCCCCTACCCCAGCCATCCCCACCTCCCACCCTTGAACCTACCCCCTTTAGCTTTGTGCACGTGTTCTTTATACATGTTCCTTGATGAATCTTCTCCCATTTTCCCCCATTATCCTTTTCCACCAGAAAATATGGAATGAATGTCACTGCATGCGGTGTTTGGATGAACAACAATAGGTCCATGTGTGCATCATGTGAGAGCTGCCACAGCGGTTACATCTCCCATCATACTCTCTTCTGTTATGAATCTGTTTCCATGTGTCATCATCCTGTCCTAATGGTGCTATGCTGTGCTACAACTTGTAAAGGCACTCACAGGGCAAAATAACCATGAGCCTCAAAAGGCATATAAATTGGTGAAGAAAATAGTGCAGAAATTAGAATGTGCCTTCCAAAGAGTGACTCTCTTGTACCATTCTCCTCCAGCCAGACCACTGGGAAATCCTTTCCTCTTCCTCTGAGGCATACTGTCAAACCTTGCTAATATCGCATTTTGAACAAATGCAAATTATGTTTATTTGCTTTTAAATCATTTATTACTTTTATAAGTTTGTTTTTACCATCCAAGTCATATTTTTTTCTACCTGTGAAATTGTTTGGTTATCTTTGGTTGGGATTGAGCACATCATAAGTTTTCCATTACAATCAGTGGATACATTGTTCCCCTCTATAGTAGAAGGGTTTTCAGAACAAAATAACAGCCTAAGTGAAGGGAAGGTGTTTCAGCGTTCCCATTACTCCTTGTTCTTGCCAGCGCTTGGCAAGGAATTGCCAGACTGTTATATTTTAGGCAGTCTAGTGGGTGAGTATTTACATCTATTTTTGTTTTTAATTTGCATATATTTGATTACTAATGAGACTTAAGTACCTTTTCATGTGCTTATTGGCCATTTGGATCTCTTTTGTGAAGTGCTTTTCTCAGTTTTACCCATTTTTCTATTTATGTCTACTGGCCCCAGATGTTCCCACAGTGATTTTCATGCTAGATAAAAGTGTAGGGAAGTATAGGAAATCTTTAGGAAAGGAAGAATTTTCTCAATAATGTATTTTCAAACATGTGAGCACGTAGGGAAAAGCGATGCTCATGCACCCATGCTGAAAGAGCTCCTTGAAGATGGGACCAGACACCATACAGAGCCATGGAGTGAGGGTGTGAAAGGTCAGAGAAAGTCTGGTGGGGACCCCACGTGCACAATATACAGGGAGTGTGGAGAACAGGATGTTCATGTCGCAGACCTCACGAGAAGCAGTAGTGGTGTGCATGGCAGTGATGGAGGAACGCGATGAGGAGTGAGCAGGCAGAGGGGACCAGGGCACAATCTATTTGCTTCATGTTCTTCCAGGCCAACTGACCAATGCGTGAGGCATTTAAAAGCATCACATAGAGATTATCAGTAAAAGAACCAAAAATAGTTAATAAAGGACTCACACCATGTAAATGTGGTAATTCCCACGCCATTCATGGTGAGTCATTAATTATTCTGCTTCGTGGACAAAGGCCATGAGCAGGCCTTTCACACACAAGGTCCAGATGTTCAGTGAACATAAACAAGAGCTTAAAGTCTTGAACAATTAAACTGATACGGTAACATTTCACCTCTCAATTTGTCAGAGATCAGAATGTGAACAGTGAATTGTGTGGACAGTGGCTGGAAGGATACTTCCATCAAGTCATGAACTTCCGTCAAGTCATGAACTTCGGTCAGGTCATGAACTTGATGGGATATAATTTGGCTAGATCTATATGTAGAAGGTTTTGGTTAACTTCTCTGAAATTAAAAATGTACAGTATTTTACTTCTCATGCTGAAGTTCCTCTGAATGTGCTGATTGAAGAAAACTCTAAGATGTATAAAGGTAAAGAATACTATGCCAGGTGTAGAGCAGGCGTGTGTGTCTTCTGCCACACACACAGAACATCGTGGATGGGCTCACCGGGATGGCGACAGTGACTGTGAGCTCAGCAAAGTAGGAGAGAGTCTGACTTTTCTTTGTTTATGTTTTTACTCTTTATACTTAAATATCTATAGTTTTGAAGAGTTATGAAAACTACCTAAGACCAGGAAGAGTTTTAATTGTTATTGTTGAAGAAGCTACGCATATTGCCAAGCTTATTCCAGACTCATGGTTGGATACTATTATTTAATCACTGAGAAACCTGAAACATGAAGTGAAGTAATTCACCTACCACTTTGGGAACACACAGAGCAGAGAACGTTCTGGCATCATTACTGCTCCTACATAGAAGGGACACAGAATAACAGTCATTAAAATGCCGTAAATAGCAACGTGTCCTGAATTTACCCTCACCCTCTGAAGGAATTGTCTGTCCTGCTCCTTGCACAGGAGTGCATCCCAGAGGCCAGCAGTGTGCTGATAGAGCGGGATCTTCTCTCCTTGTGACCCTGACAGCTGCATTGCTTCTCTGAGCCTTATACCCACTCTGTAAAAATGGTGATAATCGTACCTGCTTCCCAATCTGGCAAATATTAGGTATAGGAGAATAATAATGAAAATGCTTGTAAAAAATCAAGTGCTTAAGTATTGTTAGTTTCTCCCCGTTTTAGGGATTTGGCATGTCTTTTTAATCCAGTGCCTATTTCTGGAACATAATTCTTTGGGTATGAGTAGGTTGACTACATCTTGAGGTTTCATCTAAGTTTTTTAGAAGCATGTTCCTGCTGCCCGCATTCTATTAAGGAGCATTCTATTAAGGAGACCCCAGCCATTCCCCGGGAGGGCTGGGGTTCCTGGCACTGGGTTGCTGCACGTGGAGTCCCAGGAAAGACTTCCCAGGAGGGTGACAGTGCCCACAGGCAGGGCCTCCTCCTCAGTTGCTTTGCTCCATTGAAGTAGGCATAGGTGCTTGTCTGGGGTCCACAGCATACTGGACACCTCTGAACTCTTCCAAATGTGTTGCCAGATTTGTAAAAACACATTTCTGCTGTATCTGAGGGCACTTGCTGTTCCAACAATGTGTTGTAAGTCAGAAGTCACAGTAAGCAGTTGAAGCTTTGAGGTGCAGCTCAGGTTATACAGGCTGCAAGGACAGGGTAAAGGACTTTGAGTGGATCAGAGCAGAGGCAGGGAGGGCACCTTGGAGACAGTGGGAGCACCCATGTGGGGCATGGACAGGAGCACACAGTCAGGGGCACACAGTGTCCCTTCACCAAGGAGCAGTGCCTTGACCTATGAAATTGTGTCTGACAACTGCTAATGGGCACAAATCAAATTTCAAATATATCAGGTGTTCGTGAACCCCCAGATATGAGAATGATAAGTAATTGGGGCCAAGTGGGATTTCAAGGTGTGCCATAACATTGGCCTTGCTGAGTTCATCGGGTAACATGACACTTTTCCCTTGCTTTTTGGTAGATGGACAGTGTCCTCACCCTCGGGGGAAGCAGGTGGGCTGGCAGGACAGGCGTCCACAGGCCGGGAGAAGGAGACACTCCCAGGTACTCTCATCTACCCCTGCTGGTGACCTACCTGCCCGGCCCCATCCTGTTGCAAACAATGACTCACCTGTGACCCCTGCCTCTCCTGGTCTGCTTTGCCCACCTGTGCCCTGCCTGTGCCCGACCTCAGTGCCTGTTGGTTGACCCACCTCAGCCCAGATCTTGACCCTCCCTTCTCCCACCCCAACTCGGGGCCTGGTCCTCACTTCTGGTTGCTCCCTTTGCTTGACCACTTCTTTTAAGGTTCTTAACCCTGAATTGCACCCTGGCTTCCATTAACCTCCTAACGGGGTGAGCAAAACCTGCTGGTGTTCATGCCTCTCGGATGCTTCTCGGCTGTTCGTTTCCTTTAACAGGGTCATTTGTAGTGAAATGAGAAAGAACGTCCTGTTCCTTCAGTGATGCAACCTGGAGTGTGTGGTGATGTTACTCTTCATCTATACAGAATGTTAATGCTTTCACTGACTACAGGTGATTCTCTTTGGGTTAGAAACATAGTGAAGGTAACAAGACACTTCAGAATCAGAACTGATTTTAGGAGTAATTCTAATGACGCTGGGGAAATTTTATTGCGAACTCAGATTCAACAGATTCATTCTGCAGACAGATCAAGTACATGCTTTATGCCAGGTCCTGGTTCTAGACTGGGCCAGGCCTATCAGCAAACACACTGACAGGCTCTGTCCCCAGAGACAGTCCTAAAAGGTAGACCATACACCTGAGAAAGCAAGTGATGAGCTCCATTGATAAAGGAAAAGGGAGAACAACAGTGAGAGAGTGTGTGTGTGTGCACATGCATGGTTGTGTTGGAGGTTGTTAGTGATCAACAGGGCCCTCAGGGTTGGCTTCACTGAGAAGGTGACATTTAAGTAAAGGTGAGTGCATTCCAGGCAGAGAGAACAGCCAGTGTGAGACCTCAGTGTGAGGATGGCTGGATAACAGCCATGGGCCAGTGTGGTGGGTTGGTGAGCAAGGGGGAGAGGTGCCAGTGGGTCACTGTGGCCTATGAGAGCTTTCACTCTGTGAGGGCAGAGGGGCCAGAGCAGAAGGTGGTTCTTGCAGAATTGCTCTGACTTCTGGGTGAAGAATACATGCTCAGGGGACCCAGGGTAGAAGTGGGGACCAATTAGGTGGTGTCACATGAGTCAGGTGAGAGGTAATGCTGAGGAGGGGGTGAAAGCTGGTCAGGTTTGGGATGTGTTTGGAAGACAGAGCCAGTGTGGATTCCCAGCAGAGTGGCAGTGATGTGAGGGGGGCAAGGATGATGGCAAGGTTTTAGGCTGATAAAGGATGGCATTCTCTCTAGCTCTTGAGACTAAGGCTTGGAGAGCATAGTGGGAGTGTCGGCCTTCAGACGTGTTAAGGTGAGACACTTTGACAGTCAGGTGACTGTTGAATCAACAGCTAGACAGATGAGACTGTAGCTAAGATGAGGATGGGCTGGAAGTGGGGACTCATGCAGATTCCATGCAGGAAATAGAGGCTCATCAAGGGAGCATCAGAGAGGGAAGAGGATCAGGGATGGGTTTGGGTGCCCCGACCTGACAGGCTGCAGTAGAACAGAGAACTGATTAGGGGTTAAGCCAGGACCCGTGAGGGAGCTGAGGAGGCCCAGAGGACACCACACAGGTCAGGAGTGAGGTCTGACTCTATCCCTGCAGCAGGGATTCATGCATGAACTGGGGTTCATGCAGGTCATTGGCAGCTTGAGCAGTTTTGTTGACTGAAGGGGACGAGAGTAAAAGTAATGTGCAAGCACTAAGGCAGGGGCCAGGGAAGGTTCATTCCACAGTGGGAGCAACAGTGACTGGTTTCTGTGAGGTTGGGGTCACTAGCTAAGCTGCAGGGGTTGGGAAGATGGCTGTCTGGAGGAGCAAACTAGGGGAGTAGGTCATTGCCCAGAGGGGTTTCATCCTGGGAAACCTTCCTCTGAGGGGGACAACAGAGGTTCAAAGACAGAGGAATTGGAATGAAATACACATCATCCTTAGGAACTGCCAGTATTCACGTTTTTGCCATATAGTGAAAGGTAATTTCATAAGGTTCCATTTAAGGTTTGTGCATGAATGCTGGAGAACTGGGAGTGTGGCCGGGGCAGGGAGTGTGGTGTGCTGACTAGCATGCAGTATGCTGACTGCGGTGCAGCGGCTATCTTGTGGTCTGTGGTGTGAGTGGAAGTGGGTTGTGTTTTCTCCAGTTCCATGCAACTGTCTGGGTATAGGCAGGACTGGCAGGTTGTCATGTTTGCCAAGCAAGAAGGAAGCAAGTTGAGGACAAAGGGAGACAAGCATTCATGCAAACAGCAGAGGATGGTGACTCTAGGTGTAATCTGGGAGAGGGATGGACATACTTCCCCAGGGTGGAGGTAGGACAGCAGAAATGGCAGCTATCCATAGCTAACTTTGTTTTTAAGTTGGCAGCAGTTGTGAATTAATCTCTATCAAAGTACAATACAACTAAGAATTTTTTAAAAATACAACTACCTTTTCAAGTTAAAGAACAGTACTTGGTTTCCATGGTAACTGCCAACCATTTAACTATATGGTAAGTATTATGAGGTGACACAGGGTAATTAGACAACAGGGAAATTGCAGGGTAAGTCTTAAATACAAAGTGACTACGTGGTTGAGTTCTGCTTCTGAAAGCAAGTCTGTGGTTCATCTCTGGCCTCAACTGCTCTGACCTCCACTTTATGACCTGTCCTCAGCCCAGAGGCAGTGCCCACTCTCAGGCCAACAGCCAGTTGTTTAGATGTGAGTCCTGCTTCTTCTCTCCTTTCTTCATTGGGACCTCAGGCAGGTTGTCCTCAGGTTTCCCCAACCCTTGCTCTATGCCTCTGTGGGGTGCCTTCCCCAGGACTAGGCTGGGGAAGCAGGTGGAGGCCACACATAGGGCTACAGGCTGTGGCTTTTGAGATTCATTTTATCAACTAGAACTTTAAAATGGGTATTTTTAGACTTTGGGTAGTTCATGAACTGGCTGTTAAAAGAAAACCTATGTAGGGTTTGTTTTTGTTTTTTGTTTTTTTCAAAAAGACAGTAGAAATCAGTACACAGGTCAGTCTTCTGCAGATTGAACAGGATGGTTACCTGAGAGAGCATTCATCCACTGTCACCTGTACCAGCATCCCCCAAAAGGCAGACATTCTAAGACAGCCACAACAAAAGTAACTTACAACATTTGTAGAAACACTGATAAGTACAGGTAAAGGGTCAGATGTTTTAATTAATTATTAAGGGATAGAAACAGATGAAATGCTTATGAAATCAAAATATCCCAGAAGACATGTAGAGACTCCTAGTGTCCTAGGAATGAGAATTTGGACACCCAACTCAGGGTTTAAGAAGGACTTAAGGAAGATTGGTTGGAAGCCCCTCCCACCCCTGCCCTGTGCCTTGACTTTCATTGCCAGTGTATTCTTTGGACCAGGGCAGCAGGCATTGTGTCCCAACAGCAACCAACTCCAGAGAGGAGCAGAGAATTACTCCAGAAAATAAAATCTTGGCAGATGCAGTCCAAAGATACCCACCTCTTCTCCCCACAAGTACCAGGGCAGACCAGAGTGAATGGAACTTATATCCATGGCAGGCAAATCAGGCCTCTCAATAGTAGAGTTGTGGGCATAGCCAGGAGCTGTCATGGATTTGAGGAGAACTAACAACAGGAGAGAGAATCACCAAATACAACAAAAGAAGATGCTCAGGGGAAGAGTTAATGGCATAAAGAGAAGAACACTCATAAAAAAAAAAACAACAAAAAGCATTGCTCCTTCAAAAGAAACAACCAAAGATTTTGGGAGGAAAACTTAAAATGGAACAATCAGGGTGACTTAAAATCATAGTACAGGCAAAATGAAGATGGAATCAGTGATTGGACAAATGAGCCAGTGATTATTCCAAAATGCAGACATGCAGGGGGAACCAGAGTTATTCCAGAATGCAGATTTAGAAGTCCCAGACTTCTTCCAGAATGCAGACCTAGAGGTCCCAGAGCTATTTCAGAATGCAGATCAGAGGACATGAAACTATTCCAGAATGCAGACTTCGAGGACCCAGAGATGTTCCAAAATGCAGACCCAGAGGATCTGGAGCTACTCCAGAATGAAGATCAAGGACTGAGAGGTGGAGAGTGTGAGGCCAAAGCAAGTCTGAAAAGTTCCATTTTCCATTGCATAGGAGTCTAAAAAGGAGAGAATGTAAAAGGCTGAGGAGGGAAAATGAAAAGCTACTAGAAGGACCCTTCTTTCTCAGGGCACAGAACATGTCAGGGGACTAAATATTGAGCAGGGGAAATGAGAAGCCACAACTGCCCCAATATGTTAGGACACATTTTCAGGATACTACCAAATACAAGAAAACTGCCAAAAGCAGTCAGCAGGAGCAAAGGTCTGGCTAGCAAT
This sequence comes from Trachops cirrhosus, assembly GCA_028533065.1. NCBI lineage: Eukaryota > Metazoa > Chordata > Mammalia > Chiroptera > Phyllostomidae > Trachops > Trachops cirrhosus. Next base: position 183,423,185 of record CM052539.1, on the reverse strand, counting down.
TGGCATCAAATTTCTCGATGATAAAGTTTTATTGTAGAATTAATTGGATCAACATTTTCAAAGTACTTGGGGAAAAATTATTCCAAAATGGAAATCTTATACACAACTGGACTTGAATTCAAATTGAAGGGCAAAGGAAAGATGTTTCCAGACAGTCAAGGGCTCGGAACTTACCAGCCTCACCCTTAAGACACTTGACAAAGTGAAAAAAAAGGCAACCATTTATAAAAGAGGGTGATGTTTGATCCCACTAATAATAGTAGGGAAAGAGTCCAGTTATGAAATAATTGTTGACGCACATTGGGGTGCAAATTAAAATAATAGTTAAAAAATTGTATGTATATGTATTTATATAGTGATGAGAAAGAAAAAAGTGAAAGCTCCCTAAACTTCAGTCTTTTCCAAGGGATGTGTAGATACTACTCCTATATAGCTTATGGTATGTAACTATGCATTTAAATACAGTAGCAATTTATGACAAGTTGCCAGTCAGAGGCACAGATGGTACAGTTTCAGTCTTGTAGAGGAAAAACTTTAGAACAAAGAAAATCTGATTAAGTCATCAAAAGGTAGTATAGAAGGGGAAAAATGTAGAAATCATAGAAAATATATGAGGCAAGACATCATGTAGGTATTAGTTCAAGTGTGTATTCATTTTCTCTGTTAAGAGACAAAACTCAGATAGTCTTAAAAGTGATATAGAAACAATTTATTCATGGGAAGTATGCTAAGCAAATTCTTTTTTAAAAAAAATTTATTTATTTTTAGAGAAAGGGGAAGGGAGGGAGAAAGAGAGAGAAGCATGAATATGTGGTTGCCTCTCACGTGCCCCCCACCAGGGACCTGGCCTGCAACCCAGGCATGTGCCCTGACTAGGAATCAAACCAGTGACCCTGTGGTTCGAAGGCTGGCACTCACTCCACTGAGCCACACCACCCAGGGCTGTACTAAGCAAATTTTAATCACTGGAAAGCAGGACTAACAATGTTATTTTCAAGAAAAAGATAAAAAGCATTAAATGGGACAAAGATACTTCATTTTGAGAAGCTATAATCCCCCAAGAAGAGCTGATATTCATGAACTTTTATGTACGTAATTACATAGCTGTAAAATTTATGAAGGAAGAGCTTGTAAGACAGGAAATGGACAAATCTAGTAACCATAATAGAAAACTTTAATTTTAAAAAATCAAGAATAAAGAAAAACGTACAGTTACGAAGGATTTTCATAGCATTCTTGATGAACTCTGTTCCAGACATAGAATATTCTTTTCTTTCTCATGTTTTTTCTCCCCTCTCTCTCCCTCCCTCCTTTCTTTTTTTTTACATACACCAGGACCATTCACCCTGGTGTGAAAAAATGAGGGTTTTAAAAAATACATATATTTACTATTAATTTGATTTTAAAGATTTTATTTTTCAGCAGCAGAAGTCACTAAATACAATAAAAATGGAAAATAATCACAAAATGATACCCCCAAATAACCCAGACTCCATTATATTTGTAGAGATTTTGGAATGCTTTTAAATAAAGCATAAACTATTTAAAATAATGAAAATGAGATAATACTGCATATCAAGACATGAAGGATGCTGCCAAAACAATTCTTAGGAGAAAATGTCAGAAAACCAGAAATTTTTAAATAAATGAGTACCCTGTGACTCAAAATGTTAGAGAAAGAATTAAAAAATAATTTAAGACAAATTAGAGATGAATACAGTAGAATCTGAAAACTTGTTACTTGGTGCAATAAATTCTGGAAGAGGACCATGAAATGCTTAAAACTGTCAGCAACTTTGATCAAGGGGGAAAAGGCAAAACTTAAAACTTGGGTAACCAGAAAGTAGTAAAAACTGTATATGTGGCGGCTGTTAAAACTTTCAGAGATTGCTATTTACAACTTAATGCAAAATAATTGAAACATCTAGATGAAATGAATAACTTTCTAGAAAAATGTAAATCAACCAAATTGTTTCAATATGATTGAAGCATAAAAAGTCTTAATAACCCATCACTGGGGAAGTGACTGAAATTGTGCTCGGAAATCTGTAACTCACTAGGCCCCAGTTCTAAGGGGAAAGGCACTTTTAAGGTGTGTAAATTGTTTCAGAGTGCAAAGAAACAAAAGTTCCTCTAATCAGTTTTTGAGATTAGCAATATTGAGACACAAAGGTTGTGCAAGTAATCTTAGAATGACCTGTAGGTAACTACCTTTCCAAAGACAGATGTGCAAACTATAAATAAAATGTTAGCAGATGGAGTCCAACAAAGCATTTAGTTTTGAATATATTTTCAACTTAAGAGTTGATTGAGCTGTGGTTTGGAAGCCACCTGGCCCCTGAGTTAGTCCTCTCTGTATCTGCTCTTTCTGTCTTCTCCATGAATTCTCATTGCTTTGTTTTCTGGGGGCGGCTCTGACCGCAGGACCCCGCCCCCCCCGCCCCAGCCCCCACAGATGAGAATAAGTCTACCAAGACATGATGATCTGCTTGGGGAGGAAAGGTGGCCGATCTCTCAAAGAAGAAGGGCCAAGAGCCTTCTCCTCAATGGGCTTTTATTGGGTTCATTTGCACAGGAATACAGGTAAAGCTCATTAATCATTGTCAGGCAGTAAGGATCAAACAATAGATAACAAAGAACTCTGAGGGACTATTTTAAGTCAGGGTCAGATAGCTAAAGAGCTATAAAACTTTGAGGAACAAACTCACTTCTTGCTTGGACCCTTATTTAATTGAGAGCATTCTAAACAAAGCAGGTTTCACAGGATTTTACATATTCTTTCTTAGGCCTGATGGCCCTAGGGAACCCACCCTTTCCAGCACAGGGCGGAACCCACCACCAGTATTGTTTCAGGCTTAAGGCATTGTCTCAGGCTTAAGTCAGACAGGGGTAGTAAGGCAGCCAAGAGATTAGGAGACTTCTTGCAGACAGAATGAGGACTCAGGCTTTGTCAAAGCTGAGGGGCGAGGGTCCATCACCCCCTTTCTCCATAGCCCCCCAAGTCATTCCCTGAGGGCCTCCATGTGATTGTGCCTGTCTTAGGTCATTCCCCGCTTGGGGAACCTTACCCGTCATTGGCTAACCGATCAAGCATTGGGGGCCACTTATGAAAAAAGGAGCAGAAGCTGTGCCCCTGCCAGGGAGATCAGCCTTGTCTCCTTAGTGGCTTACGGTCCGAAGGTCGCTTTCTCAGCCTTAGCCATATGGGGGTTACAGCTTCTGAAACCAGGCAGGGCAGTCCCCAACAGTTTTCTTTTTGATTTTTAAAAGTTTTCTATTTTCCTTTGCTGTGTTTATTTGATCTTATGAGTCTTGTAACTTCATCTTGATTTTTGAAATATTTTTCTTTTGTTCCAGATTCTTTCCTGAGTTCTATGACCTATTCTTGAGTTTTTGTAATTCTGATTTATTCTCTTTTTTTTTAGCTCTTGCATTATTATCTTAATGTCTTTCAATCAACTTAAAGATATTAGATTATGGTTTTTCCATCTTTGTTCTCATGTGTTTATGGTTTGTGTTATTATCAGTAGGGATGTTGCTTTGTTTCTTATTTTCTTTCATCTTTAAAAAAACCTTGCATGGGGTTTGGCTTCACATGAAATTCCTTTTCCTGAATTTCTTAGAAGGGAGACATGGTCAATAATAGCATTTCTAATTTCATAGCTCTAGAATGCCCTCTTAAATTATGTTTATGACAGGCTAAAATGAATTTAGCCCTGGTGGGGGGACACAGTGACTGGGTGGCCAGGGAATTATGTAATTGTATTGCATCAATGTACATTGTTTATCTGGATGTCCGTGTTTTTAGGAAATGCACACTAACATATCTGGGGTCAAGGTGCATGATGTCTGCTAATCACTCTCAGAAGGTGTAGATCATTAGGGAGAACCAATGAATGAATGAATGAATGAATGAATTAATTAAATTGAATTAATATATGCATGACAGACAATATACCTAAAAGTGAACAGTTGGAGGAACAATGAAGTATACATAGAAGGTCTTTGTAATAGTCGTATATTTCCTCAAGATTTGAAATTATATCACAATAAACCATTGTCCAATACATAAGTACAGTGTATTCCTCAATGGTAAATGTGATGATCCTTCTTGAGACAGACATCCTGGGAAACTTTGGAAGGAGGAGGTGACACTTGGATGTGCTGGGTGGGGACTCAAAGGTGAGCTATGGCTGCTGGAGCCAGGCTTTTTGTTTTATTTTCTCAATATTTTCCTCAAACTGGAATTTTAATTAAAACAAGTACCTCAGAATATAATTTTAAAAATCTGATGAAGAGAGGACAAGTAGCCTTTTGAAGTGACATTGGGGTTCTGAGTGCAGGAGGCCCTAGAGGGGAGTTGGCATTGAGCTTACTTCCCAGGTTGGCATCTGGGGTGGGCAGCCTTTCCTGTTGCAGTGCCTCATCCTGTCACTGTGGCTACTTTTCTTCAGTGTCAAGTGTGAACCAGCCATGGCCCACAGTTCTCTGTGGACTCATGGTTTACAAGCAGTCAGGAACAGTACCGACTGCTGGGTAGTGGTGGGCACAGAAGACCAATAGCAAAGAGAGATGGGCCCAGTAAAGCCCTTAGATTGGCCAGGTGCTGGGCACACTGCTGCTTCTCATGTAGAGCTTTCCGCTTACAACCCAAGCAGAACACGGGAGCTGGCCTGTGGGCTCCAAGCCTTCTGGACCATGTCCTAGCGGTGGCCTTGGACCAGTTCTCTGTATAGTGGAGACAATGTCCCCTTTAATAGATAGAGGCTATGGTGAAGGGAGAAACCCATCAAAACCAAGGAAGCTGTGGTTTCGACCAGCCGAGCATGAAGTGGATTATGTACCAAGTGCGTTGGTGGCACTGTGCACATTTTTGTGTCTGAGAGATGCTCCTGAGACAGGCCTCAGGCCTGACTGCACTGGCATGGGCGTGTTGAGATGTAGATTTAGGCTTATCTTGATCTCAAGGCCCAGTCCTTGCCAGGTCTCTGCTCCACCCACACAGCCACCCCAGGCCACCTCCCATCCTGGCTCTCTGCTGCTCATCATGGTCACCAGCTGGCCGCCTGCACTGTGTCCTGAGGCCCATCACCTGTGCTGCCCTGTGCACACCTGTGTCCTCCCACACAGCCTTATTCTTAGGCCAGTTCCCAGGAGGGAGTCTCACCTTTTCCCTGAGGGTGGGGTCAGTAGGGTGAGGGAAGGAGACACCAAGCTTCTGTTCTCCCCATGCCCCACTTACCAGGCTTTTGTACCCCTCCACTCCCCACACTGGTGCCCTGCTGGGAGCTGGGACCAGTAAACTTGGAAGTCCCAGACTTGCTCCATTCTTGTTGCCATACTCACTCCCCTGACCCTGCAAAGTTCTCCAGATCTGCCCACAGTGTTGTTTTCTTCATCTTCTATCTTTTTGTCACGCCTACCCTGTGGAAGTCTCATCCTGGACCTAACTGTGGAGGAGAGCTGTGTGGACTGATATATCTGTGACATCCAGCCTGTGTGAGCCCTCATGCAGTCCCACCTTCCGGACTGACCGTACCAGCTTCTCTCTCCCCCAGAGCACTGGCTACCATTTCTGAGGGCATCTGATGTCCCAGGACAGCCTACCCTGCTGGCTGCAGTGGCCTCTCGATGTTGAAGGAGGTAACCATGGGGAAAGGGAATCAGCCCAGTCAGGATAGCACACAAACGTGCTCCACCTCCTTTCTTACTGCCTCTGCTCTTCTCCAGGAGGTTTCACAGGGAGGTGACCCACATCTGGCATTGCGTTGGTCACTCTGTTTTCTTCACTTCTCCAACTTGAAAACCATGCCTTTTATCTCACCACTGTATGCTTCTTGCCCAGTTTCTGCTTTGGACTGCCTTTTTGTTTGGAAGGAATTCTAGATAGTATGAGCTAATCAGGGTCCCTCACTGCATCTACTGAACTGTCACATTAGTAAATATTTGGTTTGTACTGGCAAGACAAGGTCAGATAATATAGGAGGGAAACAGCAAAACAGCATGTGAAGATTCAAACCTATATAATTATTCTCTGTGATCTACCAAAATTTAAACTAATTAAATTATGAAAACGAATCACCTATGCCTGGTTGGTGTAGCTCAGTGAATTGAGTGCAGGCCTGCAAACTGGTGGGTTGCTGGTTCCATTCTGAGTCAGGGCACATGCCTGGGTTGCAAGTCAGGTCCTGGTGGGGGGTGCTTGGGAGGCAGCCACACACTGATGTTTCTCTCCCTCTCTTTTTCCCTCCCTTGCCCTCATTCTAAACATAAATAAATAAAATCTTTTAAAAAAACAAAATATGAATCACCTTTGTAATTCACATGTCCCTACAGTGTGTCTTAATGGCATTGCTGAGCTGTCCAGTTAGTTGCCCTGTGGTGCTTACCATCTCTCCGCAAGCTCCCCTCCTAATATTTCTCGAGGACCTCTTCATGAGCTAGCTGTGGCTTCTCAGCTGGGTTGCCAGAGGGGGTCCTTGTCTTGGGGTGCCTTCTGACGGGAGCACATGCTGCTTAACTCTCACTACTCCCCTCCTCCTCCTAGCGGCTCCACCAGGGGGGCCCTTCCTGTCCAGTCCTACAGGTTGGCTGGGGCCCAAGGTGTTCCAGCAGGTCGAAAAGCCTCATCGGAGCCGAGGTCCTGTCATCAGTGGTCAGGATGCTCTTTCAAAACATAAAACAGCTCTGATGACTTAGCCTTCCTTTCTTGTCTCTTCTTGGCTTAATGGTCATGAAAGATAATTACATTTATGAGTATCTGTAGTGTCTCCTGGACTGTGAGAGTTCAGGGCTGTCATGGCCCTGGCTGTTGAGGTTGGGCTCTGAGGGTGAGGTCAGCAGGGTGAGGGGAGGGGACATGGAGCTTGAATGATGTGGAGAGGTGTGGCTGGGGACTTACACTTTCTCCTGGGCACTGAGAGGCCTGGGGCTTGTAAGCAGGCAGATCAGGTTGTGCTCTTGGAATGTCCCTCTGGTTGCAGAGAGTGCAAAAGCCTGCAGGCAGGTAGGAGCAGGACAGTGTGAGAACCCAGGAGAGGGCTTCTGGGGAGCAGCTGGGGGTATGAGAACACAGCGGGGGTAGGTCTGGAGGTGCCAGGGCCGCCAACCACAGGGACGCTGGGTGTGGGCTGCATGAGGAAAAGGGTTTCGCCCTTCATACATATCTTGGGTGGACTAGGTTTTCCTGCACTTTTAATTGATACTCAGATATTTCTCTTGAACACCTATAATTCTTTGTAACTATTTTTCTTGTTTTCAATAAAGAGTAAAATCTTTAATTTGTATTGGGCAGAATTATAATTTGAAATAAAAATTCTTTATTTTGTTGTGAACACTTTTTTTTTCTGATTCCTTAGCTTCATTAAGGAGAGTCACTGAGAATTCCTTGCAGAGCCCCTTCAGAATGGAGACTGAGTTGAATTTTCTTTTCCTTTATAACCTGGTCCCACCCCTTCAGCCTGAGCCTGGGTTGCTGTGTGAGCAGTTCCTCTGGTCACTTCTTGCAGCTAAGGGGAAGCTGGGGTTTAAGTAGGGTGATGCTGTCCCTGGGGCTCCTGTGGGTCCTTCTGGAAAAGGCCCTGGTTGGTTTTATCCTAGGAGTGCAGGGAGCGAGTGGCCATTGCCATTGCTCTTTTCCAAGAGGTTTGATGAGTCAGATGAGGCCTGGCTGGGGGCTGCACAGCCAGGTATTCAGAGTGCCTGACTTTGAGTTTCATCCTGAGATCTCTTGGGCTGGTGCACCTGATATTCAGGTGTCCACAGAGCAAAGCATGGAATGAGCTGTCCTCCATCTCTGGTTGTGGCAAGTTGGATGGCACTCTCTTAGCTGAGGCTTTGGACGTGCACAGAGCTGTTTCAGGACGCTTCTGTGTCTTTGGCAGCAGAGGGTTTAAGGGTCCCTAGGGGCTCTTTGTGTGTGACTGGGGTTGTTGCTGGGGTTGCAAACCACCCCCTCACCTTCTCACCCAGAGCTGGTCGTCTAGAGGAAGCCAAGGTCAGGATCTCCAGCCAGTTCCCATTGTGAGTGGAGAGTCCCATCTTTCCTCGCTTCCTTGGTGAATCCCCATGCCCTCCCTCATTTTGCTGCCTCCCAGCCATGTGGGACCTTCTGGGTTGGGTGCTTGAGGCCTCTTGGGGCAGCATTGTGGAGAAGGGCACACAGAATCAGCTAAAGCTGAGCTGGGGACCTTGAAGATAATGCTGTCTGGTTCCCCTTTGGTCTCCTGTGTGAGCAGGTAAGGGCATTTCTGTGGGGATGCCCTGAGCCTGATGCAGGCTCCTGGCCCTGCACATGGGAGTGGTCAGGAGACATGTCCTCCTCAGAACAGATGGCACAGGTCTTCCTTTCTTCCCAAACCCACTAGCAAATAGTCAGATCTTGATGTTGTTTGGACCCAGACACCTTCAGATATAATACAGAAAATGCTTTCTTTATACTTTGCTCTTTTAGCTCCTATTCTTACTCTAGAATCATCCTGGGAATACAAGGCCTAAAATTCTCCATCTGTGTAGCACTTTGCAAATTACAGAGTACTTTTTGAAATGCTGAAAGGTGGGTGTTTTCTTGTTTCTATTTAGAATGAGGAGCCGAGGCTGAGAACTGCTGAGTCATGCGGGTTAGCCCAGTGGTTTCTGTAGAGCAGGCCCCCAAGACTAGGGTCACAGGCTGGGAGTCACCATGTTCCAAGGAGTGCCCCTCACTTTGGGAAGCTGCCACAGCTCTAGTGCTGGTGGAGATGCTAAAGGGGCTGAGTTTTGGAAAAGGAGCTGCCTCTGCCAGGACTTCCTCCTCCCATTGCCTGAGGAGCCAGAGGAGGAACCTGCCTACCCTCTTGCCTCCGTTCCTCCCTCCAGGACCTCCTGCTAGAGAACCTGACGTAAAGCCAGCCTTCGAGGTATGGTGGGCCTAAATCTAGGGTAGTCCCCCCAAATTTTCACCTGGTGTGCAGGCCTTGTTTAATTTCCCCTTGAGAGTATGTGGGACGTGGGACATGTTCCCCTATTATATTGTGTTACCTGGCAAACGGATTTTGTGTGTGTAATTAAGACTTCTAGTCAGCTGACTTTGGGTGAATCAGAGGGCAGGTGATTCGGGTGGCCTGACCCAGTGACATGAGCCCTTTAAGTCTTGGTAAGAAGTCAGCGATGGAGGAAGCTGGAGATTGGAAACACAAGAAAATTCCCGATGAGGGCTGTGCTATAGGGAATGTAAGCAGCCTCTAGGAGCTGATGGCCATCGAGGAAGTCAGTCCTACAGCCTCAGGAAGCTGCCCTCTGCCTCACCTCAACTGAGCAGCCAGGAAGATGCCCCACCTCCAGACAGGAATGCAGCCAGCTGACTCCTGCTTGTGTGAACCTTTGCCCCAGAGAACCAACTGTCCTCTGTCCAGACCTATGCCCTTCAGGGCTGCAAGCTGATAAGGTGCTGTTTGCAGACTCAGCCCAGCAGAGCAGAGGAGTGGGTGTGGGGCCAGGAGACAGTGTCACAAAGCCAAGTGATAACTGTGCTTTGTTACATTTGTGTTTAAAGGACTAGCCAGTTGTCTCAGAGCCATTTTACAATTAATCAAAATTTCCGTATTGATGAGAAGTGCCACTTGTATCAGTAACTTAATAGTCTGCGCTTGCCCCTTTTAGAGTGTTCAAATGTATTCCATCTCATGGCTATTTGTCTGTTTCTATGAAAAAAGTTGTGTTATGGCCTATCTTATTCCCCCCCCCCCCATAAAAAACCTAGTTGGATTTTGACTGGTGTCCTATTAAAATTACCCATTTATGTTGGGACATAAATGCCAGGGTTGTCTGCCCATGTTTCATCCAAAGCAGTCAGTGAAGTTTTGTAATTTTCTTGTGTAGATCTTGCACACTCCTTATTTAAGTTATCCTTTATCATTTTATATTTTGTATTCTTGGTTTCTATTGTAATTATGACATATATAGGAAAGATTTATTTTGCATCTTTAATTCGTAATCTGGCAATCAGTAAACTACATTCTCTTGGGTCTTATAAGTCAAGATATATTAGGTGGAGAATCACATTATCACAAATAATAACGTTAATACCTTCCTTTTTAAGCATCTATAGTCATAGTTATCTTTAAGTAACTACCTTGCCCAAATTTTTAGAAAAAACATTGAGCTGTAGCTGGTCTTGTCCACATTTGGCCAGCTTCTCATCTCTCTATGCCTTGAAGCTATGGATGCAACTTATGCATGGCCTGCTGATTTTTAAAGTCGATAAATTTTTGACCATTCTTGTGTTCCTTTCTGAAAACCTCCCTTTCTGTGGTTGTTGCCACACCAGCCCTGCCCTCCTTGCCCCTGGGAATGTGTCTTTCCTGACCACACACATTCTTTTTCTTGTCCACCACTAAATGGTGCAGGATTTGAAAGCTCAGTTATTTTGCCTGTTCTCTGAGGCCTTCTGCTCACAGACAGAGATGTGAACGTGGGCACCTCTCTCCCAGGACACATTCTGGGCCTGGCCAGCTATCCTCCCATGGTGTCTTCTTGGGTACCCAACTGGAGCCTGACCCCGGAACCTGCTCCTGTCCTCCTGACTGCAGTGCCCCACCCACCCTCCAGCCTTGTTCCCTTGCCTCACCTTCCCTTAACACATCCCAACGTGAGCCCAGAGTCCTCAATGTACTCTGATCACCTTCTTATGCACTCAGGGGTTCAGCCTGCATGCAGACTGTGCAAGGAAGGCTACAGATCAGGGAAACAAAGTGCAAACAGTTCTTAGGCAACATGACAGAGAGTGTACTAGAGACATGGAGGAGGAAATATCTGGCCAGTGTCCACTGAGGGGTCCAGCCTCCCTCAGCCCTATCAGCCTCTCTCAGCCCCAAGAATGAGAAGTAGGACAGGGAGGGGCTGCTGTCTGACTTGGTAAACATGGATTGAAGATGCAGAAGGTTGACTAGCATGCTGGAGGGCCCTCAAATGTGGCTGGAGCAGCTAAACCAGGACTTCTACCTAGGAGAGCAGCCTGGCAATGTCCAGGGAGGTGGAGGACTGCCATGTCCCCAGGATCCAACATTCCTACTCCTTGGAATATACACAAGGAAAACCAGGCACGTGTGTACAAGGAGACACACCTGAGCAGGTTCCTGTGCAAATACTCAAATGCCAATTTTCACTTATCTGCCGTTACAGTCAACCACAGTCCAAACATATTAAGTGGACAATTCCAGAAATAAGTTATGGAATTTGTAAGTTTTTAATTTCACAAGTTTTCATAAGTTTTAAATTTCACATCATTCTGAGCAGCATGTTGAAATCTCACATCGTTCGCTCTGTCCCACCCGGGATGTGAATTATTCCTCTGTCCTGCATCTCCACACTGTACATATTCTATGCCCATTAGCAGTCTGGGTTATCAAATATCAGGGCTTGTGTTCAAGTCACCCTTATTTTACTTAATAATGGCTCCAAAGTGGAAGAGCAGTGATGCGGACAATTTAGAGATGCCATAGAGATGCTGTAAAGTGCTTCCATTAAGTGAAAGGTAAACACTCTCAATAAGGAAAGAAAAAAAATTGTATGCTGAGGTTGCTGAAATCTATGGTAAGAAGGACTGTTCTATCTGTGAAATTGTGAAGAAGGAAAAAAATGTTTGTGCTACTTTTGCTGTCACACCTCAGAATGCAAAAGTTATAGCCACAGTGTGTGATAATGTTTAGTTAAGATGGATGAAAAAGGCATTAAATTTGTGGGTAGAAGAGATGAACCAAAAACAGTTCTGATTGAGGGCAATGAGGATTTCAGCAAGGGATTCCCTGAAACAGATGAAACCAAGACATTTACTGCAAGTAAGGGATGGTCACACAGACTCAGAAATAAGTGGGGACTGAAAAATACAAAAATGGCTAGAGAGAAAAACCACATTTGCATAAATTTTATTACAGTATATTGTCATTATTCTATTTTATTAGTTACTGTTATTAATCTCTTACAGTGCCTAACTTATAAATTAATCTTTATCATAGGTGTGTGCATAGGAGAAAACCTAGTAAATGCAGTGTTTGGTGCTACCTGTGTTTCAGCCCCCTTGGGGTTTTGGGTGAGGGGTACTGTGCGTAAATATACCTGTGAAATGAAGAGTTAGATTCATGTGGTTAAGTCTTGAGTGGGAGCCGCAGTGGGACATGTGCAGTGTTAGGCCACTGATGCTGCCCTTCCAAACACATGCCGTAATAGGACATCTTGTTTGGAGCTTGCACCCCACGGAGAAGTGCGACTGAGCAGGGGGTAAATGCCCGTTTCCATTGGTAGGGCCTGGGGGGCACAAGAGCAGAGAAGAGGCTGCTGGGCTATTTTTCTTTAGTCTTTTTAATGTTTTATTCATTAAAAAATAAGCTGAAGCAAATATAGCATGGTGTTAACATTCGTTAATCCTTAATATCAGGTACACTGGTGTCTCATAGCTTTTAGTGTCTCTAGGTTTGAAATAGTTCATAGTGAGAAATCAAAACTATTTTTTCAAATTGTAAAGCCAGTGATCTCTCTTACAGACAGTGCTTTGTCTTCAAACTTGCCCCCTTACTCAGCGGACATCCTGGCCCTGTATGTCCTTGGGCTTGAGGGTCACAGTTCAGACTGCTCATTAGATCCCACAGGATATGCAGGGCCCTGTCCCCTGGACTGAGACGTGGACTATCACTGTGGTTGTGGATTGAAGATAATTCACCAGGAACTCCTGCAGGCCTTACTCCGCCAGGCCTGGGCTGCCCTTCCCCCAAGTCTCCTTTCCCTGGCCTAATAGTGTATGAGTCACTGAGCTGCCTGGACCCTCCTCGCTGAGTTCTTCCCTTTCTCGGGGTCCAGACTGGATCAGGGGTCTCCAGAAGATGTCTCTGAGGAGGGTACAGTGGGAGAATCTCTTTCCTTGTCTTTCCCAATGTCTAGAGGTTTCCCACATCCCCTGGGTCGTGACCCCTTCCTCTGCCTCCCATCTCATAAGGCAGCATGTCTATCTGACCCTCCATCCATCATCCCTTTTCTCTCGACCCAGCTCAGAAAGGTTCTCCACTTTAAGGTACTCCTGTGATTATATTGGGCCCTCTGTATAAACCCAAGATAATTTTCCATCTCAAACCTCTGTCACCTTAGCCACATCTGCAAAGTCCCTTTGCCAGGTGAGGTCGCATGTTCACAGGATCCCAGGGCAGGGGCATCACTGTGCCTGCCATACCTGCCTTCTTTACTTGGGACTTAATTAGCTCTACTTTCTCTAACTTCTTAAAGTAGAAGGTTATATCATTGATTTTAGATCTTTTGTATTTTCTAATCCAATCCTACATTATTTCAACTCTGTTTTAGCTGCATCCCACAGATGGTGATCTATTGGTTTTTTTTTTTAATCATTTTATTATCAAAAGTTCTAATTTATCTTGCAATTTATTTTCTTGACCCGTGAGTTGCTTAAAATGTATTGCTTAATTTTCAGATATTTGGGGGAGTTCATGGTGTCCTTTTGTTAGTTATTTTTCATTTAATTCTTTAGTGGCCACAGATACACCTTGTGTGATTTTAGTCTTTCTAAATTATTGTGTTATTTTCTGGGCTAGTAGACTACTACAGCATGCAGCCTTTTCAGATTGGCTTCTGTCATTTAACATCACGCACTTCAGGTTCCTTCACGACTTTTCATAGCTAGATGACTCATTTCTTCTTGTCACTGAATAGTATTCCATTGTCTGGATGAATCACAGGACTTACTTTTTTTTCCTTTTTTTATAATCCTCACCCAAGGACATGCTTATTGATTTTAGAGAGGGCAAGGGAGGGAAGGAGAGACAGAGAGGGGGTGAGAGAGAGAGAAAAACATTGACGTGAGAGAGAAACATCAATTGTTTGCCTCCCGTAAGAGCCCTCACTGGAGACTGAACCCACAAATAGGCATGTGCCCTTACCAGGAATCAAACCCGCTACCTTTTGGTTTATGGGACAGCGTTCCAACCAATTGAGCCACACTGGCCAGGGCAGAATTCACTTTAAAAAAAAATAACGTATTCTAGCACATTTTGTGGGAACAATTCTAGGAGTTAGGAACACTTCTGTCTGAATTGTAGTGTCTAAAAGGGCAGATTCCTTGGAGGAGTGTTTTATTATGTTGTACAAACAAGTAAATGTATAAGATAGGCCTGAAACATCTGGTTTGAAATAAAAGGAAAGAAACTCACATAACTAATGACGTAATTTCAAAATCACACATGAGCTACCTTGAAAGGCTCTGGGTGCCAGAGATGTAACATTGTGAACATCAAAAAACTAGGGACTGCAGTGGACTGAATATAGCAAATACATAATAATCCATGAGTCATAGTGAATCTGAATCACAAGAACAGAAATGCCATTGTTCCCTGAAGGTTGTTAGGTGAAATCTACTCAATGTTTTAATCGTCAGTAAGTAATAATGATAGAATCCAGCAAGCATCCCTCTTTTGCTGTGAAGACTGTATCTTAAACAGTGTATCAAACAGTGGATGACTGTTTCGCTAGCTGCCTGCTGAGCATCCTGGCACCAAGGAATAGACAAGAGTCACATACAGTAACTATGCTATTTGCTCAGCTTTTATTGAATGCAGGTTCACTCAAAGTATATCCACATATATTAATATCATACTCATACTTTAACAATCTAAGAGAAATATAACACACACACAGAGCCATCAGTGGGGAGTAATGAACCTGAGTCCCAGAGTCTTAGTCTGCAGGTCCAGGAGACAGCACGGTGGGCAAGGGAGTCATCAGCATCTTGCAAGGAAGGCTCTCCGGAGCCAGGTGGGCAGGAGGGCAGACGAAGTCCTCAGTCCAGGAGGGCAGAGCTTCTGGCAGCCGATGCTAAGGGAGACCAGTATGGCACAGAACAGCAGTCTGGTGTGGATCTCAGCAGTCTCAGCAGTGGTCTGGAGCCTGCCTCAGTTATAGCTTGAAAGTGGTGTACTCCACCCTTGCCTTGGCACCACTGATGGCAGGTGGGGAATTTGCCCAGGAGCCTATCTATGGGTGGTAGGTGGCTGTTCTGCTTGGCACCCCGATGGCAGGAATTTCCCCAGGAACCTATCGATGGGTGGTCCTTCTCTGCAGACACGGCTATTCTGATCACTTGTGTAGATATTTTAAGTGTGTCTCCTTGCCAAATGTGTCTAGCATGACTTAAGCAGTTTCCCTCTTGAACCAGTGTCATAGCTGACTGGCAGCCATCTTGGTTGGCATAAGTGACTCCACTTTGCATACTTTATGGTATCTTGACCAGACCAATGCCATTTTATTGGTCTTGCTCTCCATAGGCTGAACCAGGTTCTGTTCTGCCTTATGCTTTGACCCTGTGGGAAGGTTACAGTCCAGCACAAAGGAGGGATTGAATCTGAGTTTGAAGCAAACCTCTAGAACTAACTACTAGTTTTTAGAAATTCAAGGCCAGAGGACATGTCAAGATGTAATGAGCAGGCACTCAGCCAAATGTCGAATTTGGAAGATTCTAAGAGGACTTGTATGTTCAACAAACTAAATGCTTGTAAAAAGAGAAGGGGCAGGTACAGAATAAAATATGTATCATAAGAAAAGTCATTCTGTAAACCTGATTTGGATTATTATTGAAAAGAGCAATTGTAAAAAGACATGTTAGAGACAATGGGACATTTGAATATAGACTAGGTAGGTGTTAGGTGACATTAAAGAATTTTTTATTTTATCGTATGTGGGAACTGTATGGTGGCTGTGAGAGATATTCCTAGATTAAATGTACATTGGAGACTTATTGGTATGTCTTATTGATATGAAATGGCATGCTATCCGAATTTACCTTGGCTAACCAGGCAGGACCCAGACTTGTCCCTTGGTTCAGGTCTGCTCTGCGTTCATTCCGGGCCTAGGCTGAAGGGGCGGCAACACAATTCTCCTCTCCTGGGCCGCAGGAACACACGGGGCAAACCACCTGGACAGGAACCCTTGGGGCCTGTGTCCTGTCTCCTCTGCCCATTAAAGTCCCACTGTCCCAAACAAGTCATGTTACTGCCTGGCGTCAGAGGTGCTAGAGGGTCTGGAGCATGGTTGTACTGAGTGTGATTCCATTGGCAAAGGGAGAATGAGGTTGGGAGCAGTCGTCCAAACCGTCATAGATCACAGAAGAGAAAAGGACGTATGAGGTGACACTAATAAGTTGAACTCAAGACAGCACACATTGATGATCATGTTACATTGTTCGGAACACACTGGGATGCTAGGCTAGCAATGCTATGTTCATTTTTTCTTTTATTTCTACTCCATCTGGCCGTGCATATTTCCATGCTTGCTCTTCTGTGGAAACATGATCGTTGTATCAATAGAAAATAGCCGTCCTTGTTTGACTGACTCATTATTGCTGCTGATTCATATGTGTTCTCATCTGTAGCATTTCTGGTAAAGTAGATTGAACCTTGGCAATCTGTTTTTCATTTCTTTCTCTCTTTTTTCTTTTACTCAATTGTTAATCTACAGCTTTTCCTCTACTTTCAGAGATAGGTTTTAGATTTTTTTTCAAACAACACTACGAGAGCAACTGCTGGTAGTATAACTGAATAAAACAGATGTTCAGCTGCCTGCTGCAACAAAAACCAAATTTTTGAGGCAGGTGCTGATGCAAAAGGAAAGAGGTTTTATTCAGATGCCATGCAACTGGGGAGAATGGTGGACTCCTGTTTCAAAGGCCATCTCCTTTCACTGCTCAAGCCCTCCGTTCTTATAATAGGGATAGGGAGGAGAGGGCTATTTTTTCTATCCAATTATCTTGCTAGTTTTTGTGCACTTGGGGCCCTTTCCATTCATCTCTGTAGCTTTTGGCATGTTCAGGCCCTATTCATTCATATTCCTAGCTTTTGGCGCACTTAGGCCCTATCCACTCATATTTCTAGCTTTTGGCATGCTTGGGGACCTATCCATTCATATTTCTAGCTTTTGGCGGTGCTCACCATACGAACCTCCCCCTGCCGCCATCTTGGCCAGTGGGAGACACTCCCTGGCGCTCCAGCTGACTGTCTGTGGTAACAGCAGGTTGCTATTGCCAGATGTGTGGATTGATTGAAGACAAACAGGAGACTTAAAGAGGACTAGTCAATAGCCAGGGTTGTTTGGGGATGGGAGTTAGCGGCCGTTCTGTGCTCCTCTAAAACACAGGCAGGGAAGGAAGAACGCAAGGTGCAGAGATTGGAAAACAGTCCCTGCGCAGCACTTCTGGGAACAGAGATGATAGGCAGACAGGAGTGTGCGTGGCCAGGCCTGGGCCCCACAAGGCTTTGTGTAGAGGCTGTATGGCCACTGCTGCTGGGCTCGTGGCCTGTCTGTGCTTCCTAGCTCTTGTGAAGAGGAAAAAGAAATTCATGTTAGTTTTGCTGTCACACCTCAAACTGCAAAAGTTATGGCCACAGTGTTTCATAATGCTTAGTTAAGATGAAAAAGGTATTAAATTTGTGGGTAGAAGACATGAACCAAAAACATGTTCTAATTGATGGCAACATGTTGTTCCAGAAAACACTGAGCCTCTACTAGGACTTTAGCAAGTGATCCCCTGAAACAGGTGAACCGAGCCACTTACTGCAAGTAAGGGATGGTCACACAGACTCAGAAATAGGTAGGGACTAAAAAATATAAAATTACCAGAGAGAGAGAGATCACATTTGCGTGACTTTTATTATATTGTTATTATTGTTCTATTTTATTATTAGTTACTGTTAATCTCTTGCAGTGCCTAATTTATGAATTAATCTTTATCATAGGTGTGTGCATAGGAGAAAATCTAGTACATGCAGTGGTTGGTGCTACCTGTGGTTTCAGCCCCCTTGGGGTCTTGGGTGAGGGGTACTGTGCGTAAACACACCTCCTGAATAAAGAAAGTAGATAGAACGAGAAAGACCGAAGTCTGCAGGCCCCTGGTGGAGAAACCAAACCTGGGGGAGGGACATATCCTGTACCGTGTTTCCCCGAGTGTTCTTTAGAAGGACTGTCAGACTGCAGAGCTCTGCTGCCACTTAGTGGTCAGTCTTGTCACCAAGGTAGCTCTTACTACTCAGTTCTTGCTTCTCTGTGACAGGAGGCCAAGGGCTTTTAGCAATATCCAGAATGAAAATACTGCCCCTTGGAGTTGGGGAGGTTCTTTTGACCAACATCCTTAGCCTCTTTGGAGGGGACCCTGCTCAGTGTGACACTGTCGCACACAGGATACTGAGGAGACTTGTGTGGGGACAGTTAGTCAACAGGCTGGAGGGAATGTCCCACATCACCCTGTATCCAGAGTGTGCCGTAAGGGGGAATTAAAATCCCCCACTTGTCCTTTGTCCAGCCATTTCTTTCCTGACAAAGAATCCTCATGTCCAGAGCTAGCAGGCCATCCCTTACAGGTGAACTCGGTGGGTTTGATACTGTCAGAAGCAAAACCCGCCCTCAGAAAGAGCGTGTACTTCATGCATGGCCTGTCCTTCCACCTTACTACTCTCTCGGGTTGTCGGTGAGTGCTGGCTGTGTCCCGCTCCTCTTTTCCATTCTAGCCACATTGTCCTGGAGCCTGGTCCTCAGCTCTGGGGCCCAGGAACTCAGTCTTATCTAGGCACAACAACTTTGGTAATATCTCCAACCCAGCTCACTCTGAGCCCCAGCCTGAGTGTCCAGCTCTTGCTTGTGCCCAGGAGTGGGTCCAGCCTCTCACTCTGCATGCCCAGGATTGACCTCTGGCTTCCTCGTGCTCTCCTTCCACCTATACCTCTCCCCTGCCATCTGTGGCTGTGCCACGCCCTCAGTGCTTGCATCCAGAAGTGTCCGCTCCTGCTATTGCCTCTGCGGAGCAGCTTTAGCACACCAGGCAACTCTCTTGGCCTCTGGTTTCTCCAGAGGTTTGATTGTACAGCCACCACACGCATATGCCACATGCACCTGTAAGCACACATACATGCATGCTCATGTAAACCAGAGCAGTTCAACATGGATGCCCGTGGTCCAGGATCCCTGGTGATGTCTACCTGTGTCGCTGAGCAGTGTTGGTCTGTCAGGAGCAACAGAACTAGGATAACTGTTAACCGATGAAACACTTTTGAGTTTCCTGCTGCCTGAAAAATTGTGGAACCTGTCTTCTCCACAGCATGCGCTCTCTGCTTGGTGTCCTATGTTTATTTTCAAGACTGACTTCCTAGGGACTGTGCCTGTGTGGGCAAGTCTGTCTTCACCCATGCCTCGGTCGTGCTTAGGCACATGCAACAGGAAGGCTTCTACCTTTTGCTGTAAGACATGAGATTCAATAGGTTTTCTAGAATAAATGCTTCTCAATTTGTTACATGCCTTTGGTTGATTTCCAGCATCCTAAAATGATTATTTTTTGGACTGTTTTGTGTAATTTTATCATTGTTTTCAGAGGAAAGAATTGGCTGTGCTTTTACTCTGCCTCCCAGAAGTTCTGCCTCCCTCCTTATTTCTCTACAACACTTTAGGCCATTCCAGAGAAAAGTCGGCACTGAACTGCAAATTAGTTTACAGAGCACCTGGGGTTTTTAAAACACTCAACTTCTTGCTATACCTTTTGGATTTCTCGTTTCTTTTTCTTTTTTTTTTTTTTTGTACAGTATGTTTGTTCTCTTAAGGCACTAAGCCAAATCATAGCAGAAAAGGTGCCCTCAGAGTCTCACCCGGAGTCCTCACATTCACTCATGGAAGCAGAGGGCCGCAGTGATGTTATGTTCCCTACACCCCATCGTCAGGTTTGCCTGTTTACAGCCATGTGGCTCTGAGCGGGCCTAGGTTCATGCAGTGACACCATATTCACTTTCACAGCCAAGCCATGAGCTCTCACCCTCTCTTCCCAGCTTTGTCTTCAAGGCATGTGGGTGGGAGGGGGCATTTCTGAAGGGTATTGGTAGCAATGGTGGTTTCTTCTGGTGAAATCCTAGGGTTGGCCCCCAGGTTGGTCTGCTGCTTCATCATTTCACACCTGCCAAGGCTTTCTCTTGTGTTCAGTCTGTTACTTTTGCAAGAACGTTTATGACCCTGTGTATGTAGGAGGGGCCCCAAGAAATTTGCATAGGAACTAGAGGCCACCAAAAGAAATAAGACTTTCACCAGCAATAGAGGTCTGAACTTCCTGAGAAGCCCCCCTCATGGTGGTGTAAATGGGGTCTGAGTATAATTACTTAGGAAAGGAATGTGTTTCTCCTGGGGGAAATATTTACAAACCTCGAAGCCCCTCATTTCACAGGTAGGCAACTGAAGAGAAGACACCCCTGGTCCCTGAGGCCAGGCCAGCATCCCTCAGTCACGTGGTCCAGCACGCAGCCTGTGTGCTCCACCTGGGGTTATGCAGTAGGTTCCAGGCAGCTTTACAAACACAAGCCTTGGGCCTTGCCTCATTGCTCATTGATGTGGTTCTTGTGGGGTCTCCCAACAGCCTGAACACCAACCCCCAGTAGACTCTAAAGCATCTTCAGAGTCCAGATGAAGATGCTTTGTGGGGCAGGTTCCCTGGGATACCAGCTCCTTGGGACTGCAGTCACTCCTCTGGTTCGGCTACTTCAGTTGAGCCTCCTGTAGATGACAGACCCTCAGGAGGTGACAGTAAAAGAACAGCCAGGGCAGGAGGGCACACTGCCCTTTGGAGAGCCCATGTGGAGGGGGGCCAGTCCAGGGCTGGGGGGTTGAAGAGGAGTGAGAGGATGACTGGTCCATCTGGGTAGACTGCAGCCCAGTGTCACTGGACAGGAGTCCCTGAGGTTGTGGCTTGTTTGGGGAAGGGAAGTCGGGGGGGGCCCTATCTTATTTTTCAGGGCTCTGCAGACCATTCCTATGTGTACATTTATATTCGTATTTCAGTGGGACTTCAGACGGAAGACTGAGATGGCAGGAACTGGAAGGAAGGAAAGCTCAGACCCCTGACCTCATCTTGTCTGAGGCACCTTGACTGAAGCAGCCAGCTGGGGGTGTCTGCTCAGGCCTCCATCAGGCGTGACAGTGAGGTCATTTCAACAGGGGATCAGTGATGGGATATGGGGATGCATGTGGAATCTTCCATTTCACAGCAGCACTCTGACCTTGCCAGAGAAATAGATTAAAATGCAGGCTTTTTTTTTCCTTCGTATTTTAACCACTAGTATTAAGATACAGTTACTTCCAAATTACTAGCTATGAAACAAAAGTATACAACAGAAGACACACAAAAAAATGAGAGTGAGACAAATCCCAGCATCATCAATTACAGCAATCTATCTGAACAGTTGAAATTTGCTGGGCAAAGACAGACAAGTAAACTACTGGGCAGCACTGTGGATAAGCAAAAGAAGCAGACATCAGAGCACGCCTACTCTGTGATGGCATTTCCATAATGTCCTTTAAGTACAGACTCATCTGTGAAGATGGAAAGTGGGTCCACGGGCTTCTGCTCCCAGGGCAACAGAGTGGAGATACTTTCCTGTTCCTCCAACTGAGGGCCACTAAAACCCTGGGCATTACATGGGAAAAAAGCATAGGACTCTCTTAAGTGGAGAGACAAAGACAGACCAGCCAGGGGCCCTGGGGACCTGAGGAAAGACCCAGTGGTGCCCCTGGGAATTCCTTTTGCCTCACTTGTCCTGGACCGGGGTCTGGACAAGTCAGAAACTGCAGTGCCAGTGGGTGTAGACCAAAAACAAAGAAAATCCAAACACCCCTTCTCTCACTAAGGAAAAGGGCTTAGCCAGATAGAAACATCAGATAAGAAGCATTCTACTCTGGCCACACATTCCCCTAAAACCCCAACTCCAGATGCACCCTTTCTAGGAAAGGCCCAGTGGAGAACACCAGGCTGTAACAAGGTACTCCAGCCCAAACCACACTGGCATTGGAGAAGACTGGGTGGGAGTCCCGTACCTTCATCCCTGCTGGGCTCTAAAGAGGCCCCCCTCAGTGGGGGCCAAAAGGGGAGCCAGCACTCCCCCACCTGCCTAGCCATAATAGGTCCCCCACCAAGGTGTCAGTGGAGATAGAGAGAGGAGAACCTGGGCCTCTTCCCAACCAGGCAGCAACAAGGCAACACCTCACCCTTTTCTTTGCTAGAATGGGGTCCGAGGAGGCCAGAGCAAACCTTTAAATAAGACCCAGGTTTCATAGCATAATATCACAGTGGCCAGATTTCAACTGAAAGTCAGTTAATATACTAAGAACCAGGAAGACTCAGTTTGAATGAAAAAAGACAGCAGACACCAGCACTGAGGTGACGCAGGTGGTAAAGTTATGAAGACTTTTAAAGAAACCTTCATAAAAATGCTTCAAAGGAAGTTATAAACACATTTGAAATACATGAAACACTGGAAAATCTTAGCAAAGAAATAAATGTGAGGAAGAACCAAACGGTTTTTTAAATAAAGAGTTTAGATTTTTTAGAGCAGTTTTAGGTTCATAGCAAAACTTGGGGGAAGGTTTAGAGATTTCCCATATAATCCTCATCCCTGCCCCCACAACAAACACAGCCTCCCTCATGCCAACAGCCCCCACCAGAGGGCACATTAGTTACAATGGGTGAACCTACACTGACACATCATGATTACCCGGAGTTGATAATTTGCACTAGAGCTCACTCTTGGTGCTGTATATTCTGTGGGTTTGGACAAATGTATAATGACATGTGTCTGTCATTATAACATACAGAGTGGTTTCATTGCTCTAAAAATCCCTCCCCCCAACCCCTGGCCACCACTGATCTTTTTACTGTCTTCATAGTTTTACCTTTTCCAGAATGTCGCAGAGTTGGAATCATAGTATGCAGCCTTCTCAGGTTGGCTTCTTTTACTTCACATATGCATTGAAGGTTCTTCTATGCCTTAAAAAAAGTCATCTGAGGATATGTTTATTGATTTTAGAGAGGAGGGAAGAGAGAAACATCAGTGTGAGAAAGCAAGTACATGACCATGGCTGTGTGCCAGTAAAACTTTATTTACAAGACCAGGCAGTGGGCCGGGATGGATTTCTGTAGTTTGGAGACCCCTGCTCCTGAGGTCCCTATACTCCATTTCCTCCATGGGCACAGTGGAAAGGACCCTAGAGGCCTGGCGCTTTCCCTGCCTGTGCCTGCCTCCTCCCAGGTCTGACAGCATTTTTCCTTAGTAGCACCTTTGCCAATGCAGGACCCTCACAAACTTAGCTTTTCATTTTCTTGAATGGCAGCCCATGCTGTGTACTGGAGGTCATAACCCCAGTTCTTTCTGAGGCTCACCTCTCTCCAGACTGAATTGCTGGGCCTTGGAGTCTAGAAAGTTCTATAGGGAAGCTCTAGCTTTAGGTCTCCCCCATTACCATCTGGAAGTGTTACATTAGCAGTTTGGATGGAGGGTGCTGTGGACTGAATTGTATACCTCAAAATTCACAGGCTGAAGCCCTAACCTCCCCTGTGGCTATATTTGGAGTTAGGGCCTCTAAGAAGGTAAATGAAATCTTTAGGGTGGGCTCTACTCCAATCTGACTGGTGTCCCTATGAGAAGAGGAGATCAGGGACACAAATCAGATTGGAATAAGGCCAGTTACAGAGGGACAATCATGTGAGGACACAGGGAGAAAATGGCCATCTACATGCCAAGGAGAGAGGCCTTAGAGAAATTAGCCTTATGATACCTTGATCTTGGACTTCCAGCCTCCAGGACCGTTAGACAGTAAACTTCTGTTAAGACACCAGCCTGGGGTATTTTGTTATGGCCACCCTAGCTGACTGCAGATGTGTTGGCCTCATCCTTAATTAGATCCTTGTCATGAAGTTGGATTTTAACAAGTGTTTGTCACTCAAATGCATTCTCATTCAGTTTTACCCTCAACTACTGTGGTCATCAGAGCATGGTTTTCGGATCCTTTCTGGGGACTGCAAGGTCAAACATTAGTTTTCATAGTGATGCTGCATTGTGACTTTTCCTTCTCATCGTGTGCCATTTAAGCTGATGGCAGTTTAAACTGCTGCCTGAGCACCACTAAGGCCATGGCCCCAGGCTCCTCTAGTGGTCACTGTATTCCTAGCTAGACTCACTCATGACCAAGAGAAAACTCCAGCCACACTTGATAATGGCCTTGATGAAGAGTCAGTGTATTTCTTGTATCAGATTGTGAGCTTTCAGCATTGTGGGTGACAGGGAGTTCTGCTGGCCCCTAAGCACAGGGCCGTCCAGGAAGCACACTGGTACGGCTGGGAGACCACACCCATCAGGGACACTGCTTCCACTTGGTGGAACGACTGGTGAACAGCTATTGGACTTGGGTATTTGACCAACATTTTCTCAGAAATGATTGACATTAGCCTGTAGCGTCAGGGTTTCGTTGCCTGAATGACCTTTGAACTCTCAAGCAAAAATTAGAATTTTCTAAAATGTGTATCTGCTACTGTCTACAGATCCAGAATACCTCAAGAGTTTTCTGATGAGTTGGATGGTGATGTTTAATATTGCTTAGTAAAGTATGTGACATGAGAAGATTGGCATAAGGGAGAACCAGTATTTTCCAATGACCAATATACGATGTTATAAAAACCAGGCCTTGGTAAAAGGTGTCTTCGGCGTTTGGGTGGACCAATGGCTTTTAAAACGTAATGGTTTAGAAAGGTCATTGATGTGGTTTTCTGTGGTTTTAGAGTGCACTCTGCAACTAGCCTTTAAGAAATCACCACTGTCGAGTTTGGGTGTTGTGGCAAAGAAGAATGTGCCCAATTATCTGAAAAGGCCGTGGAAGTCTCTCTCCTTTTTCAACTGCATGTCCATTTGAAGCCAATCGTCTTTACATACTTCAATGTGAACACACATATCACAACAAATTAACTGCAGAAGCAGATATAGTAACCCTCCTGTCTTCTATTAAGACAGACTTTAGGAAACTTACAAAAATAGAAACCAATGTCACATTTCCTCACTAATTTTTTGGAAAATATTGCTCTTAAAATAATACATTTGTTAACTTGTATTGGACGTATTATTATTTAAAAATTATTACATAAAATATTTAAAATTCCTCAGTTTTCATTTCTAATAAGGCAAATATTGATAGAACCCACACGAACAAAAGCACTTTGGTGTCCCCAGTGATTTTTAAGAGAGTAAAGGGGTCTTGAGATCAAAAGTTTTGAGGGTGTCTGCCCTCTTGGATGTAGGGAAGCTGCACCACCTGCCTCCAGGCCTCCGGTCAAGGTCTTCCACCTGTGCTGCCACCAGTCCATGCCCTGTCTCTCCTGGGTTCTTCTCCTTCGCGTACCTCTTCAGTATGGCCTCTCAAAATGAAGGCACCCCCCAACTGTCAGGAGACTGTCTGCTCCTACTCTGGCAGGCAGTAATTTTTGCTTTTATGACTGTCGTCATCCCAACCTCTGATGTCATTGCCCAGCCTGATGTATGGAGGCCCCACCTCTCCAGTGGCTTTGATACTGTCAGCATGGCCTGGGTCTCTGTGGCTTGTACATGTCACACCCATCAGTCTCGGGTCAGCTGAAGTCCTGCTTTACATCTTCAGGATGTTTGTCACCAGGGCAGCGAAGTGACCTGTGCCTCCTGTGCCCATGTTTAGTTGGGTAGAGCAAGTGTTTGGCTATGCATGACACAGTGGGCTAGGGAACTTTGACCAGAGAGGAATCAAGAACATTGCTGAATGCTCCACAAAGGTCCTTTGACCTTTGTTCGGCTCAATGTTAGCTTAGCTTGCGGATATGGTGGGTTATATTGAATGATTTTTGACATGGAGCCAGTCTTGCACACTTGGATAAATCCTACTTGGTCATGGCGTATAGTTCTTTTACACATTGCTGGGTTCGTTTTGCCAATTTAAATTTTAAAAACATTTGTGTCTCTGTTCACGAGAGAGATTGGTCTGTAGTTTTCTTTTTCTGTGCTGTCTTTATCTCTGGTTTTGGTATCAGGGTGAGCGGAGCCTCACGAACGAGTGGGAAAGTATTCTACTTCCTCTAAAAGATTGTCTAAGGTTGGTGTGCACTGTTCTGTAAACGCTTGTTGGAATTCTCCAGTGAAGCCATCTGGGCCTGGAGATTTCTTTTTCTGGAGCTTTTTATTATAAATGCAATTTCTTTAATGACTATAGGGATATGAAGATTGTTTGTTTTATTTTGGTTGACTTTTGGTAGTGCATAGGTTGTTCTTCACCTCTCTGTCTCTGTGAAGGTTCTTAGAGATTTGCTTTAAGCATGTTCATAAATGATCTTTGAGGCATTTTTGTGATGGGTGCTTTAATTTACCATCTTTGTCAGAGAATTTTAACATCCCTGTTCTCTCAGTGTTTAGCATTCATTGATTTTTTTCTCTTTCATGTTTCTTTCATATTTAATGTTCAGAGTTTTAGTAGACTCAGCAGGAAGACTAAAGAGAAATAGTCTAGTCTCCCTTTAAATTACTAAATCATTGACTTCCTTTAAATTACTAAATCATCTGTACCTTCTGGATTATTTTTCCTGATCAGTGTCATCAGCAGGTTGTGTGTTTTTAGACCTTTTTTTTTTAAAGAAATAAATTTTATATTTGTTCATTTTCTCAGTTGGATCTTGTTTCTTTTCTGATCTGTTCTTTATTATTACCTTCTTTCTACTCTGTGGATATCTTGTTATTTTTCTAACTTTTAAGTTAGATTTTTTTCTCACTAATTTTTGCCTTTCTTTATTCAGAATACACACTTTTAAAGCTGTAACTTTCCTGTTAGCTTTCTCTTAGCTGCTTGCCTCAAATTCGGGCATGCAGTAATTTTATTATTGTTGTGGTCTAATTATTTTCTAATTTCATTATTATGTTGTGCTGTTCATTTCTTGCTGAGAAGCATGGAAAAAGATGTGCTGTCTAGGGGGATTACAAAGTTATCTTTTGCTAATGATTTCTAATTTAATTGCCAAGTGGGTGGAAAGCCTTGTCTGTTCATTTCCTGTCTTCCGTTTGTTGAAACTTGCACAGTGAGTCAGAACATGGCCAATTTTTTTTGTTGTTGTTCTCTGAGAGTTGGAGGAGGAGTAACCTCTAAATGGCAGGGGCTGCATTTCATGCACACACACTGTCATGTTTGTGTGTTTTTGTGTATTCTGCCTCTTCACTGCCTTGTCACTAGACTGTGTGAACTGTAGCAGAATGGCATGTTGGCGTCTTCTTCTGGATGGGCCGTTTGCTGGCTTGGCTTGGGTGTTGCTCGTCAGACTGAATTCTCAGCCACTGCATACTTCCTCAATGCACATACAGTGAGTGATAGCCTCTCTTGACTGGATTGTTGCTTAATTTCTTAGATTTTCTCCTGAATTCTTCTCCTGCCCCTCTTTACCTTCAGCCTGTTTTCCACACCAGCAACCAAGTTGCTTGTGTTAAAATATCATGATTTATCATTACCTTTTTTTCTCTCAAAATCTCAACCTGGTTTCCTGCAGATTTTACCCGTACCCTTTCTTAAAATGGCATAAAACACCCCACCCAACACAGCCCCTCTCTAGCTCCACACCATCTTCAGCTGCCCTCCCCTTACTCACCCTCTTCTGATAAGATGAAGGCATAGGGAAAGACCAAGGGACTAGCCTTTGACACTGATTTGTTGTGGCAGCATATTCAGCAAGGCATTAAAAACCATGGCTTCAGCTGTTCCTAAGTGGGTCGTGTAGCAAAGGCCATAGAGGTGAGGAAAGGGGTCATGTCCCTCATTCGATGTCTCCCTTCCTAATACCAATTGTGTTTTGAAAAGGAACAGCAGAGCCTTTCCTCTCTGAGATTTCATCATTATTTTATCTAACCGCACAGGGTGCTGGGTGGCCCTGGCTCCTTGGCACATGTTGGTGCTGTAAGAAGTGAGGCATTGTATGAATGTGTCTGTCATGTCATTGTTCAGATTGCTAGTCTCATGGTATTCCTTATCAATTTAGTGTCACAGCGCTATTTATATTTAGTAAACTAGTTTCCTTTAGATGTTTATAAAACAATGTAAATTGTCCTTTGGTTAAACTTCATTAATTTCTGGTTCATCTGCATTTGTATCAGAGATTTTTGTCTATACTATTTCTGTTGTGTAGAATTTATTGAGGGAATAATCCTTGTCTGCTGGCATTCTGAGAGCTTCTTGGGGAGAAGGGGGCAAGAGTTTCATTGTTCATCTGTTTTCTAACATGTAATACTGCAGTTTTAATTTCAGCATTTCCCTACCTTCAGAACCGCTAGTTGTCATACCCTGAGTGGGTAACTCTCTTCAGTTGTCCATGGGAAGAGAAGATTACTTACCTACTGATTAGGATTTCTGGGGGCCCGAAGCTTCCTTCCAGAAAATGTAAATTATGATTTCTGTTTCTACTCCCTGGCTTCCACATCTTACCTTGGGAGCCATGTAGCAACCTTCTAGAATCCATTGTGTGAACCAGAGTTTCCTAATGGCTTCTACCTTATAGGCTTAGGTTCAGCGCTCTTTGCCTGTATTAGTCACCACTTTTTCATCCACTGTCCTGATTCCAGAGTTGTGTTGGCACTGCTTGTTGGTTGTTCTCAATTCTCCTGACTTATTAGTGCTTGTGAGTTTGTGCCTTTTTATTTTATGTCATTTTAGTGCAGTTCCTGTAAGGTGGAGATAAACACATGTTAACTTTGTCATGTTTAATCGGAGGTTTCTTCCATTGCTTTAAAAAAACTTTCAAGTTGTTATTACCTTTGTTTTTTTAGTTGAATATTATTCACATACCGTAAAATCCACACTTTTAAAGTACAGATTTTAGTAGTTTCTAGGATATTTACAAAGTTGTGCACCCATCACCACTAATTACAAACACATTTATCCCCCAGAAAAAAACCTCACGCTCATTATTAGGCACTCCCCCTCCCCTCTTTCCTCAGCCCCGGAAACCACTGGTCTGCTTTTTGTCTCTGGATTGCCTGCTCTGCACAGTTCGTGTAAATGGGATGCAACAGTACGTGGCTTTCTGTGTCTGGCTTCTTTCCCTCAGCATAATGTTGTATAGGTTCATCCATGTTGCATCTGTCAGTTCTTCATTTCTTTTTTTGTGACTAAATAATATTTCATTGTATGAATATGCCACATTTTGTTTACTTATTCAGTAATTGGTGAATACCTGGGTTTTTCCACCTTTTGGCAATTATGAATAATGCTGCTGTGAACATTTATGTACATGTTTTTGTGTGAACATGTCTTCAGTTTTCATGATTATATACTTAGGAGTAGAATTGTTAGGTCATATGGTAACTCTCCATTTAATTGTTGTGGTACTTACAGACTGTTTTCCAAAGTGGCTGTACCATTTTATATTTGTACCAGCAGTGTATGGTGATTCTAGTTTCTCCATATCCTTGTTGACACTTACTACTTTCTGCTTTTTTTCTTCCTCCTCCTTCTCCTCCTTTTCTCTTTCTCCCTCCTCCTCCTCTCCTGCTTCTTCTTCCTACTACTATTATTGCCATTGTAAGCAGGTGTGAAATGGTATTTCACTGAGGTTTTGATTTGCATTTTTCTAATGACTAATGATGTCGAACTGCTTTTCATGTGTTTACTGGACATTTGTATATCTTCCTTAGAGAAATATGTATTCAACTCCTTTGCACATTTTTTGTTGTTTTTAAAAAATTGTTAATTGTGAGAGTTCTCTATGTAGTATGAATATTAATCCCTTCTCAGATATATGATTTGCAAATGTTTTTTCCTATTCCATAGGTTATATTTTCACTTTCTGATAGTGCCCTTTGATACATAAAAGTTTTTAATTTTGAGGAAATCTAATTCATCTGTTTTTGTTGTTGTTGTTGTTGTTCTTGTTCATTTGTTGCCTATGCTTTTTGGTATCATATCCGTGAAATCATTGCCAAATCCAGTATCATAAAGATTTTTTCCAATGTTTTCTTCTAAAGGTTTTATAGTTTTAGCTCATAAGTCTAGGTTTTTCATCCATTTTTAGTTAATTTTTGTATATGGTGTAAGGTTAGGGTCCAAGTTCATTCTTTTGCATGTGGATACACAGTTTTTCCAGCACCGTATGTTACAAAGACCATTCTTTCCCCTTTGAATTAATTGTCTTAGCCCCCTGTTAAAAAATCTTCCATTGCATTCTGATGAATTCTCACTCTTTGACCTTAAGCCTAACTCAACAACCAGGCCCCTCTGATCCTCTGATCAGTAACACATAAAAATCTTTGACTGCACTTGTGTCTGACTGTCTTCTCAAGTGAGATGCTGTGTGACCATATGAAAGGGAGGTTTTACTCAATGTTATCTTACATGGAATTTTCTTACATGTGGTATTTTCTCACATTCCATTTGAACCTCAACATATTATATGGATATGACATTTTAGCTTGAGACAAATTCAGTCATTGCTGTGGTTTATTGCCTACAGTGGTTACCTGATTGACTCAGAGAAAGGCAGGGACATTTAACATAGGTTTCTAATTACTTTTGGTGCTATGACCTCACAATTCCACATGTTGAGACACTGTTGTAAACAAGCCTTTTAAGATGTCTAAAGCAATAATTTGTAAAGGTCATAGATATATACCTATGGAATTGATTGGAAAACTCAGCAAAGAGTATAATTTTATAAAAATGGGTACTTGTGACTAAAGATTAAATTTTCAGTTTGAGTTATAAACATGAATTCAAAATGTAGAAAGTCAAAAACCTTAGATAGACCAAGGCAAAAACGATCCACTCTAGAAAAACATCAATGGTACAGAAGGTGGCTCTCTTTAGACAAAATTGCATGCTGAAATGGAAGAGTTTGAATTAAATTATTTATACTAGCCATGGAAGTGGAAACCAGCTATGTGTTTAAATTAATACATAATTTCATAAATGTTATTTTTAAATCAGTATGAATACATAGAAATTATGCTAAATATTATTTTAAAAAGTTGAGTGTTTTATTTACATTCTCAAAAGTTTGCACAGCTTTACCAAAAAACTTCTTTTGGACTTCTCATTTATAAAATGGAAGCCTCCTCCTGTTTTGAGCTGTCTCATTAGGGTTATGATGGGGCAGCGTTCCAGGGTAAGTCCTCACTGGCACTGCATTTCCATACCCTGTACCTGCCTTGTACCTGAATGATTAAGACACATTTGCTGCTCTGTTGAATGTAAGAAAGCCATTCTCTTGAACCTAGTGGACAGGGTCATAAATTTGTAAGCTCATATGCCCTGTGTTTTTGTGTTTTAGGTAGTTGTGCTTCAAGACAAAGTCAGGCCTTCTGTAAATCACCAGTTCCAGTTATGATGCTCTAAGTTACGACAAGTCTGAACATTTGTGTCTATGGATCTGCTCTGACTCTTAGAGCCGCTTATGGGGGAAGGTGAGTTGCTGTAAAGTATCTTTTGTTTGCTCATTTGTTTGTTTACCAAGAATGTATGTAACAAAGTCAGACTCACCTTTGAAAGTGAAGTATGTTCCATGTGGCCCACCTGCATTTCGCTGTCTTTAGTCCATGACAGGGTGTCAACTGGGAAGCAGTGCCTGGGAGCGAGTCAGACCAGGAGAGGGGATATTTGACAAAGAAAGGCAGTCGATGCAATAATGTGATAATGTGGGAACCTCTTGCTTTGCTGACTCTTGAGACATCACTTTGTGCTGAGCTGGCATTTGAAGAAGCTGGTCTGTGCTTGCAGGAGCAGGTCAATGCTGAGGCAGAAATGTTTCTCTTTGCATTGAATTTTTGTCAAGCACAGGAACCCTAGAACTGTGTCCCCTAAGTGTTCCCCATTTTTACTCCCATAGACCTTCATCCTGCCATTTTGTAAAGAATGCTGGGTGGGGAATCTGAAGAGCTGGGTCTGTGGTCAGCTTCTTTCCTGGTTCCCTGTGAGTGAGCACCAGCCTTGTGTGTGGTCCTGTGCTAAGCACTGCACACTGGCCCGGCTCTGCTGACAATCCTAGCATGTGTGTGGTGTGCATGAGTGTGTGTGTGTGGGGGTGCAAGATTATGTGTGCAGGAGAGGACACATGTGTGTATGGGTGTAGGAACATGTATGTGTGCAGAGCATGTGTGTATAGTTATATGTGTGTAGAAGCTTGTGAGCATGTGTGCAGTATCGTGTGTGCAGGAACATGTGCCAGTGTCTATGAGACTATGTCAGAAACACATGTAGAAGCATGAGTGCATGTTTGCAGGAGTGTATGTGTATGTGTGTTCCAGTATAGGAATGTGTGTATTTGCGCAGGAGTGTATGTGCAGGAGCGTGTGTGTCTTTATGCCAGTGTGCGTGTATACAGCAGCATGTGTTCTGTGTGCTGCTGTATGCTCCACCTGAGGTCCACATTCTCTCTGATGGGCCTTAAAGTTCTGAGCCTGCAGGACTGACTTTCTCTGGCCAGTTTCTACCTGTAAATCGGGCCTCACAGGTTCCTTCTGCAGCTCACATGCCTTGGCCCTCTCCAACCCAGTTCTAAATTATTTCCCCATGTGTTTTACATTAAGAGGCACTGCCAAAGCCTTAATAATACACTCGAGGATGTTTTATTCACCTACAGCCACAACAGTGGCCGCAGGAAGTCTCCTTCAAGCTGTTTCATGTGTTAATCCAGATTCCCAACACAAACGTTCAATAGGTTCTTAGTTAACATACCTCCCAGGTGCATGTGCATCTTAAAAGATCTGACTGAGCTTGGCTGAAAAATGAAAAAGCAAATGAAAGATACCCAGAATGAAATAAAGCAAAATATTCAGGGATCCAACAGTGACAGAAAGGAAACCAGGACTCAAAGCAATGGTGGAACAAAAGGAAGAAATAAACATCCAACTGGAACAGAATGAAGAAACAAGAATTAAAAAAGTGAAGAGAGTCTTACAAACCCCTGGGACAACGTGAAATATTCCAATATCTGAATCATAGGGGTGCCAGAAGGAGAAGAACAACAGCAAGAAATTGAAAACTCATTTGAACAAATAATGAAGGAAAACTTCCCCAATCTGGCAAAGAAAATAGACTACAGGAAGCTCAGAGAGGCCCAAAGAAGTTGGACCCAAAAAGGAACACACCGAGGCACATCATCTTTAAGTTACCCAGGATTAAAGATAAAAAGAGAATCCTAAAAGAAGCAAGAGGAAAGGAGAGAGTTACCTAGAAAGGATTGCCCATTCTCAAAACAAACCTTGTAGGCAAGAAGGGGCTGGAAAGAAGTATTTGAAGTAATGAAACACAAGGACCTACATCCAAGTTTACTCTAGCCAGCAAAACTTTCATTTAGAATGGAAGGGCAGATAAAGTCCTTCCTAGATAAGGTCAAGTTAAAGGAGTTCATCATCACCAAGCCATTATTATATGAAATGTTAAAGGGACTTATCTAAGAAAAAGAAGATAAAAAATGTGAACAGTAAAATGACAACTCACAACTATCAATAAATGAACCTAAAAGAAAAGAAAAACAGTGAAAACAAAAACTAAGCAAAAAAGCAGGACAGGAACAGAATCAGAGAAATGCACATCACATGGAGGGAGTTCAGTAGGGAGAGGGAAGGGAGGAATAGTGGGGGAAAGTACAGGGAAGAAGAAGCATAATTAGTAGGCATAAAATAGATGGGGAGAGATAAAAATGGCACAGGAAACAGAGGACTCAAAGAACTTATATGTGCAACCCATGGACATGAGCTAAGGGGGGAGTGCTGGGGGATTGGGTGCTGCAGGGTGGAGCGGGGATAAAGAGGAAAAATTGGTAAAATGTAATAGCATAATCAATAAAAATACTTTTAAAAAAGTCACAAGACTTAATTCACAATTGACTCCTTGTCAACTCTCTGAAGGTCACCATTCCTCTCAGTACCAGCTTCCTTGCCCACCCTGCCTAGATGCTGCCTGTCTGGTTTTGGTGTTTTTTTGAATTGCAGTTCAGCATTTTTAATCCCATGATGCTTGATCCAATTCCGTAAGCCTGTGTCCTGTGCTGTTTTGATCTTTGCTTTGTTCTTCTTTCCATGGAGGAAGGTTAAAACCATTTCAGCCTCCAGGTGTCTGTGTCGGCTGTACATCAGTGACTGGTCACAGCAGATTGCCAGTCTGTTCTGGGTTTAGAGAGGAGTCTACGGAAGTGGCTCCTTTCACACGCACGACTGGCATGTCCCGGGCTGCGGTCAAGAGCAAGGCTGGTTATGTAAACTGGATCTGGGACTGACCAGAGTGCCTCAGGTATATGGTAGAGGATGGGCTGGGGATACCCCCAGGCTAGGAGCCAGGAGCCAAAGGGGGCCCCTGCTGGTCTCTATGTGTCCTTTACAGCCTGCCCACATCCATAAGACCTGCGTTGCTTGTTGCCTGTTTTCAGCCTGGCCACATTTGGCAGGTACCCATGTGCTCTTTGCTAAGCATATCACTCCATGTATGCACAGGACATGGCTACAGAAGTGATGGGTGGAGTCCTCTAAGACAGAAAACGCGAAGCTATGGAGGAGATCACCGACCAATAGCCCAACTCATTCCAATGAACACAAAGCCACTGAGCACCCAGAGCTGGCCACCCCCAGGGGAGTAGTGGTCGCAGTGTGCTTCCTCTGCCCCCACATCCTACCACTGCCTCTCCTCCCCTCTCCACTGGCGATACTCCCTCTACCCTTGAAATTGCTTGCACTCACATCCTCAGTTCTCCCCCTGGCCTTGTCCCTTTTAGCAGCATTCAGCTTACTTAGTGGTAGCTTTTCTGCCCCTCATGCCCTGGATGCCACCATCTCCCATTTTTCCTCAACCTCTGGGCCATGCCTCCTCTTCTCCTTTGTAGACCCTGCACCCTCAGCTCCTCCTCTTCAGCTGGTGACTCCGGTCCTTCATGTCCCTTCTGCGTGCTGCTTTCTTTCCTCTCATCTCTTCAAGGGTTTGACTTCTGCCTTGCTGCCCGTCTCTGCTTCCACTGCACATGAGCAGACGGGCACGCCCTTTGGCAGCACATCTACTTGCAGTAACCACCCAAATCTGTCCCTTTGACAACTGTCCTTGCTGTCACCACTCGTTGATCTTACACCAGACCTGCCTTGTCAAGGTCCACAGAGCTGCCCCTGCCAGACCCAAAGGTCAGTATCCAGACCTCCCCCACATTCCCTCAGTGATACTTGATGCTGTTAGACTCCCCGTAGGCAAGGGTGTGGGCCCTCGATGGCCGAGCATTCTGACTGTGAGCAAGCCCTGAGTGACTGCACTGCTGTCTGTGGAGGATTAAGGGCAGATCTTATGTGGAGAGCTGCTGGGAGGAGTGAGTTAGCCTACAGTGCCAGACACAGAGCAGGGCTTGTATTAATGTTCGCTGTTAGCATTTTCCTCCTCTGCCTGGACACTGAATGTCGACGTCCCCAGGACTCGGCGAAATCGAGCACCGATGACAGAGCCTGCCCTGGTGCGGGAGGGTGGGATACACGTGGAGTGCAGCTGGCTGAGACAGTATGTCACTGTTTGCCAGAGCTTCAAGCACATGTATCCTTTGACCCAGAAATTATATCTATAAATATGTATTCCAAGGAAATAAGAGAAGGATAAGAAGAGGTACACCCGAAGATTATTATTAAGACATTGTGCAATGCAACAATTCATAAACCTGGATACACAATTATAGCAGATTGGTTACATTCTTATGCATAAAAATACATGAAATCTTATGTATAAAATAGAATGCCATGGGAATTTGGTCATTATTATATAGATTTAAATATATTGACATAAGAAAATGTTTTTTATATAGTGGTAAATGAGAAAAACAGGACAGTCATGGGTGGTTTGATCCTATTTTTGTTAAAAATATATTAACATACACCTATTGGAAAAAAGTATAAATAGGTAGACTTCAAAAATATATTACTACCACTGGTGGTCTTTCTGGATAATTATGTTTTTTGTCCATGTATGCATTTTTTATTGTTTTTTTCTGTAATGAGCATCCATTGTATTATTTTACCTATTTAAAAAATTTTATTGAGTCTATTGGGGTGACATTGGTTAATAGAATTATTATGTTTCAGGTGTACAATTTGATAATTTATCATCTGTATATTGTATTGAGTACTTCTGTTATTTTAAATTTTTTATCCTGCAAGGAACGATCAGGCTGACCTTGGTCAGTGGTACCTGCATGTCCCCCTTTCTCTCTGTGCACCTTTGCTGGTATTAGAAAGCTATCGCAGAGATTGTGGGTCCACACAGTGGCCAGCTCAGCGCCCCCCGGCCAAATGCACACCCATCCTCACAGCCACTCTGCACCCATGTTTTTACCACTACCCAATATGTGTGTTTTTTTTAAGATTTTAGTATATGTGCTGCCAAAATGAGCACTAAGATTTTATTTATACATATTATAGAGAGAGGGGAAGGGAGGGAGAAAGAGAGGGAGAGAAACATTGATGTGAGAGAGAAACATCGATAGGTTGCCTCTTGCACACCCCCAAACCAGGGACCAGCCTGCAACCCAGTAATGCGTCCTGCTTGGGAATCCAACCAGGTGACCTTTGACTTTGTGGAAGGTTGCGCAACTGAGTCACACCAGTCAGGCTGATACGTGTTTTGTCATTTATCTACACCTGATTTTGTGTGAGATGATGAGATGTAGGTAGGTCAGTAAAAGTTGGAGCTAGAGGGCAACTTTCTCCTGCTTGGTGGTGCCCGTCCTGATGGGTAGACCAGCATGCATTCTCCACGTTCTCTCCTGGGGTCCCGGTCTACCCTTCTACCCTTCACTGCCCGTATTGGAGCTCTCACATCTGGGTGGCTTTGAAGGATGCACAGGGCTTATCTGTTACTGAGCTTTCATGTGCAGCTTGCTTTTAGAGCTGGACTTGGAAGCTCTAGATGACAATGAAGAAAAAATGGGAAGGTGAGAATTTGCACTTAGTGCCATTTCAGGCCTCTCATCCTGCTGAAGAAAAGCCTCAGCTGGCAGTCCCAGTGCCAAGCCCACTGTGCATCGGTAGGACTGGCTTCTTGTGAGGCCTGTCCACGGCAGACAGCTGACAGTGGCAGTGACAGCTCAAGTCTTAAGAGCTGATTAATATTGGGTCATGAGATCCCCCCACCCACCCTTTCCTTTCCAAGGGCTTAGCTGCCGCACTGGATGTCCTGCAGGCATTTGTGCGGTGGCCCCTGTTTGGGGGAAAGAGTCATTGAAATGACAGCACATTTGTGCCAGGCGTACCCCTCCAACAGAATGAGGGGAGTTGGGCAAAAAGTAGGTCACATGTGCCTCGTCCCATGTCACGAGGTCTCCAACCTGAGGCCAATGGGATTTGTAGCCTCCTTTGGTTTAGAATAAAACGCCACTCTAATTTTCTCCTTCTCTAAACGGGAAGAGTGACCATCTGTCCGATAGCCACATCCACCCAGCCCTGCCCGACCTCATAGCTGCTCTGTTCAGAGGTAAGGGGGTGCTGGGGTCTAACAAAGGCCGCCTTAGTGAGGAGGACGGGCTCATCCACATGGAGCCCACGGAGACCAGGGTGAGGAGGAGGGTGGGTGCAGGTCATCAGGAAGTGTCGGGAGGTCCTGCTGCAGCAGTGTTGTGTTTTGCTCAGGACCAAGAGAGTGGACAGGGTGTCTAACTTATAGATAGTTCTAGACATTCTGATAAGAGTATTCATATTGGGTCCTTTGTTTCAAAAATCTGGTTCGTTTTTAAGGATCAGGGTCAACTATTAGCAGTCTAATGTTAAAGCGTTAATGTGTAGAAAAGTAAACATGTAATTTTACAGATGTTTGTCATCAGTGATACTGGAGTAGGTTTGGGAATATGATTCTTATGCTCAAAAACATCAGCCATCCCTATGGAGCGGGGCTCTGCGCTCTCAGTGTGGTGAGCGCCTTTGTTTGGGAACGTCGACCTCTCAAGGAAACAGGTGAGCCGTTGGCTTCCAGTAGTATGAATGGTGAGTGAGATCTGCATATCAGAATAAGGTTAATACTTGTATATTAGTATTGGATGGAGAACGTACAGTTTTGGAGTTTGATACTAATCTTGAGAAATAACAATTTTTTTATTTCAGGGAAGGCCAGCGAATGTGATTCCTTTGTGCTAAGCAGATGTAGAATGTATAATAGTTTAAAAGTGTTTGTAAAATAACCTGAATTTTACAGCTTATAAATAACCAAATTTGGGGGATTTTGCCTGTCCTATAAATGAACTAAGGTATTCCATTAGTTCAGGATCCTTCAATGAACATATTTTGGCAAATAATGAGTAGAATAAAATAGCCTCAAGATGTATGTAGATCGTTGGTGCGGTATTGAGACAAATTATATCTCCTGTTTGTATTTGCTGGGAAAAAAATGTTTCCAGAAATAGCTTATTGGAACCAAAGTCATAATGGTATTTAATTTATATTTTAAAGGAAAAAATGTTTTTTGCCTTTCATAGATAAAATATTTAATATTTTATTTGAATTTTAACTAACTTCCCAGGAATCATGGGTCTATGGCCAAGTTTACAGAAGTAAATGTAAACACTTCAGATCATGAATTCTACATTTTAGATGTAAAAAAGAGCATTTGCACCCTTGGTAAGAAAAGCAGCTTTTCTCTTCTTGAAAGTAATGCCTTGTGCAAATACTCTTTATTAGAGTGATGTCCATTTCCTTCCAACTGCAGCCTTTGAAGCAGTCTCATGGAATATTTCTAAAGGACTCTTTCACATCCATTTTACAATCTTGAAGAAAGGGAAATCTTTCTACTCTTTCAGTAAGATAGGGCAGAAAATATCAGTGTTTTTTGTATTTATGATTATAAATTTTTTTTTAATCCTGGGGAGGTCCCACATATTTTGATTCAGTTTTTAACAGTCTCCTTTTCCTACCACACCTGACATGTGTCCCCATTGTCTAGGATAATGTGACCACTTAGTCATCTCATGTGGTAATGAGACTGAGATACTCTGGTGTGACAACCATGTATGTTTCTATTAATAAAATTACAAAGCTATATTCTCAAATTATTGACTTTAGGGGGAAATGAGAACTGCTCTCTGTTCCCCACAAGTGTTATGGGATGCTGATTTTCTTTTCTTATGGCAGAATAGACTATTTTTTTCCAGAAGTAACATAAATACAACAATGCAGGAGTAACTGGCTATGACCCCTTTGCGTTTCTCTGAAGACTATCCTAACATAAAGCAGGAAGATTGGGCACGCTGCCCCTCATAGCTGGCCTCGGTCTCCGCCTGTCTCCACTGTGCACATCCTTCCCTTTCACACTGACCTGGGAAGGGAAAACACGGGGCTGGTGTCTTCACAACATGCTCGTTGCTTTTGGCCTTGACTCACTTGGGAACTGAAAAGGGCACGTGATAGAGTTGGGCCTGCTCTTTAGGTGCCCTCTGACCTTGAATGCTTCACATGTTGCTGGTGTGTGCCATCCACATCTGTAAGATTTCCAGGCTCTTCATGAGTGGCTGAAACCACCCACCATAAAGCAGATTGTCACTATACGAGGAAGTCTCAGGAAGGTTTGGTGTCTTGAACACCTTAGAGCTGGAGCTCTTGAAGACATATCTTCATTCTGGCCAAGGTGGGAGCCTCAGAGGACAGGGACTGAGGACCAGCAGGCTGATGCTGTGACCTAGGGCCATCCTTCAGCAGAGCTGGTATGGTGTGCCTGCAGGAGCAGTACTGGGCTTCCTTCTTTCTGAGTGTTGGCTTCATTATTTATTTATTTTTATTTAAAGATTTTATTTATTTTTAGAGAGAGGGGAAGGGGGGGAGAAAGGGAGAGAAACATCTATGTGTGGTTGCCTCATGCATGCCCTCCCAACCCAGGCATATGCCCTGACTGGGAATCAAACTGGCAGCCCTTTGGCTCGCTGGCCGGCACTCAATCCACTGAGCCACACCAGCCAGGGCAAGTTGGCTGCATCATTTTATGAATAGTACAGGGCAGTGGTTCTCCAGAGGGTTCCGAACAATCACCATCACCCAAGAACTTTCTGGAGAGGCAGGTTCTCAGCTACCCCTTCCCCCAGACAGCCTGAATCAGATACTCTGGGATGGGGTCTAGTTGATTTACCAAGGCTTCCTGGTGGTACTGATGTCCATGTAAGTGTGAGAGCCAGTGCATCAATTACAAAGAAGTAAAAGTGTAGACTATGGTCACGTGGCACTCCTGGTGTAGCAGGCATGTGACCCGTTGCTGCGGTGAGACAGAGAGTGTCCTAGGCAAGTGACTGTGCTCTTGAGCATAGCCATCTAATGATCATTCAGGTCAGATATGAGCCAGGGGAAGCATGTGGTATGGTTTCATGGGTTTTCCATTGCATGTGACTTGGTGTACAGGTTCGTTCTGTGGGGCTGAGGTCTGACAGGGCTTGGTCCATCTGCATCTGTGCTGCACAGCAAGACTCCATTGCTAAGCAGTGCCCATCTTCCCCATTGCTGAGGAGGCTCATGGAAAACCAGAAGATAAGGGACCATGGAGAGACTGTGGTCCTTCTCACTGGGACTCAGGCAGGCAGGCAGGCCATGCCTCATGACACCCTTGCCTAGGAAGCAAGTGACCACAGGCTATTGGGAAGCGAGGGGACTGCAGGAGCCACTGTCATGTCTGGACATCTCTGGAGGCCTAGCTGGTGGAAGGGGTCCCATTCCAGAGCAAAAGGGCAGCCAGCTCAGTAGCCAGCTGCTCACACCTGCTGAGCTCTGAGCCTGTCCCCTGAAGGTACAACCCCCACACGTATGTGTGTGTGTGTGGGGGGGTGCTGCCATTAAAACAACCCAACAGAACATAAAAGAGAAAAGAAAAACGTGTAAAAACATGCTCCTGGGTGAGAAATGGGACCATCAGGCAGGAGTCCTGAATGAGTGGGGAAATGGACTTGCAGGGAAGTGGCTTTGGTTTTGTTTTCTTTTTTGCTTGTATAAACTTGGTGTGTATTTAAATCAGTAGGAGGAATAGACAGACTAGTCAATGAATGGTATGGGGTCAGTTAGGTGTCTATTAAAAACAAACACTCAATTTAGAACCTTCCCTCCCACCAAACACCAGTGTATGTGAGAAAAAGTGATAAGCTCAAGGATGATGTTGAGTTTTTAAACTAGCCTTTTTTGGGGTAGGGCACCCCCCCCGGCAAAGCATGCATCCTGAAGACAGCAGCCTGCGATGCTGCGCCCTGCTCTTGATGGCACTGTTTGGGACTAGAGCGAGGAGACCTGTCAGCCGGACAGCAGCAGCTTAGGGCACAGGTCCACAGTGCTGCAGACCCCCAGGTACTGCAGGGTTAGGGTGCTATGGGCACAATGGAAACCTCAGCCTATAGACATAAACCTGCAGTTCAAAGAAATGTTGAATGGGAGCAAACCAGGCATCCAAGATGGCAGTGCCTGAAGGAAACCTGCTTAGGGGGCAGCAAGGTGTGCACGGGGCCTCGTGGAGCAGCACTATGCAGGTCTCCCACACAACTTGGGAATCCGCCTCACTGCACGTGTGTCCACAGTGTTTATAAGGGAGAAGGGGGGCCCTCCGTGCACCTGTTAGGATGTGTGGGCTCTGTTTGGGCTTGGAAGTGAGAGGAGTATCTTATGTGGAGACTTGTGAAGACACATCCCATGGCCCCATGCAGACACATACATGGCACAGAGACTTTGCTCCTCAGCCAATGCTCATTGACAGGACAAGGGTCACCTCCGTGGCCCTGCTCCCACCATGGAGCCCCAGTCAGCAGGACAATCAGTAGTGCTAGAGAGGCTGACTCTGCCACAGCACAGGCGGGTTTCAGGAACATTATTCTGGGTGAAAGAAGCCAGGCAGTAAAGTTGCGACTGCACAAAGCAGATCAGCAGTTGTAGGAACCGTGTGACAGCAGCAAGCAGTGCTGCATGGGGCTGGCTGGGCTGCAGGACAGGCCACAGGCACTTGTCTCTGGGTATAGAATGTTCCACGTCATGAACTGATTATGTGGGTAAGTGCCTTTGTGAAAATCAACCTGCACACCTACGATCTGTGCATTTTCCTGCCTATAAATTAGACCTGAGTTTTAAAATCTAGTCACAGAACACACATATATTGTGGTATCTATGCAAAACAAGAAGATAATGTGTGGCCTGTTTGGAGAAACGTTCCAGTGACATCAACTCCTGCCCTGGTAGGGTTAGAAGAAAATTCAGGATGGCTCTGTCCCTCTGTCTGCATGTTTTTCAGAGCCTCTGGGGTCCTGTCCCCTTAGCTGCAAGGGGGCTGCTCATTCACCTAGCCAGAGTGGTTCTGCCTGCATTTGTTTTGCTTTTATTTTGTGCTTTTAGCTTGTTTTAAACAATTTTGTGGCTGTTATAATCAAATCTTTTAAAAGCCACTAATCTGGGTGACCAAGAAATGACTATTTTTTACTTTCTCAGCTTGAAATTGCCAAAGAACCTACAGAGTAGCATCTGGGATGGACATCTGGTTTCAGTAGGTGACACCCTGGGCTCTAGAGCTCCCTACCTCAGATTGGGCTGGGGTGCACAGGGAGGAAGCGCAACAGGAATGCTGGCCTGTCCCCCGGCTGCATGTATAGTGCCTGCCTCCAGCACAGCTGCCTGGCCAGACTTCCAGAAGCACAGAGAGCCACCTCCTGGCTGGGCTTTCCTGAGCATCGCCACTATCCCCATTCCCATCCTCGTCCCCCATTTGCAGCCCCAGTTGGCAAAGACCCTGGCCTATGGTGCTGAGGAAC
Source organism: Trachops cirrhosus (assembly GCA_028533065.1). Taxonomy (NCBI): domain Eukaryota; kingdom Metazoa; phylum Chordata; class Mammalia; order Chiroptera; family Phyllostomidae; genus Trachops; species Trachops cirrhosus. The sequence goes on along the minus strand of CM052539.1, from coordinate 183,380,608 downwards.
TGGGGAGGCCTGCTGGGACACAGTGGCTAGCTCAGGAGGAAACCGGCGGAAGCCCAGGGCAGCATGTCATCCCTGGAGCCTGGACTGCTGCCTGCCCTGGTGGTGGATTGCTGGGGTTGGCCATAAGCAGGTCAGTGGAAACCTGTCTCCTGATAAATTTCAGGTTCTGCTGCAGCAAAGCCCTTGTTTGCAGTAGGACTAAATCCGAGAATGTGGATCCCTGTCTGGGTGCCCTATTGGCTTCGCCAGTGCAGCATTTCTGCCTCTGTGTCTTGTCCAGTGGCAGTACCAAGCTCTGCTGTCCACACACTGTCTGTACCTTCCTCCAACACATACGCAGATAAAAACAACCAAACCCATTACAAGTAAATTAAATGTGTTGGCTACTATACAGTTTTCAGATTAAGGGCCCATCAGCAGATTGAAATCAGGGGATTAAATCTTGTCAGGAGCACCAGACACCCCCGCCCTCTCCCACAGTAGCCCATGGTCAGTGCAGTCACTGCTGTAGGAAGGTCATGGTTTTGCTGACCCCCAATCTCCTATGCTAAGACTACCCCCACCCCTGGAAGCTGCCTGGACCCCTCAGGTGCCCAGGGGTCATCTTCAGCGTTCCCCTCCTTGCCCCAGAGCGAGTTTGGCAGAGAGAGGGAAAGGATAGCCAGAGGTCTGAGAATGTGCTTGGGGCCCCCTCCTATGAGCCCCTCAGTTGGCTCCCCACAGGGTGGGTTTCGTGAAGGGTAGGACCTGACTACAAGTTCAAATCCCTTAGCACAGTACAGGGCACATGGGGATGGGCCCACCACTGCCCCCTCCAGTCCTCTGGCTGTCCCCCTCCTGCTCTCAACTTCCCTCTCAGGACAGGGTCAGTGCTTCCTCACTGGACAGAGCAGTTCACGCCCAGCAGGAAACACAGGCCAGGGCTTCAGGAGAGGGAATTTTCCCAGCCAGACCACAGGCTTGAGCATGTGTGTGCATTTCTAGAGCCCCATGCCTAGGCTGCTGCCTCCTGTGTCTGCACGCTGGGTCTTTGCGGAGCTTTGTGGCTCAACTCCATCCTGGGTCAGGGCCCAGAGCTGGTGCTCTCACCCCTATTTGTCAAAGTCACTTTGAAATCAGGGGTGCCAGGCTCAATGTCCAACTTATGGTATTAGTTTTTTAATCTGTTTTCTTTTTTGTAGCCTTTAGCCATATTTTAAACTTGATTTTTTTAATGTTTACTTTTTATTTTTTTAATATTTTTTAAATTTTAGTTTATTCAGTACAGTTTCTATCCTTTATTCCCTTTCCAGCCCACCCACCCATTCCTCCCCTCCTCCCTCCCCTTTCCAACACCCCTAGTTTTGTCCATGTGTCCTCTATATTTGTTCCTGTAAACCCTTCCCTTCTCCCCTGAAATTCCCTTAAACTTGATTTTTTTTGTCTTCGAAGTTTCTTACCTAAGTTGTTTTGTGGGGTTTTGTCCCTGAAATTATTTTTAATTTTTAGCTCTCTGATGCTGTGTCTACCTTCTTAACCTTTATAAATCTTGTCTACTTTTAACTATGTGAATCATTTATTTTTCTTGTATTGCTCTCATTTTATTCCCCTTAGAGTTTTACTCACATTTGCTGTCTTTATTTCTCTTCCTTTTCTTCCTGAATTTTCTTTTCCTTCATTTGGAAAGATTATTAATGGTTTTAGTTTCTTCAGCACATACCTTTTTAAAAAATATATTTTATTTTTAGCTAATGCTATTTGTCAGTGTTGTAATGATATTATTATTAAAATATTACAACACCGACAGAAATAAACTCATGTTAGCTTACTCCTCTGGCACAGCTAAGAGTACTTGTGATTTCGTCTGTGATGTTGCGGTTATCTTGTAAGAACACGAGCCTATGCATCCAGGAGACTTGACAGCAGGCAGCCAGGAGCTTGGGCTGGTGAAGTGGAGCGAATGATACGGTCCTCTCCTGCTTTACTGGGGCCCCACAAAGACATAAGTGACCTACAAACTTGATGCCTCTGCCTAGGGCAGTTGCACAAGGGCTGGCCTGGGAGCAGTGTGTTCTGTCTGGAAGCTCCTGGGCCCTGTGGTCACAGCCTGGACCGCTAGGTCCCAGGCCCTTCTGTTGCACATGGCAAGGTAGGAAGTGAGGCTGGGGCCTGGGCCAGGCTGCCTAGGGCTGCTAGTATGTCCCCAACCCACAGCTCACCGCCTGCCAACAGCCCACCCTCTCAGTGACACGGGCAAGCCACTCACTGCCTCTGGCACCTGTGTCTAGTCTGCATACCATACGGTTGACTGTTCTGTTAGTAGCGTCACCACATCTCTGTGCCCATGGCACTGCTCTCGTTCTGGAGGGTGACCCTACGTCCTTTAGGAAAGAGAAACCAGCCCTCTCAATAGGGAGAACCCTGTGACCCTGAGGTGCCCTGACTTGTGCACATCCTGTGAAGACACCCACCAACAGACAGGGCCCCGAGGCAGCAGCACAGTACTGGCTGACTCCTGGGAAGGCCGGTCCTGTAACCAGGCCAGGCCTCTGCCTCCTGCACTCAGAGTCCCCTCAGGTGAGAAGACGCTCTGCTGCGGAGGTGACCGAGTGCAGGAGGGCAGGCCGTGAGCCTGCCTCACCCCTGCGCTCCGGGGAGTGCTGAGGATGTGCGTGGGTTCCCCGACCCTGATGGGTCATAAGGCTGGGGCACTGTTGCCCTGACCAACCCTATGGGCCCAGATAGTAACTGGCCTTCTTGTGGTCACTTGTGTGCGAACTCTGGGCTCATTCCACTGCTCAGATCTCTGTGTCTGGTAGAGGAAAGACATTTCCAGGTAACTGCTGGCCGCCGGTCTGCGTTCCCTGCCAGGGAATGGAAGGGCTGTGATCTCAGCAGCACTGCACGTGGGGCTGGTTCACGGTGCCCCAGGAGGAGAGGTTGAGATGTCTACTTGGGGTGCCACATTAGTCAGTGGACAAATCAGTGCCAGAAAGTAATGAAGAGCTCTGTTCCGTGGGGGCACGGCAGTGTGAGCCTCTAGTGACGTGTTCCTAACAGGAAGCAGTGCTCGGATCCTACATGGCTGTGGGGAGTAGGCTCAGGCACGGTCAGCCTCTGAACAGGGTCCACACGGAGCAGAGCAGCCCTGTCCCACACAGATGGGACATTTTCCTTCGTAACTGGCTGGGCTTTATGTTTCCTTAAAAATCTCATGTACTCAACTAATCTTAGCCTCCTTTGCTTTTTGTGCTGTAGCACGGCACCCTTTCTTTTATTTACCTAAAATTGTTCCTAATTTTCACATTTTTCTTGGTATAAATTAACATCTGTGTCCCTGTGTTGTAATAAAAGCTCTATGCTCCACTCCCTTCCCCGTGAAAAAGAGTCACAAGGACACAGACTCAAAATCAATGTTTTGTTTTTTCAGGGGAGGGAGTAAACAATCTTTACCTTACGTAAGACATTTCTCCTTCCCCTGTTTTATTTTATTATCGGCGGCTGTGAAGTTTTATTAAATGCTGTTCCAGCTGCTGTTGAGAAGCACATGTATGTTCAGCGGGGATCTGAAACCTGCCCCTGGGCTGAGTCCTGGTCCCCTACATCCCAGCTGTGACCCCTGGCCCTATGTTGGGGGTGAAGTGGGGACACACCTCCTTGCAGGACTGCAGCGAGGAGTGTACCAGGCACGTGGTAAACATGATGTCAGCGTTAGGTGTTGTACATTGTTATTTGTATGGTTGTTGAGTTTCTCCTTTAATTTACTAATGACATGGACAGAATTCCTGATATTAATCATCTGTGCATTCCAAGAATAAACCTCCTTTTGGCCTTGTATTATTGTCACTCTTTATACATGCTGATTCTGTTAGTGTTTGATCAGAATGTTAGAATTTCTGCTGCTCAGAAGCTGGATGTGCTGGTTCAGAGTACAGACCTGTGGCCGACACAGGGGTGGGGCTGGTGTGAGAGTGTGAGCAGCAGCTGAGCCTTCCAGCACAGGCCGTGCACCCCAGGGCTTGGCGTGGGGGTCTGTGTTGTGTTGTGTTGAGTCTCAGCCATCCTGGTGTCCAGCCTATGACTGTAACCTGCATTTCTTTCGTCACTGATGAGATTCGCTGCCTTCTGACGTACTCATCAGCCATTTGGGAGGTGGCTGGTCAAGGCTTTGCCGACTTCTCTATGGGCAGTCTGTAAGTATTTTCTGACTAGGAGCCCTCAGTGATTAAGTGAAGTGGAAATAAATTTGCGCTCTCTGTGGCCCCCTTTTCTCTCTTCTAATTGTGTCTGTTGACAAGGAGACCTTCATTGTAATGTGTTCCATTATATCAGTCTTTTTGGAACCACTGAGCTGTCATGTCTAAGTGATCCGTCCTTGTCCTCACTTCATGTAGATAGTATCCTTGGGTTGTCTCCTCATCTCGAGCCACAGTCCACCTGGAATTTATTTGGAGGTGGGGTCAATAGGGCAAGGTTTCCTTCTGTACCTGCTGACCCTGCTGACCAGTGCCACTGATTGGAAAGACTGTCAGAAGACAGTCTTTCTTCCACAGTGCTTTCTCTCACTGTGTGTTCCTGTCCCTGAGTCTTTGCCATGGCACTTCGGTTAGTCATCTGTTCTGTGCCCCTGTCACACACACTGGACTGCCCACACTTTCTGGCAAATAGGTATTCTCACTTGGTTCTTTCTTTCAGGAATGTCTTACCTACATTTGGCCTGATTAATTTTTCACATTTTAAAATCAGCTTGTCTGTTGGAGTGAATCTTCAGATCAATTTAGGGAGAATTGACAAATTATTGAGTGTTCAAGTTCATGAATATAATGCATCTCTCTAATTCTCAGTCCTTTAATTTCGCCTACTAGTGTTTTATAGATATCTACATAGAGGTTTTACATACCTTTTCTTAGAATTATCCCAACTCTGATTTTTTAGTAGGTTCTTATAAATTGAAATTTTTTTTAAACTATATTTTCTAGGTTTGCTTGTGTAGAGAGGTATCATTCTAGTCACCCTGTTAAACCCATCCCATCTTATAATTATTTGTAGATTTTTCTGAATCATATGTGCCCAGTCTTGTCATCTGTACCTGTCTTGCTGGCCTGTCTCTGTGTCATGGGGGCACTCACCTGCCAAGGGCCTGCCAAGGCCCTGAAATTCAGGAAGCACAGACCCAGAGTGGAGTGTGTGTGTCCCTGCTTGAAAGGTTACAGGAGGATTTGAGGCATCTGTCTCTGGGTAGCCCCCTTCCCCATTGTGCTGCATATATGGCCCACTGTGACATCTGTGTGGCCCACACAGACACCTTTGTCAGTCAGCTCAGGCCCTGACCATGTACAGCCATGGGCTCAGCACAGTTCTGTTCCTGCTGTTGCTCTCACCGCTGGTGTCCACCAAGCTGCACTGAGTCCAATTGCAGAACATCAGAAAGCTCAGGTTGTTCATTGACTGGGGCCTGCACAGTGCCAAATCAGGCAGGCCCATACCTAGCTTCTTTTCTCCCTATAGTCTCAGGTGTCTGCCAGCAATGGCCTGGGCAGTACCTTCAGTCCAGGATGGAGGCAGGATGGAGGGGTATGCAGTGCTTCCCAGTGCAGTAGAAGCTTGGAGACTGCTCCCCAGCCTTTCCCCCTCAGTGTCTCATTGACTCTGATGCTATACGCAGCTCTCCTTTCCTTCCTTCCAGAAGAGGGACTTTTGGACCCCTGACCTATCTGGAACACATATTTGAGGGCTGAAGTAAGGATGGTGAGTTTTCAACCTTTGGAATTGCCAGCTGTCCCAGGCTGCAGTCTGATTTTTCCACCAAACTCAGAGCCACTTCAGGGTGATGGCACCTTTGTCCAGTGACGGGTGCCAGGCTCCTGGTAATAACTGAGTGTTTTAGTCAAATGTCCCTGCTGTGGCTGGCCTTCCACTGTGGCCAGAAGGTCTGTGGGAAGATAGGTTGTGTGCAGACGGACTGCACACATGCCGTGTGCGGGCACTGGGCACATGAGCTCGTCACTGCAGGGGCAGGCAGGGATGGCAGAGCCAGGACCAGACCCAGGTCTAGAGAGTCCTGCCCTGTCTCCACAGCAGAGTTGTTATTCACCGTGAAAACATGGTTGAAATACCTAAAATGTCTGTTAGAGACACTCTGAGGCAGGTCACACCCTAGACCCTGTACACTTTCTCAGAGCTAGGACTGGCAGAAGCCCACACCTTGCCAGAAAGAGAAAATCTCCACACCACTACTGATATGAGGCCAGCATGGGAAGGAAAGGGGGCAGGCCACTGACTCCCCAGCCCCATCGCATTTGTCTGTGTGAACACAAGTGACAAGCCAGCAGGCTGTGCAGAATGCTCGCTGAAGTCAGGTTGTGTAAACCCTGACTGTCTTTCCAATGCTAACCGTGCCTGGCAAGATCATTACAGGACAGAACTCCCCTCCCCTCCATGGCCCCAAGGACACAATCTGCATTGTGAGTCTCTCAAGGAGCAGAAAGCAGCTAATAAGCTCTGTCGGTTTCTGCTATACTGGCTCCTGCAGCCTGATGGGGCACTGAGCTGTTAAACACAATAAATCAAGTCTGTGCTTGTTCCCTGAGGTTCTGATCATAGCCACCTCCCCTGACAGCTGAGGCCCAGATACAGCCCTGGACAAAGCACAGCTGATGGGAGCCCTGACTGGCACTCAGTGCAGCCATGTGGGCTTTGGGTGGCAGTTTGCTGGCAGGACCTCTGCTCCCTTCTCTGGGCAAGAAATCTCATGTTGCAGAGGACAGGCTAGTGCATTTGCTATGAATGTGATGCTGTTATAAATCCCAGACTCCTTAAACCACTTCTACTTTAATATCCAAGTCTATTTGCTGCTCCCACTCCCAGAAAAATCCTTAAAACTTGGAAGTTACATGCCACTTTCAACTGTGAGACTCTTTCCTTCAGTTTTGAAACAAATACTGTCATTGGTCTTTATATTTGACTAGCATGAAAATATGTAGAATTTACCTATCTGGTAGTCAGGAGTATGAGATCTGGAACCAGTTGGTTGTTGCTCAGTTCACAGCCCCTCTTTTTCTCATATGTAAGTGGAGATAGCCTTGGCCCTCCTGCCTTAGGACAGAGGGGTTAGCCTATGTAACAGCACCTGGGACTTTGCACCATTTACTGCTCCTACTGCTGTTACAGCTATGCAGCTTATTATGACAGTATTTTACTAGCATTCTGTTGATTCCTTTGTAAAAACAAAAAAGAATGGTTGGAAAATTTATTTTATCAGAATTTCACTTAATACTGGTTATAAATAGATTTTGCCATTTTAATCATTATAAAAGATCGATGTGGTTTTGGATCTGGTCAAAATGGAGCAAGCTACCCCTATAAACTAACATCATAGTCTTTCATCATCATTAATGGTGAAAGACTAATGCTTTATTCCTAAAATCATTAACAAGACAATGGTGTCTGCTTTCATTACTCCTATTGGACAGCATGTTGTAAGTTCTAGCCAGTTCAATATGACAAGAAAAGGAAATAAAAGGTATACGGATTTGAGAGGAAATGAGCCTGTCTGTGTTTCCAAATTAAATGATTACCTACATCAAAAATCCCATTAAGGCTACAAAAACCTCCTAGAACTAAGCAAGTTCACTTGTTTAAGAATGAGAGGTTAACATACCAAGATCAATAATATTCTATATGCTATCAATGAATACTTAGAAACCAGAATTCAAAACACATCACCATTTATAGGAATTCCAAAAGTTGTATACTTGCTATACATCTGAAAAAGTATGCCCAGAATTTGTATGCTGAAAACAACAGAATACTAATGATAGAAAACAAGAAGACTTAAATAAGAGATATCCTGTTTCCATAGATTGGGCCACTCAACATGGTAAAGATGCTAATTCTTCCCAAATAGATCTATAATTTTAATACAATTCCTATCAAAATCCTGGCAGGGGTCATTGTTGATATAAACAAGGTGACTTTAAAATCTACATGAAAACACATAGGAACTAGCTATTCCAAGAGAATTTTGAAAAGGACAAAGTTAGAGTAATTTTAAGGCGCTGTGACACTATAGTAACAGAGACATTGTATATTGGTGCATAGACAAGCACGTATGTGGATGAAACAGAACAGAGCCCAGGATTCACCCATGCAAGTATGGACAACTGATTTTTGACAGAGGTAATAAAGCAATTTAATACAGGAAGGACAGTCTTTTCAAGAAATGATGTTGAAATAGTTGGCTATCTATATACAAAAAATAAAACACTCCCCCCCCAAAAAAAAAACCCTCTTGATTTAAACTTCATGCCTTGTGCAAAAATTAACTCAAAATGGATCAAATATCTAAATGTAAAGTGTAAAACAATAAGCTAGTTGATAGAAAACCAGGAGAAAGGGTTAGGCACACCTATAAATATAAGAGTTTTAAATGAAAGCCATAGAAGATAAAATTGAGAAGTTGCACTTGGTCACAAAAGCATTTGATCAGCGAAAGACCCTGTTAAGATCTGAAAAGACAAACTAGAGATTCCAACAAGGATGCACTCCTGGTCTGTAGAGAACTTCTTAAACTCCACAGTAAGAAAACAAACACTCCAGTTAGAAAATGGACATAAGACTGAGGCAGACACTTCTCCAAGCAGGACAAGTGGATGGGAAATAGCACATGAATAGATGTCACATCCTTCCCTGTTAGGGGAAAACAAACTAAACTACTGTCAGATCTGACTGCCATCTGTCAACATGGCTACAATGGCAACACTGACAGTCCCAAGTGCTGACACAGATGCAAAGCTCCCAGGACTCGGTGTCCTAGTGGGAATAGAAAATGGTGTGGCTGCTCAGACACACAGTTTGACAATTTTCTATAAAGTTGAACATATACTTAACATACTATCCAGTGATCAGTCCTGGGTATTTATCACAAAAAAAATGAAACATGTTTATACAAAGCTGTGCACACTATTGTTCTTAGCTGCTTCATTTATAATTAACAAAAACTGGAATTGACCCAGATTTCCTTCCTGGTAACTGGACATACAACTGTGGTACAACCATATAGTGGAATGTTACTGGGCAGCAAAGAGGAACAAGTCTCTGTTATGTCCAACAACTTGGCAGCTCTAGAGAGCATTATTATGTGGAGTGAAAAAAGGCTACTTTGAAATAATTACATTTTTTGATTCAATTTATGTAAAGTTCTAGTAATGACAAAAGTATAGTAAAGTGGAACAGATCAGTGGTTGCCTGGAGTTTGGGGAAATGAGTGACCATAAAGGGATAGTATATAGGAGTCTCCCTGGTGATCCTGCTCGTGCAGGTGGGTAGACAAATCTATACATGTGATACAATCCCATATGTGACAAACAAGCAACAAACAAAGGGGTGTAGGAAGACTGGGGCAGTTTATTAATAGGGTCTTACCCATGTCCAGCACTGGTTTTGATAAAGTCCTGTTGAGTGGAAGCTGGTAAGGGTACTCAGAAACTGTATGATTTCTGCAGTTTCTCATGGAGCTAAAGTTATTTCAAAATTGTGCACACACCTATATACACATGCATTAGAGTTGATAATTATTAAGTCTGCAAATATAAAAAAGTAGATTATGTAAATAGACCAATTAAAAGTGAGAGATTAAGAAGAATAAACGGTAATGGAAAATACAATAAAAATTTAAAAAAATAAATAATTTTTTAAAAGTGAGAAAGTATCAGAGTGGATAAAAAAAGCAAGATCAATCTCTGTGCAGTCAACAAGACACCAATGTGAAATACAATACTATTGGCAAGTTAAAAGTTAAAGGACAGAGATGAACACTAGTCAAAAGAATGTCAGATGAAGTAGGCTTTAGGACAGGGAAAATGACCAGGGATAAGGAAGGGCATTGCATGATTAGAAAACGATCAGTTCACCAAGAGGACATACCAGTCTGAGATGTACATATATATCAAATAACAGAGTCTCAAAATATACATAACAAAAACCGATAGAATAGGAAGAAGAAAAGAACAAATTCACAATTATAGTTAGAGATTTCAGCTCTGCTCTCGGTAACTGATGGACCAAGAAGACAGAGTCGGGATAGAGAAGTACTGAACAGCAGAGCCCACCAGGTAGATTCTACAGGTCACCCACCAACCACAGAAGGGCACAACATAGCCTTCGTGTGTACACAGGATATTAGCCAAGGTAGGACATACTCTGTGCAAAAGAATGAAAGCCTAAAGAATTTAAAATGATTGAAATAATAAAAAGTATGTTTTCTGTCCAGTATAGAATTAAACTAGAAATCAATAACCAAAGATAACTAGAAAATTTCTAAATACTTGAAAATTAAAACACATACCTCTAAATAATGTGCTGGTCAAAGAGGAACTTTCAAAGAAAATTAGTAAATATTTTGAACTCATATACATAAATTTGTAAGATGCAAGTAAATCAATGCCCCTAGTGAAATTTATAGTTCTAAGTACTAACATGAGAAAAGGTCTCCAAACAATCTAAACTTCCACCATAAAAAAAACCTAAAAGAAAGTAGAGGGAGGAAATAATAAAGTAACAGAAACCAGTGAAACTGAAAACGAACTGTAAGGCTCTTTAAATGGCATCACCTCAAATACAGACAGAGAAAAACAGTCCTGTATCTTGAGAATTTAGAAGGTATGGCAGTCCTTTGTTTTACTTCCAGGGGGCGGGATTTGTTTGTGTGTTTTTTTGTTGTTGTTGTTTTTTGTTTTGTTTTGTTTTCTACACCCTTTTATTGGCCTTAACAAGATGCGTGTTTCCTCCGCCCTCTACTGGGAACTGGTGGATTTGCAAATTACACTGAGCCTGGGATGGAGAGGAAGGTCATCTAGCTTGGATGTGCGAACAGGTCCCATTTCCCCTAGAAGGCCTAAGGGTCTCCAGCTCTTCCTGGCTAGCTGGGCAGTCTGCCACCCCAGCTGAGTGTGTCCCTCAAACACTCCCTCCCACTCTAGTACACAGAAGCCCCCAGCAAACCCTCAGTGACCAAGTGAATGAATAAGGAGAGGAGAAATGGAAATGTTATCTTGGAGAAAAGGAAATATAATCTTGGCTGTTTCATGAGTATCTGAGTTTAAAAATCACTAAGTTCCAATTGAGAATGGCCTGTGAAACCGTGGGAACAGAGCTCGGTGCTCATCATATGTACTCACCCACTCTTTAAATCTGTACTGGATTTGCTCCTGCCCTCCTGTAGGCCTGGAGTTGTGCTAGGAACTGGGCGTTCAGTGCTGAATGAAGGAGATGAACATGTCCGCGGCCCCAGTGCAATAGGGCCAGGGCTGTGGGGGAAGGACAGGGCCCAGGAAAGATGGGACACTGGCAGATAGGGAGTGTAGGTAGAGGCCTGGCAGGGACTGCCCTTAGCAGAAGGCCTCAGGCAGCAGGCTGGAAGGGTGGCCAGTAGAGCTGGGTAGGGTCCTGCAGGGTTGGTGGGGGATGGTACCTGTAGACCTGGGGGCAGCGCTCTGGCAGGAAGGGAGCCTGGATTGAGTTATATAGGCAATGGGAAGATGCCCAAGGGTGTCAGCAAGGGGAGGACAGTCTGGTTTGAGGTCCTGAAAGGTCACTGGTGATAAAAAGCAAGGTGTATCTCTATAAGTTCCAATGCAAGAGCTGATGGCCACAGAGTGTGACTGTAGAGAGGCTGTGTCCTCTGAGAACAGCAACTAGGGCCATCAGGCACCAGGCATGCACTACTCTACCTGCCCTGGAGGTAATGGGTGCAGTCTCAGAGCCTCCCTGGGGCATGCAAGACCCACCTTGCAAGGGCTGGCCTTGGCCCAGTACTTACAGGAAGGACTGGAAGTCCTTTTCTCTCATGTTTGTGATGTTTGGAGTCACCATCACATTGTCACCACAAACTGGGGCAAAATGACACAGGCTTGTGCAATCCTCAGAGTAATAGGTAACCTCTCTATGCATCCCCAAACATTCTGCCTACACCCATGGCCCCTTGAGCTGTACAGAATGGCTGGTGTCACTCCATGTCCTCTCACCAGGCCAGCCCTGTACAAAGACGGTACACATCTCCAAGTATTGCTGGACTGCAGAATGATCTGTATCTTCCTGGATAGGCTGAGCCCAAGTTGTTAGTAGAGGTTCTCAAGGGACATGTCTGCCACAGCCCCTGCATGCCCAGTACCAACGCATACTGAAGTAGGTGCTGGGGAAACATCCACGTGCAAGAATGTGTGAGTGTGCATGTGCAAGTAGGTGAGTGGGTAGACAAGTTAGTGGCTGAGTGGGCAAGTAGGTGAGTGGGTAGACTAGTTAGTGGCTGAGTGGGCACTTGTGAGTGCATGTATGAATAGTTGAATGTGTGCATGTACAGGTGGGTGAGTGTGTGCTAAAGTAGGTAATGTATGGGTGGGTGTGAGTGTAGGCATGTGTAAGTGGGGGAGTACATGTGCAAATGAGTATGTGGGTGTGAGTGGGTGCTTGTTTGAGTGTGAATGCATAAGTGGGTAAGTGTGAGGGGTGAGTCTGAGTGAGTGCATATATGAGTGAGTTTGCATGTATGCAAGTGGGTGTGAGTCAGTACTTGTTTAAGTGTGTATGTGTGAATGGATGAGTAGGGTGTGAGTTCATATATGAGTGTGTGGGTGTGCAATTGAGGTGAACATGTGTGTGAGTGGGTGGTGGGTGGGTGGGTGCATATGTGCTTGGGTGAGCATGAATGGATGAGTGCATGTGTGGATGAGTGCATGTGTGAGTGGGTGCTTGTTTGAGTGTACATGTGTGAGTGGGTGAGTGAGTGGCTGCATGGGTGAGTGGATTAGTGTGTAAGTGTGTGAGTGTATGAGTGCGTATGTGTGAGTGGGTTCATGTGTGAATGGATGAGTGTATAAATAGATATGTGGATGGTAGGCTGGTGAAGGAAGGAGATTGGCCCTATGACTTAGCATCAAAGCCAGGAACTTGGTCTAAATGCTCCCCCCAAGAGGAGCTAATGATTTTTGATCTCTGATAATAATTTTTTTATAACTTCGATGACTTTATACAGTATCCAGATGGTTATTTTGTTCAATTTCAGAGGAAATGTTTGGTCCCCTTAATTTGTCATGAATTGAGAGTTATCTGGTACAATCTCAATTCACAGCGACTGCTTTCAAATAAATTTTGTAGTTGAGGTAACTAGATTCACATGCAGTTGTAAGAAATAATAGATCCCAGGCTCCTCAGCTTCCCTCAGTCATAACATCTAGAATACAACAGTGGGAATATGAGAACTAGGAAGTTGACACCAATATGGATAAGACACAGAACATTCCATCCCCACAGGGTCTCCACGCTGCCCTTTCATAGCCACAAGCATTTTGTTCTTGTCCACACCCCCTCCTCAGCCCCTGGCAACCACTAATCTGTTCTCTATTTCTAGAATTTTTTCATTTCAAGAATGTTACGTAAGTGGAATTACACAGTTTGTAACCTTTGGGGATTGACTTTTACTCTTGGCCTAATTCTCTGGAGATTCACCCCGGTTGTTGAGTACATAAATAGTTTGTTCCATTTTATGGCCGAATTGTGTTCCATTATAAAAACATCTCCCCTCCTCTGCCCTGGGCCATATGGCCACAAGTCTTCCTGTCTCCCCGCATCCTCACTTCCCACATCCTCACTTCCCACAGTCTGCAGGCCCCCTCCATGAGCTCACTGCCCACTCCCAATTTCTTTTTCAAGGAGGAAAGCAGGCCTAAATGCCATGTCACTTCGTGGGTGGTTGTTGGTTCCTGTTAATGGCAGCCTACCAGAATTCCTAATAGGTAGAGTGGGGAAAAATCTGGGGTGGGAATTAGGATCAGTGGTTCCCCCGTGCAGCTTCACTCAAGAGGAATCTGTCCAACCTCAAAATGCTGCTCCCATGGCCACCTGGGTCTCCTGGCTCATGCCCTAAGGGACAGCACACCCCATCCAGGCGACTCCAATGCACAGGCCTTCCTTCTCTGTCACTGCAGGTTGGCCATGTGAGCACTGGGGTACAGGGTGGGCACTGGGCCCCCAGGTAGGCACTGGGCCACAAGGTGAGGCACTGGATTTCCAGGTGAGTACTGTACTACCAGGTGAGGCACTGGGCCACTAGGTAGGCACTGGGCCACCAAGTGGGCACTGGGGTTTAAGGTGGGGCAGCGCCTCCTTTCCCAGAGTGGAGTCTCACAGCTGCACTGCCCTCCTAGGACAGGACGCCTGCATGACTGCTGCCCTGGAAGCAATTCTGGAAAGTAAGGGTGACAGTGCTTCTCAGAGCTTCCCCCAGGAGCCCTCACAGTCCCCAAGTGCTGCTGCCTGAGCCTATGATTGGCCTGTGACTAACTCCCAGATGGCTTTACCTTGGGGGGAGGGGGTTTCTCCCATGACAGCCCTGCTCTGTGGGCCCTCTTCCTGTTCTATCTCCTGTCACTGTTATAATGATGTGTTGACAGGATTGTCCTGTTTATCCCTGCCTATAGGACAGCATACTTCCTGCAGCTTAATAATTGCCAAGAAATACATGTTGAATTAACAAAGTTATTAATTACCAATTATCTGTGGGGCAAATTTCAATCTGCTTCTTGCCTTTATGTGTTCCTGGAGGAAGGAGCTGGGGTGGGAGCAGCCAGAGCAGGCTCATGCCCTGGTCTTTGATGCCTAACTCCTGTGCCTCATCAGGGCTGCCTGTGCCACACTGGGATGGGCTGTGTCACGGTAGGGCTGGCTGTGCCACATCCAGGTGGGCTGTGCCACATCGAGGCAGGCTATGTGGTTCCACTGAGCCTCCCGGGGGGGACATCAGCAAGTATTCTCAGGTGACTACAAATGTCTGCTCGGCAACAGAATTTTCCTGTGCAGTGACTTGCACCCTCCTGCCACCTCCTAACTTCAGTTTCAGCCCTTTCACAGAACCACCCACTGAAGCTGACTTCTTAAATCTGTCACTAGTTTTAAGTGAAATTTAAACGAATGTGTTTTACATATGGGGAAAGAAAGAATGTGCATATGTGATGATTACAGAGTGTGCATGTCAAATCACCCTTGTATGTCTGCTTCCTGAATGTATCTTCATCAGTCTTCATCTCTGGAGCCAAAATGGTGGTGGAATTGGGGGAGGCAGAGTGTGGGCAGGAAAGCGCCAAGTGGCTTTGGGGCCAGCTCCCAAGTGCTGCTAGGGACAGCAGCACAGATATCAGTGCCTTCTGTTTTGTTTCATTTGACTGGAGAAGAATTATTAAGTCACATAAAGCCTGGGGTATCTTTAGAAATTGTAAAGATTTTCCTCCCCACCTCTCTCTTGATACCTCATCTGCAAAGACACAGCCCAGATAGGAACATGGGAGTCTGAGTGCCTGGCTCCCCAAAGACCTGGTTCAGAGGGGCTCCTCCAGCCACAGACTGGCTTGCAGAAGGGCCGCAGAGCAGAAAATCTGGTCATTATCACAGGCAGACTCAGCACTCCCAAGGGGCAGCATGGGAATGTGGGCCATCTGCTCACCAATGTCACATCAACCCCTCCCCTGAATTTCCCAGTGCCCCACAGCCATCCTTCCCCTCTCTCCTTCCAAATGCTACTCTGGGAAAGGATTTGCAGTGGTGTGGAGAGACCCAGCTCTCCCTTTAAGTCACTCTGTGATTTTGAACAGTCCATACCTTAGTCTCCCTGCTATGTGCTTGTGGCATTACTTTGATTAATAGCTACAAATATTTGATGCTTTAAGTGCCCCTTGTACTTAGAGCACAGGTGTGGGAAGAACATTTAAATATGTGGAGAATTCATCTAGACACAGAATTACAATCTCACAAAACCTTCCTCTATTCCCACTAATTGTCTCCAGCCCGGCATTAGAGGGCAAATCTTTGAAAACCAGGGGGAGCCCTTACAAGTAAATGTACCATCTGAAGGCTACTGCTGCTCTGCCTGGGGGACTTGAGACCAGTTTCCACCAGTGGATACTCTGGCTCTGGAAATGCTCAACACAGGAAACCGGGGGATTTTGGGTTTGGATCATCTCATTATAGATCAAACTGAATTAATTGAATAAGGTACCGTGTCTGCCATTGCACTGCAGCCATTTGCCAGCCCATGGATTGGAAAGAGCAGTGGGCTTGAAGAAGCGACTCGGTTGTCAGGGCTCCTTCATCTTGGCTTGTGACAGTGCTGGTGTGCTGCCCCCGGAAGACCAGGTCTGAGCCAAGCACTGCTGAGTACTTGCTCTGTGACCCATTGTGAAAGAGCCCTTGTCAAAGTTGTCAGTGGCCTGTGCTCTCCCAATTTGGTGTTCACTTTCTAGACTTAGACTCAGAAATGATGACAACATTTTGAAATCATTATTATAACTAAACAATTAGAGATGTGAAAGGTAGAGAAAAAAAGAACCCAGACCGATTCCTAGAGGTGAGAACTGCAGTCTGAAATAGACAGTATACTGGCTGGGAGGAGCCACAGCTAAGTATCACATAGCAAATGTTGGTAAGCTTAAAGGCAGAGAGGGAAAGGGTGGGAAAAGATGAACAGCACATCAGGGAGCTGTGACACAACTTCAGGGAGCCAGTGTATGTGCATTTGAGGCCCTGAAAATAGGAGAGTGTCAGGGGCAGAAAAAATATTTGAAAAAACAATGGCCACAATTTTCAAAATTTGATGAAAACTATAAGGCATATGTCCAAGAAGCTCACGGAAGCCCCAAGCACAAAAAATCATGAGAAAACTGTAACAAGGCTGTAACATCATAATTAAACTGCTCAAAGCCAATGATTAAGAGAAGAACTCTCATGCTAGGGAAAAAGACACATAGAGGAACAGAGGTGAGACTCCGTGGCTTCCTCTCTGGGAACAAGATGAGTGAGGAGATGAGGACAGCGCCTCTTCAGGACTGAAAGAAAAACACGGTTGACCTAGAATTCTCCACCAGGTGAAATGGCCATCAAAACTGAAGATGAAAAAAAGATATTTCAGACAAATATAAGCTGAGAGAATTCATTACTAGGAGACTTGCACTGCCAAAAATACTAAGGGAAATTCTTCAGGTAGAGGAAGAATGGCAGCAGGTGGACATTGAATCCACCCTAAAGAATGAAGAATGGGTAAGAATGAGATTTTCTTGTTATCCAAATCCCTTTAGAAGATCGTTGTTTAAACTAAAAATAATACTGTACTGTAGGGCTTATGACATAGGTAGAACTTAAGTGTGTGACAGCAACAGTGCCAGTGAGAGCGTAAGTGGGAGCAGACTACTGTGAAGGTCTCTGATGGTAGTTGTCAGCCTGGAACCTGCAGCACTCCATGTAAAGTGTCCAAGACCCCTGGACATTGTCCTGTAATGAGTTAAACCCTAAAGTGACCACTGTGGTAACAAAACAAAGAATTATAACTAACAAGTGGACAAAGGAGATAAACCGGCATCATAAAATGCATGCTTTCAATCCAAAAGATGGCAGAGAAAATAAACAATAGAGATGGGGAACAAGGAGTAGATAGTAAAAATAGACAACAAATAGAATGATCAGTTTAAACGTAGCCATATCAACAACCACTGCAAATGATCTAAATGGCCCATTAAAAGGCAGAGGTTATCAAATAAGGTTTTCAAAAAAGGCAGGTCTAAATTTATGCTGCCTACAAGAAACTCAAATACACAGACACAAAGAAGTTAAAAATAAAAGACGGAGAAGATAAGCCATGCTAACACTAACGAAAAGAAAGCCGGCGAGAGAAATCTGCCAATTTGTGGAACACCCTTCTGACTTTTTTGGGTGACTGTGAACACGGGAGTCTGGCTGCTGCTTCCCCTGGATTCTTCCACTTGCTCCTCTGAATTCCTGGGCAGCCGCGGCCCCTAAAGTGGGAGCAAGGCCCTGGCCACTCTTGAGGTTGCCTAGGATGAGCAGGTGTCCTGGGGTCTGGCAGGACAACCACAGGATGACCCACACCCATTGAGAGGCCCACTATCCTGGAGAAGTCACTTGCCCCATGCCACTCTCTGGCTGGCTCTGCTTGCCAGCTGGCACAGAGTGAATTCTTCAGGGTCAAGAGTACTAAGTCACAGGTGACCTTAACCACGTCCCTGGGCTGTTTCTTGTTCCCACCGGTCTGTAGAGAGCACTGTGACACGCACTCTGGGTGTGATGAAGGAAGGCTCTGGCCTCTGCAGCAGCTCGCTGGCCCGAGTGACTGATGGTAGTTGACAGCCTGGAGCCTGCAGCACCCCTGGCACTCGCTGACCTACTTTCTCCACCATGAGCTGGAAACATTTTACATAACAGAAGGCCACAGGGCCCTGCTGTCCCCCTGACACAGGAGGAGGTGTTTCTAATGAAAGTGAAGCAGGCTCCCCAACCTGGCACCTGGCAATCCAGTGTATGGGTGCTGGGAATTCGGCCTTCCACATCCTGGAGTCAAAGGGGCTTGCTGCAGGGTGCCTCTGTAGGATGGGGCACCTATATCTGGTGCCACACCAGTCACTGGAACTAGAGCCCATTTCCTTTCCAAAGTCTTTCCTCCAAGTGCCCGGGTGCACTGAGACATTCACCAAAACTCCGGGGGACAGCAACGCTCTCTGTCTGTGCTCCTCCATCTGCAGCCAGCAGCCACATGAGGATGTTTACTCAACACTTCAATGTGGCTGGTGAACTTTTTGCATTAAATATAAATAGCCCCATGTAGCTAGTGGCTCCTGTGCTGGACAGTGAGGATAGAGGACATTCATATGGAAGGATGATTTTTAAAATTCTCTTGCTGTGTGTTACACCTTCATGTTAGAATCCTTACTATTTAAATGTTCTAATTGTGAATAATTAGAACTAATAATTGGAGTGTCTTGAAGCTACCTATAAGTACATTTTTAAATGTAAGTGCTTGCTATTGCAGAAATGCATTAGTAGCTGTCAGTTTTGCCCATGCCCGTCAACCACCCGTGACTGCTCTTTGCAGGTGTCCGTTACTCATCACATAAGTGGTGGAATGTGCTTTGATTCTGTGCTTTATTTTTTTTCCTTCTGGCATATTTTTTAGCAGAAATATTTTGATGAGGAAAAAACTTTTTGCACCACTCACCAAAGCCCTATAAGGTTAGAGGAAAAGCTTGCCTTTTTAACCTGCAATCTCTCTGGTGTGTGGACAGAGCTTCTCATCTTTACAAGTTACATCATAGGGCCAATGTCCAGACAGCCCGGCGGGTGCATGAGGACACATGCAGGTTTCACAGGACTTTTGTTCCTGAAGGATTTAGGCAGTAGCACAGGCAGTGTGACATTGTCATTATTGAAGGGACTAAATGTGGGGTAGTATGTGAGGAGCTCTTCCAGAGCCAGCCCTTGGTTCCTGTAGGGCTTCCAAAGCCTCATCCTTCATTGTCCTGGCACACTCACATATGCACCTGGGCAGGCTGTGGCTCCTGGAGGCCTGTCATGCTGCCATGCGTGGCTGGCTCAGGGCCTCTCCTAGGCCTGGACCTGCTCCAGGGGTCATCCAGAATCTTTCCTTGGCCAGCCCTTCCTCCCTTTTTGACCAATAGACACTCTGCTGTCAGATCCCTATGGCCCCCATCTCCTGCTCCTCTGCCTACCTACCCATCCATTCTCTCCAAAACCAGTGGGTCCCCTGCTCCCATTGGGGCCACTTGTGTCCTCATTTCTCCTCCCTTCTGTGGGTCCCCTGCGAACCTATGATGTCTCACACATATGTGTCCTCTAACCTGTTCATCATGCAATATCCTTGTACATACTCCTTACCTCCCCACGTCCTGCCATGTACCTTTGCACCCAGGCAGGTGGCTCTCCAGCACCCATCCCTTTTGTGCACTGCACAGACAGGAGCCCAGACTGCCTGCTCCAACTCCAAGAAAGGCTACACAAATGCCACTCACATATACTCCTGCCCTCAGAGTGAGGTAGCAACTCCCAGCCCTAGAGTCAGGGTCAGGTGTACCCCAACCGCCCCTCAATATCTGGGCTGTGCATGCCCGGTTCTCCTAGACCTCTCCTTGTCTGATCTGAGAGTCCCCTCCACTCCAGGACTGTCCACTCCAACCTTCAACTGACCTTGGTCAAATCCTCACAGGTGCCTGTCTTGGTTTCATGTGGCCACTCCATATGCCATGGTGGGGGGTGACCTGTCCTGAGAATCCAGCCCAGAGGAGGACCTGGATCCTCCCTGAGAAGGGGCTGCAGTCAGGACTCCCATGCAGACCTGGGTGGGGGGCTCAGGTCACTACTTGGACACTGTCCTCCATGCTTCATCCATTCAGGCCAAGTCTGGAGGACCTGAGCACCAGCATACAGCCTGGTGGCAAATTGCACTCCTCCCTCCAGTCCTGGAGGCTCACTGCCCACAATCACTCCTTGCCTGTAACTCATAAAGTAGAGCCTTCGCATTGCCTTCACTAAGCTCTGAGCCAGCTCTCTGCAGAAAGTAAACCACAAACAGACCAATGAAATGGGGGTGCAAAGCATTTTCTGGAAATTTATAAAGGGGGATGCCCAGCTCTGGGGCAGTTTAGTTGATAGAGACTAAATCCACTTCTGAAGTGAGGATTACCAAGGTATCTCTACTCTATATGTCAAGCGCCCAGCAATACCTGGAATTTCCTGACTTTTTAAGGGTAAAGGGAGTCACAGCAGGAGGGTGGGGATCCTGGCACCAATGTGAGAGGAATGGGCAGCATTAAACTCACAGCACCATGGGCACTCACTGGGTGCACATGAGGGCCCCAGGGCTTATCGGGTGACCCTGATCCCCTCCAGAAGCTAAGAGAGGTATTTCTTTGTTACAGAGGTGAAAACTGAGGCCAGAGGGCTTGATGACCTGCACTTGTCCTATAATTACTGAGCAATGGGGCTGGATCTGCCCCTTAAGGGCTTTCCTGAGGCCTGTCCCCCCGCTGCTCTGTACCCCATGCCCTAGCAGGTCATTCCACGAATTCGAGGAAGCGTTTTCCTGAGCCTCTGCCTCTGGTCGGCAGCCTCCTACTCCCCCGCCCCCAGAGGCCAGGACATTCCCCCAGTGCATTGGCCATTGGTGGTTTCAGCAGCATCTGTGCCTTCTCTTTCCAGGTGACACCATCTGGGCCCCATCTATCCTTCCTCACGGCACCCTTGGCACCTTAACCTACCACCCCCAGCCACATTTTGGGAGAAAGATGGAGTCCAAGGTTTCAGAAGGTGGCCTGAACGTGACCCTGACAATCCGCCTGCTAATGCATGGAAAGGTACAGAAACACAACCCCTGCCTGTGTCACTCTCCTAAAAAGACATCAGACAAGCTGGGAGGAAGGGAGGTCCTGCCTACTGCTGGGGACTCTGTTTTGTATTATGCATTCTAAAATTTTAAGTAATCTCAGACTTACAGAGCAGGAGCAGTCCAGCCTAAAGTACACTTCTCCTAGTACCATTTAAAACTAGTACGTTGCAGATCTGATGTCCTGTCGCCAAGTACCTTAGCATGTATTTTCTACATGCTTGGGCATTCTCCTCTATTACCCCTGTATCTGTCAAGTCAGGACAGCGATGCTGATCTGTTCTGGCCACATGACCATAGACTCCATTGACAGTCCCTGTCATCCCTGCACTGCCTTTCCCAACAGGGCACTCTGAGGTGGCCTCGCACTCCATGTCCTTGTCACGTCTCCAGCCTCTTTCAACCTGGAGGACTTGCCCTGGTCTTCCTTGGCCTTTCACCTTTGAACATTTTTGTCCAGTATTTTTGTAGAATATCTCTCACATTGGCTTTCTCTGATGTTTCCTCACTGTTGGCAAGAGAATCACAGAAGCTTTCCTATCAGGTGGTCCAGATTTCAGGGTGTCCCATTACGGATCACCCAATCTGGGAAATATCTGCCAGGTGTCCCCACCTGGAACTGCTTTTCTCCCACTGTTCTTAGATAGTCATTGTTGGGAGTACATAGACACTATGTAAATACCCCATTTGTCAGCAGGCTTTCAGTATATTCATTCATCCACTCACTCATTCATGTCTGCGTGGACCGACTCAGGGTTTGCTGTTTTATCCGATTGTTCTCCATTCTGTCATTATTTATTTTGATGCTCATATTGTCCCTGACTTGGCCAGTGGGGGTCCCTCCAGGCTGGCTCTTATGTCCCTTTGACATGGCCCCTCATTTTTATAGCATTGCCTGGCTTCTGGCCCAGAACGCTGCTCATGACTGATCTTGTGCTTTCCCTGCTGCAGTTGTGGTATCAGCCGTTCCTTCAAAGAAGCCTGACTTCTTTGAGGGGAGGATGCTATTCGAGGCCTGTATTGGGGCATGTGGGGTGGTCATTGCCTTTGGTCTATTATGGGTCCCAGATAGAGATGGGAAATGTACATGTGTGCCTGTGTACATGTGTGTATGCATGTGCATGTGTGAATGTTGTAGTATAATACAAACATGCATATATACATTTACATATTTATTTACATACTGATCTTTCTAGATTGGGCCCAAGCACTTTATACCCCTAATTCTAATCCAGTGGCACAGGGTCTATCCTAGCTTCTCCTCTGTCTCACATTTGTGCTGTAAGAAGCCTGATTCTCAGGATGTGCGTGGCCTCCATCAGGGCTGGCAGAGGCTCTGCTTTCATGCCTGTGGCTCTGCCCACCCTATATTTTCAGAAAGGGGAGGGCTAACACCCATAGCATCCCTTTCTTTGATGGAGAGAGGACCACCAGCCTTTCCTTCCCTCGGCTGGGGGTGGCATTTGGTCAAGGCTGTGGAAGCTGGGTGTGCACCATAGTAGGCAGTCTGTGGGGTCAGTTTTATGGCCCCTACCTCCAGCTTCAGCTGCCACAAAATCCTGCCCATGGGAGGTGAAGTCCCTGACTGGCCACCATGCCTAGCTGTCCTTTGCTGTCCCAGTCCCCAATGCACATGCATCCCTTCCTCATGGCCTAGGCAGGGGTGTCCAACCTTTTGGCATCTCTGGGTCACACTGGAAGAAGTGTTGTCTTAGGCCACCCATTGAATTTATTGTGACATGTAATCACAGAAAAATCTCATAATGTTTTAAGTAAATTTATAATTTTGTGTCGGGCCGCATTGGTAGCCATTCTAGGCTGCATGTGGCCCACGGCTGCAGATTGGACACCCCTAGGAATGGAAACATAATTGCCGAGGACTTTGTTTTCTGATACCAATGAGTTTTATTTTGAAAGATGTCATTCTTGGTGGCTAGAAACAGGCTGGTCCCGCCTCTGTGAGATGCACAGTGGCACCATGTGGGTCTCTCCAGGGCATAGAGGTGCTGTGATGAGCAGACCTGGCTGAGACCACATGTCCAAACTGTCATGGACTCCAGGCTTTAGAACTAGTTCAAGGGTGTCTTTGAATATTCTACCTTTTTAAAAAAGTAAAGTGGAAAAGGCAGCACTAGCTTTTCTGTATATCACAAAATCGAGGGAGATTCTGTTGTTCAACTATTTCTTGCAGGGTTTCCGTTCAGCCTTAAGTGCATACATGTGTCTCTTGACTTGTTTAGCTGGAAAGCAGCTGGCCATTCCCCTCTGCTCGGTTGTCTGTCAGAGCAGGACCAGGGTCAGTGGTGGTCAGATGGGCACAGAGGGACCCTCCAGACATAGGGCCTGCAAGCCTTCTTATGACTGTCTAAATGTCCCTTCCTCATTCAGAACAGATGTGTTCGCAGTGTCTGTCAAAGCCATAGTTGCTTTCTCCTTCTGCTCTATGACGTCAGCTTTCTGTGATCTTTCTTACAGGAAGTTGGAAGCATCATCGGGAAGGTAATTATTAAGCAAACTCTCTGCCTCTGCCGGGGTCTCTGTGCTTTGGCTGGGGGAGAGGTGCCTGCAGGGCAGCAGCATCTCTGTGCAGTGAGGATCCCAGAGGAATTCCAAGGCTCCTACTCTCAACACGAACCACTGTGGGGCTGGACTGAAAGCATCCTGTTCACTGGCTCCCAGCTGGTCACTCAGCAGTCCTGCCTGCCTCCCGTTGCCCTGGTAGCCAGACTGTCCTCCTGGGTGTGACAGCCCAGTAAGAATTCCTTTATTTCCATTCCTCAGAGTGGTCACCTACCTCTGTGAGTGGTAGTGAGTCTCTGCATTTCCATTCCAAAATAAAAGAAACATTCTGTGGGGAAAAGTCAGCCTATTTGGAGCTCGTGCCTATGGGAGAAATTGCAGGGAGGCACAGCCCTCCTATTGGTCCATTTTGACCACCTCAGGATCCCTGGGATCCTAACCTCCCTTGCTCAAATTCAGCTCTTTCTACATATGCCTCAGGGGGTCCCTCTCTCCCCTCCCCCTTGTGGGCCTGGTCCTGGTTTGCCTGTGATGAAGATGCGGACAGCTGTGACCTGGGTGTATTCCTGTCTCCATGGAGCAGGTGCCCTGGCCAAGTGTGGTACCCAGTCAGGTCCCCAGGTCCCAGCCCTTCCGCCTTCATAGCTTCAGGCCCCTGGGTAAGCACCTGGGTTTCCTCCTCTGTGGGCTCACATGTCAGGTGTGCTGAGGGCTCCGTGAGCCATGGAGTGTGTCAGGCTCTGAGCAGCACCTGGTAGTAGGAAGCCCTACCTCCTGAAGAACTGCTGCCTGCTCACCCAGGGCACATGGGCTTCAGGGGGCTCTCTACACCTCATGCTGCTGCACCAAACCTTCTGTTTGTGTGTAGTGGACCCCTGAGTGACCCTTCTTCCTGTTGTCTAAATCTTTATTGCAGAAAGGAGAAACTGTGAAAAAGATGCGTGAAGAGGTGAGTTTGTGTGTGTCAGCTGTGTACTGTCTTCGATGGGCCGAAGGGCCGCTGCAGTCACTGCACTGGAGGAGAGGCACCCAGCAGCACAGAGGCCCCTCCTCCACATGCAGATGCCAGCGGTTCCTGCAGGGGCTGCCGTGGGCACAGTGCGTCCTTACTGGTCACTCGGGTCCTCTCTCTAATTAAAATCTCACTGTAGAAAGCAGCACTGGAGAGACCTTTACTGATTAGTGCCAAGCTTAGCCCACCGGAGACCAACTGAATATGTTTGTATCAGTTGTTGTTGGGGGAGAAGCCACCCCATTACTGGCCCTGCAGGGTCAGCTTTAATCCAGTTTCTGGGGTTTACTCAATTCCCTTCTAGAGTGGTGCCCGGATCAACATCTCAGAGGGAAACTGCCCAGAAAGAATCGTGACCATCACAGGCCCGACTGATGCCATCTTCAAGGCCTTTGCCATGATCGCCTACAAGTTTGAGGAGGTAAGATTTGCCCACTTGAGACAAGTGCTGGACAGGGCTGGTCCCAGCTGGTTCTCAGGCACCTCTTCCCCTACATCTGGACAAGGTCATCCCCTACACACTTAACAGGTAGTCCACTAAGGACGACCTGTCTCAGCTCCTGTCCCCTCCTCCACCTCCGAGGACTCTCCCTGCTCTGGTCTACCTGGTAGTGGACCAGTGTCTCCCTTGTCCGGTCAGCAGGAGCACTTGCCCATCTCACTGATACGTCCTCGAACCCTGACCAGCATGTGTGGGCCTCAGCCCTCTCTAGCAGCTGGCCTGACCCTAGGTAGAGTAGTTTGGTCTAGATGTGAATGGGTAAAGGGACACAGGTGAAGGAGTGAGTCCCCTATGGGGTCATATGAATGCCTGTGTACTTATGTCAGTACTTAAAGTCACATCTTAAAGTTTTTATGGGTTTCAAAATTTTTAAAAATTATTTGGAGATATGCTGAATGTTTTTATTAAGAGGGTGATCAAGCTGAAGAATACATTTTTCTGTCAAAAATGTCACCCTCTCTGTCCAAAATCCCCAAGCTCTGCCAGGCCCTAAGGACAAATGTCAGGCTCTGAATCCAGGTACCCTCTAATCTGCACGCTGCTCTGTCCATAGCAACACCATGGCTGCCCTGGCACATGTCTTTGTGGGTCCCTTTCTGCCCGTCCCACAACTCTCTCCTTGTCCTTCTGAGCCTAACTTGGTCTTCAAGCTGCTGTAACCAGCCCAACCTGGCTACTGTGCCCACTCTCTGCACACTCGGCTATTTTCCTGGGTGTGTGCTGTTCATTTAGGACGAGTGCACACATCTTCACACTGGGTCCTCTTCCCCATGGATTGGAGCCTCTCAGGGAAGGGCCCTTGCTGCTAGTCTGTTTAGCCTGTGTTCCCTGCCCCCTGGCTCATCAAGGGCTCGAAGCAGAGCCTCACATCTGCGTTCCTGGTATTCACACATAGGCTGTCAGCCAACACACACACTTTCCTCCATCCCCAGGACATCATCAACTCCATGAGCAACAGCCCTGCCACCAGCAAGCCCCCAGTGACGCTGAGATTGGTGGTCCCAGCCAGCCAGTGTGGTTCCCTGATTGGCAAAGGTGGCTCCAAGATCAAGGAGATCAGGGAGGTAACAGGACCATTCCCATCCTGGTTGGTGCTGAGCCACTGGGTGGGTAAGGGGGCATGTGCACAGGTGCCAGGCACTGCATGTGTCTGGATGGGGACAGGAAGGGGCATCCTGGGACAGGGTGGATTGAGTACCCTGCCCCTGTTATGTGGCTCTGAGGCACAGAGGCCCTACACACGGGTCTGTGGTCTGCCCTCAGTTTCTTGGAAGAAGAGGAGCCATCCCAGCTGGGATGGAGTTGGTAGGAACCGTGGACTCTATAGTCTCATGTTCATTCATTTCCTGGAAAGCCTGATGCTTCCCTTCCAGAATGAGGGTGCCACCCCATCTTCATTCCTTCAAGGGCATAGGTCACAAAGGTTAGGCTCATCTTGAATCCATCTTTCAAAATGCCTGTCCACCAATTAAAACGCCTCCTAGGCAGCAATGCTCATCCTGCACCAGCTCTGTGCTGGTCAGTGGTGGGCTGAGAGAGACAAGATCTGCCCACAGGGGCTCCCCAGGAACATGCGGAGGGCCTGGCTGCCCATGGAGGGAACAACGTGGGGTTAATGTCAGGGTGGCTTCCGGGTACACTGTGCCCTAGGTAAACCCTCGAGAGAAGCCAGGAAGTACTACTTCAGCATTCGCTGCCCCCTCTTCTCTCTGCTCTGCCCCTTCCAACATCTGGTTTCTCCAGTCCACAGGTGCCCAGGTCCAGGTGGCCGGGGACATGCTGCCCAACTCCACAGAGCGGGCAGTGACCATCTCAGGAACTCCTGACGCTATCATCCAGTGTGTCAAGCAGATCTGTGTGGTCATGCTGGAGGTATAGTCTCTGCGTCTGTGCTCATGGCCAACCTGCCCTCTCCGTGCTGGCTGTGGCCTCTTAGTGTTGGTGACAACAAAGGCTTTGGTGCTTTGGGGCTCTGAGGTTTCACGAGGTCAGGGCTGTGTTGGGGTCAGGTATCAGAAATATGACCCAGGTCACTGATCCTACAGTGGGTGGTCCATCATCTTCAATGGGCTGTCAGTGGAGAAGACATGTGGGGAGGCATGTGCTCCTCCCTTTTTTCCTGGAACTGAGGTGGAAAGTTATGAGTTGTGATGTGAAGGGCCTCTACTGAAGGGTTGGGCCTCCAAAATGGTAGAAGAGATCTGCAGTGAAGACGGGTCTGTTCCGAAGACGAGTCTGCACCGGAAAGGGGTCTGCACCGGACAGGGGTCTGCACTGGAGGGGGTCTGCACGGGAGACAGGCTGTGCTGGAGGTGGGGACTGGAGGTGGAAGGGTGCTTCCTGTGGGCAAGACTCCTTGCTCCGGACCCGCTAAAGGCATCTGAGCCCCATCAAGGTACAAAGGACAGGACTTAGGAAAAGCACACAAAAATGCCCAAATTGTAAAGACAGAGAAGTAAATAAAAGGATTAAAAGTCAAAGGAGAAGCAAAGAAGGTACAGCTGAGCAAGACAAAGCCTCTCGAAATTTTTGGGAAAAAAACACCTGATATTTAAATTTCAACCAATACCCAAAATGCAATAACAATCATTGAAGCAATCAATGGTTACCTGTCTTTCTTTAGGCTGAAATGAAGTCAACCTGGCTCACATTAAAGGCTCCAGCAACTGTGCTGGTGGCCAGGCAGCCTGGGTCTGAGGATCTGCTTGAGTGACTGCCACAGCCATCTCCCAGGGGAACCGACGCCTCGCTGGGCAGCTGTGGGCTTATCGCTCTTTTGTACTTGGCTTGGTATTAAAACCCATGTCCAACTCTTTTTAAAACATTGTATAGTTCTTATTTTCCTGAAGTGTATTTTATGAAGTAAAAAATATTTTCCTAAATGTTGTTGTTCTGACGTTTCCCCAACCACGGATTGTGGCGACAATTGGTGCTGACCCATATTCCCTTCAGTCTCCAGCTGTGGGCCCCCAGCGGGTCCACATAAGCAGTAGCAATAGGCCTAGGACTCTTGAGTGCTGGCAGATGCCCATCTGTAAGCAGCAGTGGGCGCCTCAGGGTGGTAAAGAGTTATAACAGTTCCAGTATTGACATAGCTGCCCATGTCTCCAATCAAGTGTCAGGACAGAACTTGTGGTCTCCTCGGAACTCCTTCCAGGTGGTGTTCCCTGTGCCACGTTCACGGTCAGTCAGCCCCTAGAAGCAGGCTCAACCCTCCTTGACTGCAGGGCACTGACGCCCCCCAGGCTGTGACTGGAACTGCCTAGTGTCCTTCCTGATGGCTGGAGGCTTATGTGGTCAGTGAATGGTGAAGTACACACAGCTAAAATGAATGAAAAGCATTGAACTGAGGTGATGCCTTCTTCTTGGTGTCACAAAGCTCTTGAAGGTCAGGACCAGCCATCCTGCCTGGGGAGGAAGATTCATCACACCTGGAAACAGTTGGGTCCACTTCTAAGTGAAGAGTGACTAGACAAATAAAGCAGAAGACTAAAGGACTTCCAGGTGTGGCTATGGGGTGGGCCTCACACCTTTGAAATTACCACCTAGAGGGTTGCCCCGTAGTGTGGGCAAGTTGGGTGGGGCCCTGGCTAAAAAACCATGCACAGCAGCACCTGCTCCAGGGGGAAGCCGGACAGGAGGCTGTACTCAGAGGGCCTCTTCTTCATCAGAGGAAGCTGGGAATCAGGAACCCCAAGTCCGCCTTGGCGAGATGGCCTGGCAGAACTCACAGTGCTGGCATTGCTGATGCTGCCATTGATGGGGTCAGAGGGCACTATGGAATGGGGGTGATGGGTTGAGTCTCATGGCGCAAGGGGCACAATGGCTGGCTCAGGGACAGGGGCAGCAGCCAGACTGAGCCCTCTCCTTGAAGCGTGAAAACAGTCACTTGTTCACTCTTGCTTTAGTCACGGTTCTTCCACAGTGAGCCCTGAGTCCAGTCTGAGACCATAGGTAGCCCCAGTTAGCACAGAAACATTTCTAGAGGCATTCAGTCATAACTGCAGAAATACTGAACCCCAGACACCAGCCAGAGTCAGCTCACACGCCCTCTTGGTACCCCTTCAACTTTATGGTGAGGTCTCATAGCACGACCAAGGTCACACAACATGGCCAAAGTCGAACAGCACAGCCAAGGTCACCCAGCATAGTCAAGGTTGCACAATCTGTTAAAAGTTTCATGATGTGGCCTGGGCTGCAGAGTTGAAGCTGCTACCTACTCTGCTGTCCCCACATGACTGTGTGTCTTGGGTGGGGGCACTCTGATGTCATACCCACCTGGCCAGGTTGTGAGCTGGACCTCCAGAACTCCCAATAGGACAGGCTTCCCTGGCCCCCACCATCTGCCTCTGGCTCCTGACTTGATGACCAGGCCTGGCCTGTGGCCTCTGCAACAAGGGAAGACTTCCCACCAGAGGAACAAGGAGGGCCTGATCGCCTCTGACCCAGGAGTTAGTTGACTTTATCAGAATCTGGCAGACTTCGGATACTTGAGAATATCATTCACCAGAAGATAAGAATCCTATACTTTTGGACACAAAATAATCAAAGGAAATTATAGCAAAGCTCATCATGACTGTGGAATATTGAATTTGGACTCTAAGCTTTTTATTTTTTAAAAAAGACTCCTTTTCTAAATAGTGGAACTGGATGTTTCTGACTTTGCTGTGATTATGTCAGCTGGACATCACCACAGGCTAAGCAAAGCCTTGGGACACAGGGCCTGAGTGCCCATGGTGGAGCTACACACAGCCCGGCTTCTTCCAGAGGATCCAAGAGAAAGGGAGAGTTTCTCTCTCAGGACAACCCCAGGCTAACACACGTGCAGAGCAACAGTGCCCAGGCCTGACGCGGCCATCTGGCCGTCTGCGCAGCACGCAGCGTACTATGGGCAAAGACAGGGTCATGTCTTTCCTTTATTCCCCGTTCTCGAACCCACACTCCCCACTGTCTTGCTGGGGTGATTGGCACCCATGTGGGTGATTGGCACCAGGTGGGGCAACTAGGGCAGTGGTTAAGAGGAGAGAAGTGACCCCCCGGAGGAAACTGAGGAGGTGAGGGCGTGGTTTCGGGCAGGAACCCTCCCACCATGGGCATCCCCCCACCCCTCTGGCACTGCTGGCCCGGGGGCTTGGGGCAGATGAGGGTAGAAAGGTGGGCGGGCTCGGGAAGGAGGCCTCCCCACCCTCATGACTGTCACGCTGTGAGGCTGTCTAACGTTCTCTCTCCCTCTCCTGTCCCTTTTCCTAGTCCCCACCGAAAGGTGCCACCATTCCCTACCGCCCAAAGCCCGCCTCCACCCCTGTCATTTTTGCAGGTGGTCAGGTAAGAGCCGACCCGCTCGCGGCCTCCACTGCCAACCTCAGCCTTTTACTGCAGCCCCCGCCGCTGCCCGTTAGTGCACTCAGGTTTTCTCCCTTCTCACGTGCACGTCTCCTGCCCCCCAAGCGCTGGATGCAGAGCTCTCTCAGCCCACTGCCAGGCCCCGGGGTGGGCAGTGGGGTGAGCGTGGGCTGCTGCATGAGAAAGGCCGGGCTAGGCGGTGTCCAACAGACAGAAAGGGCCACGGTGGGCACCCTGTGGAGTCTAGGCCCCAGAAACGTCTTCTCCCCGACCTGGCACAGGAGGACCATGGGTCCGTGCTCACACCAGTTCTGCTTGGGCTGCGCCTGCTCAAACCTAGTTCTGGAGTGTTTTTAAGAAGCTCAGATAGGAGGGCCAGGATTATTACAGGTGATCTTTATGACTACCAGTTGAAACAGCTAGGACTATAAGAGCTGGAGTCCCATTTTTCCCTGAAACACACATTCCCAACTTCCCACAGATGAGTTCCTAAGAGCCCAGGAAGGAAGGGTCATGCCTCTGAGGAAGGGAAAGATGCTCAACCGGAGGAGAGCCTTCGTGGTCACAGCAGGCCAGAAACGTTCACTTTATACACCTATTGTTTTGGCTAGAGCCATGCCCTCTTTGCTCTCTTACCAGGAAGGGGCCTGGAAGGCCAGGGGTCACAGAGAAATTTTATGCAATGCCAGCAGTTAAGTTAGTAGGGCCTAGAGAGAGCGAGGAGAGAGGGAGCTGTGCCCAGAGGCATGCCCAGCATCTCGGTGTGTCCTGCCCACCTCCGGGTTGCGCAGCCACAGCAGATGGTTGGATTTTGAAAACACCCGGCCAGTGGTGCCTGGAGGAGCTCTGTGTCCAGTCGGCAGTGATGTGTGTCTGTTCAAAGGAGAGTTAAGACAGAGACTTTCCAGAGGTGATCCAGGTCAGGGGAGAATGGCCATGACATTTTACTTTATCATTAAAAAGGAAAGGAAACAGGCACATAACAAATTTCTCCATTTTTTCTCCTCTACGTAAGGGAATCTTATCTTCAGAATTGATTCACATGTCAGGTGAAAGATGGGGCCTGTGTTTCTACATCTTTAGTAGCATTTGAGGGATGCAACAGCTCCCCCGTGGTTCTCCCAGCTTCCCCATCCAGATGCAGCAGACCCCACAGGCGTCTGTATTTGGGGCATCTCTGTTTCCCCCAGCCGCACTCACACTAAGTCTCCAAACGTCCCTGACCTTTGCCAGGAGGCTTCACGCTCACACATCTTCCACAGCAGCCATGGGCAGGAAGGGGAGGCCCAGAGGCCAGGACCTGAGGGCTCATGGCTGCTCCTCTCTTGTCACCAACCTCAGAGAGCAGGGTGGAGGGGTGTCACAGTGGGCCTCGTTCGGAAGTCTGTTCCCTTCCCCCACCCCCCCGTTGTGGTTAGCTAGCAGGTTAGTTACCTATGTGGTCTTGACTCTAAGGTGGGAACAAACCCATGAGCATACCACTCAGTGAAGTGTGGAACTTTATTCCAAAAGGAGGCTCATTAATATTAACACAAACGGGGGCCCAGGCAGCCCTGGCTGCGGTGGGCTGTGGTCAGCACCCCGCCATCCATTTTTGGCCATCCATCTCCCTATCTGTAGGGCAGGGCAGTCGGCCCACCTCTCAGTCACCACCATCATGGGCCATCACTGTCCCGAGGCGATCGCCAGGCTGTCAGCATCGTAACCCAGTGCCTATGCCTTTGGGACAGTCCGGGCCAGCCAGTGGCTAGTCCTAGTCATCTGTGGGGGGACAAAGTCATATGAGACAGAGTCACCACTGCACTGCAGGTAGCCAGGCAGAGGAACCACAGTACAAACTCAGAAATGAGGGTGTAAATGAGACCTAACACAGCAAGGGGACCCCTCCAATATCAGACCCCACACTGCCCTCTGGACACACTTCAAACCCGGACTTTAGAGATGTGTGGCCAGGGAATCTCACCCTGACTTATTTGTGAGCAGATACTCCTCCCTGCGGGTGGCCTGCCTGCAGTGATGACACGCCCCTGGAGGTCTCGGAGGCAGCGGGCAGGCACAGCTTGTCCGGCAGGCACCCTGCCTCTCCAGCTGACCACAGACGATACAGGTTTCATTTCAACAGAACCTTTTATCTGTTTGTGTGCCTCTACTCTACCTCGATCCAGAGGGGATGGTCAGCTGTGCACACGGTTTAAACAAAACTGAAGACCACACCACCTAAGTGAAGGGAAAGTGAGCCAGAAACTTAGATGTCAGGGCAGAGACCTGCCCCGTCAGGATGCCCGTGCAGTTCCACTCAAACGTGCAGGGCTGCACTGCTGCAAGGCCGGCCCGTCCCTGCCTGGGTCTGTGGGGGCACCGTGTGTCCCAGGTCAGTGTGTGTTTGGTGACACATTGGAGCATGCCTGGTGACACCTCCAAAAACCCCGAAGGTGAGGTGTGGACACAGCTTCTGTGGACTCACAACACAAGCACAGGCAGCACCCCACTGCCGTTTCCCCAGGACACTTGCTCTCTGATAAGATTACTTCCTATGAAGTGCCGTACTCGGGTCTCTCCTCTCGTGGTCCCTGCCCAATGGCTGGCTGGTCTTTAACTCCCAGGCCGGGCTGTTTATGATGAAAACTCAGCAGATGCAAAACCCTAACCCTAACCACCCTCGGTTTGGGGTCTCTGGAAGTGACTTTTGGACAGGCCTGAGATTTCCTTCAGATTCACAGGAACCTGTGTGGGTGAGCATCGGCTGTGAGCTTAGGACATGCCACGGGGGCTCTGCATGGCCAGGTGCTAGAAGCCATGTCCCTCCACATCGGAGCCACCCTATGCCTGCAGGCCCAAGTGTGGCTGGTCTGGGGCTGGTGGGCACATTCCACATCACCAAGGCCTGATGGCAAGTCTTTGGTCTTAACTCTCCCTGGACTCTGTGTGGTTTGGTTTTTGGCCATTAATTTCTGGAAGTATCTTAGTTGATGGACTGTTGAGGCAGGTGGATTGGGCGGGGCCTCTACTTGTCGGTGGGGTTTGTGTAGGGACCAGTAGGAGAGGCTGCAGGGTCATACACTTGCTGTGACTCATTCCAGTCACTGTCTTGAAACCAAATGAGGCCTCAGTACCCACTCTGGCCCCCCTGGGAGCTGTGCCAGGAGTGTGCTGCCCCCCAAGTCAGAACAGCCACCCCATTCTCAGAGGCTGGAAGATGAACTGGTCGATCTTGCCACTGATTCGGTTGCATTTGTTACTTTATCTGGCTTTTGCAAAATTGATTTTGGGTCACTTTTTAAAGGTTTCTTTTAGGTCTTTTCTTTTAAGGAACTGGGGATATGGGAGTCAAAAGCATTCAGGGGTGAGTCATTTCTCTCTTGCAGACCTCTAGGAAGTGGGGTGCAACTCCTGGGCTCATGTGTGTGGTTGTAGCTCCAGCCAGCAAGGGGTGGTGGTGAGGCTTGACTCTAGGTCACTCCCCTTTGTCCTTCACGGTTGAGGCAGGCGGAGATGTGCTCTGGGAGGGGACAGCTGTAACCAGAGGGCTTGGGACCTCTTCACGTGAAAGTCCCGCCCAGGAGAAAGCCTGTTCTGCTGGAGAGGGCCTCCACTTCCCTCACTGACAGTGTTTCTCTCTCTAGGCCTACACGATCCAGGGACAGTACGCCATCCCGCACCCAGATGTGAGTTTTCACTTTGTTTCCCTTCCCTCTTCTTCTTGTTACCACTTACTACCTGCATGCTGCTGTGAACTGCTACAATATTAATATTACACAATAATATTAATACCGGTCTCTCAATGTCCCTGACCTCTGTCGTATCCATATGACTTTGAATAACCTTAAACCTCTTAGCACTAATTCTATTCATGTGGAGGACTTGGCCTGATGTCAAATTGTTTTCATTGTCGCTGCAGTGGGGTCTTTCCTCCTCACACGGGGCGTCCAGTAGGCGATGACTACAGGACTGCCTTGTCCCCAGCGCCCACCCCTGCCCCCTGGCAGGAATAGCAGTGTCTCATAAGCACCTAAGAAGTGAGGTGACGTGCTGTTAAATAGGTCTGAGATGTGTCAGAAAGGGTGTTTGAACGTCTGGGGAGGCTGTACTCTTCCACCGAGAAGCCCTGGTTGAAACAGGGTCCATACAGGTATGAAGGCCAAAGGGGACAGGCCTTGGTTTCATTCTAGAGTTAGTAACATCATCGCTGGGGGACAAAGACATCCTGAGGTCACTTCGGGGAGCAGCATCTTGGACTCCTGTGGTGTGGGGGCCAAGGGGACCGCATGCAGCTCTCAGGCTGAGACGTGGGGCAGCAGTGGAGAGCTGAAGGGCTTTCTCCCTAGGGCTCAGATACAGCAGGTGGAGACGGCGACACTAGCTAGTGCCAGGAAAAATGTGAGGGAGGAGGAGACAAGAAAAAGAGGCCGAGGCAGGCCATTGGTTTTGCTGCTTTCGGCAGGTGGAGCAAACCTGCGGTCCATTTTAAGAACCCTTTTTCTTTTCTACACCGTCCCGCACACTGGCTGAGCTTCAAGTCCTCCAGCTCTGCTCCTGACAGGGAGGTGCCGCCGCACAGGCGAGCCTGTGCTCAGCTCTTCTGCAAACCCTGACTTTGAATTGGGCAGGTGAAGTGGGGGGTTGTCTGAGTACCATCAAAAGCAGGGTAGGGGAGGGTTTTTAAGAAGTAACTAACATTAACTAAGTACATGTATTGGAAATACAGAGATTAGTTCACTGTCACTGAAGGAAATTTTCTATTGAGTAGAAATGATGATTTTTCTCTTTAAAAAAAAAACACCTTATTAATCAGCACATACAGAAATCAAATGATAGAGGACATGGTGAAAAGAAGTTTCTCCCCACCTGTCACACCCCCAAGCCATTTTTAATGGTTCCTGGTTTTCGCCCTGAGGTGAGGACAGTATAATTCTACATCAGTGGTGGGCACACCTGCCTGTCCCCACTGTGAAGCCATTTTCCTCCTGCCCCGAATGTGCTGTTAGGGCTCCACTTGTCAAACAGAAGCTGGGCGGGGGGCGTAGCTCTCCAACGTCAGGCAGTCGGTAGGGTGATTGATACCCAGTTCTGCCCCTATCTCACTGCAGTCCCCTGACCAGCTGGACCCACTGCTGAAGCCACCCACGGCCACCTCAGCCTCCACATGTGCCAATTCCTGGCCCAGCCAGTGATTCCCCCACATCCGCCATTCTGTTACTTGGGATACTCTTCACCCTTCTATGAATTTATTTTAATAAGATCTCAGTGGTGGGTGGAGGGTGAAGGTGTAGATATCCTCAGCCTTCTCGAAAGAACCATCAGCAACTTTAAAGAAAAAGTTGATGTCTCGTACTCCCAGGAGGTGAGTGGCGTTGCCCGTGAAACTCAGAGCAACGGAGCTGTGAGACCGCAGCAGCTGGCAGGCACCTCCCCATAGCCCAGGAGCCTTTCTGACTCCAGATGGGCGAGGCCTGTCCTGCATTGTCTTAACCCACAGCCCACGGACTGAGGGAGGCAGATGTTAGCATCTGGGGGAGGGCTGGCTCAACCCCACACGCAGGAGTGCTGTGCAGGGCGAGGGGGGCATGTGTGGGACCAGGTGGGATCAGTGGCACTGCAATGGGCAGGTTCCACAGCCTCTAATAGAATGTCCGGAGTGGTGGGAATGGGAGATCAGAGTGGAGCCAAGAGGCCTGGTTTCTAGGATGACATAGCCTTTGTTTAACCCAGGGCGTGGCAGTCTCTCGCCCTTAGAAATGTGTGTGTGTACAGTAGCAGGGTCGAAGATGTGGCTCTTTGACCTTTTTACAGCCAGACAACTCAACAGTGGTGTGGCCCTTAGTGAAGGGCCCCAAGGTTGATGCTCAGACCCACAAGCCTACTGATGACGTAAGGCCGGTGGTCTCACAACCACTGCCTCCTGCCTCAGGCTCTGAATTGACAGAGAGGTGTTTCTGATCCGAAATGTCCAGTGGTGGGTACAGGTGCCTGTGATTGCTTTGGTTGATTTTTATATCAATCGGTTGTTTAGCTCTTTTCATGTGATTTTCTCAGTTTCTCTTCAAAGTGGGTAGTCTGACCGTTTTTTTCAGATTGGTTTAAACTAACGTATAGCTGCTGTTCTACAGCTGCCTCATCGCATTTGGCACAGATGCAGTGTAGGTGGCTGCTTGTTGTGAGACGGGCTTCTGTGCCGGACGTTCTGCCCTCCAGACCAGCAGTGGGGTCGGGAGCAGCTGCTGGGACCCAGCTGGGAGGGGCTTTTATAACTGCTTTTCTTGTGAGCACAAAGAGTGGAAGACTTGGATGGTCATTTATAAATCACATTATTTATGAATCAAAACAAAAATAGAAGGACTATTTGGTGACATAGGTGATGATGGCCAAGAAGACAGTTTTTATCTGGGCTTAGTATTCAGTAGTAATTTTAAAAACTTCATTTCTTAGAACCCAAATATAATCACTACAGTAAATACTAATTTATTTTATAATATAATTAAATGCCCAATTTAAATATTTCAACCACAGTGGCTGATAGACCATAGATATCTTTTAGGATCTTAGTATCTTATCTGAATTAGACATGTCTTACTTAGAATACATTTCTTAGATCTGATCTGAATATTTCTTCATCTAGAAATAAATTACACATTTTTTTCTGTGCTCAGTTTTAAAGAAGGCTTTCTGATTTACCTTTAAGAATTGTCAACACCTCCCACCCACCTTGCTGCCAGTTTCCCTCCAGGTTTTTGCATTCTTTTACCTGAATACTTCCGGAAGCTTATCACTCTTGTACATTCTGGAGAGGCACAGGGACTGCTGGAGGGAGCACTCACAGCCACTGGCCACTGGAGTGCTAGGACAGCTGCCCGTCAGTCTCAGAAGCAGCCCGCTGCCTCCCGTGTGTCCTGCCCCTGGCGTCAGGCCTCTGGACTCCAGATCCAGATGTGGGGGCAGATGCGGAGAGCTGCAAAGCCTGGACAGTCAATACAGAGACCGCCCCATTCTCTCTCTCATCCAGTATTTCTGCCACTTTAATGTGATTGCACCAGGAAGAAATTGTTTTCTCCTGAAAGAAATTAGTCAACTTCAAGCATACCCTCATGTGTGGTCTTTATTTCTAGTTTTTAGTTTCGATGTCATCCCTAGACTTAATAGCTCCTCATTTAAAGAGGGTGCTGAATGCAAGCAACAACAAAACCAACATATTGGAGGTGACAAAGCACTGGCCACCTCTGCTTTCTTGCCTGAGCCTTACACTAACAGTGTGAAGTAGCTGTCAGGACCATCATCCAATTCACGTGCAAGGAAGTGGAAGTTTCCAGTGAGGAGCCAGAGAATGGAGGAATGGGCTCACTCCCCACACCACTTGATTTCAGCAGAGGATGTTAAATAACTGGGAGTAATATGGGCACCAGTATATTCCAGGAAACATATCCCTTAGAGAGTAAACAGAGGGGAAACTGTAGAGACGTGGAATAGGTAGCTACTTATTGTGAAATAAGCAACATGTGAGTAATAATAGAAATAAAGAGACCAGTGGAAGTATGCACAGTTACACCTTTCCAGGGGCTGTTGGGCTGCACAGTTCACTGTAGACACATGAAGACCTCTTCTTTCGCCCTGTGGGGAGGTGGCACTGAGGCCGCTCCTCAGATTTCGCAGCAAACATGGAAAGAGTAACCAGCACTACCAGCACTGCACTCCATGGCCATCAGCTGATGGCCACATGTCAGTCTCTGTTCTTTCCAGATTGGAGGAGCTCCAAGTGGCAGAGAGGTGTCCATGACCCACCTGCTGTCAGATTGGGGCTACTACAGCCACTCTCAACAAAACAGGAGGTCTGGGTTAACTGCCACTAGTGTTGGTTTGAGCTAAGTCTTCCTGTCTGTGTCCCCTTCCCTAGGGTTAAACGAATAGACCAGCACCCTCTCCTGCTGAGCTGCGCAGTAGCAGGGCTATGGGCAGGCCATCCTTCCCAGCCTGCTCCTTCTCAGAATCAAGACTTCTGGGTGACCTGCTGGGCACAGAAAGTCTGAGAAACACTGATAACAAAGACAACAGGGAAGAACATATATTTAACTTGGAGCCTCAGGAACAGATAACAGAATGGAGACAGGGACATTCTAAGAGATAAGCAGTAAGAAATTTTCAGAGTTAATAAAAGGAACCGATCCTTGCATTCAGGAATCCCAACAAATCCCAAACAAGAGAAACAAAAAGAAGTCTACCTTAGACAAATCAAAGCAAAACCACACAGCATCAAAGATCAAAAATAAATCTTCTAAGTAGTCAGAGACAAAAAGAATATTACAAAGAACCACAGTCAGAGAATGAGTTGACTCCTCACCAGCGACAGTGGGAGCCAGAAGATGGTGGCATAATAAAAGCTAGTTACTAAAATTATATCTCAAGAGCATCTTCCAAGGACCTAAATATAGACATTTCCAGACAAACAGCTGTGACCAACAGGCTTCTCATGAATGCCCTTTAGGAGAAGAGAAACGATCCCAGAAGGAAGGCTAGAAAGGCAAGGAGGGTGAGCAAAGACAATTACCGTTTCTTTCATTAACACAAGCACAAACCATAAAGAAAATATGGATGATTTCTACTACACTAAAATTTAAACATTTGGGTAAATGAAAACACACTTTGTAAAATCAGTATCAGTGCTGTCTAGTTTGTGGGATTAACGTAACAGAACTAAATATCCAGAAATAGTGTACAGAAGACTAGGAGGGGTTGAGGGGAATTAAAATATCCTGTAGGTCACTGTATCATCAGAAAAAAGGTACAGATGTTGAATACAGGCTTTTAATGTGCATGTTCATAACAGTTACACAGTGACCACCAATAGAAAAGACTTCAATTATATAAACTCCATAAAAGCACAGAAAGGAAAGTGGGTAAAGGGAAAATGATTATTATAAAAGAAGAAAACAAATGAAAAAAAAAAGAACCCTAGAAAATCAGGTCAATAAGAAGTACAAAAAAAGATGGCAAAAATTAGTCTATATCTATAGGTAATTGTGATCAAAGTTAAAGATTTTTCAGTGTAATCAAAGGCTGTCATACTTATGTAAAAATCTAGCTTTTTTTTTCCTTCAGGAGACATCTAAAGAATAACAACCTGAAGAAATTGAAAGGATAGAAAAAGCTATTCTAGGAAAATACTAACCAAAAGAAACCTAATTTACAAATATTATCAGTGGCCGGGGGAGACTTTAAGGCAAATTCATTATCTAGTTATTACATATTGATAAAAGGTCCAGTCACTAGAAGATATAACAATTCAAAATTTATATGCACCTAAAACATAGCTTCAACATATATAAAGAAAAAAATGACAAATCATAAAGAGAATTTGACAGTCATTGAGGTGGAACCTTAATATATCTCTCGTTCCGTAAAGGTCAAATAGACATGAATAAAGAAGATATTAACAGTGCAGTCAATGAGACTGATATAATTAACATATACTGAACACTACACCCAACATAGCTGAAGAATTCATGAAAACATTGGCAAAATTTGATGACATTCTGACCATAAAGAAGACTCACCAGCTCTCACAAATTGGAAACATAGATCACAAAGCAGTTAAGTTGAAATCAATAATTAAAAGATGACTTTTAAAAAGATTTGTCTTTATTAAAAGTTAAAGAAGACCAAAATAAATGGAGAGACAATCCATGTTCTACACCATGGGTAGAAACACCACATATCTTAATTATGTTAATTCTTCCCAAAGTGAGGTACAAAATGCAATAATGCGATTACAATCAAAGTCTTGACTGGCTGTTTTAAATGTTCATATTGAGAGAGCAAAAGCCAAGGATCGCCAATATATTCATTAAGAGATTATACAATAGGGAGATTTGTCCTAGTAACAGGAAGACCTACAGTTGGGCGGTCCTAACTGAGACACTGTGGTTTGGGGGCAAGGAGAGACCATGGGCAAGTGGACCTGAACAGAGAGCTGGGATCTGCCCCATGTGGGTGAGGGAGCCTGATCTGTGACCGAGATGCCAGGATGGCAGGGCATCCACATGGGAAATGGATTTTTACAACATAAACAACAACAACAAAACGCTCCTTATGTATCAAGAAAAACATGGCACTTCTGGAAGAAAATATATTAGAATATTGTTCTGTATACAAGTCAGGGAAGGGTTTCTTAAAACATAAACCATAAAATATGAATTAATTTGACTACAATAAATTTTAGAATTCTTTTTCTCTAAAGACACCATAAGGAGGGTGAGGAAATGATCTTTTCAGCAGATATAACTGAAATCAGATTAGTATCTGAAATACATAAGGTGTTCTTGTGAATCACCAAAAAGCAACCCAATAAAAAAAACGGACAAAAGACACAAGCAAGCGTTTTACAGAAAAGAGACCTGTGTATGAATGCATATCCAACCGCTTTGGTGATACATTTACTACTGTGAGAGGTGGTTGCATGGTACATTTTGTGATAATTCATTGAGTTATTTATGGATATTTAAATTTTAGTAATTGTCTGTGCTTGGTGTTTGTGTTTTCATGTCCTGACAACACTCAGTGGAAATGACAAGCCATAGAGAAAGACCTAGAATATACGTCCTCTGTTCCCTCCCTCCCTCTCCCCTCCTTGTGATTTGTAGCCACTGGTGGGAACTGGAAGTCTGTTTTTTTTTTAATGGCGAAATATCTCAAAAAGCAGGAATTCCCCTTAGCACTTCATTCTGCTTCCTCCTTTAAAAAATGTAGACATTGAGTCCCAAAGAGGTGAAGTGCTTGACTGATTAGGGGCAGAGCCAAGACAAGAGACGCCAGCTGACGTCTGCCTGTCAGCCCCTCACCAGTGGTGTTTATCTAGGCGTCTTGGTGCTGGTTCAGCGCTTCCTCGAGGTGTCACTTTGCACTTGTGGGTGAGTGGGGATGAGGATTTATGTGCCGTGTGGCCATTGTTTCATGAAAAGCAGCACATACATTGCAGTGGCAATTGCCGAGTTTGGAGGTGTCAGACCCCTGGGTACGAGCGAGCTGTGCCTGTAACACACACCTGGTGGCTCTGGAGCAGAGACTGCTCGATGCACCTCATCTCTCTAACCCCAGGGAGGCGATGGAGAAACCTGCGGGCCTCCGAGGTTGGAGCCTGCGGACAGTGGGCGGGAAAGCTCCTGGTAGTTTCCATGACTGTTCACCCCAATTAGCCTGGGCAGCATTCACGGCCTGCCATTTACACACATATTTCCCCCACTTTACAGATGGGGATGGTGGCCCCGGGACACCAGATAGTCCTGTCTCCACAGAGCTGTCAGGGTTTAGCTGACTCGAGGGGGTTCTGCCTCTAGAGCCCGGTTCCTCCCCGCCAACAGACCAGTGCACAGCTCTGCACTCTTGGAGATGCAGGGGCAGACAGGAGAGGGCCCGCTCTCATGGGAGCGTGCCATCCTGACTGTCAGACACAGGAGCAGAAAGCAGCCTGTCAGGGCTTTTTGGCCTCCCTGCTGGCCCCATCGCCTGGGGGAAGGCCTGAAGCCCCCGAGGATTGGTTACACACCAGGCTGCCCTCCCTGTGTGAGTCTGCATGGGAATCCCAGTGCTGGGCAGGCCCCAAAGCATGCCCCATCCTTGATGACTGACTGCCCTGTATGACAAGGCTGGCCTTCGCTCTCCAAGGTCACATTTGTTGTCTCCAGAAACAGGGCTTCCTTCACACCCTGGTAACTTGTAGTTACCTCCTTGTGAGGAAACCTTAGGCCTAGTTTGAACTCTGCCATGTGGGTGGATTCAGAGCACAGCCCCCGCCAAATGCCTCCATGACTCCGTGTGACTTGTACACAGGGCACAGCTGTCCCAGCCCCAGGTCCATCAAGTGGAAGGTGGGGTTTGCAGAATCAACTCAGTACAGTGAAGTCCCCAGGAGGCTGAGGGTGTTCTCATGCACTCCTTAGCCCTCGTGCTCCAGGACACCTTTAGGTACTTGCTGTCTTTCTATAAGACACCTTGTGTTTCTACAAGGCACTTCCATGTCTCTGGGAAGAGGAGCCTTTGCTACGCTGCCTGGCCATGAAGCTGGGTCTAGGCCCCTTTTCTGCAGGGTCGCCTGGCCCCTCAGCATCTCACCTGAGGCACAGGGGGTGGAGCCAAGTCTCACTGCTTGTTCTGTGATAGTGTCTCCTGGGTATGCTCTCCTGGCACGTTTCTCAGGGGCTTTGATGCCTATCCACTCAGGTCACACTGTGCCTAGGGAAGTTAGGTCAAGGGGATATGTGCCAGGCAGCAGGTGACTGTCAGACCCCAGCCCCTACTGTGGCTTTGACCAGCACCACCTCATTGGGAACTCTTAGAAGTTCCCCTAACCTCTCCTCAGGACTGTAGGCACAATAACTGCTTGGAATGGCCTCGTGGAGTCTGGAATGTGGCCAGTTGTCTCTGAGCAGACCCACCCACCCAAGTGCTGCCGGTCGAGAAGCACCCCAGAAGACAGGGAGACCCCTAGGAGAGGGAACAAGGCTGCATTTCGGATGTACTTAGGATTTCCAGGAGGGAAAGAGGGAATCAGCCAGCTCTGTAATGGAAATGCTTAGGAACAGTGGAGAAAGGCAGGCCACCTGCATCCCAGTGGTTCACATCCCCAAGGTTCTATTCAAAGTTTTGGTCAGGAGGCCACAGGCTGGTCGTGGCCTGGCTTCACACCTCCTCACACTGAGATCCTGACCTGTGGAAGCAGGAGGTGGCCAGAATGACGGTCCAGCACACCACAACCCCCTGTCCCCAGGGGCTGCCCCTACAGGGCTCAAGGACAAGGATGGGACAGGGGCCATTTGGGGGCAGCAGTGAGCCTCCACGCACTGGAAAGAAGCATCTGGCATTTGTCTTAGCACTGAAGGAGCCCAGCTCCTGCAGGATGGGACAGATGTGGGTGCCTGGTCAGATTCTCATTATACCTGGGGATGCCAGCTGTGCTCTCTGAGGGTCTCCACCTACTGGCCTCTGGGGGCTTCATGGAGGCCCCCATTCTTGCCTCTTGATGAGTCCAGGGTTGGCTTTGGAAGTTGTACTTGGAGCATTCGGACTGGTCTTTCTGCTGGGAAAAGGCTGGGGGGTTGAGGACATTTCCCAGAATGTGCTGTCCTACCCTCAGAGGTATGGTTAGTTTTCATTTAAGAAATGAGGCTCAGATAAAATAGCTAAATAAACTGTATTTCAAAGCCCCCTCCCCCAAAGACTAGTGGCTGAGGTTAGGGGACAGAGAACTGCCTGCTCAGACACAGTGGGTACCAGTGCAGCGAGACCTTTGGGTACTGTCACACACGCCCTCCACAGAACCTTCCAATGCTACATCCTGTAATCTCGGAGGTTACAGGAGGCAGAAGAGGAGGCATGGCTAGCCCCGGGAGTGACCCAGGTCTAGCCCAGGACTGGGCAGGGCGGGCTTGCAGAAGGGAACATCACATGGATTTCCCACAGGTGCACATGAGCTCTGAGTGACAGCATGACTGTGAAGCTCTTAGAGGCCCAGCTGGTCCTGTTCTGTGGCTCTCAGACCCTCCCTATGAATCCCAGGGGCCCAGCAGCCTCCCCACTGGTCTGGGGGTCATTTGTCCACTCAGGCCCATGTGGTTGGGAAGTCCGACTGGTTCGGGCCACAGCTGCCAGGGAGCCAAGGAGAAGAAAGGGGCTCCGTGTGCCTGCTGACAACAGCCCATTGGTTTTCCCAGGCCAAGTCCTTGAGTTCTGCTGCGTCTGCCATGTGTTCGCATGGCCCCTCTTTATCTCTTATTTGTACAGAGTTCTGTTACTGCCTT
Source organism: Trachops cirrhosus (assembly GCA_028533065.1). NCBI lineage: Eukaryota > Metazoa > Chordata > Mammalia > Chiroptera > Phyllostomidae > Trachops > Trachops cirrhosus. Next base: position 183,336,239 of record CM052539.1, on the reverse strand, counting down.
TTTAATTTGGTGTGACTTGTACTCGATGACAATAACCTTCTTAGCTCTCATGTCCCTCCTACCCCCAGCAGTTGACCAAGCTCCACCAGTTGGCCATGCAGCAAACCCCCTTTCCTCCCCTCGGACAGACCAACCCCGCTTTCCCCGGTACGTACCCAGCTGCCCTTTCTGACCTCCTCTCTTCTCACCTGGGGACTTTCTCTCTCTGAACTGGCTTTATTCAGGGCAGTGAGCAGAGCAGGTACAGTTCTAGTTGTGAATGCCAAGGGTGTGTTAACATGTGTCAGTGTGCACATTGCTGAAGGCCAGGCAGGAGGCCTCTCTGCGTCCCCTGAGAGGGTTAGTCACCTCACAGCTGGCCACCTTATGAGAAGGGACATCCGCCCCATCGAGGGTCCGCCTGTTCTCTGCTGCACTCAGGCATTCTGGGGGCCTTTCCTGTTGAACGTATCCATCCGGCCAGCCCTGGAGCCTGTTCTGTCCGGGAGCGAGAACTCAGACAAGCGCACAGGGATGCTCTTCCAGGGCACATCCTGGGAGTGACACCCAACAGGACGGCACCTGCGCTGCCCCTGGGAAGACCAAGATAAGCCAGCCCCCAGCCCCGGGCACAGTGGTCCTCGGCAGCCCTCTGAGCACAAGGGCAGGGGCGGGTTCCTTCCGATGACACACACAGGGCATCGCCTTGGCAGCCGTGGCAGATGAGAGCCCATCAGACGTGCGGGGCTGCCGTGCGCCAGTCAGATTTTGAGCTTCCCTAGTTGAAGTGACCTTGCTTATCTCCTTGAGGGCAAAACATTAAATTTGTTTCTTCTTTGCTCTCCAGGAGAAAAGCTGCCTTTACACTCCTCCGAAGAAGCTCAAAATCTGATGGGCCCGTCGTCAGGTAAAACAAAGCGCTCTAGTGAAGAGCGGAGGCCTGGGCTCCGGGGCACACCTGTGGAGGAGGGGACATTCAGCGCCTCGGCAAGGGGAGGCCCGTGTCGTGGAGACGGAGCCTGTGTGCCCACCACCTTCACATCCATAGTTCCCGGCTTCTGCCTTGGTCACTGCTGGGGGTGATACGGTGGGTCATGGGCTCCAGCAGTGCCCATCGTCCAAAGTCCTTGAACGTGACAGAGCCACCGTCTGTGTTGTCATTTATTCTCCTAGTGGCACAGCGTGTGGGGGTCTGTAGTGCAGACTTTGCTATGATGTGTGCCTTCCCAAAACGTATTTTCTAGGAGGCAGGAGCACCCCTTCACCAATAAGAGTACTCTGGTTGCCCCTTCTGATTTGAATTAAAACGGTCCTGGGATAGTGCAGGGCAGGGCAGAGATTTATAGGTCCCGTTACCCAGGGCGGGGAGCAGTGAGGCCGCTGGAGGCCTGTGGCCTGGCATAACGGGCATCCTCTGAGGGAGCGGCTGCCCGCTCCCCCTGGAAATCCTGGAACAGAGCAGAAGAGCCAGTGTCCAGTTAAAGGCAAGGTGCAGGAGAGGAGCGTTTCCAGTGGTGTTGGCTGTCAGCCCAGGGGTGTGTTCTGGGCCCCAGGGTGCAGCTGCGGCTGAAGGAAGCCCCAGGACTTCATCACAGGCTGCACCTGGGCCCATCTGTGCACCCTGGGGCTCACAGGAGTCCTGAGGCCCCCACCTTCCCCCACGGCCCCTCCCCAAGGCCTTCAGGCCTCAGAGATGGGGACTCACTCCTCCCTGCGGTGACCTCCCTCCCCAAGGCCTTATGGGGCCTGGAGCTCATACGTTCTCAGGCATATACACATTTGCACGCGTTTCACATGCATGCACATGTGGGCATTGCAGCAGATTAAGCCAGGCGAGCATGAGGAGAGGCATTGACTTGTTTGACAGGACCCTGAAGGCTGATGGCAGCATTGCTTCCAGAGCGGGCTCGGGTTGTGTCGGGGAAGCATGGTTCTTGTCCCAGAGAGGGAATGTCATCATCTTAGGAGAGAGACACCCACCCTGGGCACAGAGCCCTTACACACAGGAATACGAGTTTTACATGCCGTGTCTTCACATTATTAGTTCAATTTTACTCTCCCCTTGAAAAGAAATCTGATACCTTTCTCACCTTGATCAAAATATACCACATTGAACAAACAGGACTCCCGGCTTTATGTCCATCCCAAGCCAGGCTGCTAGGAGTTCCTGTGTAGGACTCAGGCAGGACTGAGGAAATCTCTTAAATGCCGTTTTAAATGTCACTATTTACAGAATATGTATTGATGGTTGAACACCAAATAATTGTATTGAAGATACCTTTATTAAAAGAAGGTAAGGAACAGAAACTCTAAGTTTAGCTTTTACAAAATAAAAATAACAGACAGTTCTGGATAAATGGTTCATGCAGCATCTTCCATCTGAGTCCCTGTGCTCAGCAGTCCCCCAGGACAGTTCCATCCTCACAGGGTCACTCATGGCAGTGAAACAGATGGTCACGGTGCATTTGGTTTTGGAAACACAGGTGCTGCGGAGGAAGAAGCAGGAAGAGGAGTGGGGACTAGGAGAGGCTAGGAGGTGAGACTGGGCACAAGCCAGCCCCAGGTCTAGTGTCAGGGAGCATGGACCGGTGTCTGGGGGCACAGGGAAGAAGCTGGAACCCTTGGTGGGTTTTGAGTCTCGAAGGCATCTGATCTGCATTTCGTTGGGACCTCTGTGGGCCATACTGAGAGGCAAGGGCAGAGGAAGGGACCAATGTGGGGTGGAGGGCTCAGGTTCTGGAATATTCTGAAGGTACATGAGCCTGGTCTTTGTAGCTAGCTGTAGATGGCAAGAAGGGGTGGAGCCAGAGGGCTTCAGGGTCTGGGCTGAGCTGTGTCACCCGAGATGCTGGGACCACATGGGGCCAGGAGCAAGAAGAGCAGGGTCCCAGCTGCGGACTTAGGTTTGATATGCCTCCTGAGGAGATGGAAGTGTGGCATGCAGGGAGCCAGTCTGCCTTGGCCTTGGTCTCCCCTGGTTTTCCCACTCCAGTCCCTCTCTGCATTTTGTTGTCACTGTTTTCAAAGCAAGGGTAGATCTTGTCTTGAATTCTGATACGCTGTCTTGATTTGCTGGGTCCTAAACTGAGACTTGTCAGATAAAGATTGGGGCTTGGTGACAAATTAGGCCTGTGTCTTCATCTCCTACATAGGACACCCATATAGAAATGCAGTCTTCCAGCAACCCAGCAGACTGTTTTGGATCAGCGAAGCACCAGACTGGAAGAACTGCATGCTGGGCCTGGGCTGCTGGGACTTGAAGCAGGCTGGGTAGCTGCCTTTGGGGAGCGTAGCATCAGAGACAGCTGGCACCACAGAGGAGCTGGTGGCCAGCAGGGGGGACTGAGCACTGTTTGGTCGGGGAGAAGGAAGAGCAGAGGGAACAGAGAACACATGGAGGACAGGCTCCAGGGTCGCAGGGTTGCGCCCTGGGTACCCCATGGAGTCTCTAAGACACGGCCATGCCCCGGGAGCTGCTTAGCATGGTGCTTTCTGTGTGCCTGTGAAGGGTTTCAAAAGATGTCCCTCCATGTGGCAGAGGAGGGACATCATGATATGCCCAAAAGGAGAAAGTGAAACGTCATTCTGCTCGGTTTCATTTTCCTTGTTTTGAAAGAAGCTGGGACTCGGGAGTTGCACTGCAATAGAGTGAAGAGCTCACAGGGCCCTCAGCCTCCAGCTGCACTGACCCTACTCCTCAAGCCAGCCCCTGGCCCTGCCCAGCCTGTGTGGGCCGAGCATGGACCAGGCCCTGGGGTGCTATGGGAGCAGCCTTCCACCAGCCTAACCATGTGTCCTTGGTGTGCCCAGGTCTGGATGCCAGCCCCCCGGCCAGCACTCATGAGCTCACCATTCCCAATGATGTGAGTATGCCCGAGCCCCCTTGACCCTATTTATGACCTCCCCCTTCCTTCCCGCATTAAGCAGTTTAATACCCATAAAAGCCCCCGAGATACCAGATTAGAAAGGAGCAAACAGGGGTCTTCAAGGTTTACTTAGAATTCAGAAGCCAGAGCTGTCTGGGAAGCTGAGGGCCCCACTGACCCCATGTGAAGGCATTGCCCTGGTTGAGGGTTGGCCTTTGAAGAACGGGGGCCCAGGGATGGTCTGGTGTGGCCCTGCCCTATGCCCCCTGGGTCTCTGAAGGGTTTGGGGTTCTCTGTGAGTCTGCAGGATGTGTGGATGTCATAGGTTTGTGTGGATTCCTGGATGTGGTGTCCACCGTCTATTCCTGCCTGGGCTCAGCTGAGGAGGTGGCCTTTTGAGCTCTCTTCACATTCAGTTCTCTCAGCATCACCCTCTGAAACCATGGATCATCCTAAGAATGTTGACTCGGATCCCCAACCCAAGACACCAAGACAGATGTGAGCCATGTGTCCTGGAGGGACAGTTGTCCTGAGCAGCGCAGAAAGGCTGCCATGTGGGGGACATGGGCTTTCTTGCCCTAGAACTACAGCCTTTGGTAACCTTCACTGCTTTTCACCTCACACCAGCCCAGGAGGACATCCTGCCTCTTCCCTTCAGTAGACGAACCACAGGAAGCAGACTTGTGACCTCAGGGGGTGGCCTGCTCTTAGTGTGGGAGGGGATGGGAGTGGGACACTTGGATAGGCAGGCCCTCCAGAAGGGCTGCTCTCACCAGGCCCCTCGTGCAGCTGCAGGCCAGACTCCGGCATCGGGTGATGTGGCTCTTCGTTCTCAAATGGAGACGGTTTCTGCTTTCCAGGCTCCAGACACGTTCTCCCCTGTGGCTGGTCCTCCGGCGGCGGCCCTGGGCAGCCTGCAAGTCTTTACCCACACCATATGTGCATGTGGCCTCTGCTCTGGGCGTCCCCCTTTGGTAGCCTTTCCCTAAAACACCATTTCACGAATGCCAGGTGTCCTGCTCTGATGTGGGCCTTTGTTTTAAACCCAAATGAACCTAAAAGGCAAGGGGATAAGCTTGTATGGAGATGTTTCCTGCCCCCCCCCCCCCCCGGTGCATGGCCACCACCCTCCTGCTGGGGGAGCTCCTCAGGAGCCTTCTAGAACCTGTGTGCCCTGCAGAGCACACTTGACCCTTCCTGGCAAAGGATCTCATGCAGGGAACGTGTTCCCCCTAGGCCTCCTGCCACCTTGGAGAGAGAAGGAAGGAAGTAGAATGTGTCTGTTGGGACACTTGCCTGTCATCTTGTCCATTTTTATCTCTTGGTCAAAGTTAAATCAGACAAAGGAAAATTGTGCCGACACCTACATGTCACCATGACTTACCTGCAAGTGAATGTGGTGACCTAAATGATGCACAGGATCCATGACACAGCCAGCCAGCCCTTGTGGCCATGAGGACCCAGGCTAGGTCAGGGCTGAGAGCCATGCATGGAGCTGCCCCCAGCAGCTGGCAGCCTTGTGTTCCATCTCTGATGGTGACTGCTGTGCCCTCACTGCCTGTTGCACAGCTTGCCTCACTTATGTCACTGTGCCTGTGGTGTCCCCATGCTCAGGCCCCTTCTGCTGGGACAGTGTACCTTAGGGCTCACACAGGCAGCTGTAGGGGGTGTGATAGGATAGGTATGCCCCTTGGTTCCTATGGGGTTTGGCTTGGAAGTCTGGTTAGGAGGGGGCTATGTTATTTGAGAGTTCCTCTCTAGTCTTTCTTTAAATGTCCAATGAGGCACAGAAGGCTTAGAGGAGGGCTGGTCTCTGGACTGAATGTCTGAGGAGCCTGGAGAGCCAGAGGGGCCGTGTGAAAGGGCAGCCTTGCATTGCAGGGCTGGACTAGCATGCCTTCTACCAAAGGAGCCAGGCTAGACCCGAGCTGGTGCAGGCTTTGTGCTTCATCCAGATTCGAGAAGCCTGTGACTTCTCACATCCCCCTCTAGCTGCTTAGAAGAATCTTACACTCAGCCGGGTGTCAGTGTCAGGGGGCTGCACGGACAGCTGTGGTTTCTCATTAGCACTCACAGCACAGTTTTATCTGGGAGGGAGTTGTTTCACATCAGCCATGGAGGGGTGGGTGGAGAGCAGCTAAGGGGCCCTTGGGTGTGAGGTCTCAGGGAAGGGAGATGCCCTGAGGTGGAAGGGAAGAGAGGGCTGGGTGTGAGAACGTTTTCAGCAAGAAAATGGAAAGACAGACGTGTTTAAGAGAACTAGGGACCGAGACCTGCCCGAGGAAGTCTTCCTCACATGGCTTACTGGGGCAGAAACCAGGCAGGCCGTGCAGCAGGCGCAAAGTACCGCGTGGGCTGGGCAGGGCCGCTCACACTGAGGTGCAAAGGTACTAGAAGGGGAAGGGGGCTGCCAGACCATTGGTTTCTAGTGGCCAAGGAAGGTGTGAGGACAGGGAGGACAAGGGGAGGACACCAAATCAGGGCGGGAAGCTCAGGTGCACTCCTGAGTGCCCGCGTCTTCAGGGAACTTAGCTGGCCCCACGTTCTCCTTCTAGTTCTGCGGCCCCCGTACCCGCCGCAGCAGGCCTGCCAGTCACCTGCCTTGACTGGCCCTGGTCAGCGAGGAGCCCTCAGGATTTCTCTGCTAGCGGGAGGGTGACAGGGAAGAGCAAGTCAAGGATCTCAGGCTGGTAACTCTGGAAGTCACTCTCCCTAACCTCAGGGCCAGGCACAAAGGAGTGAGGGGTGACGCTGGTGAGATACGGGTGGAGCCTGGGGAGGTAGGTGGGCCCAGAGCTGTGTGGGCAGGGCCTGGGGAGATGTAGGTAGAGTTTGGGGGGCTTAGGCAGGAGGTGGAGGAAGCTGAGCAGCTTGGGGACAGAGGTTTGTCTGGACATTTGGGGGGGTTGTGTTAAGGTCTAGTGTGGCAGTTGGGCTAACCTAGGAGAGTAGCAGAGATGGCCTTACAGATGAGCAGAACTGAGATGCTGTAAGTCACCTCAGGGAAAAGAGGTAGTTGAGATGCACCTGTGTCCCCAGTGAGCTGTTGTCATCGCGCAGGTTCAGAATCCCTTCATTTGGAAATGGATTTCCTCCAGCCTATCCCCAAACCCCGCACCTGCCGCCTCGCTGACATAAGAAATCAGAACTTATGTCACAAGTGCTGACACCCTCGCCCAGGCTGCCGCAGGAGAGGTGGATAGGAAACCAACTGCACAGGCCCCACTTTCCAGCCTCTTCTCTCTGTGCTCCTGCTAAGAGCTCTCACTAGCGGCCCCCGTGTGAATGAAAGGACTCAGTTCTGCCCATGGACTCAGACTTCCATGTGCAGCAGGGTGGGCTGGGAGAGGCGGTGGAGAGCGGGTCCTGACCTCAGGCTGCACTCTGGTCCCACACGTGACTGTTCTGTGTCCCAGGGATGCCCTGGCCCTGGTCCCTCTGGCTCCTTCATTCTCCATGACCATCTCCTCCGTCAGCCAGCTGAGTGGCCAGAGGCTACTGCATTCATCCTTGAACAGATGTCATAGGATGGGGAGGAAAGAGCATCTGATGTATCCTCAGAATTTCATCCAAGTTTATCAAAAGACAGGTTATAAGCAGCAGTGAGCTTTACTCTGGTTTCAGACAAACATCCCACCACTTTGAGAACCCAGCCAAGAAGATGTCAACATGGCCTTAGCCTTGGTGCTGGTGTCGGGCCTCTGGGCTCCACGTCTCTCAGGCCCCCAAAGGACACTGGGCAAGTGACAGCCATGTTGCTCTCCAGTCTCCTGATATGTTGGGACAGCTTGCAAATAGGTCGCCAAGCAGAGCCCTGGTGCCCACACCTCCCATCCCTTCCACAAGAAGGCAGTGCCTCTTCCTTCCCGAAGCAAGGAGTTGGTGGCATGGAGTGGAGACCAAGGCTGGGCCACCCCACGAGCTTCCCCCAGGGCTCTGCACACTCTGCTCAGGGCTGCCATGGGTTCTTCTCTAAGAAATTCCTCCATCCTTTTTTCTAGCTAATAGGCTGTATAATTGGACGCCAAGGGACCAAAATCAATGAAATTCGACAGATGTCTGGAGCTCAGATCAAAATCGCCAATGCTACAGAAGGGTCATCAGAGCGCCAGATCACCATCACAGGGACCCCAGCCAACATCAGCCTTGCTCAGTACCTCATCAATGCCAGGTGAGTGCGGTCACTGGCTAGGGCACTCGGAGACTGGGTGTAGAGTGGGCCTCCCCAGGGCGGCTTTTCCCTGGCTGGGCCTAGCATGGAAGGTGCTGAAGAGTCTCCACACAGACATGGAGCCTTTCCCACTTCACCTTTCACCCTCAAGGATCTTTAGTGATGGGCTAGGTGGTTAGAGGCAAGAGTATTTTCAGGAAGGCAGTGGCTACACCTGGGGTCAGCCATATACCTCGGTTAAGAGATTCAGCATAAAGGGTCCTGTAGTTTCAGAGACATGTTACTAGGTTATTCTGCTCTCATGTCGTGTGTTGTAAAGACCCCCAAAACCTAGACACTTGCAGAGTAGTGCATTAGGGAACTGTGCGAGGGTTCAAGGTTACATGTTGGGGGAGGTAGGGTCCTGTGTCCCAGCCAGGGCACATGGTGAGGAGCCTAGAGGAGCGGATAACTCTTGTGACCATTCCTGGGCCACTCACCTTAGCCTCCCTGCCCAGGGCACATTGGAAAACATGGTGTGACCACAGGGAGATGGGACCTCAAGGGGGTAGGAAGGCACCCTGCCTCTCCTCCACCTGGGGCCAGACTCTCCTCCCCACCCCACAATGTTGGGGGAGCTGGAGGGAGACCCAGGGAGACAGAGAGGCAGCCCCTGTGGGCAGTGTGACTCCAGTGCCCCTCCCTGAATGGTTGCCATAAAAATGGTTGTGATGGCCTCTGACTGCCCAGGTGGTTCTGGTCATGCCTCTAATATGGTGGTGACAGGCATGGGGCACTGGGGTGGGGAGGCTGTGAGCCCGGGAAGGAAGAACCCCTGGGTCTGGTCCCTGCTGGTCCTTTTCCTTCTGTGGCTGTTGTCTCCAGCTCAGGGCTGCTGAGCAGTGACCTGAGAGGCTCTGTCCTATAAAAAGGGAGACAGATGCCGAAGCTGTGAGGGTACCACAGAATGATGCGTTTCCAGTATGATCTCATTTTATGAGAACACTGTGACCGTCTCCCTGTGCCTCTGTCTCTTCTAGGCTGACGTCTGAGGTCACTGGGATGGGCGCGCTCTAATCCTGCCCAGCATCCTCCACACCACGAGCCCTGGCGTCCACCTGGTTCACGCACCCTGTACAGACAGCCCACCCTTCGCCACAAATACAATAGAGGTTTTCTTTACTAACAGAATGGTCTGTGCCATAGAGGTTCACGTGTCGACAAAGCAAGTCTATATCTACAGCTGCCTGTGAGCTGCAGGCCCACCCCTGACTCCGCTCGTTCAACAACTTCTGCTCCAGTCTGCTCACACGTCCGCATGCAGTGCTTATTATGTTCAGTGCTTGGGGGCGTTCCCATCTATGACATTTTAGAAGTATCGTTCCTTAGTGTCAGTGTAACTGTTTTAAGAGTTGGTTTAAACATTTTGACAGCACATCCTATAAGCCATCCTTCCCCAACCATCACGACCCGTGGCTGCCCCTCTCTCACCTGGCCCCACCTGCTCTTTGTTTCCCCTTGCAGCCTTGCTTGTCTTGGCCCATGTGTCCATGCAGGTCTTGTGCTGGAGTCAGGCTGTGCCCTTCCCCATGTTCTTAGGGAAGGAAAAGAGGGTGCCAGGTTCTGATCTGAGAAGTGATGTGAAAGGGGTTGCTAGGCCCTGATGTCACAGAGATGTCATGTGTGGGGGGCCACACATGGGCCCTGGGAGGCTTCCCGGGTGGCTGGAGGGCATGGACTGACCAGGAAGCGCCTCAGCACCATGTCCGAGTTCAATAAATGTCGTGGGCTGTCCCCACTGGCTCTGACTCCTCTCTCTGCCCCTCGCTCAGACCCCCTCGTGGGTATGCACACATGCTCATGTGCACACACACATGCTCGTGTGGACACACACATGCACATGTGCCCAGTCACACACCCCTGAGACCTGGCCCCGTGGCCACCTGGTGTCTAACGAAGCTGATTCTCTCACACAAATTAAGACTTTGTCCCCTGTCTCCCAGCCCTTTCTTAATTATTTGACTTGCACAGGTCTTTCTAGTTTTACATTTGCAAAACTACTTAAATGACAATAATGGAAACTCCATTCTTGCCCTTGTTCCAAAGTGCCAGTTAGAAACAAGTTAAACCAGTTCTCCCACTGTCTTTGTGGACGTGGGAGGCTGGACCACACATGGTGACCCCAGACACTTCCCAGGGTGTACATTCACACTCTCACCAAACTGTCTGCTTGGCTCACCTGTGCTCACCTTGAATGAGCCCATGGCTCCTCTTGGACACCAAAGCCCTGGTTGGGACCCAGGTCCCGGGCAGAGGGCGACTCACAGATGTACAGAGACCATTTACCTCTCCTAAAACCCATCAAGCATGCAGTGGCTGGGATGGTCTGCCCACCACTCACCTCTTAGCAGGAGCCCCCTTTCTGTCTGCCCAAACTCTGGCCAGACCTCGGGCGCCCGCCCTGTGTGTCCAGGCCTCTGGGACACGCTTCCTTCACCGTCCCTGGAGTCCTTGGTTGAAGCCGGGTGCACAGAATGGCAGCGCCAGGCCACGTTGCACATCGGATGGTTTAAATCTATGCAATTCACCCATCCCCTGGACCCACTGGCCACATGCCAACCAGCACTTGGGGCCTGCGAAGTGGCAGGGATGTGGTGGGCACAGGCCTTCCTCTGGGCACCCCCAGCAGGTGGCCAGTAGACAAGGTGAGTAAGTGCCTCAGAAAGCAATAGATGTGATAAACCCAGCAATGAGGAGGGCATCAGAAAATGAGAAGTGCGGGGTTAAACGGGTGACAAGGTAGGCCTGGACAGAGAAGGTGGACAGCAGGTGGACGGGCAGCTGGAGCCAGGGCTGAGCACCAGAGCTGGTGCAGGTAATACAAGGGCACGGGGCACAGGCTCTGAAGGCTGCAGGCACTGCCAGAAGGTGGGGCCGGTCCAGGGAGTATGGGCTCTGGAGGCATTTTGAAGGAAGAACCAACAGGATTCCTCACAGGCTGTGAAAGAGGGTCTAGGCAGACAGAGGGCTCCCAGTCTGGGCCCTGGAGAGGCTGCCGGTGAGGTGCGGGACAGTGGGGAAGGGCGGGGACAGGGTGGTATGCTAGCCCACCATGGGGTGCGACTGGTCTGTCGGCGGGCAGCAGCAGCCCAGGAGCAATTTGGGGAGTGTGTGCCGAGGGGGCTCCATGCAGGATCCCTGCAGGAGTCAGCACGGGGGGTAGGGGAGTTGGGGCAGGGGCTGTGCCCGGATGGTATGGCCCTGTGCCAGGTGGGTCACCTGCTCCCGGTGATGCCCAGCATCCTGAGGTGAGGGGTGTTGTCAGGTTGGGCTCACCCTTGATTAGACGCTACAAATAAAACTGCTGTGAACGTTCATGTACAAAACCCAGTGTGGACATATTTTTTCATTTCTTGTGGGTAGGTACCTAGGAGTGAAGTGGCTGGACCATATGGTAGGTGTATGTTTAACTGTTTAAGAAACTTCTAACCAGTTTCCTCCAGTGGTCGCACTGTTCCACACCCCCCCCACCTGTGGGAGTGCCAGTTCCCCCACGCCCCAGCAGCATCTGCGGGGTGCAGTCTGTCGTTCAGCTGTCCCGTGAGCGCAGAAAGGCGCCTGGCTGTGGTTCTCATTTGCATTTCCGGTGACTGATGATGTTGAGCATTTTTCCATGTGCTTATTTGCCGTCTGTATCTTCTTTACTGAAGTGTTTGTTCAATTCTTTTGCCCATTTTAAAATGTAGTTTTCTTACTGAGTTTTGTGAGTTCTTAATATATTCTGCATATTGATTCTAAAGTACATGCTTTGCAAATATTTTCTTCCAATCTGTGGCTTGTCTTTCCATTCTCTTAATGATGCCTTTTGAAGGACAAAAGTTTTTAACTTCGATGAAGTCCCAGCTGTTAATTTCTTCTTTTATGGACTGTGCTTTTAGTGTCATAGTTAAGGCATCTTTGACCCAAAATCACGAAGATTTTCTCATTTTTCTCTTCTAGAGGTTTTGTCATTTCCCCCTCTGAGCTGCCTTTGCACCTTATCAAAAATCAGTCCTCCGTGTATGTGTGGGCTGACTTCTGCACTCCGTTTTCTGTCCATCGGCCTGTCTGTCTGTCTTTATGCCAGCACCACACTGTCTCAACCACGTAGCCATGTAAGTCTTGAAATCAGATAACGGTGTTCTTTTCAATGTTGCTTTGACTATTATTCTAGGTCCTTTTTGTATTTCCATCTGAATGTTAGAATCAGCTGCTAATTTCCCACAAAAAAAAATCTGCTGGAGTTCGGGTTGAGATGGTGTGGACCTATAATTAAGTCAATGATAATTGATGACTTTAACAATAAAGAGTCATTTGACCCCTGAACAAGGTATATCTTTCCATTTTTTTAATCTTTTAGTTTCTTTTAGCAATGTTTATATTTTTCAGTGTACAGGTTTACAAATATTTTGTCAGACTTATCCTGAAGTATCTCATATTTTCTGCAGTGTTTTAAATTTTTAGCTTTAGTTTATACTTGTTCATTGTCAGTATATAGAAATACAATTGATTTGTGTGTATTAATCTTGTATCTTATAACCTGTGCAACACACTACAATTGTGGATTTGTCTATTTCTCCTTGCATTTCTATTTTCACTTTGTTTTGAAACTATTGTTAGGTGCATAAATGTTTAGTGTTGTTATGTCCTCTAGATCAATTAACTCCTTTATTAAGAAATTGCCTTCTTTGCCACTGATATTATTCTCTTCTCTGATATCCACTTTGTCTGATATTAACACAGTCACTATAGCTTTCCTTATATTAGTATTAGCATGGTATGTTTTTCCACCCTTTTTACTTTTAACCTAGTGGTGTCTTATATTTAAAATTAGTGGCCTTTTTAATCCCGTCTGATAATCTCTTTCCACTGGAATATTTAGAACATTTCCAATGATTATTGATATATTCAACATGATTATTGATATATATGGATTTAAGTCTGTCATATAGCTATCCCACCTTTGTTCCCTTTTTCTTCATTTTCTGACTTTTTCTGGATTCACCTAATATTTTTATGATTCCATTAGATCCTTAGTTGGCTTATTAGCTATCACTCTTTATTTTGTTATTTTTGATGTAGGGTTTGTAAACTTCTCACAATCCACCTTCAAGCGATATACTACTTCAGACATGCATACGTAAGAAACTTAAAAGAGCCTACTTTCACCTCTCCCCTCATGGCCTTTATACTCTTGTCTTGCATTTTAATTATACATATGTTATAAACTTCACATTATGTTGTTGCTATTTTTATAAAAATTTATCTCATATTTTTAACAGCTTTTATAAGAAAACATCTTAAATATTACCCATACAGTTACCATTTTCAGTGCTTTTCACTTCTTTGCGCAGATCCGGATTTCCGCCTCGTGTCCTTTCCCTTCTGCCTGAGGGAAATCTGTACCATGTCTCATAGCCCAGGTCGGCCGGTGAGGAATTCTTTCAGGAATAAATGTGTGAAAAAATCTGTACTCAGCCTTTGCTTTTGGCAGGTTTGCTTGGGTTTTGTCTGTCCAGCACTTCATGGGTGTTGCTCCACTGTGTTCTCACTCGCATTGTGTCCAACAAGAAGTTTGCAGTGTGTCTTTTTTTTTTTTTTAACTGGCTGTTTTTAAAATCTTTCTCTTTGTTGATGGTTTGAGCCATTAGATTATGGTGTGCCTTATTATAATTTCCCAAGCGTCTCATGCTGGTGGTTTCTTGAGCTGCTGGGACCTACATGGTTGATAGATTTCATCTACTGAGGATACTTTCAGCCATGATTTCTTAAAATATGCTTTATGCCCGCCCAGTCCATGCCCTTCCATCTTTCAGGGCCTCCAATTACACGTGTATCAGACCACTTGAAGTTTTCTCACAGCTCGCTGCTGCTCTCTTTAGTTTTTAAATTCATTTTTCTCTGAGTTTTATTTTGGATTGTTTATAGCAACGCCTTCAAGTTCAGCTTTTCTACAGAATTCCTAATCTGTCATCCCCGCCAGTCCATCCAGATGCTGTTTTCCTCTCCCTGAGTACTTTCCTTACGCACATGTGTTGATGAAGACTGCTAAATATTGAAGAGGGGCTACCAGCAGATCTGAGGCTCTCTCCTCACATAGCTCTGTTCTTTCAGCACCCTCCCCTGAAAACACACACTGCCTGGACACCACCAGAGTTTTAAATCTCCGCGTTTAGAGACTCCGCCAAGCACCAGAGTCTGGAAAACCTCCAGACAGCTAACTGAGCAATTGGAGGAATTACTGGTTTGCTTCCTTTCTCTCTCTGAGATTTACTGTGCTTTATTGCCCCACATCCAAAGCATCCAAAATCGTTGTTTCATATATTTTGTTTTTGTTTTGTTTTATCTTGTTTCAGGCAGGAATATAAATCTTCCTTGTTATTTCGTCTTGGTAAGAAGCAGTAGTCTCTGGTTTATTTATTTTGTCTACCCCTGCATTTTATACACATTTTTCCCATTAATTCAGTTAATTCTTCATCAACTGTTTTTAATAAATTAATCACATTGTTTATTTCATGTTTACATTTTTCTAAGTGTTCTGACAAAATTATATCAAATTCAGAGTTAGTTTAATAATTTCCATTACTTGAAAACCACCAGTTTTTAACATGACCCCTGAGATGTAAACCTCTTGAAATGTAGTATTGTGACAACTTATGTTAGTACTGGACATTCTTTCTGTTTCTCTAGACCGAGGTCCAGCACGTTCTTTTTTGGCATGTGTGCCCTGACATTATATTTTTGCTGGTGGCCACCCGGGTGCACCAGTGCATTTACAGAACAAACCCATCTCCCACTAATTCAAGAGGCACCTTTGCAATACTAGCCCCCTGGGGGCATCCAGGCTGTTCAACCTTCTGTTCTAACCCGCTGGCCCATCCATTTGTGAAAGTTCATGCTGCGTTAATTTCTAGGCTTTATCATATCATTCAACAAGGCTAATATCCCATTATTACTTTTCTTTTTTAAGGACTTGTGTGTGTGTGTGTGTTTATTTTCCATGCAAAATTGGAATAAGCTTGCTTATTCCAAAACAAAACCAGCTGGTATTTTTACTGGATTGTATTTAAATTTACTAACTTAGGAAGAATTGACAGCTTTAAATTTACTAACTTAGGAAGAATTGACTTATGTTGAGTCTACATTTCCGAAAACATGGTATATCTTTCACTTGTTTTCTGTGCTTCTTTTTTTCTGCACAGAGATCGAGCACATTTCTTGTTAATTGTATTCCTGGGCACTTTCTCATTTTTGTCGCTGTCATAATGGGGTCTTTTCTTTCATTATACCCTCTACCCGATCACTGCTTGTCCTGTATATCAATTTTGTGCCCTGCTACCTTGCTTGACTTATTTACAGTTGTCTTTCAAATGATTCTCGTGGGTTTTCCCAGTACAGACTATATCATCTACGGCTCTGGGGGCAGACTGCCAGGATCCCGTCCCAGCCTTGCCACTCCCTGGCTGTGTGAGCTTGGACAAGCCATTTGGCCTCTGTATGCCTCCGTTTCCTCCTCTGTCAAATGTGATATCACAACACCTCCTAGGGAGGACTTGGGTGAGGACCAAGTGAATTACACATAAAGCGCTTAAGGCAGTGACTGACACAAGTGTATGTTGTATTCCATAGAGTTCCATGAAGCACATGGTTATAAGGTCTGCAAGTAGAGTGTGTTTTCCTACTGTGTTTCAGTTTTCATATCTCTAATTTGCTTCTCTTCCCTGATTTCATTGACTAGACCCTCGAGTACAACAGCACATTCTAGTGGTGGACATGGGTGGTCTTCACCTTAACGGGAATGCTTCTGCTGTTTTCCCTCCAAACCATGATGCGGACCTGTGGACTGAGATGGGGGAGTTTAGTTGTTGTTGTTTTTTTAAAGTATCCCATTTGTTCCTGTTTTCTTTCCTTTTTATTTTTATATTGTATTTATTTATTTTTAGACAGGAAGAGAGGGAGAAAGAGAGGGAGAGAAACATCAGTGTGTGGTTGCTTCTTACGTGCCCCCTACTGGGGGCCTGGCCCGCAACCCAGGCGTGTGCCCTGACTGGGAATCCCGCCACCCTTTGGTTTGCAGGCCGGCACTCAATCCACTGAGCCACACCGGCCCGGGCTTTTTGTTCCTGTTTTATTGGGAGTTTTACTTTAATCAACAGTAGCTCTTGAATTCTGACAAATGTTTTTTGAGCATCTGTAGATATGATCTTCTGATTAATATAATGAATCCCACTAATAGATTTCCTGTTAATGAACAGTCCTTGCGATGACTTCGATATTACGCATTCTGTTCTTTTTGATGTCTTGCCCATCTCTGTTTTCCAGTATTTTATTTGGGATTTTCACACTGATATTCATAAGTGGCTCTGTAACTTCCTTTTATATTTAGCCTTTGTCCCAGGCTTTGGAATCAATGTTATACTCACTTCTAAAATAGAATTTGGAAGTGCTCATCTTTTTTCTGTAGCCGTGGAAGGTCAATAGCATGAGTGCCATGTGTTCCTGGCAGTTTTAGCAGTTTCTGGTGAGGTAAAACTAATCACTGATGATAAGTCACAGTATGATTCTTAAAATTAGAAATAAAAATTCTATGAGGAAAAAAGAAGGAATTTTTCTGAGCAATATTCTGGACCTGGTGTTTGGGGGAAGAAAAAATGCTCACCTTTTTCTCTGTTTATTTTATGGAAATCAAGTCTATTCAGAAATTTTAACATCTCTTCTGTAGTCTGTTTTGATAAATTTTTTTTTAGGAAATGGTCCATTTCATTAAAGATTCAAAATTTTCTTTGTAGAGATTTGTTTTTACTTAAATAAAAGCAACAGAAGAAGGAGGAGTGGGTAGAGAAGGAGAAGACAGACCTGCCCACAGCCTGGAAGGGAAAAATCAGTTTACCCTGCACAGGCGAACCAACCAGAAGGGCAGAGATTCGGAGAAACGGAGGTGCTCCTGAAGAGTTTGGTGAAGAAAAGGCTGTGATTTAAACAGGATCTTCTTACCCATGTTTGGTGCCCAGGCAAAGCAGATCACTCATCACTACATGAGATCTCAGGAATTCCATGAACCTTAAAACACCCCATCAAAGCCTCTGAAACAATGTATTTCACCCAAACAGTGTATCTTAGTGAACTTTGAGGAAGATGTGTCTCTGAAGAAATTAGGACAATCAGAAGGTCCAATAGCATTTGTAGGTGACATTAAATTCCTTGTGGCCTGATTGATGGCTGACATTAATAAGGAGAATCAGAAGATTGCTGAGAAGTGAGACTCCCAAGCCCAACTCCGACCCAGGACGCTGTGCTGATTGCAGCCGCAGCCACGCAGGAGGAGCCCAGCGATGTTCACAGGAGAGGAGAAGCCGCTGATGGCACCCTTCCGAGTGTCACAGGACGCTGATCTTCAGAAATCTTCTGTGCCTTTGGCTCTGAGGCCAGTGGGTCATAGCAGGAGGCCTCCTGAGCCTGTCTAGGGAGAACATTCATAACTCACCTCCTTACACCTCGCTGCAGGACCCCACTGCCCCTTCTCCACCCATGCGTGGCTGCGCAGATGAGTGTGAGGGCCCTGGCGGGCACGGGGTGTTAGTTGTGTGCGCCAGCCTGCTTGCCCGGCCTAGAGTGGTGCTCACCAGGTATGCGCCATGGAACAAGGCCACTCCCCTCCTTGGACCCCTCTCCCTAACTCCTTCCCACTTCCTCCCCTCTCAGCTGCAGGAGGCTCGCAGGAGGCCAGGTGCAGGCTTGTGGGCTTCAGGGTGCGGCCAAGGAGGGCAGCTGCCCGGCGGGAGACTGAGCCTACTGGTCGCCTGGCTTTCAGAGTCAAGCAGCAGAGCCCCGTGTCAAGTGAAAACTTCCAAGACATAAACCAGCTTGATGAGAGCTGTGCTGGTTGGCACTGTCTGCGTATGTCCCTGCCTGATAAGGACCAGGCCAGCTCCAAGGGATAGAGGGCTCCCAGCTCCCTCCATAACCCAGCCCAGGGACAGCCCCGCCATCACGAGTCTCCCTGACAATTTAGGAATGTCCCAGGTCCCCGCTTCCCTGGCTTCTATTTTTAAATATAATTAAGAGATGGTGTCCATCTATTGGTAAATATGCCTCCTGTAGTCGTGTGTGTATGTGTGTGTGTGTGTGTAAGAGAGTGATTTAAAGGGAGCCATTTAAAGAAAGGTCAGCATGTTTTCTTATGGATAATTGTGATTTGCAAAAAAAAATTGCAAATGCACACTTAAAAATAGGAGTTTATACATGACTTTGAAATCACTGGTGAAATTTCAATAAAACAATAAAACCATTCATCTTTCCATGTCATTGAAAACTCAGGGGAAAAATCATTCCGAAATTTGTAAGAGCCAAATGAAGCTGAAAACAAATGGGAGGCTGGTCCACATGGTGGTCAAAACCAACAGCCCCCACTGTGCTCACTTCCCCAGGGACCCCAGGTTCCCTGCCACGCCTCTCCCATGGTTTGGGGGCACTGGCCCTCAGCTGCCCACTAAGGTGGCCTTAATGGGCCTTGCTCATCCCCACCCAGGGAGGGGTGACCAGGTGTCCAGATGGCAGCGGCAGCTGCAGACGCTCCCTTCTCAGCACCTTGCAGCACGGTGCAAAAGCTGAGAGCAAGGCTGAGCAAGATGCATTCTTGGTTCGGTTTCTAGAACTTTCCAAACAGATGCAGAGCCTATTAACAAGGAACACTTCCATCCAGCTTGGAAGGAGCAATTGGAAAATACTGTTGAATTCTCTTGGCTCAGGAATTTAGAATTTAACTTCAGTCCCAGATGTTAAGACCTGTCTAGAGTTATTTTCCCCACAGAATTTTAAAAATATACCTTTATTATAAATAAAACATACCGAATATTGGAAAAATTTTATAATTTTGGCCAGAGTTCTGCCTCGGTCTCTGAATCTCAGTACCCACCTCTCGCTCTCTCGCTCTCACTCTCCCCCATTATTTGAAAGGAATCTGCAGCCATCTTGACACAGCTCCCCTGAATGTGTCAGTGTGGGTCTCCTTTTCCTTTCTAAGAACAAGGGAACTGTTACAAGAACATGGATCCATCACGGCTAAGAAATGCATCAATCCATAGAGTTTCTAGTCTATATTCATCTTCCCCTAGTTGCCCCAAGGGTGACGTACGCAGCTGCACTTTTCTGAAACGGAATCATTCTAGGTGCACACATCACATTGTTTTCAGGTCTGCTAAGTCTCCTTTAAAACAGCTGCCCCAGCTTTTCCTCCCAGGAAGTGGGCTTTTTGCATTTTTGTTTTGGTTTGTGTGCTGCACCTTCAGCCTTCGTGGTGGTCAGTTAACGCTGCGAGTTTGGACAAAAGCAGCGCCTCTCGGGTTGCAGTCGGATCCATCAGCCCCACAGAATGGTCCTCCCGCTGCCCCTTCCCGTCCAACCCGCCTCCTGCTCTTGGTCCCCGGCAAGCACACACCTGTGCTCTGTCTCCAGTTTCCTCTTTGCCAGAAAGTCATTTAGATGGAATCATATAGTATGTAACTGTGAGGACAGAAAAATTTCCCCCTCTTCCCTCTTAGGTCCTTTGGCTGGTCTGAAAATTAAATTGGCATGAGACAGATTAACTGGAGGAAAACATTTAATTTTATGTGTATAGGAGCCCCGTAAAAATATGAAACCCAAGGCAGTTAAGCGGCTGGAGGTCCAGAGCCACCCAGAGGTAAGGAGGAGGACGTGGGGGCCTGCGGCTTCAAAGGGAAGGAGGGGGAAGTCACAGGACGAGAGGAGCAGATGTTGCAAATCCAGTGTCTGCACTGCCATGCAGGTGAGTCTTTCACATAAGAAAGCTAGCTCTGGCCCCAGCTCGCCTCCTGGCACAGGCGCCCTGTCTAAATGCTGTGAGGCAGTTAAGGGGGAGGTAAAGTTTTTTTCTGCAACTGGCTGGGTCTTGGTTGCCTTTCGCTTACAACAGCCCACATGCAAAGTGGCACATCCTGGGGTGGCTGCTCCCCATTGTGACCTTTGAGACTGGCCACGATACTCTTGAGACTCATCCAGTTATTGTGCTTCTCGATCATTCGCTCTTTTCTCTTCTGGGTCAGAGTCTGTGCTGTGCACGGAGCGCAGTTGGTTCAAGCACTCACCCCCCAAAGGACATTTGGGTTGCTTCTCGTTTGGGGCTGTACAAGAACAGTTGCAGTGAGCATGGTATACAGGTTTTCTGTGTACGTAAGTTTTTGTTTCTGTAGGATAAATGCCCAGGAGTGCGACGTTTGGATTGTGGTAAGTGTATGCTTACTTTTCAGAGACACTGGCAGACCGCTTCTCTGAGCGCTGTGCCGCCTCAGGTTCCCACCGCGTCAGCCAGCGCCAGCCGAGGTGTGCTCACTCACCGTTCCGGGCTCAGCCAGTCTGGTAGATACATACGGTATCTATCGCAGCTTTAATTTTCATTTCCCCAGCGACTAATGATGACATCGTTTCATGTGCTTATTTGTTATACACATATCTTCTAGGTGACGTGCATGTTAGAATATTTTGCCCATTTTTTATTGGGTTGTTTGTTTTCTAACTGTTGAGTTTTAAGAGTTCTTTATATATTCTGGATACCAGTCCTTTCTCAGAAATGTGATAGGCAAATCTTTTTCTGAGTTTCATTTATTTATTTATTTATTTATTTATTTTAATCCTCACTTGAGGACATGTTTTATTGATTTCAGAAAGAAGGGAGGGGGAGAGAGAGAGAGAAACATCAGTGTGAGAAACTTCGATCCTTTGCCTCCCGTATGCACCCCAAACAGTGATTAAACCCGTAACCTAGGTATGTTCCCTGACTGGGAGTCGAACCCGCAGCCTTTTGTTGTATGGGACAACGCTCCAACCAACTGAGCCACCTGGCCAGGGCCTGACAGTTTCTTTATGAGTTCTAAAAGTTCCATTAGATTCTCTTTAGAATTTTTTTCTCTGCTGAGAATGTCTATCTTTCCATCCATTTCCATCGTCCACTTTTACCTGGTGGAAGGCAGTCCTTACCGCTGGGTTTGCGTCTGACACCCCAGCACGCCTCCTGGAAGGGCCCCTTCCAGACCACACTGATACTCAGTTCTTTTTTAATTTTTAAAAGCTTTGAAAGTGATATTTATGTTGAAATATATGTATAGCATAAAATGTACCATTTTGACCATTTTGTGTGTGTAGTTCACTGGCATTAACTACACTCACACTTCGTGGGACCATCACCACCCATCTCCAGAGCTTTTTCCAACTTCCCAAACCGAGACTCTGGCCCCATCCAATGTGAATTCCCCACCCCCACCACCACCCCCAACCCCTGGCACCCACCATCCACCCTCCCTGTCTATGAATGGGACTCGTCCAGGGACCTCCCACAAGAGAAATCACGTGGTATTGTTCTTTTGTATCTGGCTTGTTTCGCTGGCATAATGTCCTCAGGGTCCATCCTTGTGGCCCGTGGCAGGATTTCCTTCCTTTTTAAGGCTGAATAACATTCCACTGCATGTATGGGCCACATTTGATTCGCCTCTTCATCCACTGATGAACAATGGTCACATTATTCTATACTAATTCTCCTTGAAAAAGTAATGCATGCACATAGATTTCTAAAAGTTCAAGGAACACGGAAGGATATTCAGTGAAAAGCACCGACCCCCAACCCTCGCGGCAGGACGGAGTCAGACACGCGAGGAAAGACCAGTGCGCGCTGTTCTGCTCCTCCTAAGTCTGTCTTCCTTCGGGGTCTCTCGTCCGCAGTCGCCGTAACTCATCTGCTGGGCCTGTCGCGGACCAGCCTTCTGCCCCCACAGCCAGCCCTGCAGTGAAAAACTGGTGCTTGCACGGACTCCCAAACCAGAACTGCGGAGGGTTGTGACTTGGAGACTGGGCGGGACGTTTGACCGGGGAGAGAAGAGCTCCTCAGCAGTTGCGGGTGTGTGCACCGCAGGAAAGGCCCGGATGTGTGCGGGCCACACCCATTCGCAGGGCAGAGGCCGTGTAGTGCTGATTTGTGGAGACTTGGATTTTACGTGAAGACACACTGGCACCTAATTGATTATTCTCACCACCGGGCTGGGCCACCTGTGGGCTACATCTGTACCAAAGGACTTCACATGCCACCTCTGGACTGAGCCCGGCTAGCCGCTCACCTGAGAGTGTGGAGCCGGCCCCGTCCACGCACAGGCCAGGCCTGGGTCCCCTGCCACTCGGGTCTCACAGAAGCAGGGAGACAAGGTGGGTGGGAAGGGCCGTGCCCTGTGTGGGGCTGGGGAGCACAGCATCCCCCTGGGGTCGTCACGAGGGAGTTTGCATGTTGTCCAGGAGAAGGCCACTGGGGGTGCCTTGGACTTCTGCTGGGCCTCTGGAGAATGGCTGGGTTCTGGCCCAAGTCTGACTCCAGAAGTGACCGCCCAGCCAGCCCTGCCGGCAAAGGGATGAGGAGGAGAAGGAGACAGAGTAAAAGGAAAATCTGTGTCCTCCCCAAATAGCAACGGGTGGGTGGGGCTGGCGCCGAGGCTCGGGGAAGCCCAGCCCGGGTGGGCAAGGCAGCTGGGACACAGCCCCCACCTCCGTCTGGGCGGGCTGGGGTCTGATCCAAGTGGTTGGGGCAGGGTGCCCAGGCTTGGCAAGCCACCCAACTGCTCCCAGCAAGACTCAGTTTGGAGGATTCCGATGGAAATCTGGGGCGGGCACGGGGGCGAGGCCCTGTGGTGGGCTCTGCACAAACCCCACTGAGTCAGGTCGAGGCTGTGGTCTTGCCGCCTCCAGGAAGAGCCACAGCGGTCAGCCACACCACCCACGCGCCCCCCACTTCCTGGCTCCTGTCCCCACACACTTGGGGGACTGCCTGGTCCCAGACACACCCAAGGGCCCCTGCAGCCCTGCACGGGCCCCCCTCCCTGCCTCCCTGGACTCGTCCGATCACATGCGGGGGCTCCCTCTCCCTCACACGTGACAGACAGGCTCTGGGTAACATCTCACTCACCGCGTCGGGAAGGGACACAGGAGTCTGGGTGCTGAGCCAGGCACCTTCAGAACTGAGCCCCGCACCCCACCCTTTCAGGTACAGTGCAGGCTGACCCCCTTCGGACACACACCTGAGAGCACACGCAGGCGTGCACATACACTGAGGCCCGAGAAGCCTCCAGGGTCCTCCAATTTACCCACTTTCCAGGCGGGGACACTGAGCTCGCCCTGGCAGGAGCACCTCCACCCCAGACAAATGGGCTTTGATATCAAGAGGGCGGGGACCTCAGACAGTGATGTGGTGACTCAGGAGCAGTGTCTGAAGCTGCCGTCCTGGGTGTGGCCCAGGCTTGGCCCTCCTGGGTGGCGTCCTCATGGGGTCACCCCAGTGCTCTGTCTCCGAGCCTTCCGTACAGCACAGAGCCTTCTGCGGACACACTCCCAGACCCCCTACCTCTCAGCTCAGGAGGAAGCAGAGACCCACGGAGGCCCCTCAGGAGCTGCCCCACGTGTGGAGAGCAGTCACCCACGGGCCCTGACCCTGTCCTGTCCAGCCCCAACCACTCACGTCCACGGTGTCTGAGGACAGCGGAAAGAGGAGGAGGAGGAGGAGGCTTGCGCTGCATGGACAATCGACTTCGGGGAGGTGGGCGTCACTCCGACTGAGCCCAGCACGACGAAAGTGCAGATTCAAAGGCCAAGCCCCAAGGGAGTTGACCACTCCATTGCTACCACAGCTGCCTGGGGACAGACAGGAGTCCTGGTCCACTCGAGGGCATGCGGGCCACCCAAAGTGTCCAGGAAATGGCCAGAATTTCCCCAGAAGACTTGTGCCCAGTACCAGGTGGCAGGAAGCCACCGACAAGCTGGGAAAGCCAGGCGGAGGGCGGGGTCCCCAGAACCATGATCCTGGTGACCAGGCGGGGGCAGGGAGTCCCCTACTCCCTGGGAGGGAAGCTGGTTGGGGGGCTGTGGTTTCCCAGCTCTTCCCTGAGGGGCACGAGCGCTTGCTGATGTGGTGGAGACGTTCTCTGCTTTAGGATGCGGTCCAAAGCAGACCTCTCCCCGGGAGGAAGCCTGCTCTTCAGCTGGGGCAGAGCCACCTCCACACACACGGCAGGGAAAGAGAGTGCCGGCCATTGACGAGAGAACGCGTGGGGCCCCGCGAGGGTTTAGCCTGCGTCCGCTTTCCTGATCCCTCGCTGGCGCCCGGGAAGGTGCTGCCAGGAGCCTGGCTGTAAAGTC
The DNA here is from genome assembly GCA_028533065.1 of Trachops cirrhosus. Taxonomy (NCBI): domain Eukaryota; kingdom Metazoa; phylum Chordata; class Mammalia; order Chiroptera; family Phyllostomidae; genus Trachops; species Trachops cirrhosus. The sequence goes on along the minus strand of CM052539.1, from coordinate 183,312,020 downwards.
GTGGCTTCTACACAAGCCCTGCCCATGTGTTTCTGGTTAATTCACCAAGCTCGCGAGCAAAAAAAATTTACAAGTCATTTAATCCCAGGATCATATATATTCACAAGCTCTGTTTGTATTTATGCCCTAAGAACTATCCAAAATGGGATCCAGCCAATGTGTAAATTTGGGTCTGACTTTGTCTGAACGTTTGGCAAAACCCCAGCCGCCCCCTTTCAGCCGCACTAGCTCACAATGGGATTTTGTGAGCCGACGGAGGAAGGGAGGTGCCCACATCCCCAGTCTCCCTGGGCAAGTCTCTGATCTTCAAATAAACAAGGTCTGAAGTGCATGCAGCGAGGACCGGGAGACAAAATACCGCTGATACAAATAACCCAAGTGAAAGGGGGAATTGAAGACAGATCGGGGCAGGCAGGCGTGGCTGCTGGACCCGGTTCAGAGTCAGCCTGAGCCCAGCGCTCCCTCCGCGGCACTGACCTCATCCGAGCGCTCCGAAGCTTCCTCCAGATGGGGCTGGCTTCTCCTTCTGGGTGGCGCCCGGCCAGGCAGACCCTGTTAATTGAGGACACGAGAGGGAGTTGCCTGTGTTCTCCTGGAGGGAGAGGGCGAGGACACAGGGTGACTGTCAGGCAGGTCCACAGACCCAGTCAGGAACCCGCCTACTCCTGGGAGCCCTCATCTGCCTGGCCTGGCGGGGGGTGCTGCATCGTTGGGGCGCCATGGAGCCCCCAGAGGTGGGGAGGCTCTTGTAGGGGCTCTGCATCCCAGCACAAACTCTGAAAACGCACCTGCAACCAACCCGTGACGTGGCAAAGGTGTGTCACCCTGACTTCAGGTCTACCGGGGGAAAGGAAGGCACGAGAGACCTGCCTTCTGACGTGAAGAGATCAAGGAACTTGGGGAATAAACTTTGTGGAAATGTTAGCAGTCCCAAAATAAGTGGGGCTGGAGTGGGGAAGGTTGTCAGGTGTGGGAGCCTGTCGTGGCATGAAGAAGGGACAGCCACGTGGAGTTACACGCAGGGGGAGGTGGGCACAGGGCTGCCTGCTCCAGTTCCCTGTGTTCTCACACGTATCAGCGAGATTTTATTGTCTTTTTTGTTGTCTAAGCAATATATGTCCATTTGGAAAATCAGAAAACGGAGATAAGTTGAAAGGAGAAAAACAGAGCTCACTACTAGCCCTCACCGAGAAATAACCCATTCTTTGTTGTGTTTTTCTTTTAAAAGTATATGAACTAGGGGAGAGAGAACTTCTGAACTGGCAGTGTGAGGAGCTCAGCAAAACCGCTCTCCCAAAGAAATAGCCAATACTTCAGTAAAAATTAACAAAGACAATTATTTAAAGTCTTTGGAGATTAACCAAAGGGCCCAACTGACAGATTTAGAGGCATTTATGCCACAAAAGTGACGGAGCCCCAGTAGGAGCAGTGGGACGCAATGGCATTTGATCTGCGGACACAGCCACCCGTTGCGTAGCAGCCATTCCGGAGGCCTCAGCAGGAAAGGGTGCCGCCCATCTCCCCAGGTGCCAGGGTGGAGGAACCGCGTGGCAGCCAGTGGACGTCGGCACCCGCCGTTTCTGCACCGGGTGCTGTGGGAGAACTACACTGTGTGGGTGGCTGCAGCCAGGTGGGGTCGCCCGCCCCCCCGCCCCCACGGCTGGAACAACTGGGGAAGAGTGAGTCCCCTCCCCCTTCCACTCCAAAGCACGAAGGTCAGAAGAAGGCGGTCAGAGCAAGCTGCAAATACCCCTTCAACCCAGCTTCTTGGTTTTTGCTTGTTGTTTAATGGCATGCTTGCACTAATTCAGTGACTAAAATATCCAGTATTTAACAAAAAATTATAAAGTATGCACAGAAATAGAAAATGTGAAAAAAACAGCCAATAGAAACTGTCTTTGAGGGAGCCCAGATGTTGAACTGAGCAAAGATTTGAACTGTTATATGTCCAAGAACAAAAGGAAACCATGCTTAAAGAAATAAAGGAAAACATAATGGCAGTGACTCATCAAATAGTGAATTTAAATAAATAGAAATGATCGAAAAGAACCAAATGGAAACCCTGGAATTGAAAAGTATGATAACTGAATAAACAATTCTCTGGAGAGACTCAAAAGCAGATTTGAGCTGGCACATGGACAAAAGGAGTGAATTTGAAGATAGATCAATAGAAATTGTTTAACCTGAAGAACTGAGAGAAAAGAGAACGGAGAATGAGCAGAGCCTCAGGAAAATGTGGGACACCATTAAGTGCAACAACACGTGCATAATGGGAGTACCAGAGGTGAGAGAGAGAGGAGCAGGGAAAAATTCAAAGAAAAAATGGCCGAAAACTTCCCAGATTTGATGAAAAACAATAATCTATATATCCGAGAAACCTAACAAGCTCCTGAAAGAGGATAGCCACAAAGATACCCACACCCAGACTACCTCGGTTACCAGGGAGATGCAAATCGAGACGGCTTCCCATCGCCAGGACAGCTGGAACGGAAAAGACAGCAGCAAGTGCCGATGGGGCCCCGGGGACACTGCGCGCCCCTGCACTGCCGGTGGGGGTGCGAAGTGGCGCCTCCGCCGGGTGACCCAGCAATTCCACTCCTGGGTCTCTCCAAACGAAGTGAAAATGTGTCCACACAAACACTTGTGTAGAAATGTTCATGCAGCGGCATTCGTAACAGCCAAAGGGTGGAAACGACCCAAGTGCCCATCCACTGATGAACAAATAAGATGACATAGCATAGAATGGAATATTATTTGGCATCTAATAAAGTGCTTCTACAAGCTACAACATGGATGAACCTCAAAAACATGCCAAGTGAAAGAATCCAGGCACGCATGTCGCATGGACCCGTTTCTATGAAGTGTCTGGCGTGGTGGTTGCCAGGGCGGGGGGAAGTGCCCTGGGGAGTGATTGTCAGTGGGCAGAAGTTTCTTTTTGCAGCGATGAAATATTCCAAAATTGCCGCGGGCCGGCCGCAGCAGAGTCCAGGGGGTCCCGATAGGTGGGTAAGGTGTCGGCGCGTGGAGATCAGGCAACTACACAGCTCAGAGGCAGGTGAAGCACTGATTCATTTATTGCAAGTACAAGTGGAATTTTATATTTTC
>CM052539.1:183274652-183308415 GCA_028533065.1 Trachops cirrhosus | reverse complement strand
AAAAGAGAAAGAACAAAATCAAACACAGATCCCAAGTAATGACGCATCTTCTAGGCCAGGATATGCTTCCTTGAAGACATATCCCCCATGTCCGGACCTTGTCAGACAACATGGTTGGCCGCACTGGAACTGGACGTGGCACAAAATTAGATAGTTGCATAGCACTGTGGGTATACTCAAAACAGTTTTACATTTTAAATGGGTGAATTTTATAGTATGGAAACTATACCTCAACAAAGCTATTAAAATACAGAAACCATGTATGAACATCTCACGCACTTGGGGAGAGCACGTCACATACGTGTAGTGGAAGGAGCGGACGTAGACTCCCCCGTACACTCGGGATCACACAGGGCACTGGAGCGCCAGACACCCCTCTGTGCTCACGTCCTCCGCCCCGTGGAAACCGCACCTGCAGCCTTTATTGCTTGCCCCTCCCACTCCACCCCATGTGTGGGCATACCTGCACATCGCCGTGCTGAGTTTCATGTGTTTTTAAGCATTGAGAAGTGGAGCCATACGGAATGCCTTTTCTAGGGCTAGCGTTTTCCATGCAACTTCATGTGTGAGGGCTGACACTGTAGCCCATTCTCTCGGCCACACAGCATTCCAGGGGATGGCCACACGTCCCCACCCCACTGCAGAAAGAACGGGGGTTATTTCCAGTTTCTGTTTTTGCTATCAGGAAGATTGCTGGCATACACATTCCCCTGGGGTCTCCTGGTACACACCGTGAGGGTCTGTACTTCATAGAAAATACTAGTCTATTTGGCCTGCCTGTGGGCACGAGAATGAAGAGGCAGCAGCCCTTTGGCTGAGCCCACCCTAGCCCTGCCTGACTGCGTGAGGGAGGCCCCCTCCTGGCACACCTGCGCCAGGTCGCCGCACCTGGCTGGGTCCCTCTTCAGGTGTGTGCCTCAGGGAGGGGGCGGGGTGCAGCTGACTGTTTTCCAAAGTGGCTGTGCCAGTCTGCTCCCATCAGCAGGGCCTGAGGGGTCCTTAGGATTAGGTGACTTCTTAATACGTCTTCTCCGGTGGGTGTGAAATGCCTATTGTTTTCATTTGCATTTCCCTGACTCCCAATATAGTTGATCTCTTCCCCTAGGTGTGAACATCGGCCTCGCTTCCTTTCCCTGAGACGCCGCTTCATGGCTCTTGCCACTTTTCCTGTCGGATCGTTTGTCTTTCTCATCGTGTTTTAGGAGCTCTTTACACAATGTGCTGGGGACTGATCCTTTGCTTGCTGAGCTGCTGCAATTGCAGCCCCAGTTTTCAGCCTGCTCTAGGCAAACCTTCGCTGTCTTTTGATGCTTATACCAAGTTCATCCATCTCTTCCTTATGGCTTGTGAACTTCTGAGTCTTTTTTAAAAAGATTTTATTTATTCATTTTAGAGAAAGGAGAAGGAGGGGAAAAAGAGAGAGAGAGAAACCTCAATTGGCTGCCTCCCACACACACCCCAAGGGGGGACTAAACCTGCACCCCAGGCATGTGCCCCAACCGGGAACTGAACCCACGACGCTTCGCTTGGCAGGATGGCGTCCGGCCAGCTGAGCTGCACACCGGCCGGGGCGTCTTCCGAGTCGTGTTTGGGAAATTCCTTCCTTGCCCGAAGGGCATATGCCCTGGACCATAGAGACAATGAGGATGCCCCGCCAGGCAGTGGGAGTGCCGATGCAGGAGCAAAGGGCCTCGACACCGGGGTGGCCAGCACGGCCAGCACGGAGCACACTTGGCACGAGGGCCAGGGTCACCCCAGAAGGCCAGGCCCGGGGCAGCCCTCTCACCTTTCTGACCCCAATTCCTGCCAACCAGACCAGATATTTCATTCTTTCTGGAGATGCTAAACCCACTGAAGAATAGAGCGTGATGGGAAACCCGGGTTGCGTGTGTAGGAGAGCAACAGATGCTGATCTGAGCTGACTCTCGGGGTCTGGGGAGCTGTGGTTTGCACACGTGTTCAACGGAGGAAGTGCCCCGTCCGTGCGGCCGGCGCTCACGGCCTCCCTCCCGTGCACAGCTGCGCTGAGAGCCAGGGCCCCTGACCTGGGCGCAGGCCAGCGCGCGGGCGTGTCTTGTCCTCTCTTGGCTCCAGGAGTTAATTTCCACCAACTGCTTCCTTTGCGATTCTGCGTCCGCCGTCTCACGCCAACACCCACTGAGGAGGCGGAACAGCATTCCTCTGGTAGAAGGCTACTATGAGAAAACCATCACTGACGGACTCAAGTATTTATGTGCAAGGACAGTTACGAATTCCTTTCACGGCAGTGAAAAACTGAAGTTAAAGAACCAGACTCTTTGAGTAAATGCTGACCCGGTGGGACAGCCCCCCACCTCCCCCGGAAACTGCCTCCTCTAACAATAGGGGACGACACTAATAATTCGTCCTTTGGAAAACCAGTTACAAAGGAGCTGGTACAATGCGATTGCATTTTTGTTTAGAAAGTGTGCGTATTTTAAGTACAAGTGGCCTTCGTTGTAGCCATTAAAAAGCCTCTGATTCGGGTCGGAATCTGAAGTTGACGGGTGGTTTCTGCGTGGCTCTCCTGTCACCACCTACCTTTTCTTTCACTCAAGGTTAGAAGCACAGACTTTATTTAACACGTTCCCCTGGACGGGGCACTCACAGACGCCATGTTTGCTCCATCCTCCAAATTCTGTGCGATAACTCCACGTTATTTCCTGCCACGAGGAAAGATGCCAGTGAACGTGAGAGGCCAACGGGCCCAGGCAAGGACCCAACGTTGAGACCCACAGCGGAGCACACCCACACCGCACCCGGGGTGCGGTCCCCTCGTCACTTGTGGGACGGAGGGAAGCGTTTTGGGTTCAGGGAGTATGAGACGCCTGTTTTCGGGGGGTTTCAAAGGGGCGTGGCGGGGGCTTCGGCATGCAGAGTGGAAGGCAGGGCCCTTGGAGAGGGACGCCTTGGGTCGCCGCCACACTTCCACCCGCTGGAGTCTCTGCAGCCCTGCAGAGAGTGAGATGTCTCTGGGTGGGAACAGAGCAGAGAGGGTGGGCGCGGGGAAGGGCCGGGGGGACAGCCCTGCTGGGCGCAGTCTCCCTGCGGTTCTAAATGTCAGGACTGCGTCACGGCTTCCCACGCTCGGAGACACGAGCAGCTGAAATAGAAAAGGGAGGGGAGCCAAGTGGAACACACGCCTACGTGTTTCGGATGAACACGAGCACACTGACAGCGAGGGGAAGTGTGGGGGCTCACCGAAGAATTCTGTGCGCAGAGTGTTTTGACTATATATGCTCAGGTTAAAGACAAAAAGTGTAAATAACTATTCGACTCTGGTTAGTAGGTTTGCTTTCCACCTGGGAATGGGTGAGCCAGTCAGCAGCCACCTTGTGTGTGTGCTGGGACCGGCCACGTAAGTAAATACGTCGTGTGTAAGGGGAGCCAGTTCCCACTGTCGGAGGAGGGAGCTCCCCCCGTGGAAATGAGGAGGCCGGGCTAACCCTGCGAGGGACGAGGGACGGCTGACAGGTGTGTGTGGGGGCGGGGCGGGGGTAGGCAGGCAGGTAAGCAGGCAGGTGACAGATAATAGGCAGATAGACATCGAGATCACAGACAGGCGATAGTTACATAGACGATAGGTAGATACTGACAGACGACAGGTGAGCACAGAGGCATGAGCACAGAGAGCCCGAGAAACACCCCCGCCGCCGCCGCCTGGCTGCGACTCTGGGCCTGGGGCTGCTGGGGCTCACCTCTAACATCCTGGGTGCCCACCTGCCCCTGTGGCCTCTGGGCTCAGAGCGCTGGGCGAGGCTCTGGTGTACCTTGGTGGGGAGTGTCCCGGTGACCCAGGGACACTTGGCCTGGCCAGCTCGGGGCTCAGGAACCAGGGCAGAAGCACCTGAGCAGCTGGCTGGGAGCTGGGAATAGGCCAGCCAGCTGACCAGAGCTGCAGGATGACCCCCATGTTCTCTGCGTCCCGGGCTGAGCCTGTTGCCTGTTGGCTGCTGGCCCTGGATGGGGTGGGGTGAGGTGGGATCGAGGCTCCCCTCCTGAGGCCTGGGTGGGACTTGGGGGCAATGCCTGACCCAGCCTCACTGTCTCTCTGGCAGAACCGGGGTCCTCAGGCATCACACAAGTCCCTGTCCCTAGTGGAAGCATGTCACACCTCTGTGTCTCTGGAGCACCAGAACATCCAGGCATCCAGGGTGTCCCAGGGCTGCCCTTCTCCCAGGGCAGGACTGCTCAGTGCGAGTGCCCGGCCCGGCAGCAGAGGGCGCCCCAGGCCCTCCAGTCTTTTCCAGGATTTTCAGCGCAGGTTTAGGGGGAGGGAGAGGGGGCCTGGCGGGTTGTGCGAGTCCCAGGCACTGAGCGCCCCAGGCTGGGCTGACCCCTCTGGGTGGCAAAGAAAAACGGCAACTGCAACCCTGGCCCCTCACGCCCACTGCCCGCCCCCTGTTCTGCTGCCTCTTGCTTCGCTCCTGAACACAGCCCTGTGGCTGACAGCCCTTCGCTGGGCTGGGATGGTGGCCGAGGTCCCCAGGAACGGAGCTGCCTGCATCTTGGTGGTGGCTGTGTCCCTGGGACTGCCCCCACACCTGCCCACTGCCATCAAAGCCCTCCTGTCCAGGCCCACACCCATCTAAGCCTCGCTTGGCTCTGAAACCACCGTCAGGGCCTGCCTGAGTGGCTTCCTTTGTGCGGACGGAGCATGGTCAGCCCAGGACCCATGGAGACCCCTTGCCCTCCTGGTGAACCCGGAGGGGTTCCAGCCTCCCCCAGTGGGGGTCAGGGCCCAGGGCACCTTCTTCCCCCACCCCTGAGTCCCCAGACCCTATGCCCACCTGCGGCCCAGAACAGGGAGGCCCATGTCCCCTCCCTGCCCAGCCCACACCCTGGAGTCCTCGGAGTGTCCACAGAGAAGCTTTAGCGAGGCTTCTTCAGGGTGATTGACAGTGTGGGACCCTGGAGGCCTCCGTGCAGGGTGCCGCCCCTTTTCCATGGGACAGCAGCATTCCCGGGTTTGACTGGAGGTCGTCGAGGCCTCAGAGGCCTCAGGCGTGTCCCTGAGAATTCCAGAGGTCCCCCAGGGGGCGCAGCTCGTCCCTGGATGTGGAGCTAACGTGGGGAAGTAGGGACCACATGGGGGGGGCACGCAGACCCACACCCACGTCCTCGTCCTGCTCTGCCTCCCGGGGAGCCCTGCTCGGACCCCAGGCAGTCGCCCTGTCCCCTCCACTGGCTAACACCCCCTGAGCACGTGTCAGGATTTCTCTGAACAATTTGAGGAAACAGCTTCTGGGAGCTGATGTGCCTGAAGTCACACAGCCTGTAAGTGACAGACCTGAGACCAGACCCGGTGTGACTGCCCCTGCTTCGCTGGGGCGCACCAGGCCAGACGCAGTGGCTCCCCTGGACTTCGGTGTGTCTGAGCTGCGCCCTACAGGTGCTGCAGGGAAGGAGGCGAGGGGCGGGGCTTGCTGGGGTCGGGGGTCAGTGGCTGGGACTGAGGTCACTCTGCGTCGGGCCCAGCAGAGGAGGAGCCAGGATGCCTCTCTCTGGGTCTGGAGCAGCCATCTCTGCACAGAGCGACTGCTGGTCTGTGTGGCCCCTGGGCCATGTCCCTCCTCCCTGTGAATGGGGCCTCAGAACTGCTGTGTGACTCAGAGAGGACCTGGCCACGGACTGGCCACGCAACCCTGCCCCCGAGCCCCTGGAGGAAGCTGGAGGGAGGGCAGAAGACCCTGAGGTCTCCCCCTGACGGGGCAGCCTGTGGGTCTGGGGTCCTGGCCCCCACGGAACCATCTGTGGGATGAGAGTGGAAGCCCCAACTCTGAAGGGCGGCGGGCCCCTCACCAGTCCCTAAGAAGCCTCACTGCTCCACGCGAGGGGCCAGCGAGGGGCCAGCAGTGCCCGCTGCGGCCCGCTGCCTCCAGGACCCCGACCCCAGGAGTCAGCAGCACAGGAAATGACTCTTCTTCTCAGGAATGCTGGGCTGGCGGTGGGGGCCTTGCTGGGTGGCTCTGGGCCCCAGGGTAGGCGGGCCCAGTGGCTGGCGCTGCCTGGGAAGCCCCCTCCCCCAGGCTCCTCAATGCCATGGAAGTCTGCAAGGCTCTGAGGCAAGCAGCCAAACTTCCCCCACAGGCTCAGACAGCCGTTAAGGAAATATCAGTGCCAGATGCTCTGCTTTTTCCATAGAACCAGAGGCCACCGTGAGGTAACTGGAAAAAGATTAACCCGTCCAGACCCACAGCGGAGTCGCCACGGCCAGGGCTGCGGTGTGTGGGGCGGGTCCCCTGCCTGGTGGCCCCAGTGAGACTTTCTGTGCCGTCCAGGGTGCCCTGCGAGAGCCCGGTCTTGGGGCCACAGCCTCCTGTGCACAGGCCCAGTGGCGGGCTCGGCCACCACCCCTCCCCCATCCCCGTCGGCCACTTGCATGGCATCGGCATGTCACAGATCATCTCATCTGCACACCCCCTCCCCCGCCCCCGCCTTCGTTTGCAGTGTTTCAGACGATGGTGCCGCAACCACAGCCCCTATGTCTGATTCTACCAGAAAATAAAGTTCTCAGCCCTTGGCAATAGAACAAGGACAAATTCAGAGGGTGCACGTGGCCCTGGGAAGAGGGCCAGAGGGACTCGTTGAGCTTCTCAAGCACAGTTGAGGATGGCTCCGCTGGCCAGTGTCCCCGGGAGTGGGGGGGCCGAGGGAGGGGTGTGAGAGGACTGAGCCTTTCACTAGACCAGTGCGGGCAGTAACAACAGGAAAACCAGCAGCGGGCCGGGGACGCAGAGAGCCGACGTCTCCTCCCGGGCCGGTCCCGCCTGTGTCCAGAGACGCCCCAGGCAACCCGGGAGCGATGCTGCTCTGCACCGGAGACCCTGCCGTCCTCCGAGGGGACATCCTCTGAGCATCCTGGGCACACTCGTCCTGGGGCTTCGCCCGTCCAGCCCCCACTCCTCACTGAACCCCCCAATTCACTGAACAATGCCATTGTTGAGTCTGTGGGGGCGTTACCATACTTTTTCAGTTTAAAAAAGCCCACATATTTTTGGTGTGATTTTGGCAAGTATGTCTGGAGGCCGCACTCTAAGGATGAGCTTGGTCTCATCCACACCCTCACGTATGGGAGGCCTGTCCCTGTCCCCACCACCACCAACAGGCTGGCAGCCCAGGGTGCCCTCCCTCCGAGCAGCAGCCTCAACCTCTCCCTCCGGGTGCTGGCGTGCACGGACTCAGCTGGGAGCTGCCTCCCCGTCCTGGCCTCCTTTCTGTTGGTTTTGGCTGCCTGGTTACCGACTGATGCCGGCTCCTTGTCAGCTAGGACCCGGGTGCTCAGCTGAGGGACTGGTCTGCAGGACTGGGTGATTCAGATGTCCCCTTGGGCCCGGCGCTTCCTCCCAGGCAACCAGTCTGGCCATGACCGGCCCACCTGAGGTCCGCCCCACGCCTGTGGGCCCTGCCCACTGGATGTGACCACTGGCTGCTCCTGTCCAGCTGACTCACTGAGCAGTCGGCAAACGCAGGCCGGGGAACAGGCCCGCCCTGTCCCAGGTGCTGGGGCCAGACCGCCGACCCCCTCGAGGTGGAGCTGGCCCAGAGACAGGGACGGAGGGAGAGGCTGTCCATGCCGAGGGCAGGGACAGGCGCCAGGACGGAGCCTGCCATTCGGGGCCTGGGCCTTGGTGGGGGCGGGGGGCAGGCTGGCACTCCCGTCTCCAAGGCCCACGGTCACGCTGCCTCGGAAACCACGTGTGTGACCCGTGGAAAACGTTGTTTTCCTTGATGCGTCATGTTCTGAGTGAGAGAGAATTTCACTCGGTAGCTGAGGCATTAAAAAGTAATCATAAAGGGTTTCATTCAACAGATGCTAAGAAGGGTTGTCCCCCCAGGCCCCGACACTGCCCCAGCTGTGTTTGTCCTTCTTTTCTGGAAAATTCTATCAGGTGGAGCCCTAGTGTTGGAGCCCAAGGAGGACGTCCTGCCCATGTCCAGGCTGCGCTGGGCAGGGCAGGGCAGGGAGGCTCGGCACAGGGACGGTTCGGCTGAGGCCAGCGGCCTGGGTCTCTCTCCACAGTCGCTCCTCTGCGCACCTCAGTTTTCCCATCTGAATAACGGGGTTAAACTCAGCTCACCTACCCCCGCATCCGAGGAAGCACTGAACTGGGAGACATGGTAACAGTGCTTCATGAGCTGGAAAAAGTTGTTTGTCATCATAAATGTACAGTTTTAACCCAGAAACTTCCATTTCAGAGCAGCACCCAGCAAAGTGCACTTTGCCCCCGAGGTCAGTGCTGCCTGCGTGGCCACCTGGCCACTGGGAGCTGGGACCCACGCTCCAGCCCGGAGACTGGGGGCAGCCCTCTCGGGCTCCACCCGCGCCGCTGCTTCAGGCCGGAAGGCCTCACTGCAGGGCGGCCTCGCCAGCGAAGCAGGCCAAGCCTTGGCCCCGCGTCTGTGCAGCGGGCAGGTGGGCCTTCCGAGGGTGGACGGGGAATGCGGTCGGAAGGGGGATCTGGAGCTGCCCAGAGCTGGCCAGGGAGGACCCGGGGGCAGGGGGTCAGAGCCAGGTCTGAGATGGTGGGCTGTGTGTTCTCGCTTCCCACCAACCCCGTGCCTGTGGCCCTGCCAGTGGGCGGTTGGCGTGGGCTATAGTGTGGGTCACTCTGATGGCCACCAGTCTATCACTCACCGTCACTGTATGGACATGGTGCGGTGAGGCCACAGGGGACAGAGAGAACCAGAGTGAGCAGGGGGGAGGAGGTGATGGGGGTCCCCACCCTTGGCAAGGGACACCCCCTCCTCTTCCTCTGCAGAGGGACTTGTTCTGAGTGGGAGCAAAGTCAGCGAGGCCGGGCGGGGCCGCGTCCCCCACGGGCCGTGCACAGGACGGACAGTGCATCACTCCCGGGGGCTCCACTCACTGGGGGGCTCCGTCCATAATCCCCCCGGCCTAGAGACCAGGGTGGAGGTCCGGTGGGAGCCCCTCCCCTCCCCCCGTCCTCACCTCCTCTGCCCGTTGCTCCCCTCACCACCTCCCCTCCATAAAGGCCCAGCTGTCCTCCCTAGAGTGGAGCTTGTGTCCGAGGGACCCTGACCCTGGGCTGGGGTGGTGGCCGCCCTTCCTCCAATCTGGGACTCCACCAATGGCGCCCCTGGCAGAGGGTCCCTCTGGCTGAAGGACAGTGGGGGTGGACACGACCTCTTTGGTCTGGGGACACCAGGCCCCGACTGTGGCTGGTGGAGCCGGCAGGGGGCTGCACCACCCCCTCATGCCTCACTTGTTCCTTGGAGAGAGAAAAAAAAGACGGGGGATGGAGGTAGGGAGGAGGGAGAGGAGGGAGTAAAGGATTTTTTAAAAGGAAGAAGGCCCTGCCCTAGGGCTGGGGTTTGTGTGTCAGAGGGGGCGCTGTTGCTCCACGGAGGCAGGGCGGGAGGGGGAGAAATGGGAGGGGCTGGGACGGGAAGGAGGGGACGGGGAAGGAGGGGCAGGCCTGGGCTGCACCAGCCACCTCTGGCCACTGTCGGGGGGGCACAGGAGGTTTCTGTCAGGATGTCTTTCCTTCCTACTCCCACCCACCCTCGTGGTTTTGAAGTCTTGGCAGCAGAGCTGTGGGTGGTTCCCCTTTTCCCGCCCTGACTTTTCCAGGCACCAAGAGTGGCAGGGACCTGGGAACGAGGGGGAGAAAGCAAGGGCCCATTCACAAAGGCTCATGGAGAGCTCCTGGCAGGGGGACTCCAGGGTCCCCGTCTGGGCCAGGTTGTGACCAGGGGACTGGCCGGGGCTCCAGGGTGCAGATCCGCTCATGGGCACCATTGGACACACATGCGTGTGCACACACACACACTACAGGCTGTGGAGGAAAGCTTTGCCCTGCGCCTACCCCACCCCACCCCAGCTCAGCCCCTGCCGACCCCCAGCCATCTCTCAGCAGCTCCCTGCGTTCAGGTGTCCACGCAGCCTCCAGGCTCCCGGGAAGAGCTGGGACAGATTTTGTGCGTGAACATTGACTGCTGACTGGCCTGGATTGGGGAGGGGCAGCTGCGGGGCGATGTTGAGATGTTCAGAGGCAATCCCATCCCTCAAGAGGCCCCCGCAGCACCCCTGGAGAGAGAGGGATCTGGAGCGTGAGGAGACCAAGGCAGCCTTCCCTCCACCACGCAGAAAAACAGCGATCCAGCTCTGCACCTCTGCCCGTAGGGTTCAGGTGGTTTTTATTTTCCTTCTTATATTTTCTTTAGTGCGTATGTGCCACTTTTATAATGGAGAAAACCACGGACGAAGGGATGTGAGCAGATATGTACCAGGCAACCACACGTCTGTGAAAATGAGCAGAAAGACTGTAAGAGGCACGGAAGCGTTAGCTCTCATTACCTCTGGGCAGTGAGACAAGATGGTGTTTTCCTATGTTTGTAATTTCTTTATGATAGGCATGTGCCTTTTTGTAAAAGGAAAGATAAAATTTGCTGAAGACACCGCTGCTGAGCTCTCATGAGCCCGAAGGTACCGCCTGGCGCTGGTGCCCCTTGTGTGAGAGCCTCCTTCCACTCGGCAGACCCGCGTGGCCCCTGCCCGGCCCTACAGAAGCGCAGGCTGGGCTTGAGTGTGGGAGTCGCCAGACCGAAGGTGGGGGTCCACTGCCTCACCGTGGAGCGGCCACGTCGGCCACACCACCAGAGACTCGCTGGTGGTCCACAGACTGGTGCCTGGCAAGGATCCCTGCCGGGAGGGCCAGAGAAGCATTAGGCCTGGAAGCCACGTGATCTGTCCCTGCGTGAGCCACGCACACACGCCTTCCCGTTTTATAGACAGTCTGTTTGCTCTCAGCCGCCGTGTAACAAACCACTCCCAACCACACGGCTCGGCTCAGCGCCGAAACGCCATCCTGGGACGCACACGCGGCCCGGCCGGGCCTCTCCGCTCAGGCATTTTACGCAACGTGTTCTCCCCCCAAAGCTGCGAGAATGCCCGAGCTGCTGCCCTTCGCAGGCAGGACAGCTCCGACGCGGGCCGCGTGGGCAGGCCACACGTTTGCGCCCAGGTCTGGCCCCATCTGTTCGACCGAGGCTCCTGTAAACTGCTCGCCCCTGCGCCAAACCCCAGAGCGCGGGGGGGAGGCGTCCACGGCACAGTCTGGGTGAAATCAGTGGCCTGTAAAATCACCCGTACAATTAGTTTATGAAAACCCCATAAAGTGGGTGGGGAATGGGAAGAAAATACTGGAACCCTAGAATGATCGAGAAGTACGGTTTCTGAAGTTTTTCCTCAAACGTTTCCTTATAATGGTTATACAACTTTTGTATGTTTTTTAAACTATAAACAATTTAGGCAGATTTTAGACAAGTGTCAACAGCTCCAGCTCCAGCAAAGGTCTTCCGGAAACTTCTCTGGGGGCAGGGGTCGGGTCCGACCACATCTGGAACCCACTCACGCAGGGCCTCAAATATACATATCTGTCGAGTTTGTTTTCTCACAGCAAAAAAATGAAATGTCTTTTCGGAACATGTATTTGTCCGAACTGAAGAACTCTATGCATGAAAAATAACTCCGAAATCCGACCAAGCAATGGATTCGAGACACTGAAACCAACAACATCCCCTGTGTAGGAAGTGGTTAGTGTGGGGATCGGTGAACACCCGGATCAGCTCCACGAGGTGTTGGGACTGGAAACCACCAAGCAGCATCGCAAGGGGGTGCATTGGTGGTCACGGTTCATTTTCAGGCCTCTTCCACTCAACTGCACCTTTGTTCTGTGAGCACGAGAAGCACGGCCCCCACGCAGGGGAGGTGGACCCTTCAGCAGAGCGGCGTCCTGGGCTCAGAGCCGCCCCAGAGACCAGAGACTTTCTCTCTCACAGTGACTCAGCCCTGAGCGGGAGGAGACCCCGGCCTCCACTCCTATCCTGGGCCCGCCCCAGCCTCCTCCTCCTCCACTGCCGCTCCTCCTCCCTCTGCCCCTCCCTCCCTCCCCCCTTCCCTCCCTCCCAGGCAGTAACTCAGGCAGAGCAGAGACAACTTCTCTCTCTCTCTCCCTCTCTCTCTCTCTCTGGTCGTTGTCAGCCCACCCTGGCCCCTGCCCTCGCTGGAGGGTGACTCGCAGGCCGGTGACATGAGGCTGGCCCCCGTTCTGCTTCCTCTGCTGCTGCAGGCCTGCTGGGTCACAGCGCAGGACCTCCCGGCAGCCGAGAGGGCCATTGCCTTCCAAGGTGAGTGAGCTTGCTGCATCTCCAACTGTGCTTTTTGCTGCCCGGGGAGGCAGTGCCTGGGACTGGACGCATCCAGCCCGAGTGGGACCCCGGCCTCTGTCCTTGGCCTGAGAGCTGCAGACGGGGGGGCTCATGGGGGTGCCTGAAATTCCCCAGCTGGGCAAGGCCCCTGGGCCCTGGTCACCAGCACGGCCAGTCGGGAGGACCCGGTGAGGACAATGAACTTCATTTGGGTCTCAGCCTCCAGCTCTCCAGGAGCAACTGTCCCGCCCATCAAGTGCTGGGTTTTTTTTCTCTACCCCAGTTAATTCCATTCGATTCCTTGCCTGACAGTCAGTCAAGAAGCGTGGTTACCTGTTCCCACACACCTTTTTCTGAAGCTCATGCCCCCAGTAGTAAATTTAACTTGGAAACGTAGCGAAAGAGCAGTGGTCCGGGGTGGAGCCCCCTGCCTTCCTGGAGGCCTGGCAGGGTTCTCAGGACTGAACGTGGGGGTTCTCACGGCCACCCCACCCCATCGCTGGGGGCCAGCTTTTCTCGATAGAACCATTCAGTGCAGCGGGCGTGGCTGACTGGGGAAGTGGCCGGCGGGGTCAGACCTGCCGGAAGGGAGGGTGGGTAAAGGTGGCCTCAGCGTGTCCCCAAGGGTGCAGGGCATGAGCCGCAGGTCTCCTCCTATCCCTGGCCCAGACTGCCCCGTGGACCTCTTCTTTGTGCTGGACACCTCCGAGAGCGTGGCCTTGAGGCTGAAGCCCTATGGGGCCCTGGTGGACAAGGTCAAGGCCTTCACCAAGCGCTTCATCGACAACCTGAAAGACAGGTAAGAGGGCACAGTTTGGCCTCTCTCCTGCATTTCTATGAGCCTTTCAGAGGGAAGGCCGGTGGGCTCAGGGCACCGGCCGGCCGAGTGCCTTGCCTGCCACGGCCCAGCAGGGAGTGTGGCCTCAGCTTCCCCATCTGAGAAGGGAGGTGTTGGCCTGGTCACTCGAGTACCTTCCCCAAGTCCACAGAGGTTCAGATGCCCCAAAGAAGGGTTCGAGATGGAGCAGGCTGAGGGAAGGGGGTGAGGGCACTGGCCGGCAGGAGGTCTGAGGCGACAGTGCTGCGATGTGGGGCACCTGTCCCCCCACACGCACAAGAGGGGCTGCCTCCCATCCCAAACTGAACAGGTTTAAAAAGGTGGCCTGAGGCCCTGAGTGGAGCCTGGAGGGGGTGTGCCTCACCAACCACCTGGACACTACCTGCCGCCCACATGGGGTGTCAGAGCCTGTGTCCAGACCCAGTGTCCCAATGTGCCCAGTGTCGCACACACAGGGGCCTGGAAGGGCCACCAGCTTGGTCCCGGGTTTGGGCAGGACACACTCCATTCATTCACGTACTCATTCATCTGTGTGATGAATCCACCGCACTGGGAGGGTGGGTGGGGAGGGTGTGGCCAAGGACAGGACCCGCCCACAGCGGAGGGGCTGAGCAGTAGGGAGGAGGAGCTTGGGTCAGAACCCAAGTCCTTCCGCGACCTATGCAGGGCCCATCCCTAGTTCCAGCCCTGTCCCTGCTGACCTGCTGACCAGGGCCCTGAACCTCCCCACACCCAGTGGGGCCACAGGGAGAGAGGATGTGGCTGCCCAATGCAGGGTGTTATGACACCTGAAACCCCACACCTACCCCGAATGCCCGGGTCCATGGGCCGGAAGGTGCTGGGGGCTCCGTGGGTGATGCCTCCAGGAGGGGTTGTGGGCAGCCACGTGGGCCGGCACCCCTGCTATGTGCCTTTGGCCCCTTCATCAACCTTCTGTGCCTCAATTCCCCCTGCCCATGAACTGGAATAGGCTCCTCTAGTGATTGTCACTGTTAGCACGGCCACAGGAGCTAAGTCACCCCATCTGCTGAATGGGCTGCTGGGCAGGCCACCCCCAGGCTTGGGCAGAGCAAAGCTGAGAGTCCCGGGGGGCCGGGTGCAGGGGAGAGAGGCGCAGACCAGTGTCCTACTTAGACCTGGCCTCACCCGCGCCCCCCACTGCAGGGTCTGCCCCAACTGCACTGCCCACCACCATCCACTAAGAGGTGGACCCCTACCGCCCCGCCCACCACAGTCCGGGCACACACAGCTGCTCATCCGAAGTCCCTGGAAATCAGGAGACTGGTGGTTCGCTGGCTGGAGCCTGTGCCCCCTGACCATGTCGGCTTTCCCACATGTGGCCACCAAGTCAGGGACTGGGCGTCTTAGGGCCGAACCGAAGTGCAGCCCATGGCTGGCCGGCTCCTACCTGTGGGGCAGAATGGGGCCGGGTGGTCTTCCACCTGTGAAAGGGGCGACCTCGCGCTGGCTGGACAGCAGCTGGGGAGCGGGCGGGGTGCTGGGTGCACCCAGGCTGGGGCCTGAGAGGCCCACTGCTCACCATCCGCCCCCGCAGGTACTACCGCTGCGACCGCAACCTGGTGTGGAACGCGGGCGCGCTGCACTACAGCGACGAGGTGGAGATCATCCGCGGGCTCACGCGCATGCCCAGCGGCCGGGACGCGCTGAAGGCCAGCGTGGACGCGGTCAAGTACTTCGGCAAGGGCACCTACACAGACTGCGCCATCAAGAAGGGGCTGGAGGAGCTGCTCGTCGGGTGAGCACGCCCCCCACCCCAGGCCTGCTCACACCCGGCTGCCCCGTCTGTGGTCCAGTCCCGGGCATGGCTCCTGCCTCTGGGGAGATGCACAGGCCCGGTGTCCCTGGGGGCCTCCGCCTTCCCGACCCCGGCAGGTTCGCTGCCTGGAAACTCCCCAGGCCCCAGGGGCTGCTCACTGGCAAACCGACCTCCGGTGTCCAAGATCCCCCAGGACCGGTCCTAGTGGCCAAGGGGATCATGCTAATGACCACTGCCCAGCCTCCTTCATGGCCACCAAGGGTCACCCTGAATCCCTTCATCCCTCCCTGGAGCCACCCACTGTCTCCTCAACCAGTGCGAGCAGCGGGGACCTGAAACGCCCCCATCACTGCCACCTTTTGGCCAAGCAGAGGTGATGCCTGCAGTCAGAGACAGACAGAGACAGACAGAGACAGAGGGGTGACGCAGAGGGAAGGGACTCCCGTGAGGGCATCGGTGTCCCCAGTGCTGGCCCTGCATGTTACTTAAACCTTTGCAGCAGGGAGCAGGCAGCAGCGAGAGGCAGCAGCTGCGGTGTCCAGGGAGAGGGCAGGCTCCGCTGTGGCCCCGCCCTGCCGCAGCCCCAGGGCCTCACTCGCAGCGGGGGAGGGGAGGTGTGCGTGTCTTCTGCTGTCCCCTCCCCGCTGCCTGGGCTTGAGGGTCTGTGTCCAGACGCCTCCGGGTGGGTGAGGACCAGTGCCTCTCCCCTGGCTGTATGTGCATTTTCCAAAATAGTCTTTTAGGGAAGTGGGACCCAACAAAACTCTGTTTATTCTACTTCATGTCTGTTTTTATGATCCCACGTTATAGCAGGATCAGCAAAGACAAACGCGGTTCAGTGGAACAGGAGACCCCACTTTGCAGAGCAGCTCCGGTCTGGGTCTCCCTCCGGGGGGTCTGCCCCCATTACCTCCCTGGCCGAGCCTCAGCCCGCCAAAGGGGGCCTTGGGCTGTCGGGGCCAGGGGCGGGGCCTGAGGGAGCTGCAGCCAGGCAGGGTCTCACGGCCGCCCACCCCCTTACAGGGGCTCCCACCTGAAGGAGAACAAGTACCTGATTGTGGTGACCGACGGGCACCCCCTGGAAGGCTACAAGGAGCCATGCGGGGGCCTGGAGGACGCTGTGAACGAGGCCAA
The DNA here is from genome assembly GCA_028533065.1 of Trachops cirrhosus. Lineage (NCBI taxonomy): Eukaryota > Metazoa > Chordata > Mammalia > Chiroptera > Phyllostomidae > Trachops > Trachops cirrhosus. The sequence goes on along the minus strand of CM052539.1, from coordinate 183,292,474 downwards.
GCACCTGGGCATCAAAGTCTTCTCAGTGGCCATCACGCCCGACCACCTGGTAGGAGCTCCGTCCCGGGCCTGCGGCCGGGGAGGGGACCAGGGCCCAGCCTGTGGGTGCACGACCAGGCACCAAGCTGCAGGACAGGGCGTGGCGGGGAGCAGAGGTGGGGGAGGGGCCGCATTCTCAGTCTACACGGTCGCCCTTGCTCCTGCCCTGCCCACCCCAGGAGCCACGTCTGAGCATCATCGCCACAGACCACACGTATCGGCGCAACTTCACGGCGGCCGACTGGGGGCAGAGCCGGGATGCGGAGGAGACCATCAGCCAGACCATCGACACCATCATCGACATGATTGTGAGTGGCCGCCGCACTGTCACTCTCCCACGTCCGGAGGCCGGGACATCCTGTGTCGCAACTATAAATTAATTTGTTTTTTCATTTTATTTTCAGAAAAATAATGTGGAACAAGTGGTAAGAGCCCCACCCTTCGCCCACCGCCCAAGGTGTCACCGCTGGTCCCTTCCTCCCCGCACCCCTGGGCACCCAAGCCAAGCCCCCCCAGCACCCGCAGGCATCCGGGTGGCAGCAGCTGTGCTTGGCTTTCTAACGTGTTACTTTGTCCCCTCTCCCGCAGTGCTGCTCCTTCGAGTGCCAGGTGAGTGTGGGGGCCCCGCCCACCCCTGGGGCCTCCTGGGATGGTCTGTCCCTGGCTGACTGTTCTCTCTGCCTCGCAGCCCGCCAGAGGACCTCCCGGACCACGGGGCGACCCTGGGTACGAGGTGAGTGGCTGCGCCCTGCCCTTGCTTACATCCAGGAGAGAGGGAGGTGTTGAGGAAACGTGGGAGAAGTGTCCCTGCAGCCTGGCACCCCAGGCAGCTGTCCTGAGCACCCACCACGCACCTGCCACTGGGCTGGGTGTGGGGACAGCAAAGGCATCCCTCCCTGAGCAGATGGCCTCGTCCATGGGGAGAGAAGCCAGGCACAGTGACCCTGAGGTCAGGGGGTGGCCCAGGGCTGGCGTGAGGGACGGGGGTCTGGTAGCTCCCTTGCCCCCTCTCCGTAGTGGAGGAACTAGCCTTTCTGAAGGTGTCCCTTGAGCGCTTGGCTCCTGGAGATGGGCCTTGATGGGCACACACTTGGGGCCCAGGCCCAGGCGGCTCACACAGGGAGAGTTTGAAAATCAGGATTTGTTGCCGGTACTTACAAATTGGGACACTGGTGAGGAAAGTCCAGATTTCTGGCTTCTCCTTAACAATGTCAGCTTCGGTGGCAGGAAGCCCTGTGGCCACTGACCACAGGAGCTGAGCCAGCGTCTCTCAGGGGGAGGGTCCCTGAGTCCACGTGGCCCACCCAGGAGCCCAGCTCAGCAGCTGGAATGGGGCGCAGGATGGCAGAGAAGAAAGACGCAGAGGCCTCTCTCCAGCTGGTGGGGCAGCCCCCAGCCTGGTGGGGTGTGAGGGAGGGGGCGTGTGGGACGGACCTCGAAGATCCCAAGATGGGCCACAGGTGAGGGAGGAGGTGGCGGAGAAGCACGCAAGCCAGCAGGGGTCCCTCTCACCAGCTTTGCAGAAATCCTTGGGAAACCGCCCCCTAACCTCGGCCTGCTTTGTGTTCCAGGGCGAGCGAGGCAAGCCGGGCCTCCCAGGAGATAAAGGCGAACCCGGAGACCCTGTGAGTGTCCAGTGCCCGACCCCGGGGCTGGGAGCGCGGAGAAGCCTGAGGCCGAGGGACCAGGCCACAGAAACTTTCAGAAGGACGGCTGGTGTCTGAGTGCCGTGGTCACGGTCCTCAGAGGACACGCCCCCGTGGGCAGCCAGGGCCCGAGCACCGCACAGACATTCCGTCCAGCGCATCCCAACAGCGGGACCCCCACACCTGCCCAGCCTGTGCTCAGCAGGGAAGGCGGGGGGTCAGACAGCAAAGTCCCCGATCTCTGCTTCAACCCTGGCCAGTCTCCCCACAGCCCAGCCCTAGCTCCTCCCTGAGGCTCAGTGGAGGTGGGGCCTTCACAGCGGAGCTGCCCCCTCAGATGCCAGCCAGCAGGGCGGCCGCGGGCCAGCTGGGCCAGTGGTCAGCACGCCCGGTCTCTCTGGCTAACCAGGCCGGAGTGGAGTGGGAGATGAGGCGGGCTGGTGGGGGCTGGCCCCGCCCCCAGGGAGTCTAACACACCCCCGGCTTTGTGTTTCAGGGAAGGCCTGGGGACCTAGGACCTGTCGGCTACCAGGGGATGAAGGTGCGTCTTCCCTGCTCCACCACAGGGGCCTGTCCTGGGGCCGAGCCACAGAGCATGGGAGCTGTTCCTGGGCACTGGGCCCCGGGACACCACTGACAGTCCCCTCTCCTCCTCTGTTTGCCTCGTAGGGAGAGAAAGGGAGCCGAGGGGAGAAGGTGAGTGAGGCACAGCTTTGAGGTGTGCCCCCGGGTGCAGAGCAGTCCCCCCTCGCCTGGACAAGGACAACGTTGCCCATCCCCAGTGTGGCTGGGCCCCAACAAGCTGGTGGGGGGTTGACTGGTGTCCCCTTCGCAAGGGACCCGGGAGACTGCCCTCTCCTTGCTGTCCTCCTCCGCCTCCCTGGGAGGACAGGGGCACTCTCCCCATGACGGGGGGACCACCCCCCTCACCCTCCCTTCCTGTCTCTGCAGGGCTCCAGGGGACCCAAGGGCTACAAGGTGAGTGTGGCATTCAGGACATGTGTTCTGCCCCAGGGGTGGGTGGCTGTCTGACCTTCCTCTGAGCCTTTGGCCTTTGCCCCTCACAGGGTGAGAAGGGCAAGCGTGGCATTGACGGTGTGGACGGCATGAAGGTAACCCCCAGCCAGGGGGAAGGGCCGGGGGCCAGGGCAATGGTTCGGGGAGGGACAGCGGGCAAAGCCAAGCACTTCCCCAGACATCGGCAGACAGGGACCTCGTGTGGGCACCCCCGGGCACTTCGGAGGCAGTGGGAAAGGCAGGAGACATTTCTTGCCGAACCCCAGGTCCCCGTGGACCCCAAGCCACCCGGCCAAGATCAGAGCATCTTCTGGAGTGGGGCTTTCCTGGGAGGCGGGTGGATGAGCCAGAGCCAAAGGGCTTGACTACCAAATCCTCCTTCCTCCTTCCAGGGGGAGACGGGGTACCCTGGCCTGCCAGGCTGCAAGGGCTCGCCGGGATTCGATGTAAGTTGCTTTCTCTCGCCGCTGCTTTAAGACTGGAAGCGCTTCTGCTGATGCTCTTAAGAGGCCCTCGGAGGGCTGTGCAGCATACGGGTGCGGCCGGTGGCTGCTTGGTTAACACCGTGGACTGACTTCTCCAATCCTCTCACCAGGGCGTTCAAGGACCCCCGGGGCCCAAGGGCGACGTGGGCGCCTTTGGACTGAAGGGAGAAAAGGTCAGTGCTGTGAGGCCCCTGAGGCTGCTGCTGCGCTCTGTGGGCTGGTGCAGAAACTGGGGGTCGGAATGGTGGCAACAAAGGGGTCAAACATCACAGCTGATGGGCAGGGGCGTTTTTTCAAGGGGACGCTCCGTCCACCCCATGTCACTGAGCTCCAGACTCTCCTGCCCCCATCACACCTGCCTTCTGCAGCAGGGGGGGTGGCCATGGCGCCTCTGGTCCCCTGGTGCCCTGCAAGACAGAACAGGACAGGAGGGGCTGACCCTTACAATCTTTCCAGGGGGAGCCTGGAGCCGATGGGGAGCCTGGGAGGCCAGGGGCCACAGGGCCCTCCGGAGACGCGGTGAGCATGCACGCTGTGCCCACCCCACCCCCTCCTTCCATGGGAGCCTGGGTGGGGGTGCCCGGGCCCTGGGACAGGCTGCCAGGAACAGGCCAGCCGCAATCCAGACACGGCCAGGCCAGAGATGGATGAGCATACCCTTGTTCCCCGCAGGGAGACCCTGGAGAGCCTGGTCCCCCGGGAGAGAGGGGTGAGGCTGGCGACGAGGTAAGCACCCACGTTTGGCCTCCTGCTCCCTGTTCCTGAGACTCAGGCTGGGTTCCCGTTCCAAATTAATGCTTCTGTCCGTTCCTCTCCATCCCAGGGCAACCCGGGGCCCGACGGCAATCCTGGAGAAAGGGTGAGTCCGGCGGGCTGGCGCCCTGGGCTCTGGGCCTCCCTGCTTAGCACCAGACGTGGCCGCATCACCAGCGGGGAGCCTGCTGGGGGGTGTCGGCTCTGCATCGAGCCCTTGAGTCCCTCCCACATAGGGGGTCTGGGTCTGCAACCTCACGTCCTACCTCTCTCCATACAGGGCGGCCCTGGGGAAAGAGGACCACAGGGAACCCCAGGCGCTCGGGGCCCGAGAGGAGACCCGGTGAGTCACCGTTCGTTAACCCAGGGGCCCACCTCCCTAGAGGGGACAGACTGATGTCAAGCTGTCAGAATCACGGGACGCCTGCCACCAAGGCCCTTTGGCCCCTAGGTTTCTGTTTTCCCAAACAAAGACCGTTCCCACCAGTGCAGGGCAGGCAGCAGCTGCCCCGGGCCTCGCCCAGACCTGCAGCTGCACCGGGTGCCCGGGTCTGACGGGAGGCAGGAGCCAGGCCCCGGCCGGGGCGAGCTGGGTGAAGTGTGGGGCCTCTCCCCCATCACCAAGGGCCAGCTGGCTCGGGAAACGACCGGCTAACCTCACGCCGAGACGCCGTCGGTGTGCTCCCTGACGTCCGTGGCGTGTGCACGTGCGTCCTTCAGGTCTGCGGCCGCGGGTCTGAGGTGCCCTTCACACAGCACGTTCCCCAGTTCCGGCTCCGAGTCTTCTTAGCTGCACATTTCCCTGTGACTCGGTCTCCTTAGCCCGTCCCCTCACCGCACACCTGGGCCTTTTCTAAATACCTGCAGCCCCCACACCCGACCCAAACAGCTCCACAAGCATTTCTGCAGACAGAGCTTGCGCTCTTCTTTGGATTGTTAACACTTCAAGGGCAGGAACATCGGGAGGCTGCGGCTGCACAAACCTTGTGGCTAGGAGGCTGGGCCTGGCCCAGTGGCCAGGCTGGGCCTTCTCTGGCCCCATGGTTCAGTGGCAAGGTTTTGCCGGTCCCAGAGGCAGGTATCGAGCAGGCTCTGTGCCTGGTTTTGGGGGGAGGGAGGGCAGGCCCCACCCTGTAGCTCCCGAGTTAGGGGGAAAGGGTGCAGGGCTTCCAACCTCAGAGTGGGGGGCCCTCTGCCCACTGCCGACCTGGGCGGTGCTGCAGCTCGTCCCCGCACAGGACACCCTGTGAGGCTGTGAGAGGCCAGCGCGTGGTCAGGGGTCCCAGAGGGACAGCGACTTTACCCCGAGGCCCGATGCAGGGGTTGAAGAGGGACACCGAAGCAGGGGTAACCTGGCTTTGCCTCCTTCTAAACCCACCCAGCTGAGATCAGGAAATGGGACCCAAGGCCAGGCCACACCTCCCGCACGCACTCCTGGCAGACGGGGCCCCTGTGATGGGGCCACTGCTCCCAGGGCCTCGTCAGCGAGCTTCCTGGACAAGAGGCAGTGTAGGGAGCGGCCTTGGGCCTCAGGAGGAGCTGCTGGCCTCCTCGCTGGGCCCCCTGGAACCACACACGTCATTCGACAGCTGAGCACGTGGCCACACTGTGGTAGAAACGTAGGACAGTAGGAAGGAAGGGTGAGGCCTGGGAGCACAGTGGGCAGCTCTGGGCCCCCCAGGCCTCGCCCTCCCCAGTCCTCACCTCACCAGCTTGTTCCTTTCCAGGGTGAAGCTGGACCCCCAGGTGAACAGGGACGGGAAGGCCCTGTTGGCGTCCCCGGAGACCCGGTAGGAAACCTGGCCGTCTGAGGGAGTGTCCAGGTGGGAGCCAGCCCTGCCGGGTTCCTCTTGGAGCAGAAACGCTCCCGGCAGCTCAGGAATCTGTGGGGAGGTCTCTCTGTTGCAGGAGGTGTGACCTGGGGTGTGGGGGTCAGGAACCAGCTGCAGGAAGCTGGGGGCAGCTGGAGCCAGGGGGTGGGAATTGGTGACAGCGGGCCTAGTTCCTGTGGCCATCAGATACTCAGAACTCACGGAGGGACCCCCATTTGTCATCTGGTGGGCACTTGGCAGGTCTCAGAGCTGAGTGAGAGACTCCCACTGTCCCCCCAAGTTCTGTCCTCAGGGTGGATGGGGAGGGGCTGCCTGGCTTGGTTGGGGCTAGAGGAGGGCTGTGGGGGGTGGAGGCCAATATCCAGATGGAGAGGGGGTGGGCAGGGGGTAGCAGAAGGGGTGAGGGAGCCCCAGGCCCCTGGGCACAAAGCACCCCCCTTGCCTAGTGGGGCTGGGTCACTGAGGGCAGAGCCTTGGACCAAGGCATCCCACATTGGAGCCCCCACGATACAAGGTGGTGGGTGGGGGAGGGGGGACTTGTTCAGCTTTTGGAGCCCAGGTGTGAGATGCTGGCTGGAGGTCAATTTGAGTGTGTATTGCATAGAAGGTTCCAGAATTCCTGAGGCCTTGCTGGGGGAGGGTGAGAGAGTAGGGTCCGGAGGAAGCAGGGGGTCCGACCCTGCTAGGGAGCAGGGCTGGGGGAGGAGACGGGAAGGGGTGCAGACCTGCCCTGGCCTCCTCAGTGGCCCACTGAGCAAACTCACTGAATGTGCCCATGCGCCCCACACAGAGGCTGCCCCCAGGGTTTGGCTTTGCAGAAAAACACTTGATAAACATCAACATCCATCTTCCGTTCTGGCAGCTCCTTTGTCTCTCTATCTGTGTGTCTGTCCATCCACCCACCCATCCATTACCCCTATCTCCTCACCCACCCAGCCACCCATCGATCTATCTCTGTCACTTACCATCTGTCGTCCATTACTTATTATCTGTCCCTCCTGCCTGTCACCCAGCCACCTACCTTTCCATCAGGTACCTGCCTATCAATCGCTCTCTGATTTATCTGTCATCTATTCATCCACTCCTCCATCCATCATTCATCCATTTTCCTTCCATATTGAAATACATCAAGGCTATAACCAGAATACATTCTTAGGAGCAGAATTTCTTGGCCAAATGATATGTGTGTGATAATCACCAAATAATTCTACATGTGAGGGCCAGAGCAGCCCAGGTTGTAGGGCCCCCTGGCGATGCCGGGGCGGCTCGTTCCTCTGGGAGGAGGCCCTGTCCCTCCAGCCCATGACCCAGCTGGGAAGGGTCCGCCCCCAGCTCGTGCTCCCGGCCGGGCGGCTTGTCTGCCTGGGGGCCGGGGAGTGTGGGTTTAGGCAGCGATGGAACCGGGTCCATCTACCCTGGATTCTGGACTTCCTGGCCTCGGCGCTGTCTCTGCCCCTTAGGCTCCTGGTTTCTCCCCACCCTGCTGACACCCCCAAAAGGCAGTCAGCTCCCACACCAGGGGCTCCCTTCAGAACTTTCTGGGAAATATGTTTCTCCAAATCCCAAGGAAAACAGTTGAGAACTGCAGACAGTGGAGGAAAGGTGCAGGCATCACCCCTCCTCCTCCCCCTCCTGCCCTGGGCGCCGCCCCTCCCGCCTTTGTGGAGGCCAGTGCTGCCCGTCAGGAGCCGTGGGGAAGCCTGCAGAACCTCTGCCCGGGGTTTGTCGGTCTTCGCGGCCTTCGGTGGGTCACCGGGTTCCTGTTCCTTGGGGGAGGGTGGGGTGCTAGTAGGGACCTGGAGGGGACATCAGATGGGGCCTCCCACCGGCCCGGCCTGGGGCACCCAGGGCCTCCGTTTCCATCCTCCCTCCTGCCCCCTCCCCGTTTTATGTCCCGCGGTGGCCTCTCAGGGCCCAGACTGTGCACCCCGAGGGGCAGGGGCTGCTGGGGTGCCAGGACCACAGGCCGCAGCCCAGCCCCGGTGTGGCTGTGGGGAGGGCTGCGACACAGCAGCCTCCTGGCTGCCAGCTGGTGGATGAAACAGGCTGGGTGACGGGGAGTCACACACAGTTGGGAGAGGACCTCCTCCGAGAAGGACCTGGTCTGGAAATCCCAACGTGAAACAGGGCGTCTGAGGGCAGGGTAACGGCCAGTGGGGCACTGGCGCCAGCAGGTCCGTGAACTCCGTGCGCTCACCCTCCTTCCTCCAGCCCGGCTGGGGGTGTCCATGAAGTGCTCGGGGGACCGAGACTCTGGGCCGGGAAGGGCAGGTGATGCACCTCCAGGGAGGGCGTGGGCGGAGCAGGCCGGCCTCACGCCATCGGGAGGGCTGGTGTAGGCGGAGAGAGGGTCCAGTGGGGCCTGTCCGTCTCTTCACAGGGTGATGCTGGCCCCCTCGGACCTAAAGGATACCGAGGAGACGAGGGGCCCCCGGGGCTCGAGGTGAGTAGCCCTCCCTGCCCTTGGCTCCAGGAGGGGCCAGCCCTGACCCCGGCCCCTTCTCTCCGCCCAGCGCTTCCCTGGGAGAGGCCCCTGGCCGCTGGCACGTAGAGGTTTCATCTCATTTTCGTACACGCGACTTTTAGGACATTTGGAAAACGCAGACCAAAATTAACAAGAGAATCAAAATCTAAAATAGTACCACCCAGAGATGAATAATATGAAAAATTTGGCTTATCTCTTTCCAATTTCTTTTTCTCTCTTTGCACGTTATGCCTGAAATTCGACTTCACGAGGTTTGTTTTTTCATGATAAGCATCCTCCGGAAATCCTAACAGTTTTTCAAAACATTGCTGACAGGCGCTTTGAGCCACGCCTTAGTCTGGGTCCGTTTCTCTCTCCGGACACCGGTGCGGGGCTCGCAGGCAGCTCCGGATTCCTGGCATCCCTGTCCGTCTCTGCTCACGCGCTGCTGCCCCGGGGCGGGTCCGAGCGGGAGGCAGGGCGCCGAGCCCCCGGGTCCTGTTCTGCTGGGTCTGCGCCAGCCCCAGGACCCTGGGGTTAGGGCCCTTCTTTCAATCATTGCCCCGCCGCTGTGCCATGTAATCCTCCCTCTCCTCCCCCACCCCCCGTGAGACCTCGTCCCTCAGGTGCCCGCTCACTCTTCCCAAACCCGCTCCTCTCCTCCTTAGGGTCCCAGAGGCGCCCAAGGGCCTGTAGGACCCCCCGGAGACCCCGGACTGATGGGCGAAAGGGTGAGTGACAGGCCCAAGGGCACAGGGTCCTGGAGAGACTGACAACTGGTTGCCTGAGACCCTCGGAAGCCCTGGGCTTGAGCTCCGAGCTCATGGGGTCTGAGGGTCGCAGTCGAAATAACTGTACAGGGAGCATCCTCTGCAGGTGACTGTCCCCTCAGTGTCCATGGACACTGTGGTCACTGTGGTCACCGAACACATGGGCGCTTTGCCGGCCCACCTGCTCCAAGGTCCGGGAGAGGTGGGCAGGGGACCCGCAGGGCAGTCGGGGCTGGGAGACGCCTTCCAGGCTGACGAGGGACCCAAACGCACCACTCCTGTGCCCGCGCCGTCTGGAGACATCCCAGGCCCGGGCGGCTCCCACAGTGACAGGACGCGGTCTGCTCCCCCAGGGTGAAGATGGCCCCCCGGGAAACGGCACTGAAGGCTTCCCCGGCTTCCCTGTGAGTGCCCCCACCCCCGCCTACCACCCTCCTTGCTGGCAGCTGGGCTCACGTGGGCCGGCGGGTGGCACCCAGCAGTGGGTAGCTGGGTTGCCCACGGAGGCCCCACGTCGGAGCCTGGCCTGACTGCCCCACCTTCCTCTGCAGGGCTATCCGGGCAGCAGGGGCCCCCCCGGGATAAACGTGAGTACCTGCCCACCACCGGGCTGCTGGTGCACACACACATGTGCACTCACACGTACAAACACACGTGAACTCCCACATGTACACACACATGCGAACACACTGGCCCTTAGCCCAGGCTCTTTGCCAAGGCCCCCGGCATGTGTCTTCATCCATGGGTGTCCCCAGCGGCGTGCACTCGGTGGCTGACACTGCCCTCAGGGTGCGTGGGAGTGGGGTCCCGTCCCAGCCTCCCCTGCACTCAGGCTGGCCGCCCCGGGAAATGTGTGCCAGGGGTGGGGCAGGCAGTGTCTTCCTTGTGTTTTTCCTTTTAAAACTTCTCCTCAAAAATGAAATGAAACATATGAATTGCATCGTGGTAAGGCTGGTTTAAAGTAGAAACACTGGGGAAGGAAAGGAGCAGCCAGGATGCCTGTGGCGGACGAGCAGCCTTTCTGTCCGGGGCGCTTGGCCGGACGCCCGCCGGAGCCCCGGGCCCAGCCCGGCCCGTGTGCCCGCTCCGGGAATCTGCACCCCGCTAACGTGTGCTCCCCCGTCACCTGCAGGGCACTAAAGGCTACCCCGGCCTCAAGGGGGACGAGGGAGAGGCCGGAGAGCCCGGAGAGGACGTGAGTGTTCCACCCCCACTGCCCCCCGGGTCGGGGAATCCTGAGGGTGGGGACTGGGAGGGACGACTGGCTGTGTCTGTGACACATGCTGCTTCCTTCCAGAACAACGACATTTCACCCCGCGGTGCCAAAGGCGCGAAGGGGTACCGGGGCCCCGAAGGCCCCCAGGTGAGTAGAGGCGTGGCTGGCCCAGGGGGCCAGATGGGGGCAGACGCACCTGAGGCTGCAGTGGGTGGAGAGGGGTGGGGAGAGGAGGTTAGGAATTTGGGGAGCAGATCTCTGGGGAGGCTGGGGCTTTGACAAGTGGGATCAGAAGGAATGGACAGTTTCGATGGGCACATTGGGGTGGTGAATGGGGACAGGGAAGGAGGGCCAGTCGCCAGGTGACAGGAGTGCCCCACTGACCATGTGCACCCTGGGGGGGACGTGCCACTGAACTGAGCAGAATGCTGGAAGGACTATGAAAGGACCATAGAAAGGACTATGCTGGACAGTTGTCACAGAGTAGATGGAAATTACAGGGTCTTCTCCAGCCCTCAATGTGCTGAAGCCTCCGCTGTCCCTGGCCTTCAGGGGACCCCTAGTGGGAAGTGGGGTCACGAGGGCCCAGGGGGGCTTTCCTGTCAGACCCTGGGTTCAGGGACCTGGCGAGTGGTCCCAGGGCAGAGCTTCTAGCCCTTCTCCCACCTTTTCTCTGACAGGGACCCCCAGGACATGCAGGACCACCGGGACCAGATGTAAGTGGGGTGTCTGTGCATGTCCTTGGGGACCAACCCCTCTAGCCAAGGATTCCATGGGGGTGGGAACCAATGACAGCAACAGGGGGGCATGTGAGGGCCACTGGAGGGACATGTGGCAGCCCTGGAGAGACGTGGCAGCCACAGGGGACACATGAAGCCATGGGCGTCACATGATGGCCACATGTCAGTGACCACACCAGGTGTCCATGCCTGGGAAGCCGGGGCCTACAGTCAGAGCAGGGCACACCCCAGGAAGTGAGAACCCCTGCATGCCCCCAGCCTGGCTGTGGTCCCAGCAGAGGGTGACCCGGAGGGCCAGCCTCGCCCCCAGCGCCCAGGGTCACCCAGGCTGGGTGACGGGCCAGTCAACCCATCATGGAGTGTCTTCCCCTCCCTAGGAATGCGAGATTTTGGACATCATCATGAAAATGTGCTGTGAGTATCTCCACCCTGAATAACTCCCTTGGAAAGAGCATGTCCTGCACCCAGTGTCTGAGTGGGGGAGACATGTGGGGGGGCAGGAGTCACGTGGGGGCTGGTGTGTGTCCCACCAGCGAGAATGTCCCTGGGGGCTGGGCCACTGTCAACCCCACCACCAGCCTCCCTTCTCCTCCCACTGAGAGGTGACTGGGAACCCCGGTCAGGGAGACCCAGGGAGGGGGGAGCTAGTGGGAGGGTCTGCATAGGACTTGGGGTCTCAATGTCACCTAACCTCATCTTTCTCCTCCTTCCCAGCTTGCTGTGGTGAGTGTCACGTTCTAACTCGTGTGGTTTCAGCTTTTGGGTAGGCCGGCCCTGGGTGGGGGGGGCTGTGCCCTCCCCCTGTGCGTGTTGTGCAGCAGCAGCTGCCCCTGCCCACCCCCCTCCCCCACAGAGTGCAAGTGCGGCCCCATCGACATCCTCTTCGTGCTGGACAGCTCCGAGAGCATCGGGCTGCAGAACTTCGAGATCGCCAAGGACTTCATCATCAAGGTCATCGACCGGCTGAGCCGGGACGAGCTGGTCAAGGTGTGCCTTTCCCTGGCCTCCATGCTCTGGGGAAGGTGGTTCCCAGGAGGCAGGGGTCTTTCCTGACACCAGTCTGGAGAGGGGCCAGGTCCTGGGGGCCCTGGGGAGACAGGGCATTGTGTTACTCAAGAGCGAAAGCCCAGCCTGCCAGCATGTGGGAGTGGCTGCCAGGTCACACCTGGGGCAGGTGGAGGGTTGGGGGGCCGCCGGGGCCCTCCTGACCTCGGCGCCTGCGCCCACGCAGTTCGAGCCCGGGCAGTCGCACGCAGGCGTGGTGCAGTACAGCCACAACCAGATGCAGGAGCACGTGGACATGAGGAGCCCTAACATCAGGAACGCCCAGGAGCTCAAGGAGTGAGTGTGACCCGCCCAGCCGGGTGTATGGGCAGCCCTAAGAGCCCACCCAGCACCCGAGGCAGGCCCGGGCCCGAGCCCTGACCCCAGCGCTGACCCCGTCCCTGACCTGGGCCCCGGCCCCGGCGCTGACTGTGCCGTGGCCCTGCAGAGCCATCAAGAAGCTACAGTGGATGGCAGGCGGCACGTTCACGGGCGAGGCCCTGCAGTACACCCGGGACCGGCTTCTGCCACCCACCCAGAACAACCGGATCGCCCTGGTCATCACAGACGGCCGCTCGGACACCCAGAGGGACACCACCCCGCTCAACGTGCTCTGCGGCCCTGACGTGCAGGTGGGGCCCCCTGCAAGCCGCACGCCGCCGCCTTCGCACCCTGAGGTGTGGGGCACCCGCCCTACCAGGGCTGGCTGACACCGTCCCTCTCCACAGGTGGTCTCCGTGGGCATCAAGGACTTGTTCGGCTTCGTCGCGGGCTCTGACCAGCTCAATGTCATTTCCTGCCAAGGCCTAGCACCCCAGGGCCGGCCGGGCATCTCGCTGGTGAAGGAGAACTACGCCGAGCTGCTGGAGGACGCTTTCCTGAAGAACATCACCACCCAGATCTGCATAGGTGGGCGGGGCCGGGGGCGGGGCCGGTGGGTGCAGGCTGCCCCACTCAGCTGTGTTGGGAGCAGCCGCGCGGCGCAGGCAGCTGGGTGACAGCCAGAGAGAGCTGCTGGGTCAGACTTGGGCCCTCTCCCCACACAATGGGCACGTCATCGGCATCGCCCGGGGATCGCATGGCATCGTGGCAGCATGTCACGGGCTGTCTGACCTGCAGACCGTCCTCGCTCCTCTCTGCGCCTTGGTCTCCCCATTCTCAGAAGGGGTCAAGTATCTGCCTCACCCCTCACTGGCTTGGTGGGATGATCACAAAACAATGCCTGGGGACCATTCCATCAACTCAGAAGTCCCCACTTGAATAAGGGGACACCCCTCCTGGTGGGGTGAGTGGGCCAGGGAGCAGGCTGGCCAGACATTCAGGAGCACCGCCTGTTTGCACGTCTGCGCCGTGCCTTCTGTGGAGATGCGCTGGGATCCTCTTTGTCAGGGGTGGGTTACAGATGGAATGACGGTCCCTGTGATCGCTGGCTTCATGCCACATTGTCTTTCTCCTACAGACAAGAAGTGTCCAGATTACACCTGCCCGAGTGAGTACCTGGGGTGTGGACAGGGCTCTGGTGGGGCCCTCGGTGGGGAGGGTCTGGAGATAATGAAGGTTGGACAGGGCCTGGCTCCCCCAGGCTCGGGTGCCCCCCAGCTGGCCCGCCCGGCTGGGCTGGGAGGGCCCGCGGCGTGCCAACCAGCGCCCCTGCCCCCGCAGTCACGTTCTCCTCCCCGGCCGACATCACCATCCTGCTGGACGGCTCAGCCAGCGTGGGCAGCCACAACTTCGAGACCACCAAGCACTTCGCCAAGCGGCTGGCCGAGCGCTTCCTGACGGCGGGCCGCGCCGACGCCGCGCAGGACGTGCGCGTGGCCGTGGTGCAGTACAGCGGCACGGGGCAGCAGCAGCCGGAGCGCGCCGCCCTGCAGTTCCTGCAGAACTACACCGTGCTGGCCGGCACCGTGGACGGCATGGACTTCTTCAACGACGCCACCGACGTCACCGACGCCATCAGATACGTGACCCGCTTCTACCGCGAGGCCTCGTCCGGCGCCGCCAAGAAGAGGCTGCTGCTCTTCTCCGATGGCAACTCGCAGGGGGCCACGGCGGCGGCCATCGAGAAGGCCGTGCAGGAGGCCCAGCGGGCGGGCATCGAGGTCTTCGTGCTGGTGGTGGGCCGCCAGGTGAACGAGCCGCACATCCGCGTCCTGGTCACCGGCAAGACGGCCGAGTACGACGTGGCCTTCGGCGAGCGCCACCTGTTCCGCGTGCCCAGCTACGCGGCCCTGATGCGGGGTGTCTTCTACCAGACAGTGTCCAGGAAGGTGGCGCAGGGCTAGCTGGCCTCCGCCAACCCGAACAAACTAAAAATGTGACGTAAATCTTCCTGACCGACCCAAATAGCTAGATTTTTTTAAAGGAAAATCTTGAAAAGCCGCCATGCGAGCGGCCTCCGTGCCCGGGTCCTGGGACCCTGCCCCCTTCCCTGCACACCCGAACCCTCGTCTCACCGCCGCGAGTTAACATCCCGAACCTCCCGCAGGCTCCGGCCCCCCGCCCGTCAGAACCCCTGACCCCCACTTCCCTGGGGTGTCAGCTGCACACTACCCCCGACCCCTCACGAGCCCTGCAGGACCCCCCACGTAACATCTCATTTACCCATAGAGTCAAAGTCCACGACCTAGTTCACGGGAGATGACCAGCTGCGTCCCGCTTTTGGAAAGCCGGCGTTGAGAGGACTTGTTACACATTTCCTATGAGGGTCTCGTTGCTCACCGCCCAGACCCTGGCTCTGGCAGCCTCCGCCGAGAGCTCAGGGCGGTGCCCCAGCGTGGGCCAGCACCGCCAGAGAACCGCAGAAAATAGTGTCTCCTTGACCCTGTGTCCTCGCAGACCCCAGAACAACGGTGCTATCCTGTCGACCCCTCCCATCTGCACAGAGAGGCCTGGCCCCCGGGCCGTCTGGGGGCACGGAGTGAGGTGCTGCCTTCACAACAAGCCAAGCTCTCCTTCCCCGAGGGAGCCACTGGTTCTGCCTTGTGCAGAAGACCCTCTTTCTTCCTTAGCTTCACTTTTACTCCTTCCTGTTTTCTCAACCGTGTCCCTATCCGCAAATTCTCCAAATAAAAGTCTTCACTCTTCTCTTTGTGGTTGTCTTTTCGAGGAATTAAAATCCCCGCCGTGTCCGCGCTTGGTGCCAACAGGAGGACTCGGAGGAGGTTGGGCGTCTGGCGGGATGCCCGCCCCCGGCTCAGGGCCGGGGAAAGGCACACGGGAAGGCACAGAGGAACGCACAGGGGAACGCCGAGCCCATGCACGTGCATGGGAGGAAGTCACCGCCATCAGAACCCAGTGCTCAGCTCTCCCCGGCAGGGCTGGCGGGGGACCAGGGGATGATGTGGGTCCCGGCCGCACTCGGCCAGCAGGAGTGCAGGACAGGACACCCATGCGGTGGGGCCTGGCATGCTCATCAGAGGGGACATCAAACACCTCCCTGTTTTGAGGTAAGTCACCTCCCGCCTTCTGGACGTGCCCAGGGCAGGGAGGCCAGAGGGCCAGCCTGAAAAAGGCGGCTTAGTGGAGGGTGGCCTAGGCCTGAGTGTGTGAGGGGGCGCCTGCCTCTCCCCAACCTCCCTCCAGGTGGGTCTGGGGTCTTTCCCTGCCCGCCTGGGGGTGGCCACCCAGGGACCTCTTCCTGAAGGAGAGTGAGAATCGGAAATATGCGTTTCCCCTTTAAGGAGGAAGTGCTTCTTTAATCCCTGTGACTCATCTCTAACTGGAATCATCTCTAACTGGAACCAGCTGGCTGAGAACGCAAACTGAAATCAGCGACGCTTTCCTCCGTGCTGTCCTTCCCAGCCCCTCGCCTCCCCACACCCACCAGGAAAGCACAAGGGTCCCCTTCGTTCTACAGAAGTCATTTATTTTAAAAATGCGTTACAGCCCTGGCCAGGTGGCTCAGTTGGTTGGAGCGTGGTCCCCACACACCAGAAGGTTGTGGGTTCAGTTCCCGGTCAGGACACATACGGGAGGCAGCCGATCGATCTTTCTCTCTCTTTCTTTCTCTCTTTCTTCTTCTCTCTCCAAAATCAATAAACATAATCTCGGGTGAAGATGTTTTTAAAATTAAAAATGTGTTACGGAGGAAACCTCAGACCCATCACGCCTGAGTCCTTTCCAAGTTTATAAAAGCAGTATTTTAGAACACGGCGCCCCTCTGTCCCGTCCAGGCTCTCAGGGGATAGTGCTGAGGCCTCTCTCCCAGGCCCTGCCCCACTCACGTAGGAGCCTTGGGGCTGCAATTCCCTCCTTCTCCCAGAAAGAGTTTTCTTTGATGGAAAGGGGGATGTGTGTGGTCCAAAGGAGTGCTCAGGGAGGGCCCCCCAACCCCCACATCCTCCCCCGGCAGGTGGGCCCCACCTGCTGGTCCCGGACACTCCCAGGACCCGGCTGCCAGGACTGGGAGGGTGCAGAACCAGCACCGGGGACATGCAGGGTGCATTGCTCCCACCCCCATAATCCGTCTCCTTCTGCGGGGGAGTCAGAGCCCCCGGAACTGTGGTTAATGTCAACTTCTCCATTAGCTTGGCACACATCGGGGCTGCTTGTGCGCTGCAGGTGATGACCCCTCGGCTGGGTCAGCTCTTGCCCCACCTGTGAACGTGGCCTCGGTGCCCGTGGCTCTGCTGTCGGTGCTGCCTGGGCAGCTGCACGCGCCCGTTCCTTCAGCTGGCATTTTTTGAATGTTTCTTTGTGGTCCTTTTACTTTTCATCTCCCGAGACACACAGTGTGGGCGCATGTTTTTTAGACAGCCTGTCGCCTGTCGCGGCATTTTTCACCCATCCTTGCTTTTTTTATGGAAAAATCAAACACATTCACATTTATTACTACAACCAATACTTGGTCTTTATGGTGCATTTTTATGCTAAGGAGGTGCAGGAAGGAACATTTCTCCATCTACGATTTTGAAAGCACATGGGAGGCGTAGGTCAGAGGGCTGTTGGCCGTGCAGTTCACTGGCCAAGACCTGTGGGGGCCAGCCCCGCCGGAGGTGTCTGCAACCCCGAGTCCCCTCCGCTTGTTTGGCGGCCACTTTCTAAAGAGACGGTGGTGACACCAAGGATGTTGTTGGCTCTAGAAAGGGATGTCCTCCCCAAGGCAGGATTTTAAACTCAGGGTTTCTGTGTCTTTTAGCTACTGAGCTGGGGTCCCCAAGAGGTTGAGATGCACCCCCCAGTTAAGACTGATGCCTCCTCAGGGAATTGCGAGGTGAACACCATGAGCTGGGAGCCTACCAGGATGGCTGGGATTTTCCTGACACCACCAACGTTCGGGGGGCTGCGAGCCTCACAAGCTGCCAGTGGCTTTGTGAAATGGTGCAGCCACTTCAGAATCTTCAACAGTTCCTAAAGCCACACGTGCCCCTACCGTACAATGTCACCACCCCCTCCTGAGCATTGGACAAGAGCAATGAAAAAATAAACTCTTATGTCCGAACAAAGACTTGTAGAGGAGAGTTCATATTTATAAGAGTCAAAAACTAGAAGCAACCTGACTGCACGTCAACAGATCGGACAAGAGTATTGTGGTTCATCCTTGACGTGAACTTGACCCGCGACACAAGGGAGCAGAGGTTGCAGGTGAGTGTCACAGGCGCTGCCTGCGTGACAGAAGCCAGTGGAGCACATGATGCCGGATGCGCTGCAGGAGGTGTGAGGACGGGCATGGCGAGAATCAGGCGGCAGCAGCTGCCTCTGCAGGTGGGGGCTGGCCGGGAGGGCACGGGGACTTTCTGGGTAATGGACGTGTTGTCTACCTTGGTGTGTGTGCGTTACATCATGTGTGTTTGTCAAAATTCTTAGGACCGGAC